>CM041776.1:476036471-476674483 GCA_023374045.1 Limonium bicolor
AAAACTGATCTGATAGACCAGAACCGCAAAAAAAACAACAACACTCTTAAGAGCATGATGCGAAAGAATAAGAGTAATGTAGTATCAAAACTATTGAGTCATTCTCAGCATTAGGATAAGATCAAACAGAAAATGATTGGAGAAAAAATTAAGCGCTTTTCAATGTTTAACAGCTGGGTTTGCTCTGCATCGGTGATAAAATCAGGACAGTATATCAAGAGACCAATCATTAATTGAATACGGATGAGGTACAAAAGTATGGTAAATTGATGGGTTAGAGATAAATACTGGTGATTATTCACTCACCAGCATGTGTAGAAGAAGATGATCTCATCGCAGCATAACTGAGATTCTGAATCTTCTTCTTTTGTATGGACACCTCCGCATCATCTTGGGAGTCTTGCTGTTCTTCTGCACGGGATCAGTGCAGATATCAGGGTGTAGAAGAAGAGCCCACTCACACGCCTGAGGAGATAAACAACAGATGCTGAAATAATATAATAGTAACAACTACTTTGCTACTATTGAGTAGTATTAGTTAGAGAAACAAAATGAGAAGTTTGACAGACAATTGAAGTGTAGAAGAAATACATTTATCTAAGGGAACTCAGTTTTAGCTTGATAAAGATGATCAGAAGCTAAATACTTTAAATTACTAATAATTTAAGGCTTACTAAGGCCCCCTCTAGAAGAATAACCCTGACTGCTCTTGATAAGAAAAACTGTCTTGCAAATTGTAATGCAACTCAACAGTGGCTTCATTTTTTTTAATAATTCATTAAGGCAAAAAATTGCCATTAGATTTTCCTCCATAGATCACAATCTTGCCTGTACTTCATTTCTTAGACAAAACTGTGATGATTCATTTTCCACCACCAGATAGTTTTATGTCATTTATATGTCAAGGGTGAACCAATAGAACGAATAAAATGGCAGTAAAACTCATTAAGCTTGCAATGCAATGTGAGTTACTGAGCAGCAAAATTCAGATCCGTCATCTATTACACTCATCAGTAGATGAAGATTAACAGAGGCGGCATATACATCCATATTCCTATCCTCAAGGAATCCATAGAATTTTGCAGTATATATCTGCTGCTGAGTAAAAGAGCGTAAATTGCAAACAAAAAAGAAAAAAGAAGCATGATGCATATTCAGAAGCAGTGTAAAACGAAAACAAGAAAAATCAATCACCTTCGCAGTGACAGAGTAGAAACCATTGTCATACGAGTCCTGAGCAAATGCCTTCCAATCTTCCACAGATGTCATCACATTCTGAGAACCACCAGAATAAGATGCCTCTGAATCTCTCATACAAAGCCTTGTATCTCAACGCCAAACAACTCTAACAAACATTTTGCACAAAGATCGTCACGTCACTCACTCAAGTATAAGTGGACACTGTAAAGTAATTAGTAAACACCAAAAAGAAGATTTTACTGACATACTTCAGCCGCAGAAGAGACAGTTACTATAAACTGCAGAAGTGAGATTAAAGATTACCTCAATGTCATTGACGACTGCAAAGGCACGAATGAAAAAATCAAGTACATAAAGCTTATGGATGAGAGGTTTGTCAGCAACTCCTCTGATGGCGACGAGAGATTCAGATCACAACAACTCCTCTGCATCGGTGATACACTACTGGAGATTCAGATCACAAAAAAATGATGGTTTTAATACATTACCTGCATCAACCCCAACATTTCACACTTCTTCACCAACTTTTATCATTTCTTGTTCAACACGCCCAGTGACAACAGTCCTCTCGCCCAGCAACAGTAAAATTTAGTATTAGGACATAGAAGTTCTCATCTTGTATTACCCTAGAGAAGAACTTCAAAACAGTTCTCAAATTTCCAGTCACTTAAAAATACTAGAAGTAGACTAATAATACAGTAAAATTCTTAGCTAAACAAATTAACATTTGGTAACAGATGAAATATGCCGAAAACTATGATAACTAGCAGAGGTTCAATCACATGAACCCAAATCGTGAGAATGTCTTTAAACCTTACACAGAATAAAATTGGGAAACATCAAATCAACTTGGGCAACGGCCATTTGAACCCATGATTAATACATTTCTAATCCAAATTACTTGTTCTTTCTACCTCAGCATATTGTTTAGTGTTAAATATTCAATACAAAAAAAAAGATAATTTAATCATTCTGAAACTTCATAGACTCTTGTTACCCTTTCGGCTACAAGAATTTCAGCTTCTTCTTTACGTATTCATACTAATCAAGTTACTTTCTTTAATGGGCATAGAATCAGTTGGTAGAAAAGTAGTTTAGTGGTCTATAGAACTCACATAGAATTTGTTGATTACAACACCTTGTTACCTAAACAGAAAAAACATCCTCAACTGGCATTAGGAACCATTTGTCATGTTGCCGAACAAGGTCATGGATGTATTCATCTTCAATATCTATGAGCTTCAAGATAGCTTTCTTTCCTAAGTCTTCATTTGTTCCCTGCTAGGCTGATAAAGCAGGGCCCCTAATTAGTTCAACATTCATCTTAGGAGATACCTCATTTCTTATTAGTTCTTGCATAAGCTCAATCATCACGTGGAAGCCTGAAAGAAGCAAAACGTGAATGCAGTGATCCTTCTCTTAGCATAACCACATTTTCAGTAGATCATGGAGAACTAGTTTGTAGCAGAAACACTCATGATTTTAAGTTCAGGCAGTAAACTGATAATGATTTTAAGTTCAGGTCAAACATTTCTAAGGAAAAACAAGCAACAAGCATTCGAAAATATGTACTATACTCATGGCACTAAAGAAATCAGAACATACATGTGCAGAGCCTAGCCAAAAAACACATTTCTTCATGGACGTTTTTTGAACTCAGAAAAAGAGCGATGTTGTTGATATCATAGATCATCCATTGGTCGAATCTCAACCCTCCTCTAGATCAATTCCCACCACTTTGATCTTACTTATCTATCTACAACTGGTTAACTAACTAATTTTTTCCGTTTATAAAATTAACAGATGAAGGTGTTCTGGTATTCGACTACATTCAATCTGGAAATTTACAAGACATCCTCCACACGATAGTGCCTAAAAGAACATTCCCCTCTGATGAAAAACTAGAATGTCAATAGCTTACAACCTCGCCAAATCACACCACTATCTCCACGAAGAATGCTCGCCACACATAGCCCATGGAGACATATATACAAATATTATACGCCGAGTCTTAGACCCACTGCTGCTGAGATTGGTCAGTTATGAGGGAGAATAATATTGCACCCGTTCAATCCAAAACTGCAGATTCTTCAAAACTACACATATACAGATATCATACACACGCGAGATGAATTTGTTACTGATGGATGCATTGATTGGTACCCCCATTGTTGATATAAACCAAAACTGCAGATTCTTCAAAATTAGGGTTCTAGCTACCGGGAGAGACTAAAAATCATTTGAACCGACAAGATAGGGGAACAAATTAGAGTGACCGGAAGAGTGTATTAAAGACTTACTTGTTCTCCTTCTTCAATCAACAGCAAAAGAGAGCAGTTTCTTCAGGTTCAGAGTCGCACAGGAGAAGTTTCTTCAAGTCCAACAGGGGAGAAGCGTCTTTAGATTCTACAAGCTACAACACCGGAGAGCGGAATTTGTGAATTCGCACAAGAAAGCAGATCGATGAGCCCAGAAATGGACAGAAGAATTAAGCGGGGAAGAAGAAGCGGGGAAGGAGAAATTAAGGGAAACTTTGATGCCTGTATATTGTGAATATCGTAGATACATTAAGCGGAGAGCAGAATTTTAGAATAGGGATTACCAACGGGAAATCCCGTAGGTAAAAATAAAACTAAACGACCGCGTTTTACTACTTTCTTTCTTTTGTTGGCTTGGCCTTAGTATGCAGGCATTAGAAGTGTTAAATGCAGTCTTTTTTACCTACGGGAGCAGTCTGTGGGTAAATACCTATGGGATATTCCGTGGGTAAAAATAGTCTTAGTATATAGCTACTTATTTGTCGAAAACGTCATTTTATTTTTGATATTTTACCTACGGAATGCGTCCGTGGGTAAATACCTACGGGAGTTTTCGTGGGTAAAAGTGACCTTAATATATAGGTTATTTATATGCTTACATAAGCTGTCGTTTTGTAGTAAAATTACCTACGGAAAATTCCGTGGGTAATTACCTACGGAACGTTCCGTGGGTAAAAGTAGCGTTAGTATGTAATAATTACTTACGTTTTATTTTAATATTTTTCCTACGGAATATGTCTGTGGGTAAATACCTATGGGAGTTTCCGTGGTAACATCGGCCTCAGTATATAGGTTATTTATTTGTTGAAAGTTTAGTAGTATAATTACCTACGGAAAAAGTCCGTGGGTAAATAGCTACGGGATATTCCGTGGGTAAAAGTACCCTTAGTGTATAGCTACCTATCTAGGCGTATACGCAGGTGTTTTATTTTAATATTTTACCTACGGAATCAGTCCGTGGGTAACTTATTTGGTTAAATATTTTAGAACACACATTACCTACAGAAAATACCGTGGGTAAATCTTGTATCTAAGTTTACCTACGGAAACGTCCCGTGGGTATCTATTGCCGCCAGTTTACCCACGGAAATAGTCCGTAGGTATTTTTCGCGCCACTTGGTGTTGAGTCCCCGCGTGACTGCCCACGCCATTTACCTACGGAATTGTCCGTGGGTATAAATTTCCGGGGGTAATCCGTAGGTATTCTGTTGGTATACTCTTCCTTGATTTTTCCGTAGGTAAACCGTGGGTATTTACTTACGATTTCGGTCCCGTGGGTAATTTTCCGTGGGTAAACAACTTTTTAGTAGTACCTCAATTAGCAGAAGCAACAACGAACTGAGGCAGCAGGCACAATCCACGCAGAGCAACAATCCGGACAGATCAACAGCCACTGATTAACCAAACCAATTGACACAAAATCAGAAACTGAAAAGAAGAACCCTAGATTATCCAAACCCCAAAATCTGCAACACCAACCTGATTCAAAGTGAAAGATCTCCACAATCTGCAGCAGTTCCACAGCCCGCACAATCACAATTCAACAGCGACGAAGCCTTCTGATTTAATCAAGAACAACGGCTCAAAATCAGAAAACAGAGAGAGAAGAAAACCATCAACGCAGACCCGAATTCCTGAACACAAACCTGAACCGATCAGAGAAACACAGTAGCAAGACCCTCCAA
The DNA here is from genome assembly GCA_023374045.1 of Limonium bicolor. NCBI lineage: Eukaryota > Viridiplantae > Streptophyta > Magnoliopsida > Caryophyllales > Plumbaginaceae > Limonium > Limonium bicolor. The sequence continues at coordinate 476,041,675 of CM041776.1, forward strand.
TTCGGTTGAAGCAGCAGCCTTCACGATCCTTAGCGACAGAGAGAATAGAGAGAGAGAAGAAAGGAAGAACGCTCGCTCTGAACGCACGATGACAACTGATGGAGGAAGACTGATCGTGATGCAAAATAAATTAGGTGAAGAATAATTAAATAAGGCTCCCACTCCTTATTAATTAAAGAAAACAATTACCTTAATTGTTTTAATAGATGGACCTCCTTGCCCTCTGCAATTAAAACAATGCCGCCGGTGTCCCAACTGATAATAAATGATAATCCAACTTAGAACAACATTGCAACTGATATAATACAAGGTAGGAATTATACGGGTTATAACAACGCCCACGTAATCTACCATATTTTATTATTATTAAACTTTGGTTTAATCGGTTTGGGCAAACTGAAGCGTTTAGCTTCACTACGGAATACTATATAATATGCTCTGGTCAACAGGGTCTTAACCATACCAATGGTTTAGTCTTTGCGTCAAGATTCCTATATGAGTTTATTTAACTCATATTTAATTCAGTTCTAGCCTAATCGGCTACAAGGCATTAATAGCCATTCTGCTATACTTACTTGGTATATTATCTCCTAGCTAGGACCCACTAGCTTCTGTTGCGCGACCCTGATAACTCGGGTTATTCACCCTTCTTGTTATCCTTAATGTGCTATACATCACCTTCTACTCCGTCGATTATGGGAATAAGGTTTACTAAACAAATGTGGTATTCTTTTACCGTGCTTGAACTCAACGAGTTTAAGATTTATAACCAGCTCTCTGGTAATCTACTGTGCATGCTATTTATGCTTCCACGATTATTCATTAAATTCCTCCGACTTATTGTCGGGCTAGGTTAAGTCACTACTCAGTTGTAGTGCTTCCTTTGTTGTCAATAGCTTCTGAATTATACCGGTTCTTCTGGTTCAGTACAAGTGTCCTTTACTTGTATGACCTTGCATTTTCTATGCGTCGGTCCTAGTGACTTTCTTCAATCTCCTTTCACCTTATATTCCAATGGAATTCACGTCTTGTGATTATTAGTGTATTGTACACTCCTCATGTCTCTTTGGCCTTATGCCATGTTTGTTGGTGAAAAGAAGGATCCACTACGGTTTACATTTTCCGTATCCCTAGCCATCCCATTAGATCATTAGCTGGACAAGTGCAATACCAAAACACTCAGTCATACAGAGTGCAGAGGCGTAAACGCTTGACAGTAAGTCACTTATGTGATAGGAAGGGATATTTCTGCCGGTCATCTCGTACTTATACTCCGTGTCATTATCTACTACTTCCTCATATCGGTCGCTTGTTGCACACCGTATTCTTACTCATTATACAACATCGTTTTTATCTGTTTCTGTTACAGTGATAGTTTCTCTTTACTCATTGCCATTGTCATTGGCACCATTCCCTTATGGTATGAATACCCTGGGGTTTCCAATGTTCGTGTGTATAACGGTTGTCGTAGCATACCACAATATTAATATCTTCCCAATGTGGAGATGTTCTTCCATTGTAGGTTTCGTGTGTAGGTTAGCTTACCTCACATTCCATCATCATTTATGATACAACTCACCAAGTATCTTGGTTGACCGAGGATGAAGTGGTTTATCGGGTTACAAGCTCTCTTGAGCGTTGGTCATTCATGGTGTGCAATGTGCACACACATTGATTGCTTTTGTCAACTATTATCTTCCTAGTGTCGAGCATCGGTTATAGGCTCCCGCTGTGCAGTTTTACTTTTGTATGTACATCACCGGGACATCCCAAGAAACTTCAAGGGTTTTCTGGTCCCGTTCACAATTGAGAGTATTCTATTACTGATAATTGAGAGTTCTTGTTGAGGGGTTATCTCCACTCATAGGTCTCATGACCAGGTTTACCATGTTGGTGTTTATACAATGGTTCACCACATGCTTGAGTGCATATGGAGTATGCTTACTCCTTAAGTCGTAATGGTTTGGAAATCTAATTTCCTTATTCCATCGCCTCTTGACAATATTCATAAGCATAGGCTTACTGTTATAATAGATGGAATCCTTTTCTAAGGTTCACATCATCACCGCATTGGTGGTCTTCGGTTAACGAGGGGTACCTTCCCTTGGGTTTCTCGTAGTGTCCAAATGTGGACTAGGCCAATGTTGGCATTATCGCGATTCTTATGCATCTGTGCTACCATTGCTACAGAAGGCATGAAGGTAATTAAAAGCTTGTCAACTGTATACTAGACTGATGCTCTAGTGACAGTGACACTAAGTTGGCCATTACTCCAAGCCACTCATAAAGCTGGGTTTGAATTGATGGTCCAGTTGTTGATTTCTTGTCGTATGAGGCAATACCTCTTGCAAGTCTCGTTAACAAATGGTACAGGTTTTGCAACCGTTTAAGTTTATATATCGTATTTGGGGTTTTACGGCTTCTGAGCCGTATTGCTGCAAGCTATGCCCTTCGCAAGCTGCTTATACGTGTTTCCATGCCATGTATACCCCATAGGTCGAAGGTATTACTAGGCTCCATGGTAAGTCGTGACATCACGCTTCCATTCATAGGAGACTCTTAGGCAATCTGGTGCTGATCCGTGCCTTTTGTAGACTAGGGTATTTCCTGTCAAGTGAGATCCCTTCGGTGTCTTAACCGAGTGCTCGTTCCAGCTCCTGTATTCTTGTCTTGACGCTTTGTTTGACTGTTGTTAATCCAGTCACCCTCAAGGATTGCTCCTGGGTGCTGTTAGATTATGCCGTTACATCTGGCTAACGTTTATGATATGTTATCACCATACCGCCTTGTGGTGTTGTATTTAAGTTATTCCCTTGGGGTTATGACGTCTCCCATCCTTGGGTAGACTGTTTACACTTGCTCCTAGTGCTTGAGACTAGGTTTAGATATCCCTTCCAATGATGGATTATATTTGTGGCAATCGTGTAATTGTTCTTAAGATCTCTGTCCCGTTTATTGAGTATCGTGGTGTTCACGTTAGGCGGTTGCCTTACCGTGTCTAGGCTGGGTGTACTTCCCAGCTATCACGTGTTTGTTTGATGTCCTTGAGACATATCCAATGTCTATACTTACTAGTTTGCGCTCTTTGCGCTCCCAGTTCTTATTCCTTACTTTCAGATGGGTTCTCTGAGTTCCTTTATGCTTGATTGTCTGAGGTGTCCAGCTGTTCTGGTTTGAATTCGCTCATGATCCGTAGAACGGAGTTGACTACCTCCCGTGTGTCGCACACTACATGTATACGTATGTGGGGTACCTTGTTGATACGTTACCACTTACCCAACTATATGTCGGGCCCACAATCTCCTTCGGAGTGCGGTTGTCCCACATCCCGTAGCGGGTACACTCGTAGTGTTCGTCACACGCCTAGGTGAAGTATTCTGTTGCCAACTCATCTTGTATCATTCTATGATACTCACCGTAATCATGTTGGTTCGGTTTTTAAAATCCAAGGGTTTAAAAGAAGGTTTGTGGTTTTGAAAGAAAACTTGGTTTGAAAACTATGGTTCGGTGTTAAAAGAAGTTCTTCATGGCATAGCCATGTTCGAAATCTTGACCAAGTCCAGCTTCTCGCTGACTGGTATGTTCTAAATACAGTGGTCGGGCTGTCGGGCCTTTCCAAGGTTTCATTCCTCTAGTTTTTGGATGTTTATCCCTATAGTCGCTTCATCGCTGTCACGGTACATTACTATGTACCTGTGGCATGTTAAAAGTCCTCCTGAATGCTCCCGTTATTACTGCACTTGCCGTGGCAAGTGCGTGGTACTGGTGGTTTTTTGGGTAAACCGATAACGGTCACGGTATGGTTTTCACTGGTTCTCGATAGTCTTGTTGACTCTTCCTTTGATCTTGTTGATCACTTACTTGGGTTAATTACTCTTTCGAGTAACTTCTTAGTAAGTTTGACATGGCTGTCATTGATCAGGGTACTTCTCCAATCCTTGGAGGTTCCCCTTTTGATTTGGTTATGTTGTTCCTTGTTGCTCGTTCCCACACGTTTGTTGTGGTTACAGAGCCTGAGTTGGTTTAGGCACTACGGTTGTAGTTGCATCAGATTATATCTTGTGAATGTTCTCGTAGCTGTCTGAGCTATGTTGGCCAGGTTTGTAACCTTTCTGGCATTGTAGTTTTGGAGTCAATCACTCCCGACTATGTCCTTAGCCAGCTAGCATACCGTTGGTGGTGTTGCTTGGCTATTACTGTTGTCCCGCAGACTTGTGTCTCGGGTTCCATTACTGCTCCTTTTCATTTCGTTGCACGGTTAGTGCTTCTTTTCCTGCTGCTGGTTGTTTAGCTAGGTTCTGCGACTGCTAAGCATGTCGCCCCATGCTGTTGTAAGTTGTAGCCTCCTAGTGGTTGGAGTGCTTATTCCACCGCTATTAAGTGCGGGTATTGTTTTCAACCGGGATCCATCTCCGGGTCTTCCATTTCTTGGTATCTACTATTTGTCAGTTCTTGTCCACCGTGTGATTGCTTCACAACTGCCAGATCGGGTTTTTCCCGAGTATGAGAGGCTTTTCCTCTCTCTGGCGTCCTTTCCCAAGTTATACAGTGGGGCATGTGGAGGGCGGGTCTGGTATTGTAGGTATCCGGTACTCACCGGTAGTTCCTAGCTAGCATCCCTCTAATGCTAACACTCAGCCCTTAGCCCTAAGCTTCTAATTCCTAACTCGGTGTTTCCTAAACTCGGTATTTCCAGTCACCAGAGCGATACTTCGCTCTCTGATACCACTTTTTGTAACACCCCTACCATTAATGCTGTGCTTACCGTCCAATCTCCTTACACATCAGATACACGCAGCGGATATATACTTACATAGTGAGGGTGATACAATGCCGTTAGTCACCCACGTGACTAACAAGGCTACTGCTACTACATACAGCATCGGTCTGATGGACCGGAATCCCGAGTACTACACATCTATATTACATACTCCATTCATCAATCAAATACAACAATGCTCCATTCAATACTTACTCCTCCATAATTCATACAATATACTTAACCGAGTCTACTAGGATCCTTATACAATTATAATATCTCTTCCAAGTTCATACATACTCACTAAGAGTCTACATCTACCCATTCCTCACAACTACTTACTTTCTAAGTACAAGGGTGTGTCGCTGGTCTCTTACCTTGGCCACATCCGCTTCGGGTACCTGCACACTAAAAATGTTCCCCCTAGGGGGTCAGCTTTCGCTGCGCATGATAACCTCATACCCCGCGTACTAGTGAGGGTACGCCGACCACTTGGTCGAATACATACAGTTCATTTTCATACAAACATACATGCATACATGCTCTTACACACAATACAATAATACTTACGCAAGGCATACATACATACACTTCATTACATACAAGGAATACAATATAACCATCCAATACATACTTACCTTCTTCCGAATGCACATGCTCATTACATACACAGTATACGGTACTTGTTAGCTTCATTGGTCCACCCGGGTTAATCGGGTGGAGATTACTCTTTTACTCGTTACTTCATACATACGCATACATACTCATACTCATACTCATACATACTCACTTACTCTTACTCTTACTCATGTTAAGTCGTCGGGACCTCCGGCCCTGGGGACTACTCCGTCCCACCTCCGGGATTTACTTGACTCACCAATCCGGGATGCTACCCACTTAAGGGATTTGGGCCGCGGACCAGTTTAAGAGTCAGGAATTGCAGCCAACCTCTTGTGACTCCGCATCCTCACGCGTGGCCGAAGCTATATCGGACTTCTACTCATTCCAATTTACTCGCTTAAGTTAGGAGTTAGGTAGTTTGGAATTAGCAGAAGTCATTCATACAAGCCACATACACAATTACAATGCTCAATACTCATTTATACAAAATACAATACAATACTTAAGTACAATACAAGATTCGAATCTCATTCATCATCATTCATACATTTCATGAATTATACAAACTAGTGTTCAAGACAATAAATATCTAGAACAACATAAGTCAAGCACAGGTACGCGCAATATAGTCCGATTCATGTATTTATCTTATTTAGGTGATCAAATAAGCACACAAATCGGGGTAACCAGATTAGGATACAGGGCATGAAGAAATCATACCTTTCACCGCAGTACTTGTATCCCAACGTTCCTCCGGTGTTCACAAATCAAATCCTAGGATGTACATACAATTGAATGATTAATCTAACTATCATTAACTTAATTCGATTACTCTTACGTTTCCTAATTCATACTTACTAAGTCTTTACATTCTTTACACTTATATTCCATTTACTTTCTTTTCTTTACTTATCCATGGTTTACTTACATATATATACATATATACATATGTATAGGTGGGTATACATATATATATATATATATATATATATATATATATATATATACACTAGTTATAATCCTATAGTTTTTTTTTGTAAGTTATGGGTCGTCCGACCCAGCGTCCGACCCAAGCCCTGGGTCGGACCATTCCAGTAGATTCTCGTCCTCTGAAATTCTCCCTGTCCGACCCAGCATTATTCTGTCCGACCCATACACCTCTGGGTCGGACCATTCCAGATTGTTTCGGGTCTATTGCCCAAGCCCTGTCCGACCCACGTCCGACTCACCCTCTGGGTCGGACGGAGTCAGAAACTTCGACAACATAATAATTTTTTTTTTGCATGTCCGACCCATGTCCGACTCACGGCCCTGGGTCGGACCGTTCCAGAAAGATTTATTTTCGTTGTTTAAGTCATGTCCGACCCAGTGTCCGATCCAGGCTGTGGGTCGGACTGTAGCAGGACACTGCTACAGACCTTATTTTTCTTTCCCATTTTCACCCATTGTTTCCCCAATCCTCCTACATGTAATCCCACATGTTTTAGTGCCATTTAGGCTTCCTTAAATACCTCAATTCATTCACGAACCCCATTACTAAATTCATCAACCAATATATACAATTTCCTCACTCCATTTTAACATTTTCAACAGTTTTTCATTCTCTTATGCTACAGATTTTCGAACTCCATTCTACCATCGATTACTTCTCAACCAATGCCACCATTAGCATTCCAAATACATTTCCAAGCCATTGCAATACCTATACCCAAGACCAACACTCTTTTTACCAATTCTTGCACACTAACCTTTCCTAACTTCTCCAATGCATATTAATACACCTTGCTACAGATTTTGTACTTCTTACTTCTCATACTACCACTACCATTCTATAGCTACTAAACATCTCTACTAACTCCAATACACACCTTGGTTTTCCCATTTACCAAGTCATCCATACATATACATATTCCTACCAAAATTTTGCCATAATTCATCTACTTTTCTTACTTGGCCACACATATCAATTCTCACCAAATTCATTCCTAATCTAGCCACACCCTTACAAGGGTCCTACCAGCAATCAACACAATATAAATCCATCCCAATACACCAATACTCCATCAAACATCAATACTAATACTCATACACAACATACTTGGCTCCAAGGCCTACAAACCACATACTAATTCACAAATACTCAAACTTCCAAAATGACATTACTAATACATTATTTTGGGTTCCTTAATTAGTGCACCCATTCCCATTACTCTAATGCAATTAGAACTTAACATTAGGAAGGAGCTCTTACCTTGAGCTTTTAAATTCCTTCTTTCTTTCTCATTTCTCCTCCTTCTTCCTTTCTTGCCCAAATCGGCCATGTGGGGAATGGAGTTGCCCCACTCCATTCCCATCACCCAATGAACACAAAACACTACAATTAATATACTAACCCTTAAATTAATGCCAATTCATGGAAGTATTTGAAATGAAATTTCTAGGGTTTACCTTTGGAGAGTTTTAGAAGGGGTTTTAGCCCTTGGTTCAAGAAGGTGAATCCACCACCATTGCTAGGTTGATATTATGGTCAAAAGAGAGAGAAAAAATGGAGTGTTACAAATGGAGCAAAAATCGGTTATGAAGGAAGGTGAAGAAAACATGGGTTTTTCATGTAGATTTTTACCTTGTTGGAAAGAGGAGACTCCAAGCTCCATAATGGTGTGCTTTTCTCTTCAAATGGGGAAAACTCATGGAGATTAAATTCATCCTTTTCGAATTTTGAAAAGAGGGAATGATAGAGGATGATGATGGGAGTTCAAATATGTAATTTGTTTTCGATTTGGAGCTCACATGTGGATGGAGCATGAGGAAGAAGATAGAGTAGCCATTGTTGTTGTGGGGAGAGCTCAAAATCGCCCATTCCAGCAGAGAGAGGAGGGAGAATTCGATGAAGGGGAGGAAGGAAAGAGAGAGGTGAGTGAATTGTGAGAGTGAGGTGAGAGGGAAGGGAATAAAGTAGCTTTTACTTTATTGTTTTTTGCTTTTTGGCTCTCTTATTTAGTTAGCTAGTTACATGTGTGTGTGAGGGAGTTATTTGACTGATAACAACCGGCCCCCTACAGTTATATTAGCTGGAGCGTTTTTCGTCTTTTAAAGAAAACGCTCGTTATTTTACCCGGTTTAAGTACTGTCCACTAATCGGGCCCGTTTTCCGGAATTTTCCCGTTTCTTTATTTTTATTGGTTATTAAGCTTTTATAAATGCTTAATAATATTTATTTAATGACATATAATTTTTACGTGTTCGTTTGACCACTTAAAATCACGTTTTCGGGTTTTCTCGAAAAATGTGCGTTGAAGTTCTATTAGCGTTTTAATACATTATTTGGATCCGTTTTCTTCGGGAGTTGTTCCCGTATATCATTTAGGTCTTATTAAACTTTTAGAATCCCCATAATACTCTAACCGAGGTCTCATACCTCCTACGGTTACTTAACGCTTATTTAGCGTTTTCCGCCTTTTAAGCGTTTCTTTATTTTCTTTTGGATTTATTTTTCCTTACCATATTAATTAGGTACCATTAGGCCCTGAAATACGTATTAGACTAATTTTAATCCCTATATTTAAGTTCGGGGTATTTCATGCGTCTAGCTAGAGACGTTAAACCCGGGCAGCTTGGAGGGAGGCAACCCACTATCTATCTTTTGTCTTTTCTTTTATTTTATTTTGATTTTTCTTTTTGTCCTATATTTCCATTTTATATGTTATAATAAAATGCAGGTTTTACTTGAGTACTTCTGGCTGTGTAGAATATTCTTTACAGGTACATTTCATGACATTCCACAGTTGTACTCAAGTGTGGGGGAGCTCTACACACTCTACAAATTTTGGGGAGTACACTCTTTCCTTTATTAAATTGCATGCCCTGTTAATTTATTTCCATCTACGCAATGAGGGCATTGCTTGAGCTTAAGTGTTGGGGTGAAAGAGCCCTTTTCGGAGACACTTTATGCTTAAAATGTTTAAATCTCTCTACTTATCTTGCATGTGTTCAAAAATTAAAATTATGTACCCCGCTAATATAGGTTGTTCTCTTTAAAAACAAATATTGTTATGAATTGTGGGATAAAGGGGTACAAAAAAAATTGATTACTTTTGAGGAGCATTTCTCTTATGCGGTGTGACCAAATGATCTGCAATGGTTGGATTTTTATTGCTCAGGGTTTCTTTCTGTCCTCTCTCTTAGGGATTGCTAAGGGGTGCCTCTCTGTTTCAAAAAAAAGAGAAAATAATAATAAGCAAGGGACTTGCGAGACACCATTGGTAACCAACAAAGAGAGTTGAGTGTTCTTAAATACAAAAGCTTGATGCTTAAATATTATCTTCTCATCTCTTATGAAAAAGTGAAACAAATGCATAAATCTATTTTTCCTTTTGTTTTCCCCTCAAATGCCCATTCTTGAGAGAAGTTGGCCATGGTAAAAGTTCTCAGAGTCACCGAAACAAAGAAGCATTGAAGCACCTTGGATCATACCCCGAAACTCTAATTTTATTTTACCTTGAGCACACCTATGCCACAAGCAGTTGATGGATCACACTCCTCAAAAAGTTAAAGATCTTGAACTGTTCACCTCCTTATCATACCTTTCATAATAATATTTGTTAGTATTGAGCATTCCCTACTTTGGTTAAACATGAGGAAAACCAAGCTAGGAGCAAAGTAGACAAAGGGACGAACGCATAGGCGCAAACGGATCTTAAAACGGAGTCCAAACGAACAATGTAGAGACGGTCAAAGTTCGCGAAAGAAATGTACTCGTCCGTGTGTAACACCCCAACTAACAACAACACACTTAACAACAAACTGCAGCGGAAATCACAACTCATAACATCCCTTAACTCCTTGGTGTTACACGTCGTTAACCACCCACGTGGCCAACAAGGCTAACATTCGTACATTGTACCGGTCTGATGGACTAAACTCCCGAGCAACTACACATTAATCCCGTTCCATGTCCGACAATCATTATACACTTACATTACAACGGTACCGAGTATTTACCAACTAACGCCGATACATTTTCGGTCTTACTACACCTACCATACATACACATCTTCCATGACTACCCACATTCAAACGACTACCCCGTCCTACTCTCGAACGGCTTCCAGTTCCTTGTACCTGAAACAGGAAAAGAAGAAAGGGTGGCCCCCCAGGGGGCTCAGCACCTTTGCTGGTATGGTAATCCCGCAGCCCGCATGCTACCGGGCCACGCACAACTATTTGTCGTCTTAGCATGCGGTTGATTTTATTTCAAACATGCACAAACTGTACACACATATCATGCTTATAAAGCAGACATCCATTAACAGGATACAAACACAAGGTTAGCACACCCAACATAACAATATACTCCACTCAATAACGTTCACAAACTTAATACCATTCTTCTTAGAGGATATACACTTTACTTAGGTTGTGCCGGAGGTAATATAGGCCCGAGCACACCATACATACATTTCCTTCACTTAGGTGTGGCGGCCTCATATAGGACCGATCACACCATACACAATTCCCCCTAGCTCCAATAATGATGAGTTAGGTAAGCCTTGGTTAAGCTTGTGGGTGGTTGTAATTCGAGGGGGAAAAACAACCATAACATAACAGAGAGGGAGTCGAAGCGAACATAAGCATCAACACCCTAACAACATTACACATAATTTCCCCCTAACCCGATTGGAGGTCGGGTAGGTAAGCTTTGGCTAAGCTAGTGGGAGCTCGAACATCCAAGAAGGATAAACAACCCTAACATAACAGAGTGGGAGTTAATTCACATATACACATCAACTCCCAAAACAACACGCGCGACCGGAACGACCGGATTCCTCACCCCCCATAACATATACATATTAGTTAAGGTTCCTTCATGGAACTTATCACATACAACCACATAGTGTTACTAACTCGGTTAGACACATAAGGGAAGTAACATCCCTTTTCAACAAACATGGATAACTGTATCCGATAACAACAACATACTAAACAAGTCACACATCTCACACATAGTCACAACATACACTAACGCACGGATAGTCGTAGTTAGAACGTTCCCGTAGGTTGGGACGTTTGTTCCGAATACCGATCTCTTATGTGACCCTAGACACAGTTAACTAAGGTTTAACACTTTCGAGGTTAAACGGTATCGGACTAGGCACGCCACATATATGAATTACTGTAAACTCATTTCATGTTTTATCTTACAAGGTGGCAAACACACAGAAAAACACATTGGCATACAAGCCGGTGTAATCCGGTAGGACACAGGTTGCAAGAAAACCATACCTGTCACCGAAGGTTCACTCTAACGTCCCATCACATGTTCCTTGAAAACTCTTTGAACCACTGGTAATATTATAACTATCTCCATTAACATCGGGGTAATATAATTATTTAACGACTAATGCGCCCATGGTTAACCCCGTTATCCCGTTATACTTAATTTTACTCTTGTGATCTTAAGTTCACAACTCTCACATCAAACCTAACACTTGCTTACACATCTTTAGGCCTTTACATGTCACCAAACAAGGCCTAAACATCATCCAAAACCATTACCATCCAATCCCCCATCATTAGAAGGCTGAAGCACACTTATAGAGCAAAATGGAGTTCAAAAGATTATCGGTCATTTTCAAATCAAAATATACATAATCATATGCCAAAACATGTCAAAACAGATAGTACTCGAAAAGAGGAATCCAACGCCGCAAACGGCACTCAAAACGGAGTTCAAACGAAAAAGTTATGCAAAAACAAAGGCTGGTCCGAACATGCGTCCGACCTTGCATGTTTGGACATAAGCCGAGAGTCTGAAAATCTTCCAACGTATGATGTCCGAACTTCAATGTTCGGACACATGTTCGGACATACCGAAAACTGCAAAATCAATTACGGAAAACAGCCAGAACCAAGCCACAAATCCCCCACAAAAACATAAACTTATAGTAGCAAAATAGCCCATCGAAAACACATTTCCACGGGGTTTTAACGCATCATACACACATTAAAATCAACCAAAAACATCACCAAATCAAAGAGTCAAAACACTCATTTTCTACCAAAATTTCGCCATAACCTCCCCATAAACCTTACATGTCCACATCCACCAATTTTCACCATTTGCAATCCTAATCTAACCACACCCTTATAAGGGTCCTATAAGCACATAACAATTCCTCAAATTCCATCAAAAACAACATAATCACCATAAACTCCATAACCACAATATCAATCACAAACTCAAAACATTTGGCTCTAAAGGCCCTCCATTCAACCATTAATTCACAAACCTCCCTAAAATCAATTAAACACATTTCCAACATAGATTTTTAAATCCACAATTTTGGGTTCATTAATTTGTTTACCCATCCCAAACACTTAAACAATTTTAAACAAGGTTTAAGGTGGATTCCTTACCTTAATTTCACAAGTCTCCTTAATTCTTCTCTTGCTCCTCATCTCCTCAAAATCGGTCAAGAGGGTATGGAGTTTCCAAACTCCATCCCAACATTCAAGAACACAAAACACACTCAATTAATTATCCAAACCCTTAGAAAACTCAATTAACTCAAAGGGCTTAGAACGCAAGTTAGGGTTTACCTTTTTTGAAGTTTTTAAGAGGGATTCTCACCCTTGAATCAAGAAGGGAAATACTCCACCATTGAAGGGTTAATTTGGAGCTCAAAAACAAGGATAAAAACAAGGTATCAAAAATGGGTGAAAAATCGATTTACACCAAGAGATGAAGGAAAAAACGACTTTTTCTTGGGAATTTTTACCTTAGAAGGAAGAGGAGACTCCAAGCTCCACATTGGTGCCATTTTCTCTTCAAATGGGGAAAACCCATGGAGGTCAACTTCATCCTTTTGGAATTTCGAAAAGAGAGGATGATAGAGGAGGATGAGAGGAAGAAGAAATATGTGATTTGATTTTGATTTGGAGCTCAAATGGAGCTTGGGCATGAGGTTGAACATGGAGTAGCCATGGGAGGGCTTCAAGAACGTTCAACCAGCAGAGAGGGAGAAGGGAACCGGTGGAGGAAGAAAGAAAGAGAGGAAAGAGAAAATGAGGGGAGAGAGAGAGTGGGTGGGGTATAAGTGGTGTTTCTATTTTTTTTTTTTTACTCTATTAATTAGTTAACTAGTCTTATGTGAGTGAGCTGTTTACATTAATAAAACGGCCCACTAATGTATACACGCTGGAGCGTTTTTCGTCTTTTAACAGAAAACGCTCGTTTATTTACCCGGTTTGGTACTATTCACTAAACGTGACCGTTTTCTGGAATTTTCTCATTCCTTTAATTTTAATGGCTATTAAACTCCCATTAACGTTAAATTATAGTTACATAACCAACTATTATTTATACGGGGTCATTTAACTGTTTAAAGTCACGGTTTCAGGATTTCTCGAAAAACGCGCTTTAAGATGCCGTTAGCGTTTTAACGCATTGTTTGGATCCGTTTCTTCCGGAATTTTTCCCACATGTTCTTAATGTGTAATTAAGGTATAAAAGTATATTTATAACCCTAATGAAGGTTATGTACCTCCTAAAATAATTAAATACGCGTTTTCATGTTTTGTGACTTTTACGCATTTTCTTCTTCTTTTTGGTTTCTATTTCTTCACCAATGATCTTGAGGACTTATTTAGCCTTAGAAAATCATGATTACACAATTAATTAGCACATTAAGGTTTGGGGTATTTCAATCTACCCCCCTTTAAAGAACTTCGTCCTCGAAGTTCACACTTCCCACGCATCAATTGAATTGGAACACGGGGATTACTTACAAAATAAAACTTCCATAACCAAACACACTTTACATCACAACCTCGGACTTAACGGTCCGAGTTACATATCCACATCCATACATAACATAACATACTTACATGATAACCTCGAACTCAACGGTCCGGGTATCTTATCAACATCTGTACTTACATAATAACCCTTAGACTTTCAGGTATGGGCAACATAACTACATTTAGACACTTAGGTCTTGATAACATAACAACCTTTAGACACATAGGTCTAGGTAACATAACACTTTCGGAACTCAACCACATTAGGACTCAAGGCCAAAATAATAATTATTACACATACCACACAACATGTCATAGCATGTATATCAACCAGAAATTCCTTTTCCATCTCTCCATGGGTTCGAGACCCATGTTGAGTACATATACATTGTGATCCCGCAGAACCCGGTCGCGATGGACACCTTCTGGTCCCCGTCCCTTTGGGAGATCAAAACAGTCACATACATCTTTAAAATATACTTCTCATGTCACCGGTCCGAAGACAAGGGCTCATTCGTCCTCAGCTCGTGAGCAAGTAATACAAAAATACCCCTTTATGAGGTTAAGTAGAATGAAATCCTTTATTGGAAAATACCAATTGAAAATCCTTTTACAAGGTCAAGTAAAAGAAGTCATTCCTTTAAAAATACCACTTAAGAATCTTAGAAATATTAATTGAAGTCTTGAAAATACCAATTGAAAATCTGAAACCACCAATTTAAGATTCTTTTGAAAACAGAATACAACTCCAAGTCCAACTTTGCTAACTGCATCTTATTCTTGATGTGATTATTTGTGACCACTTATAGGGAGTTTCAAGAATCATCCAACCCTGATGTGATCAGCATCAGTGTTGAACTATCTTTCCACCCCAATTTGTGTTCGGCTTCCCTTGATCTCATGATAATCGAGTTTCACCTCCCACTTCATTTTCAAACAACAACTAATTCAAGCATGAAACATTTTCTATCTTTTAATCCATCTAGTCATAATCATTACATCTCCAAGGGATAGAACTCTGTCTATCAATCATCACCCAATTTCAACTTAGTCCAAGTTACCTAGGGAATTTAATTCCTACTAGGTTCTATATCGGTTTCATACCTCTCATAAATCACACAACACTGTATATATACACATATATATATAATATATATATATATATATATATATATATATTATCAAAATATAATACATAATATCACATTTGGTATCATATGAACATATATGGTCGGGGTTTTAGTTCCCCGGGAGTTTTTTTCTACTCCCTTATACTTATACTTCCTCACACATCCGTTAACACAATGAACACACTTATCACTATGGTATTCGCATCTTCTGTGCGCAATTACCATAATTAAACCATGAATGAATGCGTATGTTTATGTAACACACGCACCAATCATCAAATAAATCATTTTGTGCTATGCACACCATAGTTCACGTACACTTGTACGGTAAAACACACTAAACAGTTTTGCGCTCTACCCCCCTTAAAAGGGATTACGCCCACATAATCAATCACTTAACATTGGTTTAAAATGTTCTTCCGTCGTGAAGTGTTTTATCTCCACGCGGTCTGTTATACAACGTGTTCTGGTTAGAGGATCTTAACCATATTGGCGGTTTAGTCCCTAAACCAAGACTTCTCACCAGAGTTTGTTTAACTCGTAACCGGTTTCGGTTCTGGCCTGTGGGGTTTCTAGGCGTTAATAAATAGCCATCCACTATTCGCTACACACATCCAACACTAGGATTGCTGGCTCACTAGTTTCTGCTGCGCAACTCTTGGTAACTTTATGGCTTAGTTTGCCCCCATGCATCATTCTTACCATATTGTACATCTTCGATTATCACCTTCATCTTGGTAATAACGGTTTCTCAACCGACGCGTGGTATTTCTTACCATGAGCGAACTTGGTGAGTTACAAACTTACTATCCACTTCCATGATAATTTACTGTACTCCTCAATGACTTACTTGCTTTCATCCGACTTACTGTCGGTTGGGTTTGAGCTACTACCTATTGCGTAGTACTCTGTCGGTTATTTCCAACACTTGAGGTATATTCCATACCGATATTTAATAATTGTGTTACTGTAGTCACTTATGCCAATCAAGTATCCTTTGATTGGTACGACCGTGCTTCTCTTATGCATCGGTCTTATCACACCATAAGTCTTGTTCTTCTATCACATTTAACATTTCCCCAACTTCCTAGCTATCTCATTTGATCATTACCGCGCAAGCGCAATACCGAAACACTCAGTCATACAGAGTGCAGGGGCGTAAACTCTTGACAGTAAATCTCTTATGCGATTGCGATCGGAATTCATACTGAGTTTCTTATCACATAGTACCGACCATTGGCTTATTGCCCAGTCTGCGTATCATCACTTACATTGTATTTCCACTGAGTCTAACTCATAATTCTGCTTAGTTGCCATACTTCGTTTAACCATACTTATACAACGGTCGCTTATTGCGCACCGTATTCTTACTTCTTGTACAACACTAACACGGCATCGCTCCCATATTAGCTTCTGCTCATGTATTCCCACCATTCGTATTTTTGATTCGTCATTATTAGGATGACTACTGAATACAATATTCCTCAAGTCTTTATGCTCCTGGAACGTTGTTCACCCTACATTTAGCATCACACACTTATAGTGGTTGCTATTTGACTTATTACTCTTCCGGTCTCCAAACCGGTACAAACATATCTTCTCATATTATTCTTATTCAAATCACCCTGGGTAATAACAACATGGTTAATCTTTAACATATTTCTTGAACTTGGTTCACATAACTACCTTTAATACCCCGGATCTAAAAATGGTGATTAAATTACTCTAATAAAATTATTAAGGGCCTAATGGTGCCTAAAGAGTATTGGTAAAAAGAATAAAACCAAAAGAAAAGAGAAAACGCTTGAAAAGTGAAAAACGCTAAAATGTGCGTTAAATGAGTGTAAGAGATATATGATCTCGAGAGGGTCCGAGATGGATTCCTAAGGCTTAGTTAGGCCTAATTAGTATACGGGAATGATTCCCGAAGAAAACGGATCCAAATAATGGATTAAAACGCTAACGGAGTTTAAAGCACGTTTTTCGAGAAAAACCCGAAAACGTGACTTTAAGTGGTCAAATGGACCCGCGAAAATTATAGTTGATTATATAACTATAATTAAGTATTAATGGAAGCTTAATAGCCATTAAAAATAAAGAAACGAGAAAAATCCGAAAAAACGGGCCCGGTTAGTGAATAGTGCCAAACCGGGTAAAATAACGAGCGTTTTCTGTCAGAAAACGAAAAAACGCTCCAGCTCACTAATATAGTGGGGGCCGGTTTTATTAAATGAGAAGCCTCCCCCTCTCATGTTTATTAGTTAACAAATAAAGAAAGAAAGAAAGTAAAGGAGGAGAGAGAAAAGTAAAAAGAAAACATAAAAGTATTCTCTCACTCTCTTTCCTCTCACTTTCCCTCCTTCTTCTTTTCTTCTCCTTCTCCACGATTTCTTTCCTTCCTCTCGTGTGCTGTGCGACATGGAAGCTCCACCCATGGCTTCTCCACCTTCTTCTCCTTGCCCAAGCTTCATTCTTGCTCCGAATTGAAAAATAATTGCATATTTAAACTCCTCTCATCAAACTCTACCTTTCCCTCTTTTCAAAATCCCAAAAGCTTGAAGTTCATTTTCGAGGGTGTTGCCCATTTGAGGAGAAAAGCACACCATTAGGTAGCTTGAAGCTCCCTCTTTCTATCAAGGTAAAAATATCCATAAAAAGGTCTTGTTTTCTTCATCTTGTACCTTGGCCGATTTTGGTCTCTAATGGAGCCTTGTTTATTTCTCTTATGAGCATTGTTTCAATCCCTAAAATCTTGGAGGGAGTTACTCTTGATTCTTGATCAAAACCCCATCTTAGGGTTTCAAGGTAATCACTAATTTTAGAGCTTTAAGCATTTTAAATTAATGAGGTTAAGTGTTTTTACTTAAACTCATTTCTTGCTTTGAACATGAATGGGAGATGGGCAATTCTTGGCCTTTGGCGATTTCCAAGCAAGATAAAAGAGAAGAGAAAGAAGAGGAGTGAAAAGAGTAAAGGCTTGTGAAGTAAGGTAAACAAATTTACCTTGGAGCCTAACTTAATGTTTTAGCATTGGGAAGGGAAAATAAATAAAGGAATGAACCCAAACATGTGTGGAATGTGATTGTTGATATGAGGATAATTGTAATGATAAGTGTGCTTGTAAAGAAATAATACAAGTGAGAAAAACATTTGTGAAAAAAGTGTTTGTATGAGCTATGACTTTCTGGATTATGCATTGTGATGCATTTGGGAAGTGATGAATTTTATGTTTTGTGTGTATGCTGGTAGAACCCTTGGGGTTTGGTAGTTTTAGGTTGAATTAAGTGATAATATGAGCTTTGGCGATGTTAGAGAAGTAGCCAAGTTATGGCAAAATTTATGTGGGAACCTAAGTGGTTTAAGTGATGTTTGTGTGGTGAATAACCTAGTTAGAGTGTTGTTGGAGTTGAATTGGGTAATGATCACCCCAAGAATATGAGAGGATGGTTGTGGTGGGATTTGTGCAAAAATCCTAGCAAAGAGTTGTTAAATGTTGAAGGGTTTGTAGAAAAATAAATAGATTTAGGCCTTAAGAGTGAGTCATGAACTTGGTAAGAGGTGTGCATTATGTTGGAAGTTTTGGAGAAATTTGGCTAAGTGTTTAAAGGCTTGGAAAGTGAGGATTTTGCCTGTCCGACTTCCTCGAACTTGGAAGTTCGGAAGGCTCTGTGGTTAGGAAATTTTTCATTCTCGAACTGTGTCCGAACTTGGGAAGTCCGGACACAGTTCGGACGTACCTATTTCTCCGTAGAATCATCCTCGAACTGTTGTCCGAAACTTGGGAAGTCCGGACACAGTTCGGAAGCATGACTTCTGTAATGAATTCCTCTCAGTCGTCGAACTTCCGAAGTCCGGCACAAAGTTCGGACGTGTTTGTTCTGTTCTCTCCTAAAGTCACGGCTTGCGTCCGAACTTGGAAGTTTGGACACAAGGTTCGGACAGGCCACTATACGGACCAAAAATGTTTTTTAAGTTGGGAAAATGATGCCTAAATGGTAATTACCTAGTAAAGATGGGTGTGAGGTGTTTAGACCAGTTAGGTGTTGTTGTAAAGGTGTAAATGATGGAGGTTTGAATGTTAATGATGTATAAGATGTTAAGGCCTTGTTGGTGACATGTAAAGGCCCTAGGAAGTGTGAGAAAGTGTTTGAAGTGATTGAGAAGTGAGAAACTCAAATTGAAGAGTAAAACCGAGTTATGGGATAACGGGGTAAATACGGGAATAGCATTTTATTATGTACCGTATGAGTTTAGTGTTAACAATAATGTTTGAAACATTATCAGAGAGTCGTGCGTGACCCGAGCATGGTGAGATGCCACGGTAAAGTACAAACCCCGGTGAAAGGTATGATTTTCTCATGCCCCGTATGCTAACCGAGTTACTCTGATTGTGTGTTTGTTTGCGGCTTAAGCAAGATTAAAGCATGAAAATAATCCCTTGTTTGATTATGTATGCTTGATGATTTTTGAAACTAACATACTTGTATGCCGGTGTGGTCTAACGTAGCGCATAGACCGGTCTTAGTGAGTAGATTGCTAGAAACCCGTTGAACGGTAGTCACATAACCAAAGGTAATATGCAAACACACATAAGCTATAGATTAAAGTATAAACGATAAACACAAACATATGAACTCCCTAAAATGTGAGGAGATGTACGGGTTGAGTATATACCCGATAACGGTTAGAGAACCTTATTGAACAATCCACGAAATAAATATGAGTGGAGAGATAAATGACCTCCATCGAGAGGATTGAAGTTAGTCCAATAATGTAAACATGTAAGAAAGGTAAAAGAGACCTAAGGGAAATGTGGCTCCCTTGAGATACGGTCGACCTCTTATGAGGATTTAACCCGGTATAAGAAGATTCCGAATGTACAAGCATATGATTGTGGGGGGTAACCCTAAACCTAAGATTACCCGAATTTAAGTAAGTTCCCAAAGCCATTAGAAACATCGAGAATGATGCTTCTAACTAATATACATGACATTATTATAACTCCGAGAGAGGAGTGTACCGAGAGTAGTCGGACCTAAGTAAGAGATAGGAACTAAGAGAGAGTTCCGTGAGCTAGTTGAACCTTCCCACCTGCTAGACCCAGAGTAGGGTCGAAACCGGGGAAGTAAGACTATGCTCGAGAGCCATGAGTTTTGGCTTGAGTATGTATTAAGAGTAACAAGCGTGACGTAGGAGACCTGTAGTGTCGAGAATCTACAAGAGCTTGAGTATGAATACCCCAAGAGAGTGGGTGAGCTAACGAGTATAAATAACCCGAGAGAAAGGGGTGAGTATATGTATGAGCAACCCGAGAGTATGGTAAGTATAAGAATGAGTAGCCCAAGAGAATGAGCGAGTATCGATAAGTAACCCGAGAGAGAGCGGGTGAGGTACTGAATAGTAAACAAGGCATAGTGAGGAATAACCCTCAATGCCTAAGGGTAACCAGTTACCACTAACACATTGTTATGTTAGTTGGATCGTGTTCCGTGATTGGATGTAGATTCCTTCGTGATATACATATATATTGTACTGTCATGATGCATGTTGTTTGATTAAAATGAACTCCATGTATATCCGACCCCAAGTAGTCGGCGTACCGCGGTTAGCACGCGGTATATGCGAATTTCATGCGCAGCGTAAGCTGACCCCCTAGGGGGAACGTTTTTAGTGTGCAGGTGCTTGAAGCTGACCACCGTTCGAGAGTGTAGGACGGGGACTGCAGTGAGCATGGGTAGTTAGATTGTAATTACGTATGCATTTGAATGAGGTGTAAGTCCGAGTATGTTATCGGCATCCGTATAATGTAGACTCGGTATAGTAAAGAAGTGAAATGATTATTGTATTTGTATGAAGTACTCGGTTGTTCCAGTTCATCAGACCGTTACGGTATGTAAGAAAGGCCTGGTTAGCCACATGGGTGGCTAACGGCGTTGTTTCACCCCTCGTTGTAATTAGAGTTCCGCTGCGTGAGTAGGAGTAATTAGTAACAGTTTAAGAGGTAATGACGAGATTAACGGTTGGGGTGTTACACTACCGCTGTTGCGGTCTCACAATATCAAGAGGTATCCCCACTCTTAAAGCAGTGGTTTGTTATCCGCTTTATTTACTTGTATTACATAAACTTCCATAATCAATTAAATTCACCTAACATATTTTGTTTGTGCCTTATAAGCCTCCTTGCCTCGAGCTGTGCTCATTGTAGGTTGTTCACACAAATTTTTTACTTCTCCGTACACCATCACATGGTTTGGAGGTTGTATTGGGATCCCTGACAAGGTCGTTACATCACGCTTCCTTATATGGGACGCCCCTTAAGAATGTCCGTTTACCTCCTGACGACTTATGTTTAAACTGGGTGTTAGTCTCAACCCTTGCATTTCTGTCACGTTATTTCGTTCAACCACTGTTGATCCAAACACCCTTTTAAGGACAGCTCCTGGGTGTCACTAGGTTATGCCATCACATCTGGCTTGCACTTATTGGTATGTTTAATTAACTACATCGCCTTGCGTTCTTGGCTGGGTTAAATACCCTCTCTAGTGAGATTGATATCTCCGGATAGTCTAAGTGATCATTTCGGGAGTCTCATCCCGATCATTGCACATTAACGTGTCCATAGTAGGCATCTGCCTCGCCATATATAGGCTGGGTACTTACTCCAGCTATTACGTTCATCCTTCAGGATTCTTAAGACATATACGATGTCTTTACTTACCAATCAATGCCCTTTGCCCTTTCCAACTCTTAAACATTTCCTTGGAATAAACTCACTAATTCCTTTAGTCTCCTTAACTTAACTGGGTTCCTTTACTTCAACCATTCGATGTAATCCATTACTCTTGTTTGACTTTCACTGCAGACCGTAGTATGGAGTCGATTAC
The DNA here is from genome assembly GCA_023374045.1 of Limonium bicolor. Taxonomy (NCBI): domain Eukaryota; kingdom Viridiplantae; phylum Streptophyta; class Magnoliopsida; order Caryophyllales; family Plumbaginaceae; genus Limonium; species Limonium bicolor. The sequence goes on from CM041776.1 coordinate 476,063,868, forward strand.
TTCCCGTGTTCCAGACTTCACTCGTATACATATGTGGGGTACCATACTGATACATTGCTACTTACCCGACTAACCCATAAATAGGTCTATCAAGCCCACATGCTCCTATCGGGGTGCGGTCGTCCCACATTTCAGTTGGTACACTCGTAGTGTCCGTCACACGCCTAGGTGAAGTATTCTGTTGTCAACTCCCTTCTGTTATCCCGTGATGATATGCATTCCGTGCTTCCCGAACTTAATCAAGGGAAAGTTATCCGCTATTGAATTATTATGAACTCCATCCATTCCCTCGGGTTGCTACCCTTGGGTTTACCGGTTTCCGTCCGGTTATTTAAGAGTAAACTAGGTGTAACTTACCTACCATGTGGCACTAAGGCCGGTGTAGGTCCTCTGGTTTGGTTTAAAAGAAGGTTAGAAATAAAATGGGTTTGAAAGAAAATTTTGGTTTTGAAAATAAATTTCAGTTTGAAAGAAAAATTCTCGTGGTTTCACAACATTTTCTCGCCTTAACCAAGTCTAGCTTATTGCTGACTGGTGTACTTCCAATTACAGGGGTCAGGCTGTTAAGCCTTTCCACGGTTATGATGTTCTCACCTAACTTCATGGTACTTTACTAAGTACTTTGTAGTTGTCAAAATTTTCCCGCACAACCTTGTCGTAGTAGCACTTGCCATGGCAAGTGCGCCATGCTAACTGGTTGTCGGTTCAATACACACTGGTTGCGGTATTGCTTTCATCCGTACTGACGTCAGTGGCCTTGTTGGCCCTTACTTTGATCTTACAATCTTAATAATAAATCTTCTAGGTACTTCTCACTGTTTGCACATGACAACCATCAACTAGGGTGTTTCCCATTCTAGGAGACTCCCTTTTCTTAGTATCGTTTCCTCACGTTTATACTGTTGCTGTTTTAGTTAACATTTGTGATCCCGTAGACACTCTCATCTTGGGTTTCTTTACTTCACTTCTCCATTGTTGCACGATTGGTGCTTTGCAAGCTGGTTGTTCTCGACTGCTCCGCATGTCGACCCAGGTTGCCGGAAATTCTATTCCTCTATGCATAAGATTCTCCACTTTTCGCTATTAAATGCGGCAAACATTGTTCAGATGGAAACCGTCTTCGGGATTCACATCTTTCAGAATCTACCGTATGACAGGTTCTCCGTACTTACAGAGGTAAATATCAACTGCCAGATCGGGTTTTCCCGAGTAAGAGATGACTTCCATCTCTCAGGCATTCTTCCCAAGTTATAAAATAGGGTTTATGGAGGGGGGGATGGATATTGTAGGTTTCCAATATTCACTGGTACTTCTAACTAGCGTATTTCTCACGCTATCACTCAACCCTTAACCCAAAGTACTAAATTTCTAACTCGGTACTTCCTAAGCTCGGTACTTCCAGTCATTAGAGTGATACTTCGCTCTGATACCACTTTTTGTAACACCCCAACTAACAACAACACACTTAACAACAAACTGCAGCGGAAATCACAACTCATAACATCACTTAACTCCTTGGTGTTACACGCCGTTAACTACCCACGTGGCCAACAAGGCTAACATACATACATTGTACCGGTCTGATGGACTAAACTCCTGAGCAACTACACATTAATCCCGTTCCATGTCCGACAATCATTATACACTTACATTACAACGGTACCGAGTATTTACCTACTAACGCCGATACATTTTCGGTCTTACTACACCTACCATACATACACATCTTCCATGACTACCCACATGCAAACGACTACCCCGTCCTACTCTCGAACGGCTTCCAGTTCCTTGTACCTGAAACAGGAAAAGAAGAAAGGGTGGCCCCCCAGGGGGCTCAGCACCTTTGCTGGTATGGTAATCCCGCAGCCCGCATGCTACCGGCCACGCACAACTATTTGTCGTCTTAGCATGCAGTTGATTTATTTCAAACATGCACAAACTGTACACACATATCATGCTTATAAAGCAGACATCCATTAACAGGATACAAACACAAGGTTAGCACACCCAACATAACAATATACTCCACTCAATAACGTTCACAAACTTAATACCATTCTTCTTAGAGGATATACACTTTACTTAGGTTGTGTCGGAGGTAATATAGGCCCGAGCACACCATACATACATTTCCTTCACTTAGGTGTGGCGGCCTCATATAGGACCGATCACACCATACACAATTCCCCCTAGCTCCAATAATGATGAGTTAGGTAAGCCTTGGTTAAGCTTGTGGGTGGTTGTAATTCGAGGGGGAAAAACAACCATAACATAACAGAGAGGGAGTCGAAGCGAACATAAGCATCAACACCCTAACAACATTACACATAATTTCCCCCTAACCCGATTGGAGGTCGGGTAGGTAAGCTTTGGCTAAGCTAGTGGGAGGTCGAACATCCAAGAAGGATAAACAACCCTAACATAACAGAGTGGGAGTTAATTCACATATACACATCAACTCCCAAACAACACGCGCGACCGGAACGACCGGATTCCTCACCCCCCATAACATATACATATTAGTTAAGGTTCCTTCATGGAACTTATCACATACATACACCACATAGTGTTACTAACTCGGTTAGACACATAAGGGAAGTAACATCCCTTTTCAACAAACATGGATAACTGTATCCGATAACAACAACATACTAAACAAGTCACACATCTCACACATAGTCACAACATACACTAACGCACGGATAGTCGTAGTTAGAACGTTCCCGTAGGTTGGGACGTTTGTTCCGAATACCGATCTCTTATGTGACCCTAGACACAGTTAACTAAGGTTTAACACTTTCGAGGTTAAACGGTATCGGACTAGGCACGCCACATATATGAATTATTGTAAACTCATTTCATGTTTTATCTTACAAGGTGGCAAACACACAGAAAAACACATTGGCATACAAGCCGGTGTAATCCGGTAGGACACAGGTTGCAAGAAAACCATACCTGTCACCGAAGGTTCACTCTAACGTCCCATCACATGTTCCTTGAAAACTCTTTGAACCACTGGTAAATTATAACTATCTCCATTAACATCGGGGTAATATAATTATTTAACGACTAATGCGCCCATGGTTAACCCCGTTATCCCGTTATACTTAATTTTACTCTTGTGATCTTAAGTTCACAACTCTCACATCAAACCTAACACTTGCTTACACATCTTTAGGCCTTTACATGTCACCAAACAAGGCCTAAACATCATCCAAAACCATTACCATCCAATCCCCCATCATTAGAAGGTTGAAGCACACTTATAGAGCAAAATGGAGTTCAAAAGATTATCGGTCATTTTCAAATCAAAATATACATAATCATATGCCAAAACATGTCAAAACAGATAGTACTCGAAAAGAGGAATCTAACGCCGCAAACGGCACTCAAAACGGAGTTCAAACAAAAAAGTTATGCAAAAACAAAGGCTGGTCCGAACATGCGTCTGACCTTGCATGTTCGGACATAAGCCGAGAGTCTGAAAATCTTCCAACGTATGATGTCCGAACTTCAATGTTCGGACACATGTTCGGACATACCGAAAACTGCAAAATCAATTACGGAAAACAGCCAGAACCAAGCCACAAATCCCCCACAAAACATACATAACTTATAGTAGCAAAATAGCCCATCGAAAACACATTTCCACGGGGTTTTAACGCATCATACACACATTAAAATCAACCAAAAACATCACCAAATCAAAGAGTCAAAACACTCATTTTCTACCAAAATTTCGCCATAACCTCCCCATAAACCTTACATGTCCACATCCACCAATTTTCACCATTTGCAATCCTAATCTAACCACACCCTTATAAGGGTCCTATCAGCACATAACAATTCCTCAAATTCCATCAACAACAACATAATCACCATAAACTCCATAACCACAATATCAATCACAAACTCAAAACATTTGGCTCTAAAGGCCCTCCATTCAACCATTAATTCACAAACCTCCCTAAAATCAATTAAACACATTTCCAACATAGATTTTTAAATCCACAATTTTGGGTTCATTAATTTGTTTACCCATCCCAAACACTTAAACAATTTTAAACAAGGTTTAAGGTGGATTCCTTACCTTAATTTCACAAGTCTCCTTAATTCTTCTCTTGCTCCTCATCTCCTCAAAATCGGTCAAGAGGGCATGGAGTTTCCAAACTCCATCCCAACATTCAAGAACACAAAACACACTCAATTAATTATCCAAACCCTTAGAAAACTCAATTAACTCAAAGGGCTTAGAACGCAAGTTAGGGTTTACCTTTTTTGAAGTTTTTAAGAGGGATTCTCACCCTTGAATCAAGAAGGGAAATACTCCACCATTGAAGGGTTAATTTGGAGCTCAAAAACAAGGAGAAAAACAAGGTATCAAAAATGGTGAAAAATCGATTACACCAAGAGATGAAGGAAAAACGACTTTTTCTTGGGAATTTTTACCTTAGAAGGAAGAGGAGACTCCAAGCTCCACATTGGTGCCATTTTCTCTTCAAATGGGGAAAACCCATGGAGGTCAACTTCATCCTTTTGGAATTTCGAAAAGAGAGGATGATAGAGGAGGATGAGAGGAAGAAGAATATGTGATTTGTTTTTGATTTGGAGCTCAAATGGAGCTTGGGACATGAGGTTGAACATGGAGTAGCCATGGGAGGGCTTGAAGAACGTTCAACCAGCAGAGAGGGAGAAGGGAACCGGTGGAGGAAGAAAGAAGAGAGAAAGAGAAAGGAAAGAGAAAGGAAAGAGAGAAAATGAGGGGAGAGAGTGGGTGGGGTATAAGTGGTGTTTCTATTTTTTTTTACTCTATTAATTAGTTAACTAGTCTTATGTGAGTGAGCTGTTTACATTAATAAAACCGGCCCACTAATGTATACACGCTGGAGCGTTTTTCGTCTTTTAACAGAAAACGCTCGTTTATTTACCCGGTTTGGTACTATTCACTAAACGTGACCGTTTTCCGGAATTTTCTCATTCCTTTAATTTTAATGGCTATTAAACTCCCATTAATGTTTAATTATAGTTACATAACCAACTATTATTTATACGGGTCATTTAACTGTTTAAAGTCACGGTTTCGGGTTTTCTCGAAAAACGCGCTTTAAGATGCCGTTAGCGTTTTAACGCATTGTTTGGATCTGTTTCTTCCGGAATTTTTCCCACATGTTCTTAATGTATAATTAAGGTATAAAAGTATATTTATAACCCTAATGAAGGTTATGTACCTCCTAAAATAATTAAATACGTGTTTTCATGTTTTGTGACTTTTACGCATTTTCTTCTTCTTTTTGGTTTCTATTTCTTCACCAATGATCTTGAGGACTTATTTAGCCTTAGAAAATCATGATTACATAATTAATTGGCACATTAAGGTTTGGGGTATTTCAATAGCAGCTTTAGATTTAAAGTTCTTATTTGTACTTGTATCAATTCTCATTCTTATGACTTCTTCCCATGACCTTTGCGTTATTCTCTTGCTTGCAACCTTTGATGGACTATTGAAGGATAATAAATAGCATAAGACTAATAATTGCTTAGCAACCCATACATTAGGACTCACCTTGTTACTTTTTGAGAGTTTTAGATTTGAATAATTATGATTTGCCACCTAGATAGCTTTCAAATTTTCATCCCATGTATACATCACTTGAATAACTGTGAACATATTTGTTTATTCAGTCTGTTATTATTATTTGATCTGATTAATCGTCATGTCTTCAGTGATTTTGATATGATTGTCTCTGTGTTATATGTGTATATATTATATATCCAACCTCATTGCAAATTTTGTTTCATTTCATTGTGCAAAACTTTACTATCTAAGCCCTAGTTATGCCCTTAGGACCAAACCATTAGGATAGTGGGAGTCCCTTGGCACTTAGTGGGTCATATGTCCTTCTTGGTCAAGGTGACACCCTAAACCTTAAAACACACATCTAAAATTATGTATATAAAAAAATGAAGAGCAATTCATTTCAAAAGTCTCAAGTCCAAAATCAACCATCTTTGGCCCAAAACAAACCCGGGCCCATTTTCAACTTCAGCCCAATTCAAGAAACCCACTTCAGGCCACAAGTCAAAAAGCCTAATTCAACCCAATTCATCACAATTCAATTCAATTTGATTTCAATTCAACCCAACTCACTTCAATTCAGTCTAATTCATTTTAATTTGAAATCAACTTCAATTTCATTTCAGTTCAATTCCCATTTAACTCCACTTCAATCTCAATCTCCATTCAATTCCATTTCAATTCAAAATTCTCAATTCTAATTCAATTTCATTCTAACTTTAATTCAATTCAAAACATTATTCAATTGCAATTCCATTCAAATTCAATTTCAATCAATCCAATTCCGATTCAAATTCAATCTAATTCAATTTCAATCTCAATTCAAATTCAATTTCAATCGATCCCAATGCTAATCCAAATTCAATCCATATCCCAATTCTGATTCAAATTCAATCCAATTCCAATTCATTCCCAATTCAATTCATAAATACACTTCAATTCCAAGTCAAAAATTCATTTCAATCCCAAATAGTTTCAAAATTCATAAATCCCAAGTTCCAACTTCATAAACTTCAAAGTCTCAAAATACCTCAAACTTCGATTATCTCATGGACTCAAATCATCTCCAAAATCCCAATTTTCCCCACATTCGAATGTCTCACAGACCCGAGCATCTCACAGACTTTGTTATCCCAATGATTTGAATGTCTCACAGACCTGAGCATCTCACAGACCCGAGTGTCTCACATACCCGAGCGTCTCACAGACTTCGACATCTCAAGGTTTCAAACGTCTCATAGACCCGAGCGTCTCACATATCTGAGCGTCTCACAAACCTGAAACTTCAAACATATCCAAATCTCCAAAAAACCCCAAAAAATCGTGAACTATGTAAGGTCTGATCTCAACAGAGAGTTGAGTACGTAGGCAGCCTATCCAGGGTGCGACCCCACTCCAAATAAAAAACTCTTTTCCCATACTAAGGTGTTCTCCATACCTCTCGAAACACTCAAACCTTCTTCGGCTCCCACAAACTTCAAACCATCAGACTCCAAATCTTTTCTTTTCTCTCAACCTCGGATGTTTCCCAAATCCTCATTCTATACTCATTCGAATTCATCAATTCTTCTTCTTAGCGCTAGCTTGGCAGAAAGGCTCGCCTCATCCACTCGTTTTCTCTCCTTCCGTCCTAATCCTATCCTTGGCTCTGAAATGAATCTCTCTAAAAAGGTTGTGAAAGAAGGAAATCCCGACAATTGGAGACCGAGGTTTCCTCGGGCACCAATCCGAAGTCATGGTCGTTGCCACTTCTAAGGGGTGTAACCCAGTGCGAACCCACAATAGAATCTCTGAAATGACCAGATAAGTCCTATCCATAGGCAACAATCTTAGAGTCAATCTATGGTTCTTAGAACCCTTCTTTTCTTCCTTCCTAGTTATCATAGGTCAAACTAGGTGGCGACTCTAGTCAATTCCGCCCTTACGACAGAAGTCCGCGTGGAGCCCATCGAGAGCGGGTGTAGTGCACACTTGCACTCCCCTTTATGCTTTCTGGGAAAGACGGATGATTTAGTAGGTATTTGAGGGATGCCATGAATAACGGGTTTTCACCCTCCACAGAATGGTAGTTTCTAGGATCTAGGCTTTCTAGTCTGACCATATTTTTAGATAGACCCCCCTCATACCGAAAAATCACCCTCCACACTCACTCCATTCGCTACTCGCTTCTTCTAGCTTGGTTGATGAGGTGCGAGAGGCTCAGATGAGCGACCCTTACATGACAGAGATCAGACAGAAAATCATAGAGGGTACATTCGAGAGCCGAAAGTACGCCTTTAAACTGCATGAAGATAGTCTGATTCGACTGAATGGTAGATTATGTATCCCCCGAAGCAATACTGAGCTAAGGGATCGCATTCTGCGAGAATCACACTGTTCTTCGTTATCCGTCCATCCGGGAGCCTCTAAGATGTACAAAGACATGAAGAGGTACTTCTGGTGGTCAGGAATGAAATCTGATGTGACTGAGTATGTTCAGAGGTGCCTCACGTGCCAGAAGGTGAAATTTAAGCACCGAAGACCGGGCGGAATGGTATAATTTATGCCAATTTCGGAGTGGAAATTTCACGATATCTCCATGGATTTTGTTGTTGGACTCCCACCTACTAAGGGAGGACTCAACATGATCTGGGTTATAGTTAATCGCCTCACCAAGGTTGCCCGCTTCATACCGATGAAGGACACCTGGAAGGTGGTGAAGCTCGTCGAGCTATTCGACCGGGAGATCATTTGACACCACGGAGTCCCGAAAACTATTGTTTTTGACCGAGATACCAGATTTCTTTTGAGATACTAGAGAGTTACACGGGAAGCGCTGGGTACTGAGTTGAAGCTTAGCACCGTGTTTCATCCACATACTAATGGTCAGACAGAAAGGACCATCCAGACACTCGAGGACATGCTTAGAGCATGTGCCTTAGACTTTCAGGGGAGTTAGATTGATAAGTTGTATCTAATCGAGTTTTCATATAACAACAGCTACCACGCTTCGATTAAGATGTCGCCATTCCAAGCTTTGTATGGTAGACCTTGCCATACCCCGTTGTGTTGAGATGAATCGAGCGAAGCGGTCATAATTAGACCGGAGTACGTTGAGCAAGTACAAGCTGAAGTTCAGCAGATTCGAGCGAATATTAAAGCAGCCCAAGATAGGCAGAAATCTTATGCTGATGTGAGACGACACGACCTTGAGTTCACCGTGGGCGATCAAGTGTTTCTGCATGTTTCGCCTATGAAGGGCGTGTTTCAATTTGTCCAGAAGGGCAAGCTGAGCCCGAAGTTTGTAGGGTTGTATACGATTACCGAAAGGATTGGAGCTGTGGCTTACAAGTTAGCATTACCTGAGGAGTTGGGGCGTGTGCACGATGTGTTTCACGTTTCTCAACTCAAGAAGTACATTGCTGATCCTTTCATGTATTAGAACCTGAACATCTATCCCTAGAGCCAACGATGAGATACATCAAGACTCCACTGAGAATCCTTGATACGAAGACTAGAGACACTCGCCATAACTCTGAACGAATGGTGAAAGTCTTGTGGTCTAACCATGATGTCGAGGAAGCAACTTGGGAATTAGAGAACGCCATGAAGGCGAAGTACCCACACTTATTTGTAGACTAGATTGTCTAGTGCTTAGAGGGTACAGGGTGTACCCTTTTTAAGGGGGTAGAGCCATTTTGTTTTTGCATTGCTTCGGGATAGCATTGCATAGTATGTATGTATTGTAGTACACTTTGTTGGCACAATGTAGTGCTAATTGTATTTTAGTATGTTTGCACAATGTGGAATGTACTTGTGTTGTATTGTATATGACACAGTTCGTAGTATGAATTGTATTGTGTATTGTGTGCATTGTAATAGTGAATTGTGCTTGCATTATGTGGTGCTTGCAGTGTATGGAATGTGAACACCTTGTAAGGTGGTAGTAATGTATGATCTTTGGCAATTGAGTTGCCAAATGAGTAGAGATAGTAATCCACCAACCTTGAGCAACTTTGAGGGCAAATTTCCTTAAGGGGGGTAGATTGAAATACCCTGGAATTAAAATTAGTGATTGATTAGGCTAATGAGGATTTTAGAAGCTTAATTATGCCTAAATAAACACGTGGGAACAATTCCAAAAGAAAACGGATCCATAAAACGGATTAAAAACACAAACGAACCTTAAAGCGCATTTTTCAAGGAAACCGGGAAAACATGACTTTAAGCGGGTTAAATAGACTCGTAATAATTATAGGCAATCAAATAGCTATAATTAAACATTAGTAAAGGTCTAGAACCGTTAAAATCAATTGGGAAATTTCACCAAATACCACTGAGTTTTTGCTTAATTCACGATATACCACCGTGTTTTAAAAATTACACAGGATAACACTAAGTTTTTACTTATTTCATCAGATAACACTCTGTCTCATATTTTGTTAAATGTTCCGTTAATATTCTAGGAAAAAGACTAAACTACCCCTGTTTTTAATTAACAACTTGAAAGTGATTTGTCACATTGATAAATTTCATAAGAGACCACTTTTGTTTAACTATTTATATTGGTAGTTTAATCTTTTTTCTAGGGATATTATTGGAACATTTAACAAAATATGAGACAGAGTGTTATCTAGTGAAATAAATAAAAATTAAGTGTTATCCTGTTTAATTTTAAAAACACAGTGGTATATCATGAATTAAGCAAAAACTCAGTGGTATTTGGTAAAAATTCCCAAATTAATTAAATGAGAAAATTCCGGAAAATGGGTTCCGGTAAGTGAATAGTGCAAAAACAAAAAGTTGTGGGGTGTTAGTTGTAATAAGAGCAAAATACTTCCCCCATGTGCAATTAAAAATATGGATCTATGTTTGTGAGTGTGGGTCACGATTCATTCAGCCCTCTCACTCTCTTTATTCACTCTCACTCACAAAAGGACAAAATAATAAAGTGTGGGGGAAAAAGTAAAAAGCTTTCCTTTAGTCTCTCTCCTCCCACTCTTCTCTATTCTCACATTTTCTCCTCCTTCCATATTTATTCTTCCTCTTTTGCCTGGTAATGGCGATTTAGAAAACCCCTCACAGCAGCCTCATTCTCCTTCATTTTTGAAATCCAAAATCAAGTCCAAATGCAAAACAAATTACACCACTAAACTCCTCTCTCTTTGGGCATCATTTCCCATCCTTCAAAATCCAGAAAAAGTGAGGTTCATCTCCATGGCTGTAGCTCCCCTTGGAGCTTGAAGGTGACCATTTCGAGCTCCATCTTCCTCTTGTTGTTTTAAGGTAAGAAAGGAACCCTAAAACTCATTTTTCTAGCTCTTTTGCCTACAACAAGAAATCCAACGTTTGAACCCTTATTGCTCCTTGTCCAGCCGGTTTTGGCATTCAAAATAGGAGCTGAAGCTTTGCCACTTTGCTACCCAAAACTTCATCTAGAAGTTTCAAGGTAATGTTTCCTTAGAGCTTTAAGAATTCTCTTGAGTTAGGGTTTAATTCTTGAGTTAGGAATTGATTAGTGTTGGTGGTGTATCCCTTGGAATGTGGTTGTAGCATTACCGATTTCATAAGTCAAGAACAAAGAAAAGGAGAAGAAGAAAAGCGAAAGGAAGAAAAGAAAGAAAACTAGCAAATTCAAGGTAAATGAACTTACCCTTGAGCTAGTTTTGTATGTAATGTGAACCAAAATTTTAAATGCTTGAGTATGAGGAAATTTACATGGTTTAAGTATTGGTTATGTTACTGCATAATGAGGAAAAGATTAAGTTAGTTTAATGTTGTTTTAAATGATGATTATAGGCTTGGAAGCCAAGGGAAGTAAATTGTAAATATGCTGGAAAATTAGTGTTGTTGTTGTCTTGGATAAACAGGGATGCTAAACTAATTTGAGTGAGCAAAATGATGTGGTGAGAATGATAGGATTGTAGCGAACCTCTGTCAAAATTTGGGTAGAAACTAGAGGACTTGATAATGTAATTGTTAGGAAAGAACCTAGATTGGTATAGGTGTATTTAAGGATTGGATTAGAGTAGTTATCACCTTGGTTTGTATTAGGAGGAAGTTGTGTAGTTAAGTAGAACTAGAATAGAGTAATGTAAGTTGCTTAACTAGGTAGTGCTAGATGAAGAACCACTGGGTTAGAGAAAAGAAAAGAAAACAAAATCTGTAGCATGAGGCTTTAAGGAAAAAGAAGAGTGAAAATTGTGTAAAATTAACATAGGATGAGTGATGAGTTTGATGATTGGATTAGGGTAGTTTAGAGTGTCTAATTAGTGCTGAAATATGCTAAATTATATGTAGGAAGATTGGGGAAGAAGTTGGTAAAAGATTGAAGTTGAAATAGAATAAAAAACTAGCAAATTGAACATTACTGCACTTGGTCCGAGTTTATAATCCAGTACAGAAACCCAACCAAGCTAAAAACAAGGCAGAAGGTATTACGGAAGGGATGGTCCGGGTTTACAAATCGGTACAAAAACCCAGACCACCCAAAATCATGGCAGAGAGGTTCCCAGCGTATTGGTCCGGGTTTGTAAATCGGTACACAAACCCGGACCAACCTAAAAAGTCACCTGAGAGCTTTCAAAGCTTTGGTCCGGGTTTGTAACCCCGGACACAAACCCGGACCACTCTAAAATCTTCACAGAAATTGTTTTAAAGCCATTCTAAGGTGGGGACTTGGTTGGTAATGATATTATAAGGTAATTAGGACTTGATTAATGATGTTGAATGGTCATTAAGAGTATAAACAAACTCAAGAAGTAATTTGAAGTGAATGACCTAAGTAAATGAGTTTGAATTGCAAGAGTTAGTAATTTGTAATCGAGAAAAATTAAAGATAAGATAAGTTAGGTTAATTGTAGATAATTAACCGCCCGATTCCATGTATGTTATAGGATTCGAATAGTTGATTTCCGAAGAGGAGTCGATGATCTGAAAACGACGGTGAATGGTATGACTTTCTCATGCCCTGTATGCTACCGTGGTTACCCTGATTTGTGTGTTTGTGTGTTATGTGTGATCACCTAAATAAGATAAAATGCACGAATCGGGTTTAATGCACTTTCTTGTGCTTGTAATGTATTGTTCCTTGCTGGATTGTATTTGAACTCGTAGTTTGTATAATTCATGAAATGTATGGTTATGGATGAAGTGTTTGGTTGCCTTGGTGTGAAGTGTACTAACCAAGTAGTATGGAAATAATGATTTCTTACTAACTCCTAACCAAGTAACATTTCTAACTTTGAGTAAATTGGTAAATTGGAGTAATGTGAGAAGTCCAATATAGCTTCGGCCACGTGTGAGAATGAGGAAATACGAGAGGTTGTTTCCAAATTCTGGCCTGTTCTTCCTTGTGGTCAAACCCCTTAAATGGGTAGCAACCCTAGGAAGTAAGAAAATTAATTGGCCAAGTAAGATCATGACTGGTGTAAGTCAAACAATCTCGAGTAAAAGAGTAAAGTACATCTGATTAACCCAGATGAGTAAGTAACTAACAAAGTATTGTGGATGGACTTCAGAAGTGTATCTCAGTGCCTTGGTAAGTTGAATGGTTGATCTGCGATTGTCTCCCATTGTATGTATTGGAATGTATGCATGTATGCACTATTGTGTAAATGGATTGTTGTTCATTATAGCATGTATGCATGTATAAAGTAAATGAACTCCATGTATGCGACCAAGTAGTCGGCGTACCCCTGTTAGCACACGGGGTATGCGAATTTCATACCAGCTATTTGTTGAGCCCCTTGGGGCAGCGTTTTTATTTCAGGTACCCGAGATAGTTGAAGTTGAACTTGACCGAGATGAACATCTTTTTTAGTAGTTGGTAGGATGAGAAAGATGTACCGAGTTGTACACGGCTTATAGCCTTTTTGAGTAGCCGGTGTACCATGTGGTACACCCTTTTGGATATTTTGGAATAGTGAACTTGGTTGGAATGAGTAGATTAATAAACTCATAGCTTTTGTTAGGCTTGTAAGAAAGGGATGTAATTTGATATGAATTTGTATACTCGGTAATCCAAGGATGCAAGCAAATGTTGGGAATGTTATGGGAAGTATTTATGATTGCTCGGTATGTTCTATTCATCATACCGTTACCGAATGTAGTGTAAGCCTTGTTAGTCATTCGGTGGCTAACGGCGTTGTATCACCTGCCGTGAGTATGTAGGATTTTCCGCTGCGAGTAGAGTATTAATGGAGACGATTAGAGGATAATAATAGGATTAGCGGTTGGGGTGTTACACATGTATTTTATAAAAACGGGTAAACCAAGGTATGTTGTAAAATTCTCTATAAAATAACTCTAAAACAACTCACATAAAAAAGCTAAGGAAGAAGAGGCTTAAAGCTATAGTTGTTCTCTCCCGGCGAGAGGTACCTCCTTCCCTGTCGAAGGCCCGATCAACTACTCTAGCTCGATTTGATCCATATCCTTCCCTCCTCGACGAAGGTGTTGTAAAATAGGATTTAATCTCATTCCTCTCTCCCTCGTATTCCTTTCCATTGTTTCCATGCTCTAGCTACACTTTTTGTTAGCATCTTTAGTGTGGATTCGGCGTTGCATGTCCAAGATGGTGAACGGATTTGGATTGGTATATAAGTTTAGTGCCTTTCCTCTGTTGCATGCTCCTTTTACTAAGCAAATCCTGTCATTGAATTACTGCGGAATTGGAAGACCAGAGTCTAGAAGATGGGTTCTGAATGTCATCAGAAGTGAGTTGCCAGACATAGTTTTTCTGTGTGAAACTAAGAGAACAAGCAGGGAAATGAGGGATTTCGCAAGAAGCCTATGAGGATTTAATGGAATCGAAGTTGATTATGTCAAAAAAGGTGGAGGAATCGCTATCTATCGGCGTGATTTCATTAGGCTTGAGGTACTATCATATTCTTTTCATCATATTGACTGTTGAATAGTTAGCGGTTTATGAACTAGGTGGTCCTGTACTGGAATCTATGGTTAGTCGGAATCATCAGAATGATGGCGTACATGGGCTATTATCCAGTAGCTTTGATGTCCAACCATTGATCCATGGATTTTGTTCGGGGATTTCAACGACATCCTATATCCATATGAACAACAAGGAAGATGTGAAAGAAACTGTGGTCGAAAGGTTGCCTTCGAGAATTGATTAAGTCGCTGCCAGATCAGAGATCTAGGCATCATTGGGAACATCTTTACCTACACTAACTGAAGGAATGAACAAGATAATACAAGGTGTAAGCTAGATATATTTCCAGCGAATTCGACATGGTCTCGGCTCTTTCCTTATGTGCGTAACATTCACTTGAGATTGGGCCGATCAGACCACTACCCCATTAAACTTCTCACGGCCAAGATTCTCAGAGGAGGCACACCTTTATTTAAATTTGAAAACAGCTGGGTTGAGGATCAGGAATGTAGACAAATTGGGCAAGATTCCTAGCTAACTTGGAAAGAACTAATACATTAAGAAACTTACTCGATGTGTGCTAACTAGAAAATTGCAGGAAAAAACTATATACAAAATGAATAAAATAAATAACTAAACCTACAACTCTACTACGGGTAGCAAATAAAACCCGGTCAGAGTATAGTGTAAATATATTACGACCGAGAGTATCGAACCCAAGGGACTTATAGAAAACTAGTCCTAATCCGGGCAAAATCCTACTCTATAATAAAAAGGGGGAAAAGTAAATGTGATTCTAAACTAAATGACTAATTAAATAAACTAACTTTGATTTGGGAAGATATCAATGCAAAAGCATCATATGACCAATAATCAAGGATGGCAAGTCTCAAAGAGGATTTGTTTCTCGCAAAATGTATATGCCGGGTGTTGTGCCGGACTACGGGTACCCGGTGCATTCAAGAACTTTGAATGTGCCGGACATCTTCCATCCGGCATTGCGTCCGGCATCGTACATTTCATAAATACCACTTCCAGAATCAATTATGAATAAAGGAACTTAATATCTGAAATACCCCGAACTTAAATATGGCGATTAAAATTATCCTAATAGGTATTTAAGAGCCTCATAATGCTTAAGTAATTTTGGTAAGGAAAAATAAATCCAAAGAAATAAAGAAACGCTTAAAAAGCGAAAAACGCTAAATAAGCGTTAAATAACCATAGGAAGTATGAGACCTCGGTTAGCATATTTTATGGATTCTAAGGGCTTAATAAGACCTACATAATATATGGGAACAACTCCCGAAGAAAACGGATCCAAATAATGTATTAAAACGCTAGTAGAGCTTTAGTGCACGTTTTTCGAGAAAACCCGAAAACATGACTTTAAGTGGTCAAACAGACCCGTAAAAATTAAGAATCATTAAATAATAATTATTAAGCATTTATGGAAGCTTAATAACCAATAAAAATAATTAAACGAGAAAATTCCAGAAAACGGGCCCGGTTAGTGAATAGTACAAAAACCGGGTAAATTAACGAGCGTTTTCTGTAAAAGACGAAAAACGCTACAACTGGTAGTAATATAGGGGGGTCCGGTTTCATCTGCTAATTAACCCCTCACACACTCACACACTAGCTAATTAATTAAAGATGCAAAAAGTAAAAAGTGAGAAAAAGTAAAAAGTACCTCACATACTCTCTCTCCTCTCATTTCTCTTCTCTCTCTCCCATTTCTTTCTTCCCCATCGTACTCCCTCTCTTCTTCCTCCATCCTTGCTGTGATTTTGAGCTCCCCACTACAACAATGGAAGCTCTCTCTTCTTCTCCATGCTCCACCTTCATTTGAGCTCCAAATGTAAAAATAATTACATATTTGTAATCCCCTCATCATCCTCTACATTTCTCTCTTTTCAAAATCCAAAAATGAGGAAGTTCATTTTCGTGGGTATACCCTATTGGTGAAGAAAGTGGCATCAATGTGTAGCTTGGAGTCCCCTCTCTCCATTGAGGTAAAAATCTACATGAAAAACTCATGTTTTCACCATCTCCTTTCATAACCGATTTTTACCTTTTGTAATGCCTTGTATTCTCTCTCTATTTTGAGCATCAATTTCACCTTGCAATGGTGGTGGATTCTCCTTCTTGAACCAAGGGCTAAAACCCCTCCTAAAACACTCCAAAGGTAAACCCTAGGAATCTTGCTTTAAACATTTCAATGAACTAGCATTAATTTAAGGGTTAGTATATTAATTATACTTGGTTTGTGTGCTTTGGGTGATGGGAATGGAGTTTGGAACTCCATTCCCCACATAACCGATTTGTGCAAGAAAGAGAGGAAGAGAAGAAGTGGAAAAGAAAAGAGGAAATAAGAGCTTAAGGTAAGAGCTCTTTCTTGAATGGTAAATTTAATGCATTAGATTAATGGGAATGGGTAAAGCAGTTTAAGGAACCCAAAATATTGTATTGGTATTGTAGTATTGGAATTGTGGGTATTTGTGAACTAGTATGTGAATTATAGGCCTTAGAGCCAAGTGTATTGTATATGTGTATTAGTATTTTGGATTGAGGAAGTATTAATGAATTGGTATTGTATTGGTTGCTGGTAGGACCCTTGTATGGGTGTGGCTAGATTAGGAATGAATTTGATGAAAAAGTGTATATGTGGAGAAGTAAGAAAAATAGGTGAACTATGGCAAAATTTTGGTAGGAATTATGTATTTAAGAATGACTTGGTGAATGGGAGAACCAAGGTGTGTATTGGAGTTAGTAGAGATGTGTAGTAACTATGGAGTAGTAGTTGTAGTATGAGAACTAAGAAGGTAAAAATCTGTGGCAAAGAGTGTTGAAAATGCAATGGAGAGACTAGGAGAACTTATGTACAAGACCTAGTGAATGAGTGTTGAACTTGAAGAGGTAAGTTAATGCATTGTAGGACTTGGAAATGGCATTAGGAGATGAGAATATGCATGGGGGAAATAGGAACCAAAATCTGTAGCAAACACAACTAGGAGAAGTAATGTAAGTGCAGGAATGGAATTGTAGAAAGTAAATGTGCAAATGGGTATGGAAAGGAGTAACAAGTTAGCAAAGGATTTGAGGATGTTTAGGAGCTTAATTAGATGCTTAAATATGTGGGATTAAGTGTAGGAACAATGGGGAATTAATTGGGCAAAGTTAGCATTGTAACAGAATTGGAGAAACTTAAAAACTGTAAAAGTTTAGCAGGGTCCGGGACCTTAGGCCAGGACTAAGTCCCGGACCAGTGTACAAAATTATGCCGAGAGTTGATAACAGAGGGTGGTCTGGGACTTAGGTCCCATACAAGGACCCGGACGACCCATCAAAATAGGCCGAGAGTTGCAGTAAGTATGGGTCCGGGACTTGACTTATGTACAAGGACCCGGACCAAGCTGAAAATATGTTCGAGACTCAAGATTGCTTCTGGTCCGGGACTTACCTTAAGTATAAGGTCCCGGACCATAATTGAAATCAGGCCGAGAGTAGTGACCACATGTTGGTCCGGGACTTAAGACCCGGACAAGGTCCCGGACCAACACAGAATTGTAAAAAAATAAGTTGTTTAAATGGTTTATAAAGTAAGGAAGTGAATGGTAATGATAGTATAAGATAATTAGTACTTAATTAATGATGCTTAAGGATCATTAAAGGTATAAACAAGTTGGAGAGTAGGTAAGAAAGTTGTAAGTGTATGAACATTAAGTTAAACCGAAACAACGGGATAACGGGGTAAGTTCGGAAGTAGCAACTATGTACGTATTGTAATGCTTAGTATTGATTGAACCATTTGGCATGTAGCCGGAGGTTCAAGAATAGGACTCGAGGGACAAGTAGGGACTGAGGAACAAGGAGACACCCGGTAAAGTAAATTTCAGAAAAAGGTATGATTTCTTCATGCCCTGTATCCTAATCTGGTTACCCCGATTTGTGTGCTTATTTGATCACCTAAATAAGATAAATGCATGAATCGGACTATATTGCACTTACCTATGCTTGACTTATGTTGTTCTTGATATTTATTGTCTTGAACACTAGTTTGTATAATTCATGAAATATATGAATGATGATGAAGTGTATTTGTACCCTGTATTGTATTTGTGTATTGCATTGCATTTCGTATGGATGTATATATGAGCATTGTATTGTATTATTGTGGCTTGATGTGTGACTTCTACTAATTCCTAACTACCTAACTCCTAACATAAGTAAGGAATAAATTGGAATGAGTAGAAGTCCGATATAGCTTCGGCCACGCGTGAGGATGAGGAGACACAAGAGGTTGGATCCGATTCCTGGTTCTTAAACTGGTCCATGGCCCAAACCCCTTAAATGGGTAGCATCTTGGATTGGTGAACCAAGTAAATCCCGGTGGTGGGATAGAGTAGTCCCCGGGCCGGAGGTCCCAACGACTTAACATGAGTAAGAGTAAGTAAGTAAGTAAAGTATGAGTATGTATGTGTAAGTATGGTGTAACGAGTAAAAGAGTAATCTCCACCCGATTAACCCGGGTGGACAAAAAGGAGCTAACAAGTATGGTGTATTGTGCATGTATTGCGTATGTATTGTACATGTATCGTGTATTGTGGATTTCGGAAAAGGTAAGTATGTATCTGTTGACTTGTATGGTTTACCTTGTATGTATTGAAGTGTATGTATGTATTCCTTGTGTAAAGTTTTGTAGTATTATGTATGAAGGCATGTATGCATGTATGTATGAATAAAATGAACTGCATGTATTCGACCAAGTGGTCGGCGTACCCTCACTAGTACGCGGAGTATGCGGTTATCATATTCAGCGTAAGCTAACCCCCTAGGGGGAATGTTTTTAGTGTGCAGGTACTGAAGTAGACATGATCACGGTAAGAGACCGGCAATTATACTTGGATAGCTAGAATGAATTGTAGTTAGTAGAGAATCGTAAAAGGCTTGGAGCCTTGTATGTAGTTGTGAGGAATGGGTAGTTGTAGACTCTTGATGAGTATATATGAACTTGGAAGGAGTATTGTATTTGTATTTGGAACCTAGTGAACTCGGTTATGTATATTGTAATGAATGGTATTGTAAAGGAGCAAAGTGCTGAATGGAGCAATATAGTATTTAGTTGGTAAAGGGAATATGTAATGTGAATGTGTAGTACTCGGGATTCCGGTCCATCAGACCGATGCTGTATGTAGTAGTAGTAGCCTTGTTAGTCACGTGGGTGACTAACGGCAGTGTATCACCCACCGTTGAGTATGTAAGTACCCGCTGCGTGAATCTGGATTGTATAAGGAGATTGGACGGTAATGACGGTATTAGCGGTCGGGGTGTTACAAAAAGTGGTATCAGAGCGAAGTATCGCTCTGATGACTGGAAATACCGAGTTTAGGAAATACCGAGTTAGGAATTAGAAGCTTAGGGCTACGGGCTGAGTGATAGCATTCGAGAGATGCTAGTTAGGAACTACCGGTGAGTACCGGATACCTACAATACCAGACCCGCCCTCCACAAACCCATTGTATAACTTGGGAAAGAACGCCAGAGAGAAGGAAAGCCCTCTTATACTCGGGAAAACCCGATCTGGCAGTAGTGGGATAATCCTATAAGAGGAAAGAACTTTACACACGGTAGATTCCAAGAAATGGAAGTCCCGGAGATGAATCCCTGTTGAACAACAATACCCGCACTTAATGGCGGTAGAATGAGAACTCCAACCATAAAGAGACTACAACATGCAATAACATGGGGCGACATGCTTAGCAGTCGCGAAACCTGGCTAGACAACCAACAGCCGGAAAAGAAGCACTAATCGTGCAACGAAATGGAAAAGGAACAGTAATGGAACCCGAGACACAAGTCTGCGGGACAGCAGTAGCCAGATAATACCACCAATGGTATACCAACTGACTAAGGACATAGTCAGGAGTGATTAACTCCAAACTACAACGCCAAAAGGTTACAATACCTGGTCGACATAGCTTACACAGCTACAAGGATATCCACGAGATATGAACCGATAGGACTACAAGGGTAGTGCCTAAACCAGTGGGAACGAGCAACAAGGAAAAACACAAACTAAATAAATGGGGATCTCCAAGGATTGGAGAAGTACCCCGATCAATGACAGTCATGTCAAGATCACAGAGGAACTACTTAAAAGATCAAGTATCCAAGACATAGATCAATAAGATCAAGGGAAGAGTCAACAAGACCACCCAAATACGAGTGGAACCCACACCGTGACCGGTATAGGGTTACCCAAAAACCACCAGTACCGCGCACTTGCCACGGCAAGTGCAATAAGAATAGGAACATGTAGAGGAACACTAACACACCACAAGTACATAGTAATGTACCGAGACCGCAAAGAAGCGATTACCGGACCATGTATCCTAAGAACAGGAAGAATGGAACCTTGGAAAGGCCTAACGGCCTAACCATTGTATTAAGGACATACCAGTCAGCGAGAAGCTGGACTTGGTCAAGACCTCAAACATGGATATGCCATGAAGAACTTCTTTTAACACCGCACTATGATTTTAAAACCCAACTTTTCTTTCAAAACCACAACCTTTTTTTTAAAACTTTGGATTTTAAAACTAAACCAACGGAATTACGGTGAGTATCACAGAATGATACAAGAGGAGTTGACAATAGAATACTTCACCTAGGCATGTGACGAACACTACGAGTGTACCCAATTACGGGATGTGGGACAACCGCACTCCGAAGGAGCTTGCGGGCCTGACAGATAGTCGGGTAAGTGGTAACGTATCAATAAGGTACCTCACGTATGTATACATGTAGTGTACGAAGCACGGGAAGTAGTCAACTCCGTTCTACGGACCATAAGTAAGTTCAAGCCAAAGCAGTTGGACGCTACAAACGACCAACGAAAAGGAACTCAGCTAAGAAGTAAGTATAAAGAACTCAAAGAATCCATCTGAAGATAAGGAATGAGGATTAAGAAGCGCAAAGAGCGTCGACTAGTGAGCATGGACATTGGATATGTCTGAAAGACATCAAGTAAATACACGACAGCTGGGAAGCATACCCAGCCTGAACACAGTAAGGCAAAAGCCTAACGTGAACACCACAATGCTTAACAAACGGGATGGAGTTCCCTAGAGCAATCACAAGATTACCATGAAGTATAATCCATCATTGGAGAGGATACTAACCTAGTCTAAAACACTAGGAGGAAGTATAAACAGTCTACCCAAGAATGGGAGACATTATAACCCTAAAGGGGATAGCTTAAATACAATACCACAAGGCGGTATAGTGGACATAACGTGTCATAAACATTAGCCGGATGTAACGGCATAACTAACAGCACTCAGAGCAATCCGTGAAGGGTGTCTGAGTTGACAACAGTCGAACAAAGCGTCATGATAAGAACGCGGGAACTAGAACGAACATTCGGTTAGAACACCGAAGGGATTTCGCATAACGGGAAATACCCTAAACTACTAAAAGGCACTAATTGCCTGATGGGCCTCCTATGAACGGAAGCGTGATGTCACGACTTACCATGGAGCCCAGCAATACCTCCAGCCTATGGGGTATACAAGGAGTGGGAATGAGTATACGCAGCTTGCAAAGAGCATAGCTTGCAACAATAAGGCTTAAAAGCCATAAACTTAATACGTTATATAAACCTTAACGGTTGTAAAAACACACCATTTAATAACAAGACCTGCAAAAGATATTGCTTCATACGACAAACAAACCGTCAACTGAACAACCCAATTAAAGCTCAACATAATGAGCGGCTTGGAGTAATGGTTACCTCAATGTCACTGTCACTAGAGCATCAGTCTAGCATACAGTTGACTAAGTTTTAATTACCCTTCATGCCTTCTGCAGAAATGATAGCACAGAGGCATAAGAATCGTGATAATGCCAACATTGGCCTAGTCCACACTAGGACCCTACGGGAAACCCGAGGGAAGACACCTCTTGTTAACCAAAGATCACCAAGGCGGTGAAGATGTGAACCCTTAGAAAAGGCTTCCATCTACAACAACAACAACCTTGCACATAGAGTTATTGCCAAGAGACAATCAAACAAGAAAGTGAGACTTCCAAACCACCACGCCTACAAGAGGCTATGGACTGAAGAAGCACATCGCTTGAGAGCATCGAAGCTCGAAGGAGTAAGTATACTCCATATGCAACCACATGTGATCAACCATTGTGTAAACACCAACTTGGTAAATCTTGTCATGAGACCTGTGAGTGGCAACAAGCCTCTCAACCAGAACTTCATTTACCAATGAGAGAACGGGACCAGAAAACCCTTGAAGTTCTGGGGATGTCCCGGTGATGTACATACAAAGTAAAACTTCACAGCTAGAGCCTATAACCAATGCTCAGCACTGGGAGACAGAAATTGTCAAAAACAATCAATGTGAATATCAATTGAACACCACGAATGACCCACGCTCAAGAGAGCTTGTGACCCGATAAATTACTTTATTCTTGGCCAACCAAGATAATTGGTAAATGGTATCATAAATGATGGAAATAATGTGAGGTAAGCCAACCTACTCGTGAAACCTAAACTGAAATAAAACATCTCCACATGAGGAAGATAATACCACTGCGGTATGCTACGACAATCATCTTACATATGAACTAGGAACCTCCTAGTGTATTTACACCATAAGGAAATGGTGCCAACGACAATGGTAATGAGTAAAGACGAGCTACCACAGTAACACAGTCAGTAAGAACGATGTTGTACAATGAGTAAGAGTATGGTTCGCAACAAGCGACCACTATGAGGAAGTAGCAGATAATGACACAGAGTATAAGTACGAGATAACAGGCAGAAATATTCTTTCCTATCACATAAGTGACTTACTGTCAAGCGTTTACGCCTCTGCACTCTGTATGACTGAGTGTTTTGGTATTGCACTTGTGCAGCTAATGACCTAATGGGATGGCTAGGGATATGGAGAATGTAAACCGTAGTAAACCCTTCTTTTCACCAACAAACATGGCATAAGCCAGTTAAGCAAGCTTAGCAACAAACCGTGCGGTCTAAGGCCAAAGAAGCACGAAGAGTGTACAACACACTAATAATCATAAATGTGAATTCCAATGGAATAAAGGGTGAAAAGAGACTTAAGAAAGTCACTAGGACCAACGCATAGAGAATGCAAGGTCAAACAAGTGAAGAACACTTGTACTGAACCAGAAAAACTGGTATAATTCAGAAGCTATTGACAACAGAGGAAGCACTACAACTAAGTAGTGACTCAACCTCGCCCGACAATAAGTCGGAGGAACTTAGTGAATAATCGTGGAAGCACGAATAGCATGTGCAGTAGATTACCAGAGAGCTGGTTACAATCTAAAACTAATTGAGTTCAAACACGGTAAAAGAATACCGCAATTGTTTAGTATACCTTATTCCCATATTAAACGGATAAAAGGTGATGTATAACACATTAAGGATAACACGAAGGGTGAGTAACCCAAGTTATCAGGGTCGCGCAGCAGAAGCTAGTGGGCCCTACCTAGTAAGTATAGTAGAATGGCTATTAATGCCTTGAAGCCTAATAGACTGGAACCGAATTAATTATGAGTTAAATAAACTCATATAGGAATCCTTGGTGCAAAGACTAAACCATTGTTATGATTAGGACCCTTTGACAAGGGTATATTATGTAACAAACCGTAAAGAAGCTAAAACGCTTCGGATTGCCCAAATTGAGTAAACCAATGTTTAATAATAATAACATATGGTAGATTACGTGGGCGTAATCCCTTTCAAGGGGGGTAGAGCGAAAACCGCATAATGTGAATTCCATGAATAAAACACATAAACTATAATGTGCATAGCACAAATGAGAATTGATTGGATGATTGGTACTATGTTAAATAAACATAAGTATTCATTCATATTGAAATTGTGGTAATTAGGCATGAGAGATGCAAATACCATAGGATGGATATACCTACCTTGTAACACCATGTAAGAGTATTAGTAAAAGAAAAGTAACGAGTAGTGGACGGAGCTCCACAAGTATTGTAGCCTTTGAAGAAGTAGTACAAAATGAATGAGAGTAGTAGATGAATGAAGTCTAGGTGTAGTGTATACCTTGGTAAATTATTAGAAGTGAATTGAGGGCAACTAAATTTTACAAGTATGGTAATCCCTAGTTAAAATAATTGAAATGATGGAGAGTAATGGATGGAAGTAGTGAAGGCTGATGAAATGAGCATTTAGGTATTGAACCACGGAGTAAAGTATTTGGGAAGTAGAGTGAGGATGATTGATGGACTGATTTCATCCTTTGGAGATGTATGAATTCGTAATCACGACTAGAAAGGGTAAAAAGATAGAAAATGAAAACAATTAAATTATTTGTTTGTTTAAAACTGATGTGGGAAGTGGAACTTGATCCTGATCAGATCAAGGGAAACCGAACACAAATTGGGGTGGAAAGATAGTTCAACACTAGTGCTGATCACATCAGGGTCGAACGATTCTTGAAGCTCCCCTTAAGTGGTCACAAGAATCACGCATAAGATAGTTGTAATGAATATAAATTGAAATTTGGAGTTGTATGCTTTAGAAGGATTTCTAATTAGCTGTTGGGAAGGACTTTCCTTAGACTGAGAACGAAGATTTGGTTAGAAGCTTGTATCGGAGAAGATAGTAGTGTAGCATATTGTATTATTCCAAGGGCAGCGGGACATAGAGGAGTCCTGTGTCTAGATGACCTGAGTGCCTGCGGGACTGTATGTGTATTGCATTGCTTTGGGGATAGCTTTGCATTGTATATATGTGAAAACCTGGTAATGTGGAACCGATGGTTGGTAGTAATGTGGATTGGAGTAATTATAGTACATTTGTATGGTATGGAATGTAGAGACCGTGAGTAGTGGATTTGGGAATTGTAAGGAGGAAGAATGTGTGACTTTTAGTATTAGACATGTAAGGATGAGTAAGCATTTTAAACCTGTAACCTCGAACAACTTTGAGGACAAAGTTCTTAAGGGGGGTAGTTTGAAATACCCCGAACTTAAATATGGCGATTAAAATGATCCTAATAGGTATTTAAGAGCCTCATAATGCTTAAGTAATTTTGGTAAGGAAAAATAAATCCAAAGAAATAAAGAAACGCTTAAAAAGCGAAAAACGCTAAATAAGCGTTAAATAACCATAGGAGGTATGAGACCTTGGTTAGCATATGTTATGGATTCTAAGGGCTTAATAAAACCTACATAATATATGGGAACAACTCCCGATGAAAACGGATCCAAATAATGTATTAAAACGCTAGTAGAGCTTTAGTGCACGTTTTTCGAGAAAACCCGAAAACGTGACTTTAAGTGGTCAAATGGACCCGTAAAAATTAAGAATCATTAAATAATAATTATTAAGCATTTATGGAAGCTTAATAACCAATAAAAATAATTAAACGAGAAAATTCCGGAAAACGGACCCGGTTAGTGAATAGTATCGAAACCGGGTAAATTAACGAGTGTTTTCTGTAAAAGACGAAAAACGCTCCAACTGGTAGTAATATAGGGGGGCCGGTTTCATCTGCTAATTAACCCCTCACACACTCACACACTAGCTAATTAATTAAAGAGGCAAAAAGCAAAAAGTGAGAAAAAGTAAAAAGTACCTCACATACTCTCTCTCCTCTCATTTCTCTTCTCTCTCTCCCATTTCTTTCTTCCCCATCGTACTCCCTCTCTTCTTCCTCCATCCTTGCTGCGATTTTGAGCTCCCCACTACAACAATGGAAGCTCTCTCTTCTTCTCCATGCTCCACCTTCATTTGAGCTCCAAATGTAAAAATAATTACATATTTGTAATCCCCTCATCATCCTCTACATTTCTCTCTTTTCAAAATCCAAAAATGAGGAAGTTCATTTTCGTGGGTATACCCCATTGGTGAAGAAAGTGGCATCAATGTGTAGCTTGGAGTCCCCTCTCTCCATTGAGGTAAAAATCTACATGAAAAACTCATGTTTTCACCATCTCCTTTCATAACCGATTTTTACCCTTTGTAATGCCTTGTATTCTCTCTCTATTTTGAGCATCAATTTCACCTTGCAATGGTGGTGGATTCTCCTTCTTGAACCAAGGGCTAAAACCCCTCCTAAAACACTCCAAAGGTAAACCCTAGGAATCTTGCTTTAAACATTTCAATGAACTAGCATTAATTTATGGGTTAGTATATTAATTATACTTGGTTTCACCTTGCAATGGTGGTGGATTCTTCTTGAACCAAGGGCTAAAACCCCTCCTAAAACACTCCAAAGGTAAACCCTAGGAATCTTGCTTTAAACATTTCAATGAACTAGCATTAATTTAAGGGGGAGCATTTAGTTGGGTTAGAGTCTAAGTTGGTCAAGGAGCTTGATTTATGGTTGATTAGGGAAGAGAAACCCTTTGGAAGCAAAAGTCTAGGGACCAATGAGTGCATTTGGGAGATAGGAATACTAAGTATTTCCATACCAGAACTAAATTAAGGAGAAAACACAATCGAATTTCTAAACTGTTGAATTCTGAGGGTGAATGGATTTCTGATGAGCCTAGACTCAAACAGTTGTTGGTTTCTTATTTCCAAAATCTGTTTAGTGCTGAGTAGAATTGCGCTAAGATTAGTTTAGACCATGATTTTGATCCCTTGGACAAGGAGAGTTTTAACTTTCTTGCTAGACAAGTGGAAATAGATGAGGTTAGGAAAGCTGTCAAGAGTATGAGTGCCTACAAAGCACCTGGTATAGATGGTTTTCCAGCAGCTTTCTATAAAAGGTTTTGGAGTTTAATTGAACCTAGTGTGCAAGGTTTTGTCCAGGAGTGTTTTAGGACTCAGAGGGTGGACCCTAAAGTCAATCAAACCATTATTACTCTAATACCAAAGGTGGACCATCCTAATTCTGTGAGTCAATTCCGCCCCATTTCCCTTTGTCAAGTGCAGTACAAGATCCTTGCCAAAGTTCTAACAAATAGATTGAAACCTTTCATGGCTGGTTGGGTCTCGGATAGCCAGAGTAGTTTTGTTCCTGGTAGGAGCATTTCTGAAAACATTATTCTGGTTCAGGAAGTTATACACTTTATGCAGTGTACTAAAGCTGTTAATGGTTGTTTGGCTATGAAAGTTGATCTTACCAAAGCATATGATAGATTGTCCTGGTCGTTCATTAATGAGACTTTAACTCATGTAGGAATCCCTGATTGTCTCAGATTACTGATTATGAACTACATTACTTCTGTCTCGTTTCATATTTCTTGGTATGACACGTTATCTGAATCTTTTTCTGCTGGGAGGGGGGTTAGGCAGGGTGACCCTTTGTCGCCTTTTATTTTTGCTTTATGTATGGAACGTCTGTCACAAATCATAAACAGAAGTGTTAATAGAAAAGAATGGAAACCGATTACATTAGGGAAAAAAGGTATTTCCATTTCTCATTGTTTCTTTGCGAATGATTTAGTTCTTTTTGGAATTGCTACCCCGGGTCAGGTTAAGCTCATGTGTGAATGTCTGAATGATTTTTGTGTGGCCTCTGGTCAAGCTATCAGTTTAGAAAAGTCGTATATCTTACTGTCCAAGAATCTCAGTCCTGAGAGGGCTAGGATTTTGGGTATGGAAGCTGGAATGCCCATCACAAAAAAGTTTGGTAAGTATTTAGGAGTTTTTCTAAAGCATGGGAATTCTAGGGATTTCAATCATGATGAGATTCTGTCTAAAATTAGGAATAGATTAGCAGGTTGGAAGTGTAATAGTCTTTCCATGGCTGGAATACTATGCCTAGTTAAGAGCCGCCTTTCCTCTATTCCTATATACACTATGCAATGCCAATTAATCCTGAATAGAATTTGTGATAAAATAGATAAGCTGTGTCGGGACTTTCTTTGGGGACACAATGAGGTCAGCAGGAGGTTGCATGATATTGGGTGGGAGATTATTTGTAAAAGAAAATCCGATGGGGGTTTAGGCATCAGGAAATCTCGGATCATGAACTATGCCTGTTTTGGTAAGAATGTATGGAACCTTGTTAGTAAACGTCACAGTTTCCGTAAAGAAGTCCTCCTTCATAAATACCCGAACCCGAATTCTTGTAGAGGTTTGTTAACTGGAAAAACTTACAGAAGTGTGCAAAGCTAGTGCAGGATGGTCTCAGGTGGTCGGTAAGTAATGGTAAATGTATTAATTTTTGGCTTGATTGCTGGGTTGACAATCAAAATTTGCTGGACCGGGCAATTTGTGCTGTTCCTGAGCAGGATTTAAAGAAGTCCATTTCTGATTATTGGTCTGGTGAAACAGGGTGGATGTGGGAAAGGTTTGAAAGATATATTCCTACTAATCTCTTAAACTCTATTAGTGGTTTTACTGTTTTTCCTGATAGTGAAGATGATTATATTTACTGGAATTTTGAGAATAATGGAAGTTACAGTGTCCGGTCTGCTTATCATTTTCTTTCGAGTCAGTTAGTAAATCACAGAGCTGGTAACTCTGGTAAGTCAAATATTTATTGTCATATATGGCGCATGCAAATTCAAGAGAGAATCAAAATTTTCTTGTGGAAGTTATCCCACAATAAGCTCATGACTAATTCCAGGAGAGCTGGGATGGGTCTGACTACGGACAGCTCTTGTCATTACTGTGGTTATGAGGAAACTGCTATACATATATTGAGGGACTGTCCTATTGCAAAAACAATCTGGGACAAGATCCTGCCTCTTAAAAGAAGGTCGTTGTTCTATGGTAAGGATTTGGAGGGATGGTTGTTGGATCAGCTAACCAGTCCCGGTAGATTCCTGATGAGGGGTCAAGGATCAGTTATCTTTTCTACTATCTGCTATAATCTTTGGATGTGGAGAAATAAAAAAAATTTCCAGAACATACATGATGTTTTCTTCTCTTTTAGACAGGTGGTACTTGCAGTTGCTCAACAGATCCACAAAGGGCGCCTAGAGAGAGTTACCCAATCGACAGTTTCTCAGATGGATGGTAATAGCCGGCCTCAGGAGAGGAGTAGCTGGCTCCCCCCTGAGGAAGGTCATTATAAGATAAACATTGATGGGGCTTTTGATGTGGTTGCAGGAAATGGTGCTGCAGGTGGGATTATCAGAGATCATAGGGGAGGATGGGTATCAGGTTTCATTACATCTTTTGGAAAAAGAAGTGTCTTGCACTCTGAAGCCATGGGATTGAGGACAGCAATCAAGCTGGCGCTGGAAAAGAAGCTACTACATGTCACCATATGCACAGATTCGATGCTGCTTGCTGAGTATCTCCATCATTGCCCAGACCATCTGTCTATTGGCCCCATTATAAAGGAATGTAATAGCCTAATATATCCCGGATGGGATTTGAAAGTAGTTTTTAATTCTAGACAGTCTAATAGAATAACAGATAGATTAGCAAAATTTGGAACACACTTAGATCAAGGGCTATATGTTCTTGCTGAACCGCCCTCCTGTATCCTGCAGTTTCTGGCGGATGAACAATGTAATATGATTCATGAATAAATGAGGCTTCGCCTCCCTTTTCTGAAAAAAAAAAAAAACTTAAGTAGGACAGGAGCATATGACAGTACCTGGTGTGACAACATCCGAAAATATATTCTTAATCTTATTCAATGATAAATTACAAGTAAAAAAAATAACTCACATAAAAAAGCTAAAAAAAAGCTGATCCAAATAGAGGTAGACCAGTTTGCCGGCAACCTCCCTTTCAGAATGCTAGTCGGTAGATACACAAACGTCTCGAAGTTCCTTAATGACAAAAAGAAAGAGAAACGAACCCGTTCAAGACTATAGCCGGAGCGAAGCTCCGGAAGAAGTTACTAGACGCCCTGCCGCCATGGAAATCGTCTGGCAAACGCCGGCAGTTCCTGCCCATCGGGATGATTACATCTTCTGCCACGGTATACACAGATTCCAAATCCCCAACTCTTCTACCTGTCGCCCATTAAGAACCCACTTATGGTGCATTATAGTTGAGCTTTGTTCTTCCACTGGCAACTCAATTTTTTTGGCGCCAAAATATATCTTCTGCAGGGAGGCGTCATGTGCGGCCTTACTACTTTGAATTCATCTCTCATGTAGGTCTCTCTCTCCCTCTCTGCACAGCTCGTGCATTTACTAGTGCCCATTGTTGACTGTAGGATATCGGATTTCAAAACCCTAAATTTCTCAGACTAGATATTTAGGATCGACTGACCTTGTCCGTTGTTGTTATTTCTGTTCTGGTGGTCTTGAGCAGGTGAAAAATAGGTGGGCTGGGAAGACAATAGTGGATTTATTCACCGAGGAATTCAAGGGCCGGCCTCATGATTATTACGTAAACATCTCTCTTAAAATAAGTAGTTTGGTTATGACATTATTTGAATGCTTCATCCGGGGTTTTAGTTAATCTTCTTTCTCTTCGCCATCTTGACTTTTTTGCAACGTCCTCATTCGCATGCTCAAGTATTTGCTTATCAGTTTCTTATATGGTGTTATGGTACTGCTTTATGGCTATTTATTAGATTAATCCTTTAATTAGGCAGGTCAGAGCGGTTAAATGTGGAAGGATAAAGGTTGATGGAGAAAACGTATCAGTTTTCTACAGAGTGAAATCATCTCAGAAGATAAGCCACTTCTTGCACAGGCTAGTCATTTACTGCTGCTGGTATTTGTTTTTGTACATGCTGACCAATGATGGGAAAGCGGTTGTCCAGATTCAGTTTTCTACATGATAAGATTGTTCTAGATAATTTTTTACACTACCTCTGGCATCGTTACTCATTATTGACAATTCACTTCCGCTCCCCAAATAGAATCATCGTGATGCTGCAATCCAACGAATAATTTGACTTAAGTCCTTAACGGACAATGCAGGCACGAACCACCTGTAATGGCCTGGGGTGTCTCTGTTCTGGAAGAAGAGGAGGATGTGGTAACTGTATATAAGCCTGCTTCTGTTCCGGTGTGTTATCAAGATTCTTCACCTTTTTATTTTGGGGAATTTTCACCTATACCCCTGACTTTTTCTAAAATTTTACAATATGAACCTAAAGCCGATATATGTATATACATATTTGATAAAATATTAACTTTATAGATTCTTTGACTGCTCCATAGCTTGTCAAGCATCGCTTCAAGAGTTGAGGGTGTAAATTTTAGAGTTTGGGTATCATGTTTAAGGTTTAGGTTAAGATTTTAGGAGTTTATGACTTTAACGATTCAAGGTGTGAGGGTTCAAGGGTTTTGGGGTTAAGGCTCTAATGTTAAGGTTTACAAGTTCAAAAACTTTGTTAGCCAGAAAATGGAAATTCATTACAGATCGGATGGTAAGCTTATTGAAAACTTGGGTATATTGTGAAATTTCCCGTTCTTTTTATCTCTTTTTAATTTGTGGCTAGGCTTACACCTCATCAATCATGTTTCCAGGTGCATCCTTGTGGTCAATACCGTAAGAATACTGTGGTTGGCATCCTTCAAGCTGAGCATGGAATAGCACCTCTTTTCCGTATCCATACAAAAACTACTGAAAATTTCTAGTTTTGTTTCAAGGAAAAGCTCATCATCTGCTTTTTCTTAAAATTACAGTCTTTGTAATAATTATGTAACGTCGTTTTACTTTTCCTTGTATTTTTGGCTAGAGTTCTGTTTAAGAGTCTTGTACCTTTACACCTTATGTCAGCTATACATAGATTGGACCGTCTTGTCTCCGGTCTCCTGATACTGGCCAAGAATGCTTCAAAGGCCGATTTGTTCAGACAACAGGTAGGGTTGTTAGCTATCTATATTTGGTCCTTGATGTCTTAGTATAATCATTCAAAAGCTATGATTGTTATGGCTGCAATACCCATGAACATAATATATAAGTTCTCTAGAACTTTACAGTGATCCCTTTGGGGGGGGGGGGGGGGGGGGTAGATATGGACATATTTACGGAAGTTATAGTTTACTCTCTGCTAAGAGTATCTTCTTATGTTGGATGCCCTACTTTCAGTGAATGTGAACTATTCCCTTATATTATTTCATGGATTTTCCATCTGTATTTTTTCCCTTTCTGATAACAGAGAGGTTTTTTTTATATAAAAAATGCTGATACAGGGAGCTTTAATTGATAGAGAATCAGCATAGTTTGATTAATTTTTCAGATTTTTCAGTCAGTTTTAGATCCATTATCTTAAGTCTGGTGAATTAGATAGCTATGCTTGTGGCAGATTGAACAAGGGGAGGTGCAGAAACAGTACATTGCCAAGGTTGTGGGATTATTTCCTGAGAGCGAGGTATTGCTTTCCTTACTTATGGAGCTAATTACTTTCTGCAACATTTTTTACTTTGTGAACCTTTTTGAGACGTTCTCCTATCTTTTAAACATCCGGCTCCATAAAGAGGCTTACTTCTTAATATATGATGATTTTGAACTGTTCATAACCGTTTGGGGTCATCTCTTAAGTTGTTTTTACCTTATGTTCATTTTGGTTGCTAGTATTCTTTGACAGCAAGGATATTTGAGCATGTTCTGGTAAAACCTGTGCATTTAGGATTATTTGCTTGAAGCTCCGGTAGCATCAGTGGTTGTCTGAATATTAAAGTTTCTATGTATCCAACAGATTAGTTAATGCATGATGCCAATGATTTAGGGGCTCTGCGTAACTCGCTAACTTAAGATGAATTAACAATAACATATCACTATTTTTATCGTAGTTGCCCTGCAAGTCTTAGCATGCGCTTGAATTTCAGCCCATCTCATTTTGATTGAGAAGATCAGCTTAATTTATACTCCCTCCATTAATTAATATCTGTCGTTTTACGATGTGATTCTTGTTCAAAAATATATGTCATTCTAGCTTTTTGACACTTTTTTCCACTTTTAACCCTACTATTCAACTCAAAATTAACGATTATCTAAATGAAAAAGTAAAAAGTAAGGACACATGTGTTATTTTTCTACTTTTCTTATTAAGTGTGCAAGTTTTTAAAATGATAGATATTGTTGAACAGAGGGAGTACTTGTTACCTATTTTGTACTCTCTACAGTACCTGTTGAGAGAAGTCTTATATTCTAATTTACATTGCTTGACATTTTTCGTTCTCCCTTCAGCAAGTGGTGGTTGCTTATGTAAATTATAATGCTCGAGAAGGAAAGAGCACCGCAGAGGTAGGACTCCACTATTCTGTAATATGTTGTATTCTTACTGCGGGAATGAACATCCCTATAAAATGAAAATGTTTGGTTAATAGATTTTGATATCATTAAGATATGATGCTTGGCTGTCTCCCCAGTTTTTTTTTTCTCACCGTTGCTTGTCCTTCTATTTTTCTTTGTTAGGCTACTTTGTTGCCTTCTCTTGTTGCTTGCTGAATTCAAATCACGCATTACTTTTCTAGGCAGGTACGGATAAACCAGTGGAAGGAAAGTCTGCCTGCACACGGTTTACTAGGTTAGATACTAATGGAACTTACAGCATAGTCCTTTGCAAACCAGTTACTGGCAGAACTCATCAGGTAAAATTTGGTTTTCTAGGTCAGTGTTTCACTATTACGTTCACTTGATTTGCCTAGAGGTTGCAGACTAGTGGCCATTGTTGCTCTCTCCTAGAATCAACACTGGCCAAGTTTATCAACCAGCCATCGCCTCCGATGTTATCCTGAAAGACATTTAAGTGCCGTATTGTGATGTTTAGTAGTGATGTATGTGCCATCCTTTCATATTTATTGATTCTTTTATTGATGAAGCCAAGCTTTTCAGCTGAAATAGAAGACTAATCCCTCTGATTTGTTGGTAAAACAGTAGCAGCCTGAGATCTCTGACATCTTTGGTGCTATGTTTTCATCTATAATGAATTTTATCACCTGTTATCATCTCACGCCTAGCCTTCTTAGTCATGTCAAAGAAAAGTATTCATTTCTTTTCTGCTGTCTACTATATTTAAATTATTGAGTAAATTACTCAGAACCCCCTTGAGAATTTAGGATATTACAGTTAACCCCCTTGTGTTTATCATAATTACTGGTAATCACCTCGAGGTTAAGGTATCTTTGACTACGAGCTCCTGAATTATAACTCTGTTATTAGGAAGTTAACTACATGTTAACCTATCAGTTTAATCATATTAATAAGGTCATGCTGGACAAAAAACACTACTTAATCTGTATTGTTATTTTTCTAAAAATGTCAACCCTTCCTTGAAAATGCATCTAAAGTGGGATGAGAGAGTTAGAAGATGTTGATTAAGCAGTTTTGTTGTCCAGTCTGACATTATTAATGTGATTAAAATGATAGGTCAACACATTGTTAACTTTTTGATCACAAAGTTATAGTTCGGGACTCGTAGTCAAAGATACCTTAACCTTGAGGTGGTTACCAATAATTATGATAAACACAAGGGGGTTAACTGTAATATTCTAAATCCTCAAGGGGATTCTGAGTAATTTACTCAAAATTATTCTACCATCAGAGGGAAAATTTCCTTTGGCGCTTTTTTGTTTTGTTGCCTTATGTGGATTAATCTCTTTGTGCAGTTTCCCTCAAGTGGCTAGTTACGTTTCTTCGACTGTATGATCGGTGCCTTGTTCTGATACTCGGTTGTTTTTTACAGATTCGTGTCCATCTACAGTATCTTGGTCATCCAATTGCCAATGACGATCTCTACCTTAATGATCATATTGGTCTTCGTTCCATCGAAGGGACAAGTGCTGATAGACTTGCTGCTAATTTAGGTAATTCAGAGTCACAACGTGCCAGTAAATATGGGGATAAGAAAGAAGAGAACCCTGTTGACGATTTCAGCATCGATCCTATGTGTACACATTGTCCAGAGTTGGCACCTAAAGGGTGAGCTTTTCTTTAAGTTATGTAGATAAATAAATTCGATCTCATTTTTTCTTATTTGAAGAAGCCCTTTGCTACGCCGATATACCTATGACTGAAGTCTGCTCTATGTTTTTCCTGCTTTATTATTAGGAGTCAGCTACCCCCTGTTTCTTCTTTTCAGATAATTGAGTAACGATTATAACAAAACAAACAATTATATTTCTTCGAGATTTGGTTTTTGTAATTGGATCTGTCGATCAACTGCATCATGGTGGCCTTCATTGTTGTTTTTTCTCATCCGGCTCTCCAAAATCTAAATTAATTTCAACTGCTTGTCTAATCCATCATATCATAGTTCATTTGTAACTCGTTAATTATCAAATCTTGAACCTATTGCAGGTATGATGGTCTTGAGGAAGGCTTATGGCTACACTGTCTCCGATACTCTGGGCCTGGATGGACCTATGAATGCCCTTCGCCAGACTGGGCAAAACTAAATTGATTGGGTATATATTACATCTCTTCATTCAAATGCATTGAAGAATTTCTATCAAGTTTTCTTTGGAAGCGCAATTATTTTCTTGTCCTCCTAGCATTGTTAGTCAGGAGCTGTCTCTGTTATTTGATCTGTCTTCATCTCCCCCATCATTACCACTAGGCGTAAGTTGCTTTCTGTGGTTATATGAGATCTATAGACGATACATTCTGTACTATTTAAGTTTCAATTGTGTAACAACTATTTTAGTTTTTCGCAATTTGTGATCCAGTTAAATTCTCCTCTCGGTGGCCAATATTGGGCAATGGTAGTTAGTAATGAGAATGCATTGCTGCTTTATTTTATTTTATTTATCAGCCACCTCTTTGGATGCTCATTATGCGTTATATGGTCCTAGAAAAGGCATCTTAGCAAAAGTAAAAGTCCATATTTCATGTATGAAAAGGTGACTGCATTGTGAAAGTAGGGCGAACGAATAATGACACTGGGATAGGGTGAAGGGTAAGAGGAGGTCGATTATTTTACATTGATAAAAATTAATACATCTTTTATTGCATTTTCTGATAAAATGACTCATAAAAAAGAGAATGATAAAGTGGTCAAACTATTTAAAAGATAAACAAAGATATATCTTGAGCATTGGGTATAAAAAGACGGGGTTCTAAAATTTAGGATTGAAAGTATGAATGCAAAAGAACAAAAGAAATCGGGTTTCATTGTGGATAATAGTACCACGTCTACTCCATCCTATCACCATCCTTGCCAGGGCTGGCAAAATTTGTTGATTGGTTGGGTTCGGTCAAATTCTAACCCCATAGAATAATGTTTTCGGTTGAGTTGTTAAGTCAATTTAACTACTTTACAGGCACAAATTAGAATGATTATGTTTCTTATTATTTTCAGAGCTAGTTTTTCAATTTTAGGAAAGGTTGTAGATTATCTAATTTCATTCTTCATTTTCTTTATTCCAGCATTCTTTGATTAGTGGTCATCAATTGATGATTGACAACTATTGTAACGACCTTGAAACCGGGTTAGTTCTAAGGTCGGTAATATACTATTTAATAACGCAAAGCTCTAAACAAAGACGAACTCAAATTCAAAATATAGTTACTTGTATTAATGAAATCATATGTTTACAAAGAGATCCAAACGTAGCATAAAGTCGATACATGGCCCGAAGGCTACATAATGTCAGAAGCGTCTAGCACTAGATACAAACAAGATAACAAAAACACACAGCTAAGACTTTAAGTGAAAAGAGAGCCTTTGCTCGATCAATCTGCAATGCATATATAAAGGGGTGAGCAACCACATGCTCAGTAAGCGGCATACTTCATCAATGAAGTATGCCAAAATAGTCAAACTGAATACGGATGAAACATACAGGGAATCAGATCAAAGCTTCACAGTCAGAGTAATCAGATTGGCTAGTAAGCCCAAAACAAAACGGAAGTTCATATCAAAACAAAGAGGTCGGACTTCCAGAAACGTATCATAGGTGGGACCTAGCAACCAGCTAATACATCAGAAGGGCGAACACTAAAGCCCTATGGATCCGTAGATCCCACATTAGAAGCACTAGAGAGCGCTATTGGACCCGTCGGCCACTAAACGTCCTAGGGAAACCCTAAGAGGACATATACAGAAGAAAATCATGCGCAGCATGCTACAGGACAACCAGACCCGACTATCCAAGGCTCAGAAGCTAAGTACTAGGTCCCCAAAACAAATACTTATAAATACAGAATGGAAGTGCATTAAAATGCATATCAACAACATAAATATCTTGTACATAAACAGGGGAACATAACCCAGCAAACGAAAATCAAAACGGATCTCAAACAAGCAAGATGTGCAAGATCAGAGGCCTGTTCGAACATGCGTGCGTACTTGCATGTTCGGACATAGGTCGAGAGTTAAACTTCCAGAAATTCGTCATGTCCGAACGTACATCCGACCTTGCAAGTTTGGACACCTGCCGAGAGTCAGAAAACATAGAAACACTGTTGTCCGAACATACGTCTGAACATCACTGTTTGGATGCATACCGAGAGTTAGAAACCAGAGAAAGACCAATGTCCGAACATACGTTCAGACTTACAAGTTCAGACGTATGCCAAACTGTAAATCTAGAGTATCATCCTTGCATCACGTCCGAACATATGTTCGGACGGATGTTCGGACATGTTTAAAA
Organism: Limonium bicolor; assembly: GCA_023374045.1. Lineage (NCBI taxonomy): Eukaryota > Viridiplantae > Streptophyta > Magnoliopsida > Caryophyllales > Plumbaginaceae > Limonium > Limonium bicolor. The sequence continues at coordinate 476,101,802 of CM041776.1, forward strand.
ACTGCAAAAAACTATTGTGCCAGAGCCCTGTCCGACCTTGCTTTTGAAAAGTAGCTTAATATATGGTTTATCCCAACCAAAATCTTATCGTACTCAATATACAATGTTCCAAACCTATATTTTTACTGTAGTTTAATGTTTGAACGGTATAACAGCACACCATTCTCAAGAAACATTCAAAGAAAAAAAATGTATAAAGGAATCATTCACAATTCCAAGAAGGGTTAGGAGTCGTGCCTTACTGGAATCCTCACTCCCCAATTCTTCCCCAATTCCCCAGTTTTAAGTGCACCTATATTCTAATTGTTTCACTCAGCTTGTTTTCTTGGGTCCAGAGCGTAACTACGCTCTGATACCAATTTCTGTAAGGCCCCTATTTAAAGTAAATACAACGGAATAAAAATCTCTAATGGCAATTACAGATCATCGAGTTCCAAACACTCGGTACAAAACCTCACCAATTACTACTTACAAATGTTACAGTCTGAACTCGAGAAAACAACTTAAACATAACTGAAAGTTAAATATAATAACTCTCCACAATTCCTGATTCTCATCCCAATCACTCATACTCTTCGTGGCCACCTGTATAAACAATTTCATACCTGGAAGATGAAACCAAGCAGCCCACCCCGGGAGGGGTGAGTCAGTTCCCTGGAATGGAACTGGTACAATTCTCTAAAACAATAAATTAAAACATAGTTCTTCAAATAACACAGTAACATGAAACAAACTCTTAAAAGTAAAACAGAGATAAAGCACTTCAAAACAATCAAGTTAAATAGAAAAGAAAACAAGACAAAGATAGAGATAAAGAACTTCCAAACCAAGTCATCCACTTAAGAAGTCACACCACATAGTTAGTAAGCATCCATTGTTGATGTTAGAACCAATTCTGGTTAAGAAGAGTAAGACTTAAGTAGTCACAAAGGACTAGGAATGACATGAATATCCATAGCCCGTGGTAGACAGTTTATGTCTCCACCATTTCAGAAGATTGATTCCCATAGGCAAACATACTCAAGAGTGGAATAAAACCAATTGGGAGAGATGGCCCCCACCGTCAGTCAGTTGTCACAAGGACGAGGTAAACAGACCTCCGCTGTCAGTTGTCACTAGGATGAGGTAAACAGACCTCCGTTGTCAGTTGTCCAGATGGACGAGGTATAGCAGACCTCCGCTGCCACCGACCCGTTCTCGGTCATCGGTGAAAAGTGTGTGCACCACTTAAAAGCAATAATCCATACACAATACCAAGATTGACAATTCCCATATTACCACTAGATTATTAACTACACAAGTGCAATACCAAAACACTCAGTCCTACAGAGTGCAGAGGCGTAAACCCTCAGCAATTAATATCCAATAGAAATAATCCATTCCCAATAAGGCTGATCAAACTCGACTCATGGATGAAACAATACCCATAGTCCAAAGGAAGAATTTACCAATACCAGATATTTTCCTATATTCCCAGTTACCCCACTAGATCATTAACTGCACTAGAGCAATACCAAAACACTCAGTCCTACAGAGTGCAGAAGCGTAAACCCTAGGCAGTTAATATCTAGTGAAACAACTAGATAGGAGGAACCAATAACCATTTAAGTTTCACTTTCAAGGCTTAGTTAGTCACAACAGGCTGAGTTAGTCACACAAGCAGTTCCCTTTTGAAATCCATTCAAGATCAGTTGGTGTTTTCCAAAACATTCCATAAAGCCCGTCAGCAAAAGTATCGAGTACGAGAAATCGTACCTGGATAACGCTGTAGCAGTTCTAGTCAACTTACACAAATAATCAACAGTACTCTGAAGAATATTAAAGGTAGTCTATCATCAATCACTTGTAGCCTACGTTAAGCTTAAATAAACTCCTCACTCTTATTCCTAAGTCTCAATTAAATGTTACGTATAACCTTCGACTTATCTTAGAATGTCAATAATAACTCTTAAGCTCAATACCCTTACTCTTAATTTAGAATAACGTCGTATCATGACCCATGATAGGTTTATTTTAGAATACTATATTATTATCCACAATGTAACGATTATTCATTCTTATCAACATCTACTAGCTAACCTATTATGATTAACTCTCCCCCTTAACTTAATTAAGATCTACAACCTGTATATTGGAATCATAGTGTTGTAGATGCATTTCATTATAACTTAATTGATCTTAGAATTCAGAGACAACTACTAGACTCAATTATTTTATCTTTACTTTAGAATGACTTAATATTATAACCATTTAATTATCTTGTCTTAAGATGTTCAATTACTCTTCATCCCGAAACAACTATGTTTTAATTAACTCAAACCCTTCCAGCTCTTATACTTAGTATTCACAAAGTATTATTCGCTTAATTATTACCTATATAATGAGGTGTTTTAAGATAACCCTTTTTATGTACCCTTACTTACATTTTAATTTCCTAAATATTTAATTTTTACGCACATTCTCTCTATAGATTATGTATAATCCCTTTGTACTAAATTTCAATAAACTTATGTCTTAAATACATTTTATATTATTTACAAAACCAAAGGTTTCAAAGGAATAACTTAATAAATTAATTCCCTTTACTATGTTTTAGGATAAGTATTATGTCTTAACATAAGGTGAAAATTTAACTAAGAAGTAAATTCTCATTCATAAGAGAAATTGTCAATTATCTAGTAAGATTATCTATTCTGAAAAATCCTCATACCTTATATTCAAATGACCTTTTAATATTTTTAGTGTTATAAGGTAAACCAGTATAATCTCTTACGTCGCCTAGTTTCATCTAATTAAAGGTTCAAAGGTTTTAAGTACCTAATTCCTATTTACAAACCTCTTATAAGTTCCACTACTAAATAGATCCCTTATTAATAAACTCTCATTCCGCATTTTGGTAATTAATGTTATAAATGTATTTTATATGGCTCAACCAATTCTAAGAACTCAAGGATTATTATTTAGACTAACTCCCTAGTCATATTTAACATAGTTTTATATCTTAACCCTTTTACTGATTTTACCTTAAAACATTAAGTTATTACTCACTATTATAAATGTTATGAAATGATTAAATCTAGCCTTATTAATCCACTTCACATTTAGATGTAAAACTATTTCATTTATTTTCTTATTAATTATATATTAAGATCTATTTGTGTAACATTTTATGTAATCAAATTACAAATTTTCCCTAAGCCTTAACTTATTTATTACTTAACCCAATTACAAATTTACATTCTTGTCATTGACAAATAATATTATATATGTATTTAATTATGATTTATTTAAATCCTAGAAATTCGAAGGTAATCAAAACCAATTTCATACCCCAATTTAATACCACCTCATAATATTCTTCATTAGTATTATGTAGAGGTTTAGTTGAACTTATTATTCCTTCGTATTATATTTTCTATAAGGTATTTCATTTCTATTTTTTGTTGTATGATATATATACTAGGATTTATTCAAAACATCCTTTATGTAGTTTTATTTATTTAATTATCTCTAAACTTCAACATATCTCTGCACTGCATGTATGTTTATAAAGTATTCCTTTTGCTACATTTTAGAATATTAGCTTCTATAGTATTATTTAATATAAGTGTTGATTTATTTAGCTCCTTGTTTTAACCCAAGTTACTATTTTATTCCTTTTATATATGTGTATATATATATTTCCTTAGTTTTAATTAAGAATGTTAACTTCCAGATTATAATAATTAAATGTAAATTAGTTTAGTTCCTTGATTTAACATCAGTTTCTATTTTATTTCTCTCATATAGTATATATATATATGTAAACAATTTTTACTTCACTTAAAAGTTAATTCCCAAAATATTTATAAACATACTGTTACTAGATGCTAATTTAGTCTTCTCATATTTTTCCAAACCAAAAAAGTTTATTAATAAACAATACTTTAATTTATGTTACATTAAAACCTTATATTATAAGATAGCTTATGAAAAACCTTATAAATACAATTTTTAAACCCATTTCCTCATGTCTAAAATTCCCCAAATAAAATATATAGTAACTATAACATTTTAGATATTATAAAATTTTTATTTCATAAAAATACCCTTTTAAATTATCCAAATAATCCTTCCATACTCATAACTTGCAAAACTCATAACTTACGTTTAAAAACTCCAAACCATTAATTTATATAAAAATAAACTAGATTTTAAAGGAATCTATGGTTAAAATTTCAAGTCAAAATACATTCGGGAAGACAATAAATAAATCCAACATTTAGGGTTTAATTATGGAATTATTATAACTAAATACAACTAAAACCTCCCACGTTTTAATCTTGGCCGTCCGTTCCTATAACCTACGATCGGACGGCCTACATTGCGCGAGTTCTTCAGCGAATCCAAACCGATACCCGAGTACTAATCCTTCAATATCTCTCAATCTACAGAACAAAATTCGATGATTCTTGTTTCATTGGATTCGAAATTGAATTCCGGTTCTAATGGTACCAATTTTAGGATCTATGGTGCACGATATAGAGAAATTGATTCTGGGTTCGTTGAGTTAGGGTTCTTGTCATTTCCGATTTGAATTTCTACAAATTCTCTCAATGTATTGCGTAATAGGTTAAATTGATAGAGGGGAATGAACGAGAATACAAAAACGAGTAACCTAGATGGTTGAATTCGGTCGGATTCATACCGGAATTGCGCCAACAAGGGAATTCAAGTCTCGTTTTCTGGAAAGTTGCAACATTTACGAGTTGTTGAGGGTCGAACTTTGCTGAATCATAAGTTGCAGCACAAATCGAGTTAGGACATGTTATTGGGCTTATCCGAAAGAGGAGATATAGATCTACAGATTGGTAGCAAGCACTTAATCTAATTCGCAATATACAGAAAGAAATCTAGTCCTAAAGTTACGAGTTTACCTTGCGTTTTTCTAAGATTTTATGCGAGTGACAAATCAGGAACTTTAGGCACCTAGATCTCCCAAACTATTACGAATCAGCCTTGGTCATAAACATGAAAGTTTTAGAGGGATTAGCGATCTTCAAAACAAGCTAAAGAACACGAAAGTTGGCTGAGAAATGAAGAAGTTATGGCGAGACGAAGTTTACCTGATTTCAGCAAAATCTGGAAATCTGGGTTTCAGTTTCGCAGGGTGGCTACTTTAGATCGAATTTCCGGTGGATGTAGAATTATTTAGGTTGAGTATGTGTTATGGTTGGAAAGAGAATGTGTAGGAGAATACAACAAAGAAAACGACACTAAAAAACTCTCAAAGATGAGTGAGATATCGCGGTTTAAAGTTAGGGTAAAAACACTTGATGTAAGTAAAGATACTTAGCGATTTTTGTGCTAAGTACCGGCGACCCGTGTGGTCTTGACATGTGTCACTTTTCAAAATTTTGGCTCTAAACTTCATTCTATCATCATTTTGGCTAGGATGATCCATTTTCGACGATCATCATGGTTTTCCATAATGTATTTATTGGTATAGATTTAAGAAGCTTTAGGGTTTCTAGAATTTTATACTGACTTTTATGCTTCAAATCAATGCTCCAAATATTTCTAAAATCTTTATAATATAATTGGAGTGTCTAGGAATTTTCCAAGATTTATTGACTTATAAATCTTGTTATTAATTTCATAATACCATATAATAAATTAATTTAAATTGTATTATTATTTAGAATTTAATATAAGAAGTCCCATAAATAATTTTTAAATAATACCATATACTAATTTAGTGTTTAATAATATTATCAAGGGTTTTTATAAAAGAAATCCCCTAAATTAATTAATTTAGGGGTATTTCAGTAGATCCCCTTAAAAGAAACTTCGACCCGAAGTTTAGAATCAACTAACAGTTACTGACACCGCTTTAGTGTGCTGACCAACTTCCATACCAATTCTTTATTCCATACATTCCCATTTCCAAATTCCACGGGTTTTAATAATAGAAATCCCCTAAATTAATTTAGATTAATTTAGGGGTATTTCAGTAGATCCCCCTTAAAAGAAACTTCATCCTGAAGTTTAAAATTATCTACCAACTACTCACACCCTTTCAGGTGTGCGGGTAAACTAAGCACCAAGTTATATTACCAGCTCTAAAATGCATATCCACTAATCAAACCACTCAATGATATTCATCCAATAACAATTCCAATCACAATTTCCCATTCCATCATTCCCCATCCTTAAATTAGGATCCATTCCACTCAAGATCAACCATTAACCAAACCGAAATGTCTCATAATTAGCATCCAGTTGATGCAAGATGTAAATGTCATTAACCACCACTCAGGATACATTATCCAACAAGGTTGCTTCAAAAACCAATCACAACAATGTGCATGGACCATACTAAACTTCCAAACATTTAGTTTCTGTTTTCTTTAATTACTTGATGTTTATTTCAAACACCACATTCCAGGAATTCAACACCTTATTATCAAGCTTTGTTGTCACTTTAATTGCATTGTTGATTTTATCCATGATCATTGTATATGTATGTATTTCTTTATTGTTATGTGTCTGCACTTGTGTACACATGGTCTAACCATCATCCCAAAATTTAGTTGGTCACTCTTGTTAAATATACTTTACGGGTTAATTGACTAGATAGTCAACATTGTATTTATTTCGATCATGGTCGTTTTATTGGACATAACCTTTTTGGTTTAGCACTCCTCATTTAAAGTTTACTGTTTGTTACTCATAATTTTCTTTATTTAAGACATTACATGAAGTTTAAATTTCTACTTTTGGTTCATTATCTGGTGCACAATATCACTCGTTGTTATTCTGGCTTGATTGTAATTAAATCTTTTAGTGTTCCCAACACATTTTCCAAACTCACTTTGCCTCTCTATTGGCAAAAACAAAGTTTAGGATTCACCATACCTATATTAGGTTGAGTTTTGAAAAAGAGAAGAACTTAGGTTATATTTATATATTACTAAAATAGCATTTTAGTTCACTCTTTATTCAATTGGGTATTGCATGTAATAGGTATCAAAACCTTTAAATCATGTGATTTGGAAACTATTAATTCATAAAAGAAAAATTCCATTATAATGTAATGTAATTATTTAAATGCTATCCTTACTACAACATTTCTTTAGATGCATTTTATAACCTAAAGTTTCTTAATTGTCATGGCTTGAAAATTTGTGAGCTTATTTAAAATAGTAGCATACCGTATAAAAATATATTTTTTTATTTTTTTTTTTTTTCAAGGTAGGAACTCCATGTAATATATATATTTTTAAGTCAAATGAATTAGTCTAGTAAAAACTCACTCCCTCTTGATAATTATTGGTCTTAAGGTTTGTTCTATATAAGTATTTCCCTGATCATTAAATCTTAGTACTCTCTTAGATAATGGTGGCTTTTCTTAAATGTCACTCTTAGTGACTTCTGAAATTTTATCTATGTATAATGTTAAACTTCTAAATAAACATGAGAATTTCCAAATCTTTAAGTAACTCTCAATTTTTCCCTAGACGCTCAATACTCCAAGTATTTAAGGATCAATAATATTTAGTTTAGTATTACTCTTCTCTTCCCTCAGTCCTTAAGTAGCTTCCTTTAATGGTTTTTATATTCAACAAGGGGTAGATGTTTTACCTTGCAGTACCCAAATTCAAATCGCTTTCCTCCATATATTGGTATGTGCCACCACTTCCTCCAACATTTATATTGACGTTGTAGGGTTTTCCAGGCTTCCCATAAGTTTATGTGTCAAGGAGTCGACCTTAACTCAGGTTTCAACATCATTACTCATGTGTTTTCACTCCATATGTAAGTATTTTTCACCAAGGATTTAACTCGGTAAACTCTTTACATGTATGAATTTAGTACTGGATTTTAATATATAAGTTTTGAATTGTTCATTGTGGCTAGTAATGAAATATGCCTAGCTCAAGATTTAATGATGGTAACGTCTTACCACCACTCCTCCTCAAGTTCTACACAATCCATCACTTGCGTAGAAGATTATTTATGGTTAGATGACAAGGCTTGTCTAGCCCCTAAACTTCTAGGAGTGGGTGTGCACCCCCACTACTTTCGGCCTAGGAGTTCGTCGCACCAGGCACTTCCCGTAGGGTGTTAGGTTTAGGTGTTTTCTTTCTAAAGTTAACATAGAGTTTTAGTGTGGTTTATGGGTTTGGATGTATGCTACTAGTGTTTGTTAGCTTAATAATTTTCTAGACTTAAGATTCATCCTAACATTACCTTTAGGCAACAATTTGTACCAAGTAGTTCTTGAGATTTATTTTCAAACTTTAAAGGTTTTGAAGTACTTAACACATAATATCAATACTGACTTAGTTATTCTAAGCTCTATTTGTATTCTATTTTCAACCAAAAGTATCTCAAGGAATTGTATTCTTAGCAATGTATTCTCTATAGGTATGCTATTGAAAAGTAGCTTAATAGATGGTTTATCCCAACCAAAATCTTATCGTACTCAATATACGATGTTCCAAACCTATATTTTTACTGTAGTTTAATGTTTGAACGGTATAACAGCACACCATTCTCAACAAACATTCAAAGAAAAAAAATGTATAAAGGAATCATTCACAATTCCAAGAAGGGTTAGGAGTCGTGCCTTACTAGAATCCTCACTTCCCAATTCTACCCCAATTCCCCAGTTTTAAGTGCACCTATATTCTAAGTGTTTCACTCGGCTTGTTTTCTCGGGTCTAGAGTGTAACTACGCTCTGATACCAATTTCTGTAACGCCCCTATTTAAAGTAAATACAGCAGAATAAAAATCTCTAATGGCGATTACAGATCATCGGGTTCTAAACACCCGATACAAAACCTCACCAATTACTACTTACAAATGTTACAGTCTGAACTCGAGAAAACAACTTAAACATAACTGAAAGTTAAATAGAATAACTCTCCACAATTCCTAATTCTCATCCCAATCACTCATACTCTTCGTGGCCACCTGTATAAACAATTTCATACCTGCAAGATGAAACCAAGCAACCCACCCCGGGAGGGGTGAGTCAATTCCCTGGAATGGAACTGGTACAATTCTCTAAAACAATAAATTAAAACATAGTTCTTTAAATAGCACAATAACATGAAACAAACTCTTAAAAGTAAAATAGAGATAAAGCACTTCAAAACAATCAAGTTAAAGAGAAAAGAAAACAAGACAAAGATAGAGATAAAGAACTTCCAAACCAAGTCATCCACTTAAGAAGTCACACCACATAGTTAGTAAGCATCCATTGTTGATGTTAGAACCAATTCTAGCTAAGAAGAGTAAGACTTAAGTAGTCACAAAGGACTAGGAATGACATGAATATCTATAACCCGTGGTAGACAGTTTATGTCTCCACCATTTCAGAAGATTGATTCCCATAGGCAAACATACTCAAGAGTGGAATAAAACCAATTGGGAGAGATGGCCCCCACCGCCAGTCAGTTGTCACAAGGATGAGGTAAACACACCTCCGCTGTCAGTTGTCACTAGGACGAGGTAAACAGACCTCCGCTGTCAGTTGTCCAGATGGACGAGGTATAGCAGACCTCCGCTGCCACCGACCCGTTCTCGGTCATCGATGAAAAGTGTGTGTACCACTTAATAGCAATAATCCATACACAATACCAAGATTGACAATTCCCATATTCCCACTAGATTATTAACTGCACAAGTGCATTACCAAAACACTCAGTCCTACAGAGTGCAGAGGCGTAAACCCTCAGCAATTAATATCCAATAGAAATAATCCATTCCCAATAAGGCTGATCAAACTCGACTCATGGATGAAACAATACCCATAGTCCAAAGGAAGAATTTACCAATACCAGATATTTTCCTATATTCCCAGTTACCCCACTAGATCATTAACTGCACTAGAGCAATACCAAAACACTCAGTCCTACAGAGTGCATAAGCGTAAACCCTAGGCAATTAATATGTAGTGAAACAACTAGATAGGAGGAACCAATAACCATGTAAGTTTCATTTTCAAGGCTCAGTTAGTCACAACAAGATGAGTTAGTCACACAAGCAGTTCCCTTTTGAAATCCATTCAAGATCAGTTGGTGTTTTCCAAAACATTCCATAAAGCCCGTCAACAAAAGTATCGAGTACGAGAAATCGTACCTGGATAACGCTGTAGCAGTTCTAGTCAACTTGCGCAAACAATCAACAATACTCTGAAGAATATTAAAGGTAGTCTATCATCAATCACTTGTAGCCTGCGTTAAGCTTAAATAAACTCCTCACTCTTATTCCTAAGTCTCAATTAAATGTTACGTATAACCTTCGACTTATCTTAGAATGTCAATAATAACTCTTAAGCTCAATACCCTTACTCTTAATTTAGAATAACGTCGTATCATGACCCATGATAGGTTTGTCTTAGAATAATATATTATTATCCACAATGTAACAATTATTCATTCTTATCAACATCTACTAGCTAACCTATTATGATTAACTCTTCCCCTTAACTTAATTAAGATCTACAACCTGTATATTGGAATCATAGTGTTGTAGATGCATTTCATTATAACTTAATTGATCTTAGAATTCAGAGACAATTACTAGACTCAATTATTTTATCTTTACTTTAGAATGACTTAATATTATAACCATTTAATTATCCTGTCTTAAGATGTTCAATTACTCTTCATCCCGAAACAACTATGTTTTAATTAACTCAAACCCTTCCAGCTGAAATACCCCAAACTTAGATATGGTGTTTAAATGATAAAATAAGTTATAAGGAGGCTAAATAATGCCTTAGAAACATTAAGAAACATTTCTAATCAAAGAAAACATAAGGAAACACCAAAAGAGCAGTTTAAGCAAAAAACGTGCTCTAAGCTTGGAGAGACTTGGGTGGGTACCCAAATATTGTTCTAAGACCTTAGTAATATCCTAATGGTTATTTTAAATTAATTACCAAAGAAAACCAAGCTTGAAAACAAGTTAAAACACAAAATGTGCTTTAAGGAGTCTTTAAGCACATTTTTGAAAAATTGTCTTGTAAATGGGTTTTGAATGGCTAAATGTCCATCATTACTCTTTAATTAACATGTGTACTAATTAGTATCACATTAGGAAGTCTAAATAAATGGGAAATCAAAAATTTCACAATTATGTGCCTTGTTTTGTGAATAGTAATTTAATTAAGCTAGTTTATAACATAAGTCAATATAAGTGAGATATTTGGTCAACAAAGACTTAAGTACCCCTTGTTACTTAATGGGGGCCGGTTTTTGCAAGGTGAGTCACCACCTTTATTAGTTATTAAGTAAACAAATAATTATAAAGCAAAACTACTATTTACTTTACAAGATATATATCTCACCTTTAATCACCTCTCTCCTCACCTCTTCATTCTCTCTTGTTCCCACGGTTTTGAGTTGCTCTCTCCCTTCTCCATTGACGTGAAGAACAACCCCATGCTAGCTCCACCTTCCTTTGTACACTACTTACTCATTTTAGCTCCAAAACCAAAACAAATTACATATTCTTCTTAGTTAGCTCAAGCTCTCTCCTTCTATCTTTTCAAAACTTCAAGAGCTTTGATTTGGTGCCAAGCCAAGCCACCATTAGAGGAGGAAACTCAAGTTTGGAGACAACATTGGCTTCTCCATTCTCTTAAGGTAAAGAAAGTGTAAGAAAATCTAGGTTTCCATCATTTTTCTTCATAACCGAAAATACATGCTCATGAGGCTTCATTTTAATGCCTTGTTCTAGCTTGTTTTCTACTCTCCAATGGATAGAGGAGGTCCTTCTTGCTTCATATCCAAGCTTGTCTTGAGAAACCAAGGTAAAACAATCACCTTAATACCTTAAAGCACATTTTAACCTAGGGTTTGTTCCTTAGGGTTAATACATTATCTAGTACTCATTGGAGTCATTGGATATTGGTTAGAACATTGGCAAGGAGATATATATTGGTGACCGAGATTGCTCAAGGAAAAACCTAAGGAGGAAAGTTTGTGAGCTTGTGAAAGAATAAGGTAAATTACTTACCTTAAGGTGTTTTATTGTTTAAGGGAATGGGATTTAGATATGTGATGAGCTTAGTGTAGAGTTTACATTGGGAAAAAGGGGTTATAAAACCTAGGAGAAAGAACAATGACTATACTTGTGAACTTTTGACTAAGGAGCAAATGGGAAAAAGGAGATAGTTTAAGAATATCAAGGTGAATTACAAGAAGCATTTTATTTCAATGGGAACCTTGTTGTGTGTATTCGCAGGTTAAAGGGAAATATATGTGGAAATTCAGTGGTTAAGATTATTGTCATTTAAGGGCCTAAGTGCCAAGCATTTAAGTTTATACACTATGTAATGATGTGGTGTAGTTTTGGTGTAAATTGTGTGTTAAGGTGTTGTGATGAGAAGTTGAGTGAAATTGGTTGTTTGATGGTGAAAAATCAAGTGTTTGGATGTAACTATATACAAGAGAACCCATGGCAAAATTTAGAGGAGAACCTAAGTGTTTGAGATGTTCTAAGGAGATTTCATGACTAAGGAAGTACTAGGAAGTTCTAAAGGTTGTCTTGATGAAAAAGGGTGAGATTAAGGGTTTAAATGACTTATAATGACTTAGGCATCACTATGAAGGATTTAGGAATCAAAAGAATGTACTTGAGTATTTAAGACTTAGGTAAATGTTGATAAAAGAAGCTAGGAAACTTGGGTAAGTTAGATGTAAATGAGTGTAAAAATTTTAGATGATTTAGGTAGAAACTAGAGTTTAGAATTTAAGGAAGCCTTGGAAAATGTAATAGGGATGCAAGTGGTGTATATGGTGTGGTCAAGTTCTTAAGGAGGGAACTTTTGGCTAGTAGAAGTGCTAGGTGAAAGGGATGTTGAAATGTAGGAAATAAATAAGTGTTAAGTGTTGGTAGTTGTTGTAAGAATTGTGTAAAGGATTGGAATGATCTTGGGAGGTTGTTTTAATGAGTTTGGAGGATGGTTTAAGATGAGTTTAAGGGCCTAAATGATGTTAGAACACATTAGGATGCTTGGGGAAAGATTTGGAATTGAAAGAACAACTTAAGAGCAAAGTCTGTAGTTGTCCGACCCAGGGTCCGACCCAGTTATGGGTCGGACGGGAGAGTTTTAAGGACGGGAAAATTTCTGGAATGGTCCGACCCAGTTGGTTGGGTCAGACGTGGGTCGGACAAGTGGAGTTTTTCAAACCCGAAAGTTACTGGAAGGGTCCGACCCAGTTGGTGGGTCGGACGGTGGGTCGGATGACCCTTAACACTTAAAAAAAAAAGAAATTTTGAATTCTAAGGATGATAATTGGTAATAAGGTATGCCTTTGGTAGGGTAGTAATGATTAGGACCTGATAAGCCTCAGACTTATCATGTTTTAGTATACTTAATTATAAGATTATTAGCTAAATTAAGGTTAGAATAAGTAATATTTATGCTATAATATGTATTAAGTCTATTATTTGTTCAGATTGATGTTTTTATATGTTTTTCCATACAAGGAGACATTTCTGACCAAAATGCCGGACATAAGGCCGGATCATACCTGCACGGCACAAGCATGGAGCAGAAAAGCACTCTATGCCGGGTACATTGCCGGGTGGATCCAATCCGGCATACATATGGAAAGTCGCCTCGATTGACCAGACGATGGCAGTTAATGACCGTTGCCAAACCAACCTATGCCGGGTATGGTGCCGGACATATCGTGTCCGGCACAGGTACCTTTTCGCGCAGATTGGGCGGTTTCGACCGTTAGCAGTTGGGCACGTGGTTATTATATGCCGGATATAATGTGCACGGCATCACACCCGGCACGGGAAGAATGTGATGCCTATAAATAGGACAAGGGGCTACACTTTTCAACACACTTCAACACCCCTATACACTCCATTCACATCGCCATTTCCGCACTCCTCCAAGGTGTTGGTGTCCAAGGAAGTTCTATGCAACTTTCCACGCGAAGAGAAGAGTCCATGGCGGGTTAAGGCTATATCAAATCTTCTTATCTCCTGTGTTTTCTCTCTCTCGATTTGTGTGGATGGTGGAGTAGGAATTCTTTGTTTGTTCTTTGGTTAGGGAATGAAACTCTCTTTGTAAAACAATGTGTTCTTCTTAATATAATTTTCAAGTTTATTAAGAGTATGGTTCTTATTGAAAGAGAATTGGTTGATCTCTTTTTCTCTTCATGCAATTTTTACTTGTGGAGGGTTAATCCCAAGTAAGATAGGTTAGACTCTCTTAATGGTCTTTCTACTCCCTTTTTATGGATTAAGAAGTTAGTAGTAAGAGTGAGAATTAACCCACATTTCCCATTACTTTGTTCATTTCGTGGCATGATATATGCCCGGATTGTTAATAGGTAGTGAGTTTTCTGTTTTCTTCTCGGAGACTGGAAAAATAATATGCATTATGACTATGCCGGATGCACTGCCGGGTGGCCAATGTCCGGCATATTCAATGTCTTTGAATATGCCGTGCAAGTGGTATCCGGCAGGACACCCGGCGTATTCAGTGTTGGTTAATTCGAAGGCTTGTGCTTATGTTTCGAGTTCACATTGATGCTTAGATGGTTTTACTCCTTTAATCAAGAATAAATTCATTGTAATTACCACATAGTTTAGTTAGTTTTAATTAGTTTAGAATTACATTCAATTTCCCCCTTGCTTTAGAATAGGTTATTACCGGATTAGGACTAATTTTCTATAAGTCCCTTGGGTTCGATACTCTTGGTCGTAATTTGCTCATGCTATATTCCGACCGGGTTTTATTTGCTACCCGTAGTAGAGTGTAGGTTTAATTATTTATTTTATCCATTTTGTATATAGTTTTTCCTACTAAAATCTCTGTTAGCAGGACCCTAAGAACTTAAGGGATTAAGATTAAGTTAAGTAAAACCTTAATGTTTAAAGTTAAGTTTATAAGGTTAAGTGGCAAGGATCTAAGAGGGTATCGAATGGGAGTTTTTAAGGACTAGGTGAGTAAAGTAAGGTGCAAATAACTAATGGCCTAAAAATGAATCAATGTTTTAGGTTTGTGAATTGGGACCCCGGAGAAGGTTAAACAAACGACAGACGACGGTGAACGGTACAATCTTTCTTGTGACCTGCTTGCTAACGAGGTGTCCCTCGGCTTGTGTGCTATCTGTTTATTTGCTATGACTAAGACAAGATAAAGCATGCAACCGGTTATACTTATTCTCATTGTGAATGTGTTTATTTTACACTAACCCACGAGACTTGAGAATGTTGCTAACTAAGTTTAGTACTCACTGAGTTAAGGACAAGAACTAAGTATTGGTGATTGTTGGTTTTACCCATCAAGGTTTAACTTACACTTGGTAATTAAGGCTTTCACTAACCATAACTTGGGGTGGGAGTGAGGAATCCGGAATGGTACCGGCACATGTGTATTGGGGGAGGTCGGTATCTGAATCAGATCCGGCTTCCAAATAAGACTTGTCATTAGACTCGTCACCTAGGGTCAACAAACCGACCTGACCACCCGGGATACTGTTTGAGGTGGGAGGCACATTAAGGATGGCGTGGGGGGATCAAGCCTACATCCCCAACAAATTAAGAAAGGTAGCTTATCGTCGAATAGTGCACTGCTACCGGCTAGGGTTAACCAAGCCCTACAAAGATAAGCAACCAATTAAGGGCTAACCAATCTAATAGTGGAGCGGTTGGCAATTATAAGGTTAAGGAGATTGTGGATCTAAGGAGTTAAGAACTAACTCACTTATTAAGGGAACGCCTGAGTCGTTCATTTGCTTATGAGCTATTTATGTTCATTGTGGTTGTTGGTTTATTGCGTTTCATACTATGCTTATTATGCTAATCAACTTCCATGCTATCGACAATTAGTCGTCGTAGCCCCGTTAGCTTGGGGGCCATGGGAGGGTCGTACCAGCATTCGTGCTAACCCCCTTTGGGGGCTGTTTTTACACTTGCAGGTAAGCGGCCGATGAAGTCACACCACAAGAGTAGGAGCGGGTAGCCCTAGGTGGGACTTTATTTTGAGTACGGGTAGCGCCTGTGCACCCGTCAGTTAGTAGATGAACATGAGCTTGTGAAATACTGTATGGTTTTGGAGAATACCTTAAACTCGGTTGGTGTATGTTTTGTGGATATGTGGTTGTAAATATTTAAGTAACGGTATTACTTGTTGGTTAGACCGTAGCAAGGTCCTGGTGATAGTTTATTCCCGCTGTGACGTTTAAGTATTGTTTGTTAGGTAGCGATAACCACGACTGGCTTAGGACGGGGTGTTACAAAAAGTGGTATCAGATCGTAGTTACGCTCTGATCAATAAATACCGGACATAAGAAACCACCGAGTTAGGATATAAGTTAAGGAATAAGTGACGGGTTAAGGGTGTGAGAAGTTAGAGTGAGTAGAGTCAGATGACCACTAATAAGTGTGGATTGTCTTTACCGTCTACGGACGTTATAAATTCGTTAACCAAAACAGTGGTGGATGCGAAACTAATGTGAGTTATGCTTGTTCAGATGGCAGGACATCCTAGAGGAGGCCAAGGTCGTGGCCAGGGCGATGATGCTTCAGGGATACCGGGAGGGCAGACGATCGCCGAGATCGTGGCTGCCGCATTAGGGCACATGGGCTATCAGCCTGGTGTGGGTGCACCACCTCCACCGCCACAACCCAGGGAACCAAATTGGGTGAAGAGTCTTGCAGACCTTCGACCCGCACACTTTAAGGGGGAGACCGATCCCGCCAAGCTTGAGGCGTACATCTCCGAGCTGGAGACCGCCTTTGAGACCCTTGATGTCCCTGCTGGGATCAAGGTGCGTCTGGCTGCTTTCTATCTGAAGGGGGCGGCAGGCGATTGGTGGAAGCTGGTGAGGGCCGATCATGTGGCCAATCCAGAGTTCGGCTGGGAGCAGTACACCGCCTTGCTACGAGCAAAGTACTACCCCGCCCATGTCCAGACGAAGAAGCGGTTGCAGTTGGATGCGCTTAAGCAGACCGACAAGATGACGGTGGACGAGTATTACACAGAGTTCACCGCCTTGCTCCGTCTTCTACCAGGTCTTGGGTATTCAGACCAGATACTGGTGGACTGCTTCTATGGCGGGCTTAGCCACCGACTCCGCTACGGCATGGGGCCGACGAGTTATACTACCTTGCAGGTAATAAGAATGAGTAAGATATAATTAAGTGAATAAGATTTAGTTGGTGAGAAATAAGAGGAACTAATACCTTCAGAAGCAGGAGTGCTATCATGCCGCTGCTAAGGTTGAGATAACCGTCCAGCTGAGGGACGAGGACAATGCCAAAAGAAAGAGTGCTGGGAAGAGTACAGAACACCAAGGGCAAGGTGGGTACAAGAAACAGAAGTACCAGCCTCAGGCCCAAAAGAACCAGAACCAAAAAGGAAAGGAGGAAAAGGAGAAGGCTACTGATGAGCCACTGAAACTGACTTATGCTTATGCTGCTAAGCCCCTGGGCTCCAGGGCGCCAAAGAGTAAGGAAATACATTTTGAGTAAATAAGAACTGTTGACAACATTGAGACACAATCACTGATGTGATGCTTAATCAGGTACTGAGACTGGAAAGGAAACCGGAGGTGGCTACCAACGGCACTACTATTGCCAGAGGTGCAAGGGGGACCACCCCGGAGTTGACTGCAGGGGTAATAAGGTGGAGTGTAACTATTGTGGAGTACTCGGGCACCGGGCATATGAGTGCTACGGGAACCCGGAGAGTAAGAATTATAGACCCAGTTTTAAGATTAAGGCCAAGACCGATCAGGGATCTGGATCCGACGGTCAGAGGAGGGGGCAGCAAGCTGCAGACAAGAACCCACGGGTGACCCAGAAGTCGGGACCCACACTACACTTGGTGGACCGGGACGATGAGCCTGAACCCTCATCGAGGCCAGGTACCGCTATAACCATTTAGTGATAAAACTACCTGCTTACCGCATTATCATGCATGTTTGGTGAATAATTGAGTTAAGTAAGAAAGAGGTAAGACTAGAACTTAAGTAAAATATAACCTACTACCACTTTAGGAAGCTTCAACATCTGCTATCCAATACCATTTACACCTAACCCGGAGCACACCGATATCGAAACCATAGACTTTCCACCCGAACAATGTCAGGTTATCCGCCCAGGTATGATTCTATTAAGGGGATACCTGACACCCGAAGCGCAAATAGCCATCATCCGGAAATGCAGTCAACTAGGAATGAGACCGGGAGGTTTTTATACACCGGAGCACCTAGGGGGAGCAAGAATGAAGTTAAAAATGATGAGCTTAGGCAAGGATTGGAA
Organism: Limonium bicolor; assembly: GCA_023374045.1. Classification (NCBI taxonomy): domain Eukaryota; kingdom Viridiplantae; phylum Streptophyta; class Magnoliopsida; order Caryophyllales; family Plumbaginaceae; genus Limonium; species Limonium bicolor. The sequence continues at coordinate 476,120,091 of CM041776.1, forward strand.
TCCTTATGCCAAGAATTACCAAACCACGAGGATGCAAGATGGAGTCTCACCACCGGGAATACCCGAAGAGTTCCATCCAGTTATTACACAAGTCGTGGAAATCGCTCAGCAGTTGGAAGCTGAACCGATTCCAGACATTCAGGCAGACATTTGCATTGTGAACTTCTACGAGAAGGATGGGCGACTTGGACTACACCAGGATAAGGACGAGACAATGGAGTCTCTCGAAAAAGGGATACCCGTAGTGTCTTAGTCCATTGGGGATGATGCAGAGTTTTTATACGGCGAGCAGAAGCGTGCAGACCGTGCGAATAAGTTGGTACTTAAGTCAGGAGATGTGTTAATTATGGGAGGAGAATCAAGGATGTTATACCATGGGATTAAGAGAATCAAGCTGAATACAGCACCATCAGCATTAATCAATGCGACACACATGAGACCTGGGAGATTAAACCTAACCTTTAGACAATATTAGCCATGTAATGTTAGAATGAGATGTAAGATTAAAGCTCATGTTGTAAACAGGATGGTTATGAATAAAATAACAGCGTTGTTCATATGAATTGTTACGACTCTTGTTATACCATCAATACTCATGAAGCTTGTGAACACAATTAGGTCATAGAATCGGTACGGAAGGTGCGTTAAGCATACTTACAGAGGCACAAGCCGACGCCAGCAACACTATCCTCACCAGCACCTTTCCGATTAATGGGATTGAGGCATCAGTTCTCTTCGACTCAGGGGCCTCGCATACCTTTGTCTCGGCATCTTTCGCGAGAAGGTTGGGGCTAGACGCTGATGAGCTACCCGACTTCACGGTTACGCTCCCGTCTAAGGAGAAGGTTCGTTGCACTCGTTACTACCGAGGAGCCATTGTCAGAATTAAGGGGGAAGACTTTCCTGTCAGTTTTATAGAGTTCAGTGAGCTAGGATTTGATGTTATCTTCGGGATGAACTGGTTGGAGCGGCACAAGGGTCGTATCCTCTGCGCCGAGCACAGACTGCTGCTCAGGAGTCCGTCTGGGGTAACGATATCATACCGCCATGGCAATGTATAAGGAATTGAGGAGAAAGGAAGAGGTGTACCTCTGCTATGTACAGGACATAGAGAGGGACCCCGAGTTCGACCCCGACTTACCGGTAGTGTCGGAGTTCCCCGACCTATTTCCACGGGAACTACCCGGCATGCCACCCACTCGGGAGGTAGAGTTCACCATCGAGCTGCTACCTGGTACCGGACCTATAGCCAAGGCACCATACCGCATGGCTCTGGCAGAAATGAATGAATTAAAAGAACAGTTGAAAGATTTGTTGGATAAAGGATTTATAAGACCAAGTGTGTCACCATGGGGAGCACCAGTCCTCTTCGTGAAGAAGAAGGATGGTAGTCTCCGCCTCTGCATCGACTACAGGGAGCTGAATGCAGTGACAGTGAAGAATAAGTACCCACTACCCCGCATTGACGATCTGTTCGATCAGTTGAAGGGAGCATCTGTGTTATCCAAGATTGATCTCAGATCGGGGTATCATCAGATAGCCATTAAGGAGGGAGACATTGAGAAGACGGCATTCCGGACACGATACGGCCACTATGAGTTTATAGTGATGCCGTTCGGTTTGTCGAACGCACCGGCGAAGTTTATGGATCTGATGAACCGCTTGTTCCGGGAGCAGCTGGACAAGTCGGTTGTGGTGTTTATTGATGACATTTTGATATACTCGAAATCTAAGGTTGAACATGAGGAACATCTGAGGAGAGTATTGGGAATATTGAAGGAGAACCAGCTATATGCTAAGTTCTCCAAATGTGAGTTTTGGCTTGACCAGGTCTCTTTCCTAGGTCATGTCATCTCAGATGCTGGGATCTCAATGGATCCAGCAAAGATTGATGCCGTACGTACTTGGCCAAGGCCAAAGACTGTTACCGACATCCGGAGCTTTCTCGGTCTGGCAGGTTACTACAGGAGGTTTGTTAGGGATTTCAGCAAGGTCGCGAAACCGATGACCAGTCTGATGAAGAAAGATCCACCGTTCTTGTGGACGGCTGACTGTGAGAGATCATTTCAGAGTTTGAAGGACTCACTGACCACTGCACCGGTTCTGAGCATTCCAGACGGTACAGAAGGCTTTGAGGTTTATTGTGATGCATCCGGTAGAGGGCTGGGTTGCGTGCTCATGCAACATGGCAAGGTGGTGGCATATGCCTCACGCCAGTTGAAGAAACATGAGGAGAACTACCCCACACATGATTTAGAGCTGGGAGCTGTAGTCTTCGCCTTGAAGATATGGTGCCATTACTTATACGGGGTTAGTGTGACGATCTACACCGATCATAAGAGTTTAAGATACATATTTACTCAGAAGGAGTTGAATCTCAGACAGAGAAGATGGTTAGAATTCTTGAAAGACTATGACATTGACCTCCAATACAAAGAGGGAAAGGCCAATGTTGTAGCAGACGCCCTGAGCCGTCGAGCACACTCACTCCATTCGCTAGTTTCTTTCTCCAGCTTGGTTGATGAGGTGCGAGAGGCTCAGAGGACAGATGAGTACATGAGAGAGGTCAGGCAGAAGCTGACAGATGGTACCTTTGAGAGTCAAAAATACGACTTCAGACTTCATGATGATGATCTGATCAGACTTAAGGGCCGATTATGCATACCACGGGGCAACACGGATCTGAAAGACCGTATACTTAGGGAATCACACTGTTCTTCAGTTTCCATCCATTCGGGAGCCTCTAAAATGTATAAATACATGAAGAGATACTTCTGGTGGTCGGGGATGAAGACAGATGTTACCGAGTTCGTCTTGAGGTGTCTCACATGCCAGAAGGTAAAATTCGAGCACCGACGACCGGACGGAATGGTACAATCGATGCCAGTTCCGGAATGGAAGTTCCATGATATCTCCATGGACTTTGTAGTTGGACTCCCACCTGCTAGGGGAGGTCTCAACATGATATGGGTGGTGGTGGATCGCCTTACCAAAGTAGCCCGATTCATACCGATGAAGGATACTTGGAAGGTGACCAAATTAGCTGAGTTATTTGAGAAAGAAATCATGAGACATCACGGGATACCGAAGACCATAGTGTCAGATAGAGATACCAGATTCCTTTCGAGGTACTGGAGAGCTACCAGAGAAGCGTTGGGTACAGAACTCAAGCTGAGTACCGCGTTCCATCCTCAAACAGATGGTCAGACTGAGCGTACTATTTAGACACTCGAGGACATGCAGAGGGCATGTGCCTTAGACTTCCAGGGCAGTTGGATTGACAAATTGCATCTGATCGAGTTTTCATACAACAACAGCTATCACGCTTCGATCAAGATGGCATCTTTTCAAGCGTTGTACGGTAGACCATGTCGTACACCGCTCTGCTGGGATGAGTCGAGTGAGACGGTCATTATAGGACCAGAGTACTTAGAGCAAGTTAAGGCTGAAGTTCAGCAAATCAGGGAGAACATGAAAGCTGCTCAAGATAGGCAGAAGTCGTATGCTGATGTTCGACGACGGGACCTGGAGTTTGCGGTGGGCGACCAGGTATTTCTGCGAGTTTCACCGATGAAGGGTGTGTTCAGGTTTGGGCAGAAGGGCACATTAAGCCCGAAGTTTGTTGGTCCTTATGAGATTACGGAGCGGGTGGGCCCGGTTGCTTACAGGTTGAATCTACCTGCTGAACTGGGTAAAGTGCATGATGTTTTTCATGTTTCACAGCTAAAGAAATACATGCACCACCCCTCCCATGTGTTAGAACCTGAGAGGTTGACTTTAGAACCAAATATGAGATCCGTGGAGACTCCTCAGAGAATCTTGGACAGTAAGACTAGGGACACTCGCCATAAGTCAGTGCGACTGGTGAAGGTTCTCTGGTCTAACCAGGATGTCGAAGAGGCCACGTGGGAATTAGAGGATAAGATGAGGGCGAAGTACCCTTCTTTGTTTACTGACTAGATCGTCTGTATAGGGTACGGGGCGTACCCCTTTTTAAGGGGGGTAGAGCTTCCTCGCTTTTGAGTTAGGAAACAAACTTGTTGTCGTTTGTTTGGTTGTTTAAGATGTGAATTTGTGTAAGTTGCTACACTTTGGTGTTAAGTTTGAGTTATGTATAATACTTATGTATTGTATTTGAGATTGACCTTTGAGTCTTGAGATGTGTGAATGTGAATATAAGATGTGGTGTTAAGATTAGGGGAATTGAGTACCGTGAATGGTTAAGCATATATGTGAACTTCGGGGACAAAGTTCTTTTAAAGGGGGTAGATTGAAATACCCCAAACTTAGATATGGTGTTTAAATGATAAACTAAGTTATAAGGAGGCTAGATAATGCCTTAGAAACATTAAAAAACATTTCTAATCAAAGAAAACATAAGGAAACACCAAAAGAGCAGTTTAAGCAAAAACGTGCTCTAAGCTTGGAGAGACTTGGGTGGGTACCCAAATATTGTTCTAAGACCTTAGTAATATCCTAATGGTCATTTTAAATCAATTACCAAAGAAAACCAAGCTTGAAAACAAGTTAAAACACAAAATGTGCTTTAAGGAGTCTTAAAGCACATTTTTGAAAAATTGTCTTGTAAATGGGTTTTGAATGGCTAAATGTCCATCATTACTCTTTAATTAACATGTGTACTAATTAGTATCACATTAGGAAGTCTAAATCAATGGGAAATCAAAAATTTCACAATTATGTGCCTTGTTTTGTGAATAGTAATTTAATTAAGCTAGTTTATAACATAAGTCAATATAAGTGAGATATTTGGTCAACAAAGACTTAAGTACCCCTTGTTACTTAATGGGGTACGGTTTTTGCAAGGTGAGTCACCACCTTTATTAGTTATTAAGTAAACAAATAATTATAAAGCAAAATTACTATTTACTTTACAAGATAAATATCTCACCTTTAATCACCTCTCTCCTCACCTCTTCATTCTCTCTTGTTCCCACGGTTTTGAGTTGCTCTCTCCCTTCTCCATTGACGTGAAGAACAACCCCATGCTAGCTCCACCTTCCTTTGTACACTACTTACTCATTTTAGCTCCAAAACCAAAACAAATTATATATTCTTCTTAGTTAGCTCAAGCTCTCTCCTTCTATCTTTTCAAAACTTCAAGAGCTTTGATTTGGTGCCAAGCCAAACCACCATTAGAGGAGGAAACTCAAGTTTGGAGACTCCATTGGCTTCTCCATTCTCTTAAGGTAAAGAAAGTGTAAGAAAATCTAGGTTTCCATCATTTTTCTTCATAACCGAAAATACATGCTCATGAGGCTTCATTTTAATGCCTTGTTCTAGCTTGTTTTCTACTCTCCAAAGGATAGAGGAGGTCCTTCTTGCTTCATATCCAAGCTTGTCTTGAGAAACCAAGGTAAAACAATCACCTTAATACCTTAAAGCACATTTTAACCTAGGGTTTGTTCCGTAGAGTTTACATTGGGAAAAAGGGGTTATAAAACCTAGGAGAAAGAACAATGACTATACTTGTGAACTTTTGACTAAGGAGCAAATGGGAAAAAGGAATAATTTAAGAATATCAAGGTGAATTACAAGAAGCATTTTATTTCAATGGGAGCCTTGTTGTGTGTATTCGCAGGTTAAAGGCAAATATATATGGAAATTCAGTGGTTAAGATTATTGTCATTTAAGGGCCTAAGTGCCAAGCATTTAAGTTTATACACTATGTAATGATGTGGTGTAGTTTTGGTGTAAGTTGTGTGTTAAGGTGTTGTGATGAGAAGTTGAGTGAAATTGGTTGTTTGATGGTGAAAAACCAAGTGTTTGGATGTAACTATATACTAGAGAACCCATGGCAAAATTTAGAGGAGAACCTAAGTGTTTGAGATGTTCTAAGGAGATTTCATGACTAAGGAAGTACTAGGAAGTTCTAAAGGTTGTCTTGATGAAAAAGGGTGAGATTAAGGGTTTAAATGACTTATAATGACTTAGGCATCACTATGAAGGATTTAGGAATCAAAAGAATGTACTTGAGTATTTAAGACTTAGGTAAATGTTGATAAAAGAAGCTAGGAAACTTGGGTAAGTTAGATGTAAATGAGTGTAAAACTTTTAGATGATTTAGGTAGAAACTAGAGTTTAGAATTTAAGGAAGCCTTGGAAAATGTAATAGGGATGCAAGTGGTGTATATGGTGTGGTCAAGTTCTTAAGGAGGGAACTTTTGGCTAGTAGAAGTGCTAGGTGAAAGGGATGTTGAAATGTAGGAAAGAAATAAGTGTTAAGTGTTGGTAGTTGTTGTAAGAATTGTGTAAAGGATTGGAATGATCTTGGGAGGTTGTTTTAATGAGTTTGGAGGATGGTTTAAGATGAGTTTAAGGGCCTAAATGATGTTAGAACACATTAGGATGCTTGGGGAAAGATTTGGAATTGAAAGAACAACTTAAGAGCAAAGTCTGTAGTTGTCCGACCCAGGGTCCAACCCAGTTATGGGTCAGACGGACCTCTGTTAAGCCACCGTAGATGTTCTGGAATGGTCCGACCCAGAGGACTTGGGTCGGACATGGGTCGGACGGGAGGGTCTTAAGGATGGGAAAATTTATGGAATGGTCCGACCTAGTTGGTTGGGTCGGACGTGGGTCGGACAAGTGGAGTTTTTCAAACCCGAAAGTTACTGGAAGGGTCCAACCCAGTTGGTGGGTCGGACGGTGGGTCGGACGACCCTTAACACTTAAAAAAAAAAGAAATTTTGAATTCTAAGGATGATAATTGGTAATAAGGTATGCCTTTGGTAGGGTAGTAATGATTAGGACCCTAAGAACTTAAGGGATTAAGATTAAGTTAAGTAAAACCTTAATGTTTAAAGTTAAGTTTATAAGGTTAAGTGGCAAGGATCTAAGAGGGTATCGAATGGGAGTTTTTAAGGACTAGGTGAGTTAAGTAAGGTGCAAATAACTAATGGCCTAAAAATGAATCAATGTTTTAGGTTTGTGAATTGGGACCCTGGAGAAGGTTTAACAAACGACAGACGACGGTGAACGGTACAGTCTTTCTTGTGACCTGCTTGCTAACGAGGTGTCCCTCGGCTTGTGTGCTATCTGTTTATTTGCTATGACTAAGACAAGATAAAGCATGCAACTGGTTATACTTATTCTCGTTGTGAATGTGTTTATTTTACACTAACCCACGAGACTTGAGAATGTTGCTAACTAAGTTTAGTACTCACTGAGTTAAGGATAAGAACTAAGTATTGGTGATTGTTGGTTTTACCCGTCAAGGTTTAACTTACACTTGGTAATTAAGGCTTTCACTAACCATAACTTGGGGTGGGAGTGAGGAATCCGGAATGGTACCGACACATGTGTATTGGGGGAGGTCGGTATCTGAATCAGATCCGGCATCCAAATAAGACTTGTCATTAGACTCGTCGCCTAGGGTCAACAAACCGACCCGACCACCCGGGCTACTGTTTGAGGTGGGAGGTACATTAAGGATGGCGTGGGGGGATCAAGCCTACATCCCCAACAAATTAAGAAAGGTAGCATATCGTCGGATAGTGCACTGCTACCGGCTAGGGTTAACCAAGCCCTACAAAGATAAGCAACCAATTAAGGGCTAACCAATCTAATAGTGGAGCGGTTGGCAATTATAAGGTTAAGGAGATTATGGATCTAAGGAGTTAAGAACTAACTCACTTATTAAGGGAACGCCTGAGTCGTTCATTTGCTTATGAGCTATTTATGTTCATTGTGGTTGTCGGTTTATTGCGTTTCATACTATGCTTATTATGCTTATTATGCTAATCAACTTCCATGCTATCGACAATTAGTCGTCGTAGCCCCGTTAGCTTGGGGGCCATGGGAGGGTCGTACCAGCATTCGTGCTGACCCCCTTTGGGGGCTGTTTTTACACTTGCAGGTAAGCGGCCGATGAAGTCACACCACGAGAGTAGGAGCGGGTAGCCCTAGGTGGGACTTTTTTTTGAGTACGGGTAGCGCCTGTGCACCCGTCAGTTAGTAGATGAACATGAGCTTGTGAAATACTGTATGGTTTTGGAGAATACCTTAAACTCGGTTGGTGTATGTTTTGTGGATATGTGGTTGTAAATATTTAAGTAACGATATTACTTGTTGGTTAGACCGTAGCAAGGTCCTGGTGATAGTTTATTCCCGCTGCGACGTTTAAGTATTGTTTGTTAGGTAGCGATAACCACGACTGGCTTAGGACAGGGTGTTACACCAGCTCTTATACTTAGTATTCACAAAGTATATTATTCGCTTAATTATTACCTATATAATAAGATGTTTTAAGATAACCCTTTTTATGTATCTTTACTTACATTTTAATTTAATAAATATTTAATTTTTACACACATTCTCTCTATAGATTATGTATAATCCCTTTGTACTAAATTTTAATAAACTTATGCCTTAAATACATTTTATATTATTTACAAAACCAAAGGTTTAAAATGAATAACTTAATAAATTAATTCCCTTTACTATGTTTTAGGATAAGTATTATGTCTTAACATAAGGTGAAAATTTAACTAAGAAGTAAATTCTCATTCATAAGAGAAATTGTCAATTATCTAGTAAGATTATCTATTCTGAAAAATCCTCATACCTTATATTCAAATGACCTTTTAATATTTTTAGTGTTATAAGGTAAACCAATATAATCTCTTACGTCACCTAGTTTCATCTAATTAAAGGTTCAAAGGTTTTAAGTACCTAATTCCTATTTACAAACCTCTTATAAGTTCCCCTACTAAATAGATCCCTTATTAATAAACTCTCATTCCGCATTTTGGTAATTAATGTTATAAATGTATTTTATATGGCTCAACCAATTCTAAGAACTCAATGATTATTATTTAGACTAAATCCCTAGTCATATTTAACATAGTTTTATATCTTAACCCTTTTACTGATTTTACCTTAAAACATTAAGTTATTACTCACTATTATAAATGTTATGAAATGATTAAATCTAGCCTTATTAATCCACTTCACATTTAGATGTAAAACTATTTCATTTATTTTATTATTAATTATATATTAAGATCTATTTGTGTAACATTTTATGTAATCAAATTACAAATTTTCCCTAAGCCTTAACTTATTTATTACTTAACCCAATTACAAATTTACATTCTTGTCATTGACAAATAATATTATATAAGTATTTAATTATGATTAATTTAAATCCTAGAAATTCGAAGGTAACTCAAAACTCAATTTCATAACGCCAAATTTAATACCACCTCATATAATATTCTTTCATTAGTATTATGTAGAGGTTTAGTTGAACTTATTTATTCCTTTGTATTATATTTTTTATAAGGTATTTCATTTCTTTTATTTATGTTGAATGTATATATATACTAGGATTTATTCAAAACATCCTTTATGTAGTTTCATTTTATTTAATTATCTCTATTAACTTCAACATATCTCTGCATTCCATGTATGATTTATAAAGTATTTCTTTTGCTTCATTTTAGAATATTAGCTTCTATAGTATTTAGTTAATATAAGTGTTGATTTATTTAGCTCCTTGTTTTAACCCAAGTTACTATTTTATTCCTTTTATATATGTGTATATATATATTTCCTTAGTTTTAATTAAGAATGTTAACTTCCATATTATATAATAATTAAAATGTAAATTAGTTTAGTTCCTTGATTTAACATCAGTTTCTATTTTATTTCTCTCATATAAGTATATATATATATATATGTAAACAATTTTTACTTCACTTAAAAGTTAATTCCCAAAATATTTATAGACATACTGTTACTAGATGCTAATTTAGTCTTCTCATATTTTTCCAAACCTAAAAAGTTTATTAATAAACAATACTTTAATTTCTGTTACATTAAAACCTTATATTATAAGATAGCTTATGAAAAACCTTATAAATACAATTTTTAAACCCATTTCCTCATGTTGAAAATTCCCCAAATAAAATATATAGTAACTATAACATTTTAGACATATTATAAAATTTTTATTTCATAAAAATACCCTTTTAAATTATCCAAATAATTCCATAATACTCATAACTTGCAAAAATCATAACTTACGTTTAAAAACTCCAAACCCATATTAATTTACATAAAAATAAACTAGATTTTATAAGGAATCTATGGTTAAAATTTCAAGTCAAAATACATTCGGGAAGGCAATTAAATAAATCCAACAATTTAGGGTTTAATTCTGGAATTATTATAACTAAATACAACTAAAACCTCCCACGTTTTAATCTTGGCCGTCCGTTCCTATAACCTACGATCGGACGACCTACATTGCGCGAGTTCTTCAGCGAATCCAAACCGATACCTGAGTACTAATCCTTCAATATCTCTAAATCTACAGAACGAAATTTGATGATTCTTGTTTCATTGGATTTGAAATTGAATTCCGGTTCTAATGGTACCAATTTTAGGATCTATGGTGCATGATACAGAGAAATCGATTCTGGGTTCGTTGAGTTAGGGTTCTTGTCGTTTCCGATTTGAATTTCTACAAATTCTCTCAATGTATTGGGTAATCGGTTAAATTGATAGAGGGGAATGAATGGGAATACAAAAAAGAGTAACCTAGATGGTTGAATTCGGTTGGAATCATACCGGAATTGCGCCAACAAGGGAATTCGATTCTCGTTTTCTAGAAAGTTGCAACTTTTACGAGTTGTTGAGGGTCGAATTTTGCTGAATCATAAGTTGCAGCACAGATCGAGTTAGGACAAGTTATTGGGCTTATTCGAAAGAGGAGATATAGATCTATAGATTGGTAGCAAGCACTTAATCTAATTCGCAATATACAGAAAGAAATCTAGTCCTAAAGTTACGAGTTTACCTTGCGTTTTTCTAAGATTTTATGCGAGTGACAAATCAGGAACTTTAGGCACCTAGATCTCCCAAACTATTACGAATCAGCCTTGGTCATAAACATGAACGTTGTAGAGGGATTAGCGATCTTCAAAACAAGCTAAAGAACACGAAAGTTGGCTGAGAAACGAAGAAGTTATGGCGAGACGAAGTTTACCTGATTTCAGCAAAATCTGGAAATCTGGGTTTCAGTTTTGCAGGGTGGCTACTTTAGATCGAATTTCCGGTCGATGTATAATGATTTAGGTTGAGTATGTGTTATGGTTGGAAAGAGGATGTGTAGGAGAATACAACAAAGAAAACGACACTAAAAAACTCTCAAAGATGAGTGAGATATCTCGGTTTAAAGTTAGGGCAAAACACTTGATGGAAGTAAAGAAACTTAGCGATTTTTGTGCTAAGTACCAGCGACCCGTGTGGCCTTGACACGTGGCGCTTTTCAAAATTTTGGCTCTAAACTTCATTCTATCATAACTTTGGCTAGGATGATTCGTTTTTGACGTTCTTTTTATCGATCATCATGGTTTCCCATAATCTATTTATTGGTATAGGTTTCATGGGATAGTTTGACCATTCTCAAAAAGTCAACCCTAGCAAGATTTAAGAAGCTTTAGGGTTTCTAGAATTTTATACTGACTTTTATGCTTCAAATCAATGCTCCAAATATTTCTAAAATCTTTATAATATAATTGGAGTGTCTAGGAATTTTTCCAAGATTTATTGACTTATAAATCTTGTTATTAAATTCATAATACCATATAATAAATTAATTTAAATTGTATTATTATTTAGAATTTAATATAAGAAGTCCCCTAAATAATTTTTAAATAATACCATATACTAATTTAGTGTTTAATAATATTATCAAGGGTTTTTATAAAAGAAATCCCCTAAATTAATTTATTTCAAGAAGACCAGTAGGCCGCTGGTGCTCAGCCTTTACCTGCAGACAAGTCTGGCATCGAGACACAAAATCTGAGATCTCACGCTTCATATTCAATCACTAGAAGGACTCTCTAAGATCTCGATATATCTTCACACCTCCTAGGTGCAGCGAGTAAGGGGCTCCATGAGCCTCCTGCATAATCTCCCGATGCAGAACGCATCACTGGGCACACATACTCTGCCTCTGAAGCGCAAACAGTCATCGTCGGACACACTGAAGTCTGAAACCTGATCTGCTGACAACCTCTCACGAATCCTACATAACTCAACATCTGACTCCTGACCAGCCCTGATCCATTCGATCAAAGTAGACTACACCTAAAGAGCGGCAATCGTCCCAACACTGTTGAAATACCCCGAACTTAAATATAGGGATTTAAAATTAATCTCATATGTATTTAAGGGCCTAATGGTACCCAATTAATACTAGTAAGGAAAAATAAATCCAAAAGAAATAAAGAAACGCTTTAAAAGCGGAAAACGCTAAATAAGCGTTAAATAACCATAGGAGGTACGAGACCTCGGTTAGAGTATTATATGGATTTTGAAGGTTTAATAAGACCTAAATAATATATGGGAACAAATCCCGAAGAAAACGGATCCTTAAAACGGATTAAAATCACTAACGAACCTTAAAGCGCGTTTTTCGAGGTAACCGGGAAAACGTGTCTTTAAGCGGGTCAAATAGACTCGTAACAATTTTGGTCAACTAAATAATCATTAATAAATATTAGTGAAGCTTTAGAACCAATAAAATCAATAAAATGAGAAATTAGTAAAAACTGTCAAAAACGGGAACTTGTGGGGTAGAAATATAAATAACACAAACTTATGTGTCCAATATTGTAAAAAGAAATTCAAAACCCATGTGGGTTCTGTATGCTATCCGATTTTTGTCCCCTCTCTCACACTAGTAATTCCTTTTTCATTTGCAAGATGACAAAAACAATAAAAGGAAAGCATAAAGTAACATACCTTATTTACTCTCACAATTCTCTCTCCTATCCCTCATTTCTTCACACACCCACGTACTCACTCCCCCTCATTCTCTGAATCTTCCTTTCTTCTTCTCCAAACCAGCGACAACCATGGAGAAATAAGAAAACAACACAAAACCTCACCTTCTCTCCTTTGTAACTCCCTCAAATCTCTTCCAAAAATTACAAAAATTATACCATTGTCTTCCTCTCTTCAAGAGCAACAATTCTCTCTTTTCAAAATCCAGAAAAGAACATTTTCGTTTTTATGGGTATACCCCATTTGGAGCTTCAAGACCACCATTAGAACCACCTCCTTCTCCTTGTCGTTTTGAGGTAAAAACATTCTCGAAACCTCTTTGTTTTTCTATCCGTATGGGCAAAACGAAATTTGAGCTAAACCCTTGCTTGCTCCTTGTGTATCTAGCCGATTTTGGCATTGTTGGTGGAGTTGAAATCTTACTCTTGAGCCATTCCAAACACTACCTACACCCTTGCAAGGTAATGAAATTTCTAAACCCTAAAACCTACATTAAAACTTGAAGAATGGTTAAGGATAGTTTTAGTGTATTAAAATGGTGTATTGAAATGTATATGTGAATGGGTTGTAGTGTTAGAGGATTTGGTTTGACAAAACCGGTGGGAAGAGGAAAGAAAGAAGGAAGGAAAAAGAAAGAAGAAGAAAAGGAAAACTAGGAGAAGAACAAGGTAAATTGCACTCTCTGGGTAGCCTAGTAAAATGTATTGTATAACAGATTTTAGTAGCTCTTAATGGTGTATTGAAAATGGTAATGAGTAGTAGTGTAATGTGTAAGAGAATCCAAATGTTTTAAACCCTTGAAAGACATGTAAAAACTTATTGAAACCTAGATGGGAATTGAAGGTAGTGTGCAGGAATTTTTAAGAGTGCTTAATGTTGGTATTTGTGTATGGGAGCTTTGTATATTTATGATTGTTGAAAACAGGTGAATTGGGTAACAAAATGTGAGTAAATGATGTGGTGAGAATGCAAGATTTTAGGGGAGGTTATGTCAAAATTTACCTAGAACTAGAACGCTTAAGAAACTAGAAAACTAGGTAAAAGCATGTCCTTGTAACAGATTTTAATGTGGGCTGTTTAGTTGGTAGGAATATGTGCATTTATGGATGACTTGATGAGTGGAAGAACCAAGGTGTGTATTGGAGTTGGTAGAGATGATTAGTAACTATGGAATGGTAGTAGTAGCATGAGAATAAAAGAGTGTAAAAGCTGTAGCAAGAAGTGTTAAAACACATTGGAGAAACTAGGAGGAATTAAGTGTATTTGGAGGACTTAAGGTGAGTAGTTTGATACCTTGAAACAGATTTGGAGAAGAGCTAGGTAATGGGATGGAAGTAGGATGGTAAGATGATGCAATTAGAATGCTAGGAGTGGCATTGGTAGAGGAAGTATTAGATGGTAGAAGTTGGTTTAAAAATCTGTAGCAAGAGAGCAACAAAAACTGTTGCATGTGTTGAAGAAGAAGTGAGAAAAATTGTGTAAGTTGATTTAGGATTGAGAAACGAATTTGATGGAATGAACTAAGGTGAATTAGAGGATTTAATTAGTGTTTAAACATGTAGTAAACATGTGGGAATGAGTAGGAAAAGATTGGGTGAGAATAGAGCTGAATTTGGAATCCAAGTAAATAATTAAAAGGGGTTCTGCAGCCGACCTACCCAGGCGACCTACCCTAGACTGGGTCGGTCGGGCCGAATTCTGTAACCCGGGTACTCTCTGCAGCCGACCTACCCAGGCGACCTCCCAGGTGGGTCGGTCGCCTTCTCCCCCCCCCCCCTTCCCTTTTCCTTCGCTCCTCTCTGTCCCTCCTCTCTGTCTATCTCCTCTCTCTCTCTCTCTCTCTCTATCTCTCTATCTCTCTACTCCTATATCTCTCTCTCCACCTACATATTATATGTGAATGAGTAAGGCGTTAATGCTAAAGTAAAGAAGGTAAGAAAGTTGTGAATATAAAGAACATTAAGTTATACCGAAATAACGGGATAACGGGGTAAGTACGGGAGTAGTAACTATGCATGTATTGTAATGCTTAGTATTAATTGAATCATTTGACATGTAGTCATTGGTTCGAGAATAAGGATCGAGGAACAAGAGTGAACCAAAGGGACAAGGGAACACCCGGTAAAGTAAATTCCGGTAAAAAGGTATGATTGCTTCATGCCCTGTATCCTAATCTGGTTACCCCGATTTGTATGCCTATTTGATCACCTAATAAGATAAATGCACGAATCGGACTATAACTGCACCTACTTGTGCTTGTTTACATTGTTCTCGATATCTGTCTTGAACAATAGTTTGTATAATTCATGAAATATATGAATGATGATGATGTGTAATTGTACCTTGTAGTGTATTGTATATTGTGTTGTATTGTATGGATATGTATGTGTATACGTGTATTGTATTATTGTGGCTCGGATGTTGACTTGTGCTAATTCCTAACTATCTAACTCCTAACTTAAGTGAGTAAATTGGAATGAGTACAAGTCCGATATAGCTTCGGCCACGCGTGAGGATGCGGAGTCACAAGAGGTTGGCTGCAATTCCTGACTCTTAAACTGGTCCGCGGCCCAAATCCCTTAAATGGGTAGCATCCCGGATTAGTGAGTCAAGTAAATCCCGGAGGTGGGACGGTGTAGTCCCCAGGGCCGGAGGTCCCGACGACTTAACTTGAGTAAGAGTAAGAGTAAGTAAGTATGGATCCGTAAGTAAGTATGAGTATGAGTATGTATGCGTATGTATGAAGTAACGAGTAAAAGAGTAATCTCCACCCGATTAACCCGGGTGGACCAATGAAGCTAACAAGTATTGTATATTGTGTATATAATGCGTATGTGTATTCGGAAGAAGGTAAGTATGTATTGGATGATTGTATTGTGTTCCTTGAATGCAATGAAATGTATGTGTGTATGTATGCCTTGTGAAAGTAATGTAGTATTGAGTATGAAAGCATGTATGCATGTTGTGTGAATAAATGAACCGCATGTATTCGACCAAGTGGTCGGCGTACCCTCACTAGTACGCGGGGTATGCGGTTATCATGCTCGGCGAAAGCTGACCCCTTCGGGGGACATTTTTTAGTGTGCAGGTACCCGAAGCGAATGTGGTCAAGGCACGAGACCGGCGACTACATTGGATAGTAGTAGTAGAATGTAGAGGTGTATCAACTAGCACGCCCCTTGTATTAGAAAGTAATGTAGTAGTGAGGAATGAGTAGTAAGTAGTCTCTTAGGGTGTATGTATGAACTTGGAAGGGTATGATAATTGTATAAGGATCCTAGTAGACTCGGTTAAGTATATTGTATTGTATGGATTGAAGAGGAGTAAGTACTGAATGGAGTATTGTTGTAATTGATTGATGAATGGAGTATGTATTCTAGATGCGTAGTACTCGGGATTCCGGTCCATCAGACCGATGCTGTATGTAGAGGTAGTAGCCTTGTTAGTCACGTGGGTGACTAACGGCATTGTATCACCCATTGTATGTAAGTATTTTCCGCTGCGTGTATCTGATATGTATGGAGATTGGACGGTAAGCACTGTACTAATGGTAGGGGTGTTACAAAAAGTGGTATCAGAGCAAAGTATCGCTCTGATGACTGGAAATACCGAGTTTAGGGAATACCGAGTTAGGAATTAGAAGCTTAGGGCTAAGGGCTGAGTGTTAGCATTAGAGATATGCAAGTTAGGAATTCCCGGTGTGTACCGGATACCTACAATACCAGTCCCGCCCACCGCAAACCCCATTGTATAACTTGGGAAAGAACGCCAGAGAGAAGGAAAGTCCTCTCATACTCGGGAAAACCTGATATGGCAGTAACGAGATATTCCTACAAGAGGAAAGAACCTGACATATAGTATTCCAAGAAATGGAAGACCCGGAGATGGATCCCGGTTGAACAACAATACCCGCACTTAATAGCGGTGGAATGAGCACTCCAACCACGAGGAGGCTGCAGCTTACAACAGCATGGGGCGATGTGCTTAGCAGTCGCGAAACCTAGCTAGTCAACCAACAGCAAGACAGAAGCACTAACCGTGCAACGGAATGAAAAAGGGAGCAGTAACGGAGCCGAGACACAAGTCTACGGGATAGTAATACTTGAATAATACCACCAACGGTACGCTAGCTGACGAAGGACATAGTCGGAAGCGGTTAACTCCAAAGCTACAACGCCACTAAGGTTGCAATACCTGGCCAATATAGCTCAGACAACTACAAGGACAACCATAGAATATGACCCAATAGGACTACAAGAGTAGTGCCTAAACAAGGAAGGCTCAGTAACCACCACAAGTATGTGGGAACGAGCCACAAGGAACGACACTAAACCAAATAGAACAGGAACCTCCAAGGAGTGGAGGAGTACCCAGATCTACGACAGCCATGTCTAGACCACCAAGAAGCTACCTAAAGGAGCGAGCATACCAATTATAGATCAATAAGATCGAGGGAAGCGTCAACGAGACTAACAAACACAAATGGAAACCATACCGAGATTGGTATAGGATTATCCAAAAACCATCGATACCGCGCACTTGCCAAGGCAAGTGCAGTAAAGACAGAGATATGTAAAGGAACACTAACACGTCACAAGTACATAGTAATGTACGGTGACTGTAACGAAACAACCACAGGGTCACACACCCTAACCACTAGAAGTACGAAACCTTGGGAAGGCCTAACGGCCCGACCACTACACTTAGTACATACCAGTCAGCGAGAAGCTAGACCTGGTCAAGACCTCAAGCATGGCTATGCCATGAGAGATTTCTTTTAACCACCGAACCATTGCTTTCAGAACCAAGTTTTCTTTCAAAACCACAAACCTTCTTTTAAAACCTTGGATTTTAAAACCAGACCCAACAACATTATGGTGAGTATCATAGAATGATACAAGAGGAGTTGACAACAGAATACTTCACCTAGGCGTGTGGCGAACACTACGAGTGTACCCGTTACGGGATGTGGGACAACCGCACTCCGAAGGAGCTTGCGGGCCCGACATATAGTTAGGTAAGTGGTAACGTGTCAATATGGTACCCCACGTATGTATACATGTAGTGTGCGACGCACGGGAAGTAGTCAACTCCGTTCTACGGATCATGAGTGAATTCAAACCAGGACAGCTGGACACCTCAGACGATCAAGTATCAAGGAACTCAGAGAACCCATCTGAAGATGAGGAATAAGAACTAGGAAGTGCAAAGAGCACATACTAGTAGGTATAGACATTGGATATGTCTCAATAATCAAAGCAATTACCTGACAGCTGGATGGTATACCCAGCCTAAACATATTAAGGCAAATGCCTAACACGAACCTAACAATACTCAACAAACGGGGCGGAATTCCCAAGAGCAATCACAAGATTACTACGAAGCACAATCCATAATCGGAGAGGATATTCAAACCTAGTCTCGAGTACTAGGAACAAGTATAAACAGTCTACCCAAGGACGGAAGACGTCATGACCCAAAAAGGGACAACTCAAGTACAACACCACAAGAAGACACAGTGGACAACATGTCATCAACATTAGCCGGATGTAACGGCATGCTTCAACAACACTCAGGAGCAATCCTTGAAGAGTGTCTGCGTTACAACAGTCGAACAACAGCGACATGATAAAAGCACGAGAGTTAAAATGAACACTCGGTTAGAACACCGAAGGGATTTCACTTAACAGGAAATGCCCTAAGATATTGAGAGACACCTATTAACATCAGATTACCTAAAGGGTCTCCTATGAACGGAAGCGTGATGTCACGACTTACCATGGAGCCCAATAATACCTCCAACCTATGACGGTACACGTGGAGTGGAAACAGGTATAAGCCGCTTGCAAAGAGCATAGCTTGCAGCAATACGGCTCAGAAGTCGTAAACCAGATACGTTATATAAACTTAAACGGTTGCAAAACCGGCACCAATTGTTAACGAGACCTACAAGAGATGTTGCCTCATACAACAAGAAATCAACAACTGGACCATAAATCCAACCCAACATCCTGAGTGGCTTGTAGTAATGGCCACCTCAGTGTCACTGTCACTAGAGCACCAGTCTAGTATACAGTTGGCGGAGTTAAATACCCCTCATGGCTTCTGTAGCAATTGTACACAGAGGCATAAGAATCATGATAATGCCAACATTGGCCTAGTCCACACTTGGACACTACGAGAAACCCAAGGGAAGGTACCCCTCGTTAACCAAAGACCACTAATGCGGTGATGATGTGAAACCTTAGAAAAGACTTCCATCTATTATAACAGTAAAGCCTACGCATATAGATATTGCCAAGAGGCGATGGAATCAGGAAATGAGATTTCCAAACCATTACGACTTAAGGGAATAAGTATACTCCTCATGCACCCAAGCATGAGGTGAACCATTACATAAATACTCAATATAATAACCTTGTCATGAGACCTATGAGTGGAGACAACCCCTCAACAAGAACTTTCATTATCAATGACAGAGTAAACTACACAGCTAGAGCCTATCATTAGTGCCCAGCACTGGAAAGACAGTAATTGTCAAAACAATCAATGTGAATACACATTGAAAACCATGAATGACCAGCGCTCAAGAGAGCTTGTAACCCGATAAATTACTTCATCCGTTATCAACCAAGATACTTGGTAAATTATATCATAAATGATGATAAAATGTGAGGTAAGCTAACCTACACATGAAACCTAAATTGAAATAAAACATCCCCACAATGGGAAGATAATAATATTGCGGTATGCTACGACAACCGTCATACATGAACAGGGGAAACCCTCAGTGTACACACCATAAGGAAATGGTGCCAATGACCATGGCAATGAGCAAAGAGAAACTATCACAGTAACAGAAACAGTAAAGACAATGTTGTACAGTGAGTAAGAACACGGTGCGCAACAAGCGACCGCTATGAGGGAGTAGTAAGCAATAACACGGAGTATAAGTATGAAATGACAGACAGAAATATTCCTTCCTATCACATAAGTGACTTACTGTCAAGCGTTTACGCCTCTGCACTCTGTATGACTGAGTGTTTTGGTATTGCACTTGTGCAGCTAATGATCTAATGGGATGGTAGGGATATGGAGAATGTAAACCGTAGTAAACCTTTCTTTTCACCAACAAACACGGCACTAGCCAGTTCAGCAAGCTTAGCAACAAACCGTGCGGCCTAAGGCCAAAGAAGCACGAAGAGTGTACAATACACTAACAATCACAAAGTGTGAATTCCAATGGAATGAGGAGTGAAAAGAGACTTGAGAAAGTCACTAGGACCGACGCATAGAAATGCAAGGTCATACAAGTAAAGAACACTTGTACTGAACCAGGGAAACTGGTAGAATTCAGAAGCTAGTGACACCAGAGGAAGCACTACAACTAAGTAGTGACTTAACCTCGCCCGACAATAAGTCGGAGGAGCTTAACGAATAATCGTAGAAGCACGAATAGCATGTGCAGAAGATTACCAGAGAGCTGGTTATAAACCTTAAACTCATTGAGTTCAAACACGGTAAAAGAATACCGCATTTGTTTAATAAACCTTATGCCCATAATAGACGGATAAAAGGTGATGCATAGTACATTAAGGATAGCACGAAGGGTAAATAACCCGAGTTATCAGGGTCGCACAGCAGAAGCTGGTGGGCCCCAGCTAGTAAGTATAGCAAAATGGCTATTAATGCCTTGAAGCCTAATAGGCTAGAACCGAATTAATGATGAGTTAAATAAACTCATATAGAAATCCTTGGTGCAAAGACTAAACCATTGGTATGGTTGAGACCCTTTGACCAGAGTATATTGTATAATGTACCGTAGTGAAGCTAAACGCTTCAGATTGCCCAAATTGATTAAACCAATGTGTAATAATAATAACACATGGTAGATTACGTGGGCGTAATCCCTTTTAAGGGGGGTAGAGCGAAAACCGCTTAATGCAAGTTTTATAAATAAAACACATAAAACTATAATGTGCATAGCACAAATGAGAAATGATTCGATGATGGTACTTACGTTATATAAACATACGTATTCATTCATATTGAATTGTGGTAACTAAGCATTAGACATGCAAATACCATAGGGTGAATATACCCATCTTGTAACACCAGTGTAAGAGTATTGGTTAAGAAGAGTAACGAGTAGTGGACGGAGCTCCACAAGTATTGTAACCTTTGAAGAAGTAGTACGAAATGAATGAGGATAGTAGATGAATGAAGTTTGTGAGTAGTGGGATCGTAGTAAAATATTTGAAACAATTGAAGACAACTAAATCTTAGAAAGGAAGTATTCCTTAGTTAGAATATAGGATAGGATGGTGAGTAATGGACGGAAGTAGTGAAGTTGATGAAATGAGCATTAGGATTGAACCATGGAGTAAACCATTTGGGAAGTAGAGTGAGGACGATCGATGGACTGATTCCATCCTTTGGAGATGTATGGATTTGTAATCACGACTAGAAAGAATAAAAAGATAGAAAATGAAAACAATTAAATTATCTGTTTGGTTGAACCTGATGTGGGAAGTCGAACTTGATCCTGATCAGATCAAGGGAAACCGAACACAAATTGGAGTGGAAAGATAGTTCAACACTGATGCTGATCACATCAGGGTCGAATGATTCTTGAAGCCCCCCTCAAGTGGTCACAAGAATCACACATAGGATAGAAGTAATGAATATAAATTGGAATATGGAGTCGTATGCTTTAGAAATTTTAATTGGTAGTGGTGGAAGAATTTCTTTTAGTAGGGAGAACGAGGATGTGTCAGAAGTGAGTACCGAAGAAGATAGTAAGGTAGTATGTGGTATAATTCCAAGGGCAGCGGGACATAGAGGAGTCCCGTGTCTAGAGGACCTGAGCGCCTGCGGGATTGGAATGTGTATTGCATCGCTTTGGGGATAGCCTTGCATTGTATGTATGTATAAATTGGTAGTGAGGAACCAGATGGCGGTAGTAATGCGGATTGGAGTATTATTATGCATTAGTATGGTATGGTATGGTATATTATGTAGGAACCGTGGGTAACGGATTTGGGATGGTAAGAGGAAGAAGGTATGGCGTTGGTATTAGACACGTAAGAATGAGTAAACATTATAAACCCATAACCTCGAACAACTTTGAGGACAAAGTTCCTAAGGGGGGTAGATTGAAATACCCCGAACTTAAATATAGGGATTTAAAATTAATCTCATATGTATTTAAGGGCCTAATGGTACCCAATTAATACTAGTAAGGAAAAATAAATCCAAAAGAAATAAAGAAACGCTTTAAAAGCGGAAAACGCTAAATAAGCGTTAAATAACCATAGGAGGTACGAGACCTCGGTTAGAGTATTATATGGATTTTGAAGGTTTAATAAGACCTAAATAATATATGGGAACAAATCCCGAAGAAAACGGATCCTTAAAACGGATTAAAATCACTAACGAACTTAAAGCGCGTTTTTCGAGGTAACCGGGAAAATGTGTCTTTAAGCGGGTCAAATAGACTCGTAACAATTTTGGTCAACTAAATAATCATTAATAAATATTAGTGAAGCTTTAGAACCAATAAAATCAATAAAATGAGAAATTAGTAAAAACTGTCAAAAACGGGAACTTGTGGGGTAGAAATATAAATAACACAAACTTATGTGTCCAATATTGTAAAAAGAAATTCAAAACCCATGTGGGTTCTGTATGCTATCCGATTTTTGTCCCCTCTCTCACACTAGTAATTCCTTTTTCATTTGCAAGATGACAAAAACAATAAAAAGGAAAGCATAAAGTAACATACCTTATTTACTCTCACAATTCTCTCTCCTATCCCTCATTTCTTCACACACCCAGTACTCACTCCCCCTCATTCTCTGAATCTTCCTTTCTTCTCCAAACCAGCGACAACCATGGAGAAATAAGAAAAACAACACAAAACCTCACCTTCTCTCCTTTGTAACTCCCTCAAATCTCTTCCAAAAAATTACAAAAATTATACCATTGTCTTCCTCTCTTCAAGAGCAACAATTCTCTCTTTTCAAAATCCAGAAAAGAACATTTTCGTTTTTATGGGTATACCCCATTTGGAGACTTCAAGACCACCATTAGAACCACCTCCTTCTCCTTGTCGTTTTGAGGTAAAAACATTCTCGAAACCTCTTGTTTTTCTATCCGTATGGGCAAAACGAAATTTGAGCTAAACCCTTGCTTGCTCCTTGTGTATCTAGCCGATTTTGGCATTGTTGGTGGAGTTGAAATCTTACTCTTGAGCCATTCCAAACACTACCTACACCTTGCAAGGTAATGAAATTTCTAAACCCTAAAACCTACATTAAAACTTGAAGAATGGTTAAGGATAGTTTTAGTGTATTAAAATGGTGTATTGAAATGTATATGTGAATGGGTTGTAGTGTTAGAGGATTTGGTTTGACAAAACCGGTGGGAAGAGGAAAGAAAGAAGGAAGGAAAAGAAAGAGAAGAAAAAGGAAAACTAGGAGAAGAACAAGGTAAATTGCACTCTCTGGGTAGCCTTGTAAAATGTATTGTATAACAGATTTTAGTAGCTCTTAATGGTGTATTGAAAATGGTAATGAGTAGTAGTGTAATGTGTAAGAGAATCCAAATGTTTTAAACCCTTGAAAGACATGTAAAAACTTATTGAAACCTAGATGGGAATTGAAGGTAGTGTGCAGGAATTTTTAAGAGTGCTTAATGTTGGTATTTGTGTATGGGAGCTTTGTATATTTATGATTGTTGAAAACAGGTGAATTGGGTAACAAAATGTGAGTAAATGATGTGGTGAGAATGCAAGATTTTAGGGGAGGTTATGTCAAAATTTACCTAGAACTAGAACGCTTAAGAAACTAGAAAACTAGGTAAAAGCATGTCCTTGTAACAGATTTTAATGTGGGCTGTTTAGTTGGTAGGAATATGTGCATTTATGGATGACTTGATGAGTGGAAGAACCAAGGTGTGTATTGGAGTTGGTAGAGATGATTAGTAACTATGGAATGGTAGTAGTAGCATGAGAATAAAAGAGTGTAAAAGCTGTAGCAAGAAGTGTTAAAACACATTGGAGAAACTAGGAGGAATTAAGTGTATTTGGAGGACTTAAGGTGAGTAGTTTGATACCTTGAAACAGATTTGGAGAAGAGCTAGGTAATGGGATGGAAGTAGGATGGTAAGATGATGCAATTAGAATGCTAGGAGTGGCATTGGTAGAGGAAGTATTAGATGGTAGAAGTTGGTTTAAAAATCTGTAGCAAGAGAGCAACAAACTGTTGCATGTGTTGAAGAAGAAGTGAGAAAAATTGTGTAAGTTGATTTAGGATTGAGAAACGAATTTGATGGAATGAACTAAGGTGAATTAGAGGATTTAATTAGTGTTTAAACATGTAGTAAACATGTGGGAATGAGTAGGAAAAGATTGGGTGAGAATAGAGCTGAATTTGGAATCCAAGTAAATAATTAAAAGGGGTTCTGCAGCCGACCTACCCAGGCGACCTACCCTAGACTGGGTCGGTCGGGCCGAATTCTGTAACCCGGGTACTCTCTGCAGCCGACCTACCCAGGCGACCTACCCAGGGTGGGTCGGTCGGCCTTTAAAAAAAAAAAATTAAATTTTAATTAGATAAATATATGTAAATACATATATGTATATATATATATATATAATATATATATATATATATATAATAATACTACATATATATATAATATACACATACATATATATGTGAATGAGTAAGGCGTTAATGCTAAAGTAAAGAAGGTAAGAAAGTTGTGAATATAAAGAACATTAAGTTATACCGAAATAACGGGATAACGGGGTAAGTACGGGAGTAGTAACTATGCATGTATTGTAATGCTTAGTATTAATTGAATCATTTGACATGTAGTCATTGGTTCGAGAATAAGGATCGAGGAACAAGAGTGAACCAAAGGGACAAGGGAACACCCGGTAAAGTAAATTCCGGTAAAAAGGTATGATTGCTTCATGCCCTGTATCCTAATCTGGTTACCCCGATTTGTATGCCTATTTGATCACCTAATAAGATAAATGCACGAATCGGACTATAACTGCACCTACTTGTGCTTGTTTACATTGTTCTCGATATCTGTCTTGAACAATAGTTTGTATAATTCATGAATATATGAATGATGATGATGTGTAATTGTACCTTGTAGTGTATTGTATATTGTGTTGTATTTGTATGGATATGTATGTGTATACGTGTATTGTATTATTGTGGCTCGGATGTTGACTTGTGCTAATTCCTAACTATCTAACTCCTAACTTAAGTGAGTAAATTGGAATGAGTACAAGTCCGATATAGCTTCGGCCACGCGTGAGGATGCGGAGTCACAAGAGGTTGGCTGCAATTCCTGACTCTTAAACTGGTCCGCGGCCCAAATCCCTTAAATGGGTAGCATCCCGGATTAGTGAGTCAAGTAAATCCCGGAGGTGGGACGGTGTAGTCCCCAGGGCCGGAGGTCCCGACGACTTAACTTGAGTAAGAGTAAGAGTAAGTAAGTATGGATCCGTAAGTAAGTATGAGTATGAGTATGTATGCGTATGTATGAAGTAACGAGTAAAAGAGTAATCTCCACCCGATTAACCCGGGTGGACCAATGAAGCTAACAAGTATTGTATATTGTGTATATAATGCGTATGTGTATTCGGAAGAAGGTAAGTATGATTGGATGATTGTATTGTGTTCCTTGAATGCAATGAAATGTAGTGTGTATGTATGCCTTGTGAAAGTAATGTAGTATTGAGTATGAAAGCATGTATGCATGTTGTGTGAATAAATGAACCGCATGTATTCGACCAAGTGGTCGGCGTACCCTCACTAGTACGCGGGGTATGCGGTTATCATGCTCGGCGAAAGCTGACCCCTTCGGGGGACATTTTTTAGTGTGCAGGTACCCGAAGCGAATGTGGTCAAGGCACGAGACCGGCGACTACATTGGATAGTAGTAGTAGAATGTAGAGGTGTATCAACTAGCACGCCCCTTGTATTAGAAAGTAATGTAGTAGTGAGGAATGAGTAGTAAGTAGTCTCTTAGGGTGTATGTATGAACTTGGAAGGGGTATGATAATTGTATAAGGATCCTAGTAGACTCGGTTAAGTATATTGTATTGTATGGATTGAAGAGGAGTAAGTACTGAATGGAGTATTGTTGTAATTGATTGATGAATGGAGTATGTATTCTAGATGCGTAGTACTCGGGATTCCGGTCCATCAGACCGATGCTGTTGTAGAGGTAGTAGCCTTGTTAGTCACGTGGGTGACTAACGGCATTGTATCACCCATTGTATGTAAGTATATTTCCGCTGCGTGTATCTGATATGTATGGAGATTGGACGGTAAGCACTGTACTAATGGTAGGGGTGTTACAAAAAGTGGTATCAGAGCAAAGTATCGCTCTGATGACTGGAAATACCGAGTTTAGGGAATACCGAGTTAGGAATTAGAAGCTTAGGGCTAAGGGCTGAGTGTTAGCATTAGAGATATGCAAGTTAGGAATTCCCGGTGTGTACCGGATACCTACAATACCAGTCCCGCCCACCACAAACCCCATTGTATAACTTGGGAAAGAACGCCAGAGAGAAGGAAAGTCCTCTCATACTCGGGAAAACCTGATATGGCAGTAACGAGATATTCCTACAAGAGGAAAGAACCTGACATATAGTAGATTCCAAGAAATGGAAGACCCGGAGATGGATCCCGGTTGAACAACAATACCCGCACTTAATAGCGGTGGAATGAGCACTCCAACCACGAGGAGGCTGCAGCTTACAACAGCATGGGGCGATGTGCTTAGCAGTCGCGAAACCTAGCTAGTCAACCAACAGCAAGACAGAAGCACTAACCGTGCAACGGAATGAAAAAGGGAGCAGTAACGGAGCCGAGACACAAGTCTACGGGATAGTAATACTTGAATAATACCACCAACGGTACGCTAGCTGACGAAGGACATAGTCGGAAGCGGTTAACTCCAAAGCTACAACGCCACTAAGGTTGCAATACCTGGCCAATATAGCTCAGACAACTACAAGGACAACCATAGAATATGACCCAATAGGACTACAAGAGTAGTGCCTAAACAAGGAAGGCTCAGTAACCACCACAAGTATGTGGGAACGAGCCACAAGGAACGACACTAAACCAAATAGAACAGGAACCTCCAAGGAGTGGAGAGTACCCAGATCTACGACAGCCATGTCTAGACCACCAAGAAGCTACCTAAAGGAGCGAGCATACCAATTATAGATCAATAAGATCGAGGGAAGCGTCAACGAGACTAACAAACACAAATGGAAACCATACCGAGATTGGTATAGGATTATCCAAAAACCATCGATACCGCGCACTTGCCAAGGCAAGTGCAGTAAAGACAGAGATATGTAAAGGAACACTAACACATCACAAGTACATAGTAATGTACGGTGACTGTAACGAAACAACCACAGGGTCACACACCCTAACCACTAGAAGTACGAAACCTTGGGAAGGCCTAACGGCCCGACCACTACACTTAGTACATACCAGTCAGCGAGAAGCTAGACCTGGTCAAGACCTCAAGCATGGCTATGCCATGAGAGATTCTTTTAACCACCGAACCATTGCTTTCAGAACCAAGTTTTCTTTCAAAACCACAAACCTTCTTTTAAAACCTTGGATTTTAAAACCAGACCCAACAACATTATGGTGAGTATCATAGAATGATACAAGAGGAGTTGACAACAGAATACTTCACCTAGGCGTGTGGCGAACACTACGAGTGTACCCGTTACGGGATGTGGGACAACCGCACTCCGAAGGAGCTTGCGGGCCCGACATATAGTTAGGTAAGTGGTAACGTGTCAATATGGTACCCCACGTATGTATACATGTAGTGTGCGACGCACGGGAAGTAGTCAACTCCGTTCTACGGATCATGAGTGAATTCAAACCAGGACAGCTGGACACCTCAGACGATCAAGTATCAAGGAACTCAGAGAACCCATCTGAAGATGAGGAATAAGAACTAGGAAGTGCAAAGAGCACATACTAGTAGGTATAGACATTGGATATGTCTCAATAATCAAAGCAATTACCTGACAGCTGGATGGTATACCCAGCCTAAACATATTAAGGCAAATGCCTAACACGAACCTAACAATACTCAACAAACGGGGCGGAATTCCCAAGAGCAATCACAAGATTACTACGAAGCACAATCCATAATCGGAGAGGATATTCAAACCTAGTCTCGAGTACTAGGAACAAGTATAAACAGTCTACCCAAGGACGGAAGACGTCATGACCCAAAAAGGGACAACTCAAGTACAACACCACAAGAAGACACAGTGGACAACATGTCATCAACATTAGCCGGATGTAACGGCATGCTTCAACAACACTCAGGAGCAATCCTTGAAGAGTGTCTGCGTTACAACAGTCGAACAACAGCGACATGATAAAAGCACGAGAGTTAAAATGAACACTCGGTTAGAACACCGAAGGGATTTCACTTAACAGGAAATGCCCTAAGATATTGAGAGACACCTATTAACATCAGATTACCTAAAGGGTCTCCTATGAACGGAAGCGTGATGTCACGACTTACCATGGAGCCCAATAATACCTCCAACCTATGACGGTACACGTGGAGTGGAAACAGGTATAAGCCGCTTGCAAAGAGCATAGCTTGCAGCAATACGGCTCAGAAGTCGTAAACCAGATACGTTATATAAACTTAAACGGTTGCAAAACCGGCACCAATTGTTAACGAGACCTACAAGAGATGTTGCCTCATACAACAAGAAATCAACAACTGGACCATAAATCCAACCCAACATCCTGAGTGGCTTGTAGTAATGGCCACCTCAGTGTCACTGTCACTAGAGCACCAGTCTAGTATACAGTTGGCGGAGTTAAATACCCCTCATGGCTTCTGTAGCAATTGTACACAGAGGCATAAGAATCATGATAATGCCAACATTGGCCTAGTCCACACTTGGACACTACGAGAAACCCAAGGGAAGGTACCCCTCGTTAACCAAAGACCACTAATGCGGTGATGATGTGAAACCTTAGAAAAGACTTCCATCTATTATAACAGTAAAGCCTACGCATATAGATATTGCCAAGAGGCGATGGAATCAGGAAATGAGATTTCCAAACCATTACGACTTAAGGGAATAAGTATACTCCTCATGCACCCAAGCATGAGGTGAACCATTACATAAATACTCAATATAATAACCTTGTCATGAGACCTATGAGTGGAGACAACCCCTCAACAAGAACTTTCATTATCAATGACAGAGTAAACTACACAGCTAGAGCCTATCATTAGTGCCCAGCACTGGAAAGACAGTAATTGTCAAAACAATCAATGTGAATACACATTGAAAACCATGAATGACCAGCGCTCAAGAGAGCTTGTAACCCGATAAATTACTTCATCCGTTATCAACCAAGATACTTGGTAAATTATATCATAAATGATGATAAAATGTGAGGTAAGCTAACCTACACATGAAACCTAAATTGAAATAAAACATCCCCACAATGGGAAGATAATAATATTGCGGTATGCTACGACAACCGTCATACATGAACAGGGGAAACCCTCAGTGTACACACCATAAGGAAATGGTGCCAATGACCATGGCAATGAGCAAAGAGAAACTATCACAGTAACAGAAACAGTAAAGACAATGTTGTACAGTGAGTAAGAACACGGTGCGCAACAAGCGACCGCTATGAGGGAGTAGTAAGCAATAACACGGAGTATAAGTATGAAATGACAGACAGAAATATTCCTTCCTATCACATAAGTGACTTACTGTCAAGCGTTTACGCCTCTGCACTCTGTATGACTGAGTGTTTTGGTATTGCACTTGTGCAGCTAATGATCTAATGGGATGGCTAGGGATATGGAGAATGTAAACCGTAGTAAACCTTTCTTTTCACCAACAAACACGGCACTAGCCAGTTCAGCAAGCTTAGCAACAAACCGTGCGGCCTAAGGCCAAAGAAGCACGAAGAGTGTACAATACACTAACAATCACAAAGTGTGAATTCCAATGGAATGAGGAGTGAAAAGAGACTTGAGAAAGTCACTAGGACCGACGCATAGAAATGCAAGGTCATACAAGTAAAGAACACTTGTACTGAACCAGGGAAACTGGTAGAATTCAGAAGCTAGTGACACCAGAGGAAGCACTACAACTAAGTAGTGACTTAACCTCGCCCGACAATAAGTCGGAGGAGCTTAACGAATAATCGTAGAAGCACGAATAGCATGTGCAGAAGATTACCAGAGAGCTGGTTATAAACCTTAAACTCATTGAGTTCAAACACGGTAAAAGAATACCGCATTTGTTTAATAAACCTTATGCCCATAATAGACGGATAAAAGGTGATGCATAGTACATTAAGGATAGCACGAAGGGTAAATAACCCGAGTTATCAGGGTCGCACAGCAGAAGCTGGTGGGCCCCAGCTAGTAAGTATAGCAAAATGGCTATTAATGCCTTGAAGCCTAATAGGCTAGAACCGAATTAATGATGAGTTAAATAAACTCATATAGAAATCCTTGGTGCAAAGACTAAACCATTGGTATGGTTGAGACCCTTTGACCAGAGTATATTGTATAATGTACCGTAGTGAAGCTAAACGCTTCAGATTGCCCAAATTGATTAAACCAATGTGTAATAATAATAACACATGGTAGATTACGTGGGCGTAATCCCTTTTAAGGGGGGTAGAGCGAAAACCGCTTAATGCAAGTTTTATAAAAAAACAAAACTATAATGTGCATAGCACAAATGAGAAATGATTCGATGAGTGGTACTTACGTTATATAAACATACGTATTCATTCATATTGAATTGTGGTAACTAAGCATTAGACATGCAAATACCATAGGGTGAATATACCCATCTTGTAACACCAGTGTAAGAGTATTGGTTAAGAAGAGTAACGAGTAGTGGACGGAGCTCCACAAGTATTGTAACCTTTGAAGAAGTAGTACGAAATGAATGAGGATAGTAGATGAATGAAGTTTGTGAGTAGTGGGATCGTAGGTAAAATATTTGAAACAATTGAAGACAACTAAATCTTAGAAAGGAAGTATTCCTTAGTTAGAATATAGGATAGGATGGTGAGTAATGGACGGAAGTAGTGAAGTTGATGAAATGAGCATTAGGATTGAACCATGGAGTAAACCATTTGGGAAGTAGAGTGAGGACGATCGATGGACTGATTCCATCCTTTGGAGATGTATGGATTTGTAATCACGACTAGAAAGAATAAAAAGATAGAAAATGAAAACAATTAAATTATCTGTTTGGTTGAACCTGATGTGGGAAGTCGAACTTGATCCTGATCAGATCAAGGGAAACCGAACACAAATTGGAGTGGAAAGATAGTTCAACACTGATGCTGATCACATCAGGGTCGAATGATTCTTGAAGCCCCCCTCAAGTGGTCACAAGAATCACACATAGGATAGAAGTAATGAATATAAATTGGAATATGGAGTCGTATGCTTTAGAAATTTTAATTGGTAGTGGTGGAAGAATTTCTTTTAGTAGGGAGAACGAGGATGTGTCAGAAGTGAGTACCGAAGAAGATAGTAAGGTAGTATGTGGTATAATTCCAAGGGCAGCGGGACATAGAGGAGTCCCGTGTCTAGAGGACCTGAGCGCCTGCGGGATTGGAATGTGTATTGCATCGCTTTGGGGATAGCCTTGCATTGTATGTATGTATAAATTGGTAGTGAGGAACCAGATGGCCGGTAGTAATGCGGATTGGAGTAATTATTATGCATTAGTATGGTATGGTATGGTATATTATGTAGGAACCGTGGGTAACGGATTTGGGATGGTAAGAGGAAGAAGGTATGGCGTTGGTATTAGACACGTAAGAATGAGTAAACATTATAAACCCATAACCTCGAACAACTTTGAGGACAAAGTTCCTAAGGGGGGTAGATTGAAATACCCCGAACTTAAATATAGGGATTTAAAATTAATCTCATATGTATTTAAGGGCCTAATGGTACCCAATTAATACTAGTAAGGAAAAATAAATCCAAAAGAAATAAAGAAACGCTTTAAAAGCGGAAAACGCTAAATAAGCGTTAAATAACCATAGGAGGTACGAGACCTCGGTTAGAGTATTATATGGATTTTGAAGGTTTAATAAGACCTAAATAATATATGGGAACAAATCCCGAAGAAAACAGATCCTTAAAACGGATTAAAATCACTAACGAACTTTAAAGCGCGTTTTTCGAGGTAACCGGGAAAATGTGTCTTTAAGCGGGTCAAATAGACTCGTAACAATTTTGGTCAACTAAATAATCATTAATAAATATTAGTGAAGCTTTAGAACCAATAAAATCAATAAAATGAGAAATTAGTAAAAACTGTCAAAAACGGGAACTTGTGGGGTAGAAATATAAATAACACAAACTTATGTGTCCAATATTGTAAAAAGAAATTCAAAACCCATGTGGGTTCTGTATGCTATCCGATTTTTGTCCCCTCTCTCACACTAGTAATTCCTTTTTCATTTGCAAGATGACAAAAACAATAAAAAGGAAAGCATAAAGTAACATACCTTATTTACTCTCACAATTCTCTCTCCTATCCCTCATTTCTTCACACACCCACGTACTCACTCCCCCTCATTCTCTGAATCTTCCTTTCTTCTTCTCCAAACCAGCGACAACCATGGAGAAATAAGAAAACAACACAAAACCTCACCTTCTCTCCTTTGTAACTCCCTCAAATCTCTTCCAAAAATTACAAAAATTATACCATTGTCTTCCTCTCTTCAAGAGCAACAATTCTCTCTTTTCAAAATCTAGAAAAGAACATTTTCATTTTTATGGGTATACCCCATTTGGAGCTTCAAGACCACCATTAGAACCACCTCCTTCTCCTTGTCGTTTTGAGGTAAAAACATTCTCGAAACCTCTTTGTTTTTCTATCCGTATGGGCAAAACGAAATTTGAGCTAAACCCTTGCTTGCTCCTTGTGTATCTAGCCGATTTTGGCATTGTTGGTGGAGCTGAAATCTTACTCTTGAGCCATTCCAAACACTACCTACACCCTTGCAAGGTAATGAAATTTCTAAACCCTAAAACCTACATTAAAACTTGAAGAATGGTTAAGGATAGTTTTAGTGTATTAAAATGGTGTATTGAAATGTATATGTGAATGGGTTGTAGTGTTAGAGGATTTGGTTTGACAAAACCGGTGGGAAGAGGAAAGAAAGAAGGAAGGAAAAAGAAAGAAGAAGAAAAGGAAAACTAGGAGAAGAACAAGGTAAATTGCACTCTCTGGGTAGCCTTGTAAAATGTATTGTATAACAGATTTTAGTAGCTCTTAATGGTGTATTGAAAATGGTAATGAGTAGTAGTGTAATGTGTAAGAGAATCCAAATGTTTTAAACCCTTGAAAGACATGAAAAACTTATTGAAACCTAGATGGGAATTGAAGGTAGTGTGCAGGAATTTTTAAGAGTGCTTAATGTTGGTATTTGTGTATGGGAGCTTTGTATATTTATGATTGTTGAAAACAGGTGAATTGGGTAACAAAATGTGAGTAAATGATGTGGTGAGAATGCAAGATTTTAGGGGAGGTTATGTCAAAATTTACCTAGAACTAGAACGCTTAAGAAACTAGAAAACTAGGTAAAAGCATGTCCTTGTAACAGATTTTAATGTGAGCTGTTTAGTTGGTAGGAATATGTGCATTTATGGATGACTTGGTGAGTGGAAGAACCAAGGTGTGTATTGGAGTTGGTAGAGATGATTAGTAACTATGGAATGGTAGTAGTAGCATGAGAATAAAAGAGTGTAAAAGCTGTAGCAAGAAGTGTTAAAACACATTGGAGAAACTAGGAGGAATTAAGTGTATTTGGAGGACTTAAGGTGAGTAGTTTGATACCTTGAAACAGATTTGGAGAAGAGCTAGGTAATGGGATGGAAGTAGGATGGTAAGATGATGCAATTAGAATGCTAGGAGTGGCATTGGTAGAGGAAGTATTAGATGGTAGAAGTTGGTTTAAAAATCTGTAGCAAGAGAGCAACAAAAACTGTTGCATGTGTTGAAGAAGAAGTGAGAAAAATTGTGTAAGTTGATTTAGGATTGAGAAACGAATTTGATGGAATGAACTAAGGTGAATTAGAGGATTTAATTAGTGTTTAAACATGTAGTAAACATGTGGGAATGAGTAGGAAAAGATTGGGTGAGAATAGAGCTGAATTTGGAATCCAAGTAAATAATTAAAAGGGGTTCTGCAGCCGACCTACCCAGGCGACCTACCCTAGACTGGGTCGGTCGGGCCGAATTCTGTAACCCGGGTACTCTCTGCAGCCGACCTACCCAGGCGACCTACCCAGGGTGGGTCGGTCGGCCTTTAAAAAAAAAAAATTTAAATTTTAATTAGATAAATATATGTAAATACATATGTATATATATATAATATATAATATATTATATATATAATACATACATATATATATATATATACACATACATATATATGTGAATGAGTAAGGCGTTAATGCTAAAGTAAAGAAGGTAAGAAAGTTGTGAATATAAAGAACATTAAGTTATACCGAAATAACGGGATAACGGGGTAAGTACGGGAGTAGTAACTATGCATGTATTGTAATGCTTAGTATTAATTGAATCATTTGACATGTAGTCATTGGTTTGAGAATAAGGATCGAGGAACAAGAGTGAACCAAAGGGACAAGGGAACACCCGGTAAAGTAAATTCCGGTAAAAAGGTATGATTGCTTCATGCCCTGTATCCTAATCTGGTTACCCCGATTTGTATGCCTATTTGATCACCTAATAAGAAATGCACGAATCGGACTATAACTGCACCTACTTGTGCTTGCTTACATTGTTCTCGATATCTGTCTTGAACAATAGTTTGTATAATTCATGAAATATATGAATGATGATGATGTGTAATTGTACCTTGTAGTGTATTGTATATTGTGTTGTATTTGGATGGATATGTATGTGTATACGTGTATTGTATTATTGTGGCTCGGATGTTGACTTGTGCTAATTCCTAACTATCTAACTCCTAACTTAAGTGAGTAAATTGGAATGAGTACAAGTCCGATATAGCTTCGGCCACGCGTGAGGATGCGGAGTCACAAGAGGTTGGCTGCAATTCCTGACTCTTAAACTGGTCCGCGGCCCAAATCCCTTAAATGGGTAGCATCCCGGATTAGTGAGTCAAGTAAATCCCGGAGGTGGGACGGTGTAGTCCCCAGGGCCGGAGGTCCCGACGACTTAACTTGAGTAAGAGTAAGAGTAAGTAAGTATGGATCCGTAAGTAAGTATGAGTATGAGTATGTATGCGTATGTATGAAGTAACGAGTAAAAGAGTAATCTCCACCCGATTAACCCGGGTGGACCAATGAAGCTAACAAGTATTGTATATTGTGTATATAATGCGTATGTGTATTCGGAAGAAGGTAGTATGTATTGGATGATTGTATTGTGTTCCTTGAATGCAATGAAATGTATGTGTGTATGTATGCCTTGTGAAAGTAATGTAGTATTGAGTATGAAAGCATGTATGCATGTTGTGTGAATAAATGAACCGCATGTATTCGACCAAGTGGTCGGCGTACCCTCACTAGTACGCGGGGTATGCGGTTATCATGCTCGGCGAAAGCTGACCCCTTCGGGGGACATTTTTTAGTGTGCAGGTACCCGAAGCGAATGTGGTCAAGGCACGAGACCGGCGACTACATTGGATAGTAGTAGTAGAATGTAGAGGTGTATCAACTAGCACGCCCCTTGTATTAGAAAGTAATGTAGTAGTGAGGAATGGGTAGTAAGTAGTCTCTTAGGGTGTATGTATGAACTTGGAAGGGGTATGATAATTGTATAAGGATCCTAGTAGACTCGGTTAAGTATATTGTATTGTATGGATTGAAGAGGAGTAAGTACTGAATGGAGTATTGTTGTAATTGATTGATGAATGGAGTATGTATTCTAGATGCGTAGTACTCGGGATTCCGGTCCATCAGACCGATGCTGTATGTAGAGGTAGTAGCCTTGTTAGTCGTGGGTGACTAACGGCATTGTATCACCCATTGTATGTAAGTATATTTCCGCTGCGTGTATCTGATATGTATAGAGATTGGACGGTAAGCACTGTACTAATGGTAGGGGTGTTACAACTGTCGGGTCTGACAACCCAAACTCCCATACGCTGAAGCTCGAGCACGGACCTCTGAGCCTCAGATAAAGAACAAGCAAGCTCCAGAGCACCTCTACGATCAGGGCAACCACCACCACATTTTCTTTACCTGGGCAGTAGAGAATCTTCAACTCATAATCGTGAAGTAGCTCCAACCACATCCTGTCTCAAGTTCAGCTTCTTCTGCGTGAACAGGTACTTGAGACTCTTATGGTCCGTGTAAACCTTACAGGTCACACCATACAGATAGTGCCTCCAAATCTTCAGAGCGAAGACCACAACTACCAGTTCCAAATCATGTGTAGGGTAGTTCTTCTCATATGGCTTAAGATGACGAGAGTCATATGCTACTACCTTACCATGCTACATTAAAACACACCTCAAACCTCGATGAGAAGCATTATAGAATACCTCTAGACCGTTTATCCTAGAAGGTAAGGCCAAAACAGGAGCGGACGTCAATCTCCTCTTGAGCTCCTGAAAGCTCTGCTCGTGTGAGCCTCGATTTTAAACCCTATCCTATGTTGATTAAAGTTGATTAGGATCTAACCGGGTTTTAGGTCCACTTATAGCCTAAGATTAATAACTATGTCATATAACAAAATTATTAAAACCTAGGCTAGCTCACTGGAACCTATTATGAGTCGCCACCTAATTTTAACCTAGATCAAATTAGGAAAGGAGAGTTCGGGTTCGGGGGCTTGATATTCGACTTAATTAGGGTTCAATTACTTTCATTACCCTTCCTAGGTCGTTTTTCCTCTACTTGGTTTATTTACGGCTTATTACGAGTCGTTTTAACCTAAGTGCGCAAGCTTCTGTTTTTTTGTGTTTTTTAGCGTTTTTTGACAGAAAATTAAAGTGAAATTGAAAGCAACCTAAACTAGGGTTTCGGAGGCAGAATTAGGTCAAATTTTGCTTACGTCCGTAGCCACGGACCAAAAGTCCGAGACCACGGACCCCAGTTAACCTAAATATACAGAAAAGTCAAAATTGAAGAAAAACAAAAAATTTGCAAAGTCCGGGGCCACGGACAGGCTGTCCGTGGGCCCGGACATCGTTAGAAAAACCTAAGTTTTGAATTTTTTAAAATCCCGCCGTCGTCCGTGGGTGTCCGTGGTCTCGGACAACGCGTCCGAGGTCCCGGACCATAGGTCCGAGGTCACGGACCACCCACGGACAGGGGTTTTCAGAAGGTTCCCGAGGGTGTTTTGAGCTCAAATTTTATGGGTGTGTAGCCTGAAAGATTTACAAGTCGTTAGTGATTGAAAGTTTTCAATTTGAACTCGAATTAAGCACGAAACTTGGTAAACAAGTTATTGGACAGAAGCTTA
The DNA here is from genome assembly GCA_023374045.1 of Limonium bicolor. Taxonomy (NCBI): domain Eukaryota; kingdom Viridiplantae; phylum Streptophyta; class Magnoliopsida; order Caryophyllales; family Plumbaginaceae; genus Limonium; species Limonium bicolor. The sequence continues at coordinate 476,157,469 of CM041776.1, forward strand.
AACAAACGTCAATACAGAAGCGTAAACAGGTTGGTTTGAACCCAAACTTTGACAGAGAGTTAACAAGGTCGTGGGGAATCAGAAAAGTGGGATTGTAACCTGTTTTACCTTCGAATTCAAGATGATTCTTCACGTTGGGATTCTTCGGAGGCTCCGATGATGCCGGTTCCGGATTGAGTTCGACCCGGGCTTCTGGTTGTTGATGTTGATGATGTTCTTCACGTTTTGGAGGTGGTTTGGTTGATGTTTGATGATTGTTGATGTGTTAGGAGTTGAAAAGTGTGTTTAGGTGGTGATTTCGAGAGATTTTTGATGTGATTTTGGTGCTTGGATGTGTAAAAACGTGAGGAGAATGAGACGGCTAGGTTTTCTGGTTGCTTAGGGTTCTTGAGGTTCTGATTTGATCATGGATAAGGTTCCTTATATAGACTTCCTTAAAGATAGAAAAATCCGGTAAAAACCGAGATTTACCGACGTTTTAGCTCAAGGGCTTCCAAAGGAATTTGATTATGAAATTTCACACATGGGTAAAGGATGATAATTCTGATTTTCTAAAGTGAGATCGAATTTTTTGGGTATTGGAATATTTTTAAATTCAATTTCTCGTCAGATTCAATCAGAAATTGCTAGAAAATTATTGGAAATTCGAAAAATCAAAATTCCAACGCCATTATGCTTAAAATGTCATCCTCTATCATGGGTTAAAATATCAAAGCATTTCAAGTTGATTTGACCCTTATTTGGAGGAGAGAGAAAGCCTATATGGGGCTTAGGAGCCTTGAAAAATTACGAAAATGCCCCTGGAGATGACTAAGCTGTCCCTAGTACTCTGAAATGTGCCGATCGAACTGGGAACCCTTGCTACTAGCCTATTAGTAGAGACTCTCCTCCGGGGGGTTGAAATTTTGGGTATAACAGCTCGCAAGCCTCGTTCCACTCAAACTTAACGTCCTTCATCAGAATACGGGTCAAGGGGACATAATCTTAGAGAACCCATCTACGAACTTCCTATAGTATCCTGCCAAACCTAAAAAGCTGCGCACCTCAACAACACTAGTGGGCCTCGCCCACTTTGTAACTAGGCATGTCAAATCGTATTTTCGTATCATGTAAATGATAGAAACGATACACGACACGAAATTCTCATGAAATACATGGTATATGACACGAAAATATTTTCGTATATGGAATTCTATATACGGAAACGAAATCTAAAAAACCTGTAAACGAAACGAAATATACGAAATTTATTCGTGTGTATATGAATTACATGTGTACACGAATTACATGTATACATGAATTAATGAAATAAATAAGTAACACGTAAATAATTGAAATACCAAAACATTATATTTACACGAATGAATGAAATAAATAAGTTACACGAAATTTATTCATATGTACACAAAAAACATGTGGACACGAATTATATGTGTACAAGAATTATTTACAAGTATTTCGTGTATACACGATATGTATACTATTAGATACGGTACACGACACGGTAATAACTCATGTATATACGATACACGACACGAAATTAGTTTTGTATATAAAAGTAAATACCTATACATGTTAATGTCGTGTCATGTTTCAGGTCATATATTCATTTTCGTTACTTTTTTGCCAGGCTTATCTGTAACTACTCTAATTTTCTTTGCATCCACAGATATGCCGTCCTTCGAGACCACATGACCCAAGAAAACCACTCTATCAAGCCAGAACTCGCACTTCTTCAACTTGGCATACAACTCACGCTCTTTCAAGGTCCATAGGACAATCCTCAAGTGTTCCTTGTGTTCCTCAGCACTCTTGGAATACATCAAGATATCGTCGATGAAGACTACCACAAATTGATCCAGAAAAGGCTTGAAGACACGGTTCATCATATCCATGAAGAATGAATGGGCGTTCGTCAAACCGAAAGGCATCACAAGGACTCGTATTGTCCATAATGAGTCCTAAAAGCGGACTTAGGCACATCCTCTGCCTTCATCCTCAACTGATGGTATCCTGAGAGCATATCGATCTTCGAGAACACTGTCGCTCTAGCAAGCTGATCAAAGAGGTCATCAATACGGGGAAACGGATATCGGTTCTTGATAGTAACCTTATTCAGCTCCTGGTAATCCATGCACAACTTGAAGGTGCCATCCTTCTTTTTCACGAACAAGACAGGTGCACCCCACGGAGACACACAAGGGCAAATAAATCCCTTATCTAGAAGATTCTACAGCCGAACCTTCAGCTCCTTCAACTCCGCCGGACTCATACAGTAGATGGCCTTAGAAATAGACTAAGTCTCTAGCGCTAACTCAATCGAGAACTCGACATCACAATCTGGTGGGAGTCCCGGCACATCATCCTGAAACACTTCAGGGGACTCATACACTACAGGGATATCCTCCAGACAGGATCCCTCACAAACCTCAGGGACAAAACATAGAAACCCCTGGCATCCCTTCCTTAGGAAACTGGTTACTTGCATCGCTAACACAATCACTGGCACACATGGAACCAAGTTCCCAACAAATACGAAGTGGGGCTCACCCAGCTTCTCGAACACAACTCTCATAGCTGCAAAATCTATATGACATGGTGCTCTGCTAGCCAATCCATGCCCAAGATTTCATCAAAACACGATATCTTCATAGGAATGAAGTCAGCACACAAAGTCTTGTCCCGAACAACCACAGGATAAGATCTATAGATATAATCAAGCACACATACAGGAATTCCACTCAAGGGGCTAGACACACATAACTCATCATCTCTAGGCACAACAAACAAACCAAGACTACCCACCAAATCACCAGCCACAAACGAGTGGGTAGCTTCTGAATCAAACAGACAAAAAACTGGCTGAAAAGAGATTTGAAGAATACCTGAGACGACGCGGTCTGCAGTGCGGTCACGCTCTCCAGCCATAGCATAAACATGGGCCTGTGCCGGAGGCTTCTTCTGATCGGTCTTCGGCCTTGACCCTGAACCGGCGCTTCTGCTCCCTGAGCTGCCACTTCCACAACTAGCCTGTGGACACTGGGCGATGCGATGATCCATCGAGTTGCACTTGAAGTACGCCCCAATAATCTTATAGCACTCGCACCCCGGGAGGAAACGGTCATAGTCTTTACATTTCGCCACAATAGGCGAAGAGGATGAAGAAGCACCACAATCTCCTCTGTACTTCTTCTGAGAAGAAGTCTGCTCGCGCCTCTCAGGCTTCTCAACTCTAAACTTCCTCTTCTATTCCTTACCCTTCTCAAACCTCTGCTCCTTCTTGACTGTAGCTCAGTCTCAACCACCAAAGCCATGTCCGCCACATCCCTAAGTGTCTTGTGGCGGAAGGGCGCCACAGAAGCTCTGATATTGGCCTTTAACCCGGCCTCAAACTTCCTCGCCTTCCGGTTCTCATCCGGATCAGGCACAAACATTGACAAGGAAATAAACCTCTTCACGTAATCATCAACAGACACGTCCTTCGACTGGCGGAGTCTTCCATACTCCACGATCTTCTTGTCACGAAAGATGTCGGGGTAGAACTACTAGTTGAAGCAGGCTCTGAATTGGTCCCATGACCACGGATGGGGATACTTCCCCTCAACCAACTTCCACCATTCCTTCGCCTCCTCCTAAAACATGAAGGTGGCAAAGCCCACCTTCTACCCCTCCTCATAGCCCATGACCCTCAGAAGGTCCGCAATGGCTGTAATCCAGTGGCTCGCCTCCTATGGGTCGCCACTGGCATCAAAAGAAGGAGGCTTCTGCTTCAGGAGCTCATGACACGCCTTCACGTTATTTCCACCCCTCAAACCGCCAGCTCTAGCTGCTAGTCCTACAGCGGTACCCACATTCTGAAGCACCTGGGTCACAATCTGCTGCACGATGTTGGTGATGTCTCCTTGTGGAGGCTCGCCTTGAGGAGTGCTTCGCACTGTTCTTCGGGTGGCATACTAAGAATATAAACATCAAGCTAATCAGAATCCATCAACACGCATATAACAGTTATCATAAACGTCCAGACATGCAGACTCACCCAGAAACAATAAAAAGCCAACCTGGCTCTAATACCACTAAATGTAACGACCTTAAAACGGGCTAGTTCTAAGGCTTACACGCCGCATATATACTACTTAATAACACAAGGCTCTACACAAATATGAACTCAAATCCAAAATATAGTTACTTGCATTAACAAAATCAGATGTTTACAAAGAGATCCAAACGTAGCATAAAGTCGATACTTGGCCCAAAGGCTAATAATGTTAGAAGCGTCTAGCGCTAGATACAAATAAAAGAACAAAAACAGAAAGCTAAAACTCCAAGTGAAAAGAGAGCCTCCGCTCGATCAATCTGCAATGCAGATATAAAGGGGTGAGCAACCACATGCTCTGTAAGTGGTAAACTTCATCAATGAAGTATGTCCTGAATAAAACAAAATACATACAACAGATAGGGAATCAAATCAAAGCTTCACAGTAAGAGTAATCAGATTGGCTTGTAAGCCCAAAACAGAGTGAAAACAGAGTTTCATATCAAAACAAAGAGGTGGGACGTCCAGAAACGTATCATGGGTGGGACCCTAGCAACCAGCTAACACATCAGAAGGCCAAACACTAAAGCCCTATGGATCCGTAGATCCCACATCAGAAGCACTAGAAGTGCTATTAGACCCGTTGGTCTTGATAAGTGCGAAACATATAGACTTTTAGGGTTTAATTACCTTATTATTTACAACACTTTAAAGTAATGTTTCCCACTTACTATATGCTTTTTCCTAGATTTATGTTTGTTATGGACTAATGAATTTTATATGTTAAGTGCAGGAAAAATCCATGTATAAATGTATAGTTCTTCACAAGCTTCACAACGCAACAAACGGGGATCAAATCGGAGCTCAAACGAAGATTTTAGAGGCAAAACAATTATCGTCCGAACCACCGTCCGGATGAGCTGGTTCGGACGCACACACGTGGAGCGTGGTTCGGACGTGTCAAAAATGAGCACGTACAGGGCTGATCGACATTGTGTGAAAAGATATATATATTTTATCTTTTCACATACCGACACCCCCTTCATTTCTACCCCATTTTCACTATAAATACACCTATTACCCTCCATTAAACATATCTCATTCCACCCCCAAAACCATGTCAATTTTCCTCCACAAAATCACCCTCTCACTCCATTTTCATCCACAAAAACCACTGCGTTTATTCTGTCCAACCTCTGACCAACATATTACCAGTTAATATGTCAGGCTAAGAGGATATACTCTGGGTGAAGGTTAATTTATAGTCTGTTTAATTATGTAATTATGTTTTACCGGTTTAATTAAATACAATTTGTTACGATTAAAGCTTATCTCTCGCCTTTTTAATAAATTTCATGAATTTATTAAAATGCTTTACTAAATCTATTTTGATCAGATCCGTGATAAATAGACAGGTTAATTAAGCCGTAAGTCTGTAGAAAGCTTATTACGATTTAATAAGTTAGTATTTTCAGACGCAAATATAATTTCTCATACTTAATCTGTTTACATGTGTTTTCCTCGAATCTGGATTAGACCGAGCATGTTCTGGTAAACGAGTTCTTTTGAGTCTATGATTTAGTCCTTAAGATAATAACAGGAATTTTGCCAAACTTTTATAATAAAACCTGTAGACATAGCATAAAAGAGCAGACTATATAAACCTGAACCCAGAGTCCCGTTTAATTTACCTTTACTCACTTTATTTTATCTTTCCTTTTTATTTATAAAAACAAGTCAATTAATCCCCCTTTTTGTTCCACCGCTTAGGAATTAGATAATTCCCCTTTAGTCCCACGGTTCGATATCCGGTCACCTCCACTTTACTATACTACTGCGACCGGGATTTGTTTGCAGCTCGTAAGGTATTTTGAGTTTTTAATTTCTTTTTCATTTGTTTTAATTACACCAGTTCCAACCACTTACAATATATTGTTTGCAAAATGGCGCCGTTGCCGGGGACTTGATTTATTCTAGTCCCTAAGCCCCAGATAATTCACCTGTTATATTATAATATTGTGTTTCTATAATATTTTGTTTATATTATTTAGTTTTTATTTATTTTATTTCTACTAATTTCTGTCATTTAATTATTCCAGCAATTTAAATATCGTATTAATTACAGTTATTTACTTTTCCAGTCATTTAATTTACTGTCATTTATTTCCAGTCATTAAAATTTCCTGTCATTTACTTTCCAGTTATTTAAATTACCATTGTCCTTTAATTTCAGTAATCTAAATTCTGTCATTTAAATTTTGTCATTTAATTTCTGTCATTTAATTTCTGTCATATAATTTCTGTCATTTAATTTCTGTCATCTAATTTCTGTCATTTAAATTCCAGTCATTTAAATTTCTGTCATTTAAATTCCAGTTCTTTATTTAATTGTCATTTTAATTCCAGTTCTTTATTTTCTGTCATTTAAATTACTGTCATTTAAATTCCCTTGTCATTTAAATTCCAGCAATTAATTCTGCTCTTTTTTCTTTATTTTAATTTTATTATTTACTTAATTGCATTTATTTTTATTTATTTTTGGTTTATTTACTCTTATTAAAAAAAAGTTCTTTATTTTATTTTATTAAATTGTTTCTCTTTAGCTGTTTAAATTCCCCCTCCATATTTCTTTCTATTTTGTTTATTTTATCACATCACAGTTTTTTTTTCTGTTTTGAGTGGTGAATGCCTGTTACTCGATCACACAGCCTTCCGGACGATATTAACAATCATACGGTTGGCTACATCCCTGAGATCGAGAGAACCTTTCTGCGCACTTTGAGGCATAAACGATCTCAGCAAAACATAACCACCACGGTGATAGAATCTAACCAGGAAGCAGATATGACATCTTCACCAGCTACAATTCGTAACATCAACAGGCCTTCTAACCAAGGACAACAGCCCGCCATCATCCTTCCCCACCTTACCCCATCCGAATACGATGAGTGGCAAAAGATGAAGCCATATCATCAGATCCGATGTGTAAAGGAGTTAGGCATGTTCAATGGCTCTAGTCCTGACGAAGCTCTGTTGCATGTCACCAAGTTTCTGCAGCATGCCAACAGTCTAACCGCGACCAACGCAGTACTCCAGTACGCGAGACTGTCCTTGTTCCCTCACAGTTTGACGGGAAATGCGAGTAAATGGTACCACAGCCTTACACCAAGTACCATTGGTACTTGGGATGAAATGGCCACCAAGTTCTACGACAAGTTCCTGCCCCCAAGCCGAACGTTAGAAATGATTGCTGAGATCTACAATTTCAAGCAGCCAGGGTCAGAAAACATCTGTGAAACTTGGGACCGATTCAAAGGACTACTGCTGACGTGTCCTCACCATGGTCTCACAAAAGAACAGTTATCTCAATTGTTCTACAAAGGCTTAATCAATCAATGCAAAATGATGGTACTGTCTTCCTTAGGTGCCGACATTTTGAAGAAGCCAGGTAGTTTTGAATCTCAATCTGATGGGCGAGAATCCCTCTGCGAAGAGATCAGAGTGGGCCACAGGTGGATCAAGAGGAGGCACTCCAGGTTTATACCACGTAGGAGAAAGTGACAATAAGTTCGACCAGCTGATGAGAAGCCACGAGCAACTCATGGAGAGCAATGCGCAGCAGGCGACGAAGGTAAGCACACAGAAAGTAGTTGAGCAGATGGCCATGAACTCCTACCCCCCAACAAGCAAAGTCGATGACTTCTCGATCATCAACAACCCCTCCAGGCTATGCTCCTCTATCCCTATCATCTCCTGATGTTTCTTGTACGCAATGTGGTGGGCCACACGATTATGAACAATGCCCCCAATTACAAGAATTAAAAGCAGCAGAGGAAGCAAACTTTGTTGGAACAATTTAGGGTACAGACAACCATGGCAGCACAACATGCACCCCAATTTTCAAGGAGGCCAAAGGCAGTATCAGCAACCGCCTTATGGCAGTAATGCTTCTTCAAATCACCGACTCAACAACCTTCAAATCCCGACTCTGGAATGTCCCAAATGCAGGAGATGTTTAAAGCAATGATGAGTAAGACCCGAGACACGCAAGATGAAGTCACAACCCTTCGTAAAGACCAAAAAGCCTTGCAATCCCAAATCCAACAACTTCTCATCCAACAAAGACCTCCTGGCCAACTCCCCTCACAAACCAATCCAAATCCACGAGAATATGCAAACACAATTTATGTAGTGGACCAGCCCATCACACTAGCTCAAAGGGAGCAACAACCCGAGAGTGAAATGGTCCATGAAGTGAAACAGCGGGCTGAGGAAGAATACCTCGACATGAACCAACTAAAGCTCTATGCCAAATTAGTTGAGATAAATGAAATGATGGAAGGTCCACTAAACCTTGCATCGCAACAACCGAAGAGCAAAATGGTTCATATAGTGGACGATTTTACTGAGGATTTGAGTTACTCTCTATCACCACCCTCGTTCGAACCTGAGCAAACGACATCAAACCTTCTGCTTGAGCTTGAAGACAAGCCATCAGAGGAAACTTTAACCTCAACTTCATGGAGTCTCCTCCCTCTGAAGTCAACTACCATTATTTTCTCTCCTTCTCTGTGCTATACCCAGAAAATGAGGATAGTTACATCCTTAAAAATGAAGAGGAGGAAATGCTCGCTCCCGTCGAGACATCCAAACAAAACACCAATATCACCTTCAAGGAACCACCTCCCTCTGAAGTTGAATTCAATCAGGGCTCTTCCTATGAGCCTCTCCAAGAAGATGAGGATATATACATCCTCAAATTTGAGGAGGAGGAGCCATCCAACTTTGATCTACATCTGGAGGATCACGACCTTTCCCTCTTGTGCACCAAAGAAGTAGGGTGGAAACTCGATGTCAACTCGCTAAGTGAGAAGGCCACCTTTCCATTTGATCCAGGATTAGAATTTGAAGACACAATCCGCCCTGAAGTTCTCCCTGCACCGTTCAACACAAATAAAGATATCTTCATCCTTAAAATTGAAGAGGCGTGTCCACAACTTGATGATCCTCGCACCAAGGGTCATCCATTGAAAATTTTGGGCCCTTCTCCAAAGAAAAATAATGAACGCCCAACCCACCCATTGACGCCCAATTCCACCTTCATTTTCGATCCAAGGGAGGAAATTTACATCCTCGACTCTGAGCGAGGAACACCACTACCAATATTCCTCCATCCAGCTCAACAACAGGAGGATAATGTTTACATTCTCCAGTTTAAGAAAGAAAAACAACCATCACCCGGTTATCTGTTAGAGATTTCATGCGGCAAACACCTCCTTCAAAACCAGGTTTTGTGGAGTTTGTATTTTCCTAATTTAATTGCTGTAGTAATACTTTGTTTTGATCCAGGTGGTTTGATCCTACTTGTTGGCTATTTCATATTCCGTTAACACCATTGTCCACTTTCATTTTTGTTCCGGGATAATGAAGAACATGCGTCTAGCTAGAGACGTTAAACCCGGGCGGCTTGGTAGGAGGCAACCCACTATCTACACTTTGCCTTTCCTTTAATTTTGTTTTCTCTTTTGTACTATATTTCCCTTTTATATGTTATAATAAAATGCGGGTTTTACTTGAGTTCTACTGGCTGTGTAGAATATTCTTTATAGGTACATTTCATGTAATTCTACAGATGCACTCAAGTGTGGGGGAGCTCTACACACTCTGTAAACTCTGGGGAGTACACTCTTCTCTCTTATATTCATATTCCCTTTTGCTTTGTTTTGCGTAATTTCCTTTATCAGATTGCATGCCCTGTTAATTTAATTCTTTCTACGCAATGAGGGCATGCTTGAGCTTAAGTGTGGGGGAGTACTCGTACCCTCGTAGCTTGTTCTTAAGTTTTCTCTTTTGACATTTGTTTAGATTTGTTAGTTTAAATAGTCAAAAGGGAGCCATAGAGGAAATTTGCAAACCTACAAACATTATGGGGTACTAAATATTTTTTTTAACACCCCCAATTTTCCACCATTTTAATTGCCTAGATTACACCTACCTGTCACAGCGGAAGACTACTCATCTCAGGGATGTTACCGCCACATCCACACCTAAAGTGGATGCTAAGGCTACTCATTGATCACCACACCACTTACAAGACTAAGTAACTTAAGGAAGTCATAATTTACAATATATTACATAAAGTCCTTCCAAAGATGACATACCATCTTTTACAAAAGTTCCTCCACTACTACATTACCCTTTTCCATCTATCTTACACACTTACTCTATCTTCCCCAAAATATCTTACACCGGTTTCACCTTCCAAAAGCCAAACTCAAAAGTTCTTAGAGTTAACATATTAAACATCACGTGGAGGAGGTTTAAAGAACTTCCTAACATACTCCACCGGCAGAACCCTCATCCTTGGTTGCCTACTCAGCTTTTTATATTCAAGGGCTTTCACCGGAGGTTTAGTTACAACAACTACTTCTACTCCTTCTTTCAGTTCTAGTGAGTTTACTAAGTAAGTAGCTAGAAAGTGACCAGTATTGTAATCGTCCCTCTCCAGAGGTGCCATCCATTTGTCATTACTCTGCAACCAGAAACCACATACAACACAGAAAGGGGTTGCAACCAAAGTCAGAGAAACTGAGTAAATCCCACTTCAACTTGTAAAATTCATTTTAGTGAATAAAACCTTTGATATAATAAAAGAACACAAATAATTCATACACACAATATTTCTTCCAGAACCACCATAATTGATTCATCAGAATCACCACAACTAGCTCATCAGTACAACCACAATTTACCTTTTTGCCATTCACCTGTTACAAGAACAATGATATAATCATAATCACAGTAATTCCACCAAAGATATAATTCCACCTGTTCCACCAGATTCATAGTTTCATTAGTTCCACCTTGTGTCATGGATTATATACATAATAGTTTCCACCAAAATAGTTCCACCAATCCTCAGGTACCGGTCTTTCGACAAAGAGTTCCAAACTCTCGGCCCCTTGGACAAATACCACCTCACCTTATGTCCTTAAGTGTGCACACCCCCTAGGGTAGAGAACTCCTAGAGTAGATCATAAAGCTTAGCCCACAATTCATTGGTAGTGGGAAAATAATCAGTAATCGGCCAAATTGGCTCACCAGTATCCATGATCACATGTTCCATAATCACCACAAGTTCCCAAGTAAATTAGTCACCTTTACAATGATAATAAAACATCAAATTACACACCAAAACATCAGTAGCATTCGTTCACCACCACAAGAGCAATAAACAAGCTCATTTTCATACTTAACATACTTATATTTCATGCTTGAAACAATATAAACCTTAAGTCAAACCAAGTTGACTTCGAACCCCACCTTCATATAAGTTCAACAATATTATCTTAGGGTATTTTACCACGAAATAATGGGTTCATACACTCATTTTCACACACAAAGTCTCAGTAGACACAAATAAGCCTTAAATCACCCTTTTTCACTTATAACTTGTCAATTATTGCACTAAAGGCTAACCCACGAACTTGAAGAGCTTCTAATAATGTTTAATCACCATTTTAAGCACAAGGGCACGTTCCCCACTCAAGAATAACTTTCATAGCAACTTCTTCCAAGAAATATCACCAGAAAAACCCTGAAATCATCTTTAGCCATTTTTCTTGTTTAAGGAGTTCTATAAATGATTTTCCATTGATTCCTTCACCAAAACGTCTTAAAAGATCTTAGTTATCAACTATCAAAATATTATGGAAAAACTCCAAACCGTTTGAACACTAAGGCCTTAAAACACCTTTTTGAGCAAAATTCAGCACTTACAACAAACAAGTGTTGAACATAGGATTTACCTGGTTTCCTCTAGCCATTTTCCCTTACTTTACTTCACTAACACCTTGGCAACTAGGGACCACGAGCTCCTTCAGTAGAACCCACCACCTTGGTCACTTTCCTTCACTTTCCTTTACTTTCCTTTAAATTTTCTCTTCTCCCTTTGCTCTCTTTTGGCTAATTAAGTGTTCTCACCCTTTGGCTCTCATTACCCACGTGTTAGAGGGTTAAAATGATGCTATATACCCAGCCAAAGTCGGTTTCCCTCTTATCTCTTAAAGTTACTTTTCTAACTTAACTTAATTATTACTTTACACCATTTGTCTACTTCTAATTGGTCTAGCTTCTAAGGCAATCATATTAAGACAACTAAGGGGGTTATGTGGCACTTAAAACCGGCCAAGAAGGTCCTAGAATGGGCTGGTTAATTCTTGAGAGAAAAAGTAACTTTTAAGGATTTTGTGGGTCCCACCAACTAAGGCCTTGTTTGGTTACTCAATAATTTGACTCCAAAGTGTAACTTAGGGCTAAAATGAAGTATTTTAATCCCTTGATTTTCGCCACCCCTATCCATGATCATAAGGTAATTTTTCTTTATGTTAAAGGTACCAAAATTGCCTTATACTTGTACATATAATACCTATTTATAATTCCAAAGTTTAACTGCATATAACTGCCTAAAGTTAATGTAAATTATGTACTAAAGTGTTAGGCTTGTGTAACTCTTACTAAATAACCATTTCTATAATTTACAAGTTACAAACTATACACCCTAAGGAGGAAAATCACCTAAAATACCTTAAAGCATATTTTTGGGTTCTCTAAGGTTCTCTAGGGTTTTCTACCAATTCTCACAGATTCTAATATCTTAAGCTAGGTTTCCATTCTTAACAATACTTTCTAAGGCTTTCCAGAACCATTCCCGACACTTTCGGGGCTTCCAGTGCTCTCCTGACTCTTAAGAATTCTAACATTTCAGGACTTAGGGTTTTTCTCATTCTTGGGTATTTCATTCTCCCCTCCTTAAATAAAAGCTTCGTCCCCGAAGCTGGACTTATTACAAAACTTAACCATATAATACCACCAATTTATCACATGCCAAAGCATAACAATATACACCATTGCATTTACTCCATGTAATTCCACCAATTATCACAATGAGTAAGTATCCACCATCCACAGGTTTATATCAAACCACATTACCACATCAGATAGTAGTTCAACCAAAAATACCAAACAACCATAACACCACATCAGGTAATAATCCAACCAAATTTTTAACACAATGCACAGATTCACTCATGCCACGGTATAATTTCGCAAACAAGTCATTAACCAGCACATAATTCAAGCACACCGTCATCTCATAATATCACTCCACCATTGAATCATATTTCTCATGAATATATGTTTCCTCTCCTCCTTAAATAATATTACCCCTGAACTTAGTTACTAACCTCCTCCAAATAATTCTGGGTATTGTTCCCTCATTTTGCTTTCTAGCTCCCAAGTAGCTTCTTCCTCACCATGGTGTGTCCACAATACCTTGACCAAGTCCACTGTCTTTCCTCGGGTTTCTCTACTCTTACAATCCAGAATTTGGATTGGATACTCTTCATAAGTTAAATTTGGTTCCATCTCCACCTCTTCTGCTTGCAAGACATGAGACTCATCCGGAATATACCTTTTTAGTTGTGATACATGAAAAACATTATGCACCCTATCTAGTGCCATGGGTAATGCCAATCTATAAGCCAACTTGCCCACCTTTTCCAAAATCTCATAAGGCCCAATGAACTTAGGTGCAAGCTTACCTTTCCTTCCAAACCGTACCACACCTTTGGTAGGTGATACTTTGAGAAATACCTTGTCTCCCACATTAAATTCAAGTGGCCTTCTATGTAGGTCAGCATATGATTTTTGTCTATCTTGTGCAGCCTTCATTTTCTGTCGAATATCCCTGACTTGCTGGCTCATCTCTTCAGTTAATTCTGGCCCCACCATCACTGGCTCTCCCGAACTTGTCCAACACAATGGAGTACGACACTTTCTCCCATACAATGCTTCATACGGTGCCATTTTAATACTTGCATGGTAACTGTTGTTGTAGGAGAATTCAATTAAATGAAGTTATCAACCCATGACCCTTGATAATCCATTGCACATGCCCTCAGCATATCTTCTAATGTTTGAATGGTTCTCTCAGTCTGCCCATCTGTTTGAGGATGATATGCTGTGCTCAGGTTTAACCTAGTGCCCATGCTCTTCTGGAATTGTTGCCAAAACCTTGAAACAAATCTGGGATCTCTATCAGAAACAATCTCAGTTGGTACTCCATGATATCTCACAACATTTTTGATATATGCATCTACCATCTGCTCCATGGACCAAGTATTTTTCATCGGTATAAACCTAGCAGTTTTAGTTAACCGATCTACAATCACCCATATCTGATTCATTCCCCCTTTTGTAGTTGGCAATCCTACAATGAAATCCATAGATATTGAATCCCATTTCCAACTAGGCACTTCCAAGGTTTGCAACACTCCTCCAGCTCTTTTACGTTCGAATTTGACTTTCTGACAGGTTAAACACTTAGACACGTGATCTGCCACCTCCCTCTTCATGTTAGGCCACCAAAAACACTTCTTCATGTCTTTATACACTTATCACCACCAGGATGCATAGAAAACTCAGAATTGTGAGCTTCCTTCATCAGCCTCTCCTTAATTTCCATACAACCACTTGGCACACACCACCTCCCACGAAATCTTAAACTTCCATCCTCATAAATTTTAAAATCGGCTGCTTCACCTTTCCTCACCTTCTCTTTTATCTCCTTTATTCTGTCATCTTGCTGCTGCTGCTCCAAAATTTCTTTATAAACATCTAGAGTTGCAGTCATACTGCTCAGGATAAATGCCCTGTCAACCTCACCAGGCTTCACCACCTCAAGATTTAACCTGCGAAAATCCTTGACCAACTCATCCTGCAATATCCAACTAACTTGCTCTTCATGGCTCCTCTTTCGACTTAAGGCATCAGCCACCACATTAGCTTTGCCTTCATGGTACCCAATCTCTAAATCATAATCCTTAATGAGTTCCAACCAACGCCTTTGCCTCATATTCAACTCTTTTGTGTAAAAATATACTTCAAACTTTTATGGTCAGTGTAATCTTACAAGACGTCCCAAACAAATAGTGTCTCCAAATTTTCAAAGCAAAAACTATAGCAGCTAGCTCCAAGTCATGAGCAGGATACCTGGTTTCGTAATCCTTCAACTGCCTAGATGCATAGGCAATCACTTTGCCATGCTGCATCAACACACACCCCAAGCCAAACTTAGATGCATCACTATAAACTTCATACCCCTCATTCCCACATGGTAATACAAGAACAGGTGCTGAGGTTAACTTCTCCTTTAAGACTTGGAATGCTTCTTCACATTTCTCATCCCATTTAAAACTAACTACCTTCTTCATCAAATTCGTGAGTGGCTTGGCTATTTTTGCAAAATCTTTTACAAACCTGCGGTAGTAACCCGCCAGGCCTAAGAAACTTCGAACTTCTCTAACATTGGTCGGTCTTGGCCAGCTCTTAACTGCTTGAATCTTTGCAGGGTCGACCGAAATTCCTTCCTTGCTAACCACATGTCCAAGGAATGCTACCTTCTCCAGCCAAAATTCACACTTCGATAGCTTTGCATACAACTCTTTTTCTCTCAGGGTTTGTAGAACTTGACGCAAGTGATCTTCATGCTCCTCCTTACTCTTTGAGTATACCAGTATATCATCAATAAACACTACCACAAACTTATCCAAAAATGGACTGAAAATTCTGTTCATCAAATCCATAAACACCGCTGGTGCATTAGTCAGCCCAAATGGCATGACAGTGAACTCATAATGCCCATACCTCGTACGAAAAGCAGTCTTGGGTATATCTTTCTCTGCGACTTTCAACTGATGATAGCCTGATCTTAGGTCTATCTTGGAAAATACTTGTGCACCTTGTAGTTGATCAAATAAATCATCAATTCTGGGCAATGGGTACTTATTCTTAATAGTGACCCTATTCAATTCTCTATAATCAATACAAAGACGCATGCTCCCATCTTTCTTTCTAACAAATAACACTGGAGCTCCCCATGGTGATGCACTAGGCGAATGTAACCTTTGCTCAACAATTCTCCTAATTGTTCCTTCAACTCTTTCATCTCATTCGGTGCTAACCTATAAGGATGTTTAGAAATCGGTGCAGTGCCAGGTACCAAATCAATGGTAAATTCTACTTCGCGATCTGGAGGCATACCCGGAATCTCTTCTGGAAACACATCTGGGAATTCCCTCACGACTGGTATATCCCCTAGGTTCGGTTTCACCTTCTCCTCAGTCGTTGTGCTACCATCATCCTCATGCACATAACATAGAATGCTGGGTACCCTTCTTGATATCTTTCCACAGCTTTATGAGATATCTTCTACGCTTATTCCATCTTACTCATTATCTCTCTCTTACCTCATTATTCTTGCTCTTACTTGCATAAGATACTCTTTTCCCTCCTTTTCCCACCAAACTCACCTTCCGTCTTTCACAATCGATACGCCCTTTATTCTTACTCAACCAATCCATTCCCAGTATTAAATCAAAATCTTTCAATTCAAACTCCACTGCATCTACCCCAAACTCATTACCATCTAAACATATTTTCACTCCCTCAATCTTTTTACTGCACTTAACTTTCTTTCCCGTTGGTGTAGTCACAATAATATCAACTTCAGTCACAGGTGTAACTCCTATTTTCCTTAGAAATGCAGAGGAAATAAACGAGCACGACGCACCAGAATCAAATAAAACTTTAGCCTCTGAATTAAGAACTGGAACGATACCTGTTATGACATTTCCCTCTTTATCAGCTTCACTCTTAGTGATGACATTAATGCGCCCTTGATTTTTGTAATTCCCACCTTGACTTTCTCCACCACTCTTCTGTTGTGGCCTACCTTGGTTACTTCCTTTATCATTGAAATTTGATCTTTGAACTGCCCCTTGATTATTGTTGTAAGCTCTGTTGGAGTAACCTTGGTTATTAGCTTGTGGTTGAAACTGGTTTCGATTGCCACTCATATTTCCACCACCGCCACCACCATATTTCTTCTTGCTACACTCAAAGGATCTATGCCCCAACTCTCCACAGATAAAACACTTCACCGGTTTCCCTGAACATTCTGTTCCCGGTGATCTTTGTTACACAATTTGCAATAAAAATGCCTAACCTTCTGACCTTGATTAACTTTGTAATAATTCTGCCCAGGGTAACTTGATCGATTCCATGACATCTTACCTCCTTGCTGCCCCCCTTCAAACTTAGGTTTCTTATCTTTATTCCCTTCACCAGCTCCAGATTCAAACCTCCTTTTCTGCTTAGTCTGCACCTCTCTCCTTCTTTGCTGCACCCGGTATAAGTTAGCTGCTTTACTATAAGCTTCCTGCAAGGTAGTCACTGGTATCACACTTAGCGCCTCCTGTAGACTCCAATTCAGTCCCCCGATGAAGCGTTGGACCTTAGCATCTTCATCTGGCACCATATTAGCTGCAAACCTTGCTAACTCCACAAATCTAGAATGGTAAGTCTTCACATCATCAGACAGTTGCTTCAGCTCTGAGAATTCATGATATTTCTGCAGTCTAACATGCTCTGGATAAAATCGTTTCCTCATAGCACTCTTAAGGGCTTCCCATCCGAAATTGGGTTCCCCCTGCAGTCTTTCTTTTTCTGAAGTCCACCAGAGATCAGCTTCACTCCTAAGATAGTAAACAGCTCCACTAACTCTTCTATCTCCAGGGCAATCAACTATATCAAACACTTTGTCAAACTCCCTCAACCAGTCTTCTAGGATTACAGATCTTCCTCACCAGAATAAGTGCTAGGCTTCAATGCAGCAATTCTACGAGAGAAATCTTTCGAGACATCCGCCCTTTCTTTCTGCTTTTCTAAGATTCTGCCCATACTAAGGGTCAACTCCCTCAAGGTTTCAATTTGCCCTCTGTCACCAGCTCTCTCAGAGGGATCTCCATTCTATAAATATAGCAATCACATATATCAAACAAACAGTTATTCAAACAATCATCCAAACAAGCAAGCATCCATACAACTATATACACAAGAGTCCCCTTCCTCACCCGGCTTGTCAAATTTAAGCTTAGACTTTTTATGTTATCCTAATTTGATTGTTATATCTTAAAACAGTTCCTAAGTTTTAACCTCTGCTCTGATACCAACTTGTAACACCCCCAATTTTCCACCATTTTAATTGCCTAGATTACACCTATCTGTCACAGCGGAAGACTACTCATCTCAGGGATGTTACCGCCACATCCACACCTAAAGTGGATGCTAAGGCTACTCATTGATCACCACACCACTTACAAGACTAAGTAACTTAAGGAAGTCATAATTTACAATATATTACATAAAGTCCTTCCAAAGATGACATACCATCTTTTAAAAAGTTCCTCCACTACTACATTACCCTTTTCCATCTATCTTACACACTTACTCTATCTTCCCCAAATATCTTACACCGGTTTCACCTTCCAAAAGCCAAACTCAAAAGTTCTTAGAGTTAACATATTAAACATCACGTGGAGGAGGTTTAAAGAACTTCCTAACATACTCCACCGGCAGAACCCTCATCCTTGGTTGCCTACTCAGCTTTTTATATTCAAGGGCTTTCACCGGAGGTTTAGTTACAACAACTACTTCTACTCTTTCTTTCAGTTCTAGTGAGTTTACTAAGTAAGTAGCTAGAAAGTGACCAGTATTGTAATCGTCCCTCTCCAGAGGTGCCATCCATTTGTCATTACTCTGCAACCAGAAACCACATACAACACAGAAAGGGGTTGCAACCAAAGTCAGAGAAACTGAGTAAATCCCACTTCAACTTGTAAAATTCATTTTAGTGAATAAAACCTTTGATATAATAAAAGAACACACAATAATTCATACACACAATATTTCTTCCAGAACCACCATAATTGATTCATC
Source organism: Limonium bicolor (assembly GCA_023374045.1). NCBI lineage: Eukaryota > Viridiplantae > Streptophyta > Magnoliopsida > Caryophyllales > Plumbaginaceae > Limonium > Limonium bicolor. The sequence continues at coordinate 476,176,340 of CM041776.1, forward strand.
AGAATCACCACAACTAGCTCATCAGTACAACCACAATTTACCTTTTCGCCATTCACCTGTTACAAGAACAATGATATAATCATAATCACAGTAATTCCACCAAAGATATAATTCCACCTGTTCCACCAGATTCATAGTTTCATTAGTTCCACCTTGTGTCATGGATTATATACATAATAGTTTCCACCAAAATAGTTCCACCAATCCTCAGGTACCGGTCTTTCGACAAAGAGTTCCAAACTCTCGGCCCCTTGGACAAATACCACCTCACCTTATGTCCTTAAGTGTGCACACCCCCTAGGGTAGAGAACTCCTAGAGTAGATCATAAAGCTTAGCCCACAATTCATTGGTAGTGGGAAAATAATCAGTAATCGGCCAAATTGGCTCACCAGTATCCATGATCACATGTTCCATAATCACCACAAGTTTCCAAGTAAATTAGTCACCTTTACAATGATAATAAAACATCAAATTACACACCAAAACATCAGTAGCATTCGTTCACCACCACAAGAGCAATAAACAAGCTCATTTTCATACTTAACATACTTATATTTCATGCTTGAAACAATACAAACCTTAAGTCAAACCAAGTTGACTTCGAACCCCACCTTCATATAAGTTCAACAATATTATCTTAGGGTATTTTACCACGAAATAATGGGTTCATACACTCATTTTCACACACAAAGTCTCAGTAGACACAAATAAGCCTTAAATCACCCTTTTTCACTTATAACTTGTCAATTATTGCACTAAAGGCTAACCCACGAACTTGAAGAGCTTCTAATAATGTTTACTCACCATTTTAAGCACAAGGGCACGTTCCCCACTCAAGAATAACTTTCATAGCAACTTCTTCCAAGAAATATCACCAGAAAAACCCTGAAATCATCTTTAGCCATTTTTCTTGTTTAAGGAGTTCTATAAATGCTTTTCCATTGATTCCTTCACCAAAACGTCTTAAAAGATCTTAGTTATCAACTATCAAATATTATGGAAAAACTCCAAACCGTTTGAACACTAAGGCCTTAAAACACCTTTTTGAGCAAAATTCAGCACTTACAACAAACAAGTGTTGAACATAGGATTTACCTGGTTTCCTCTAGCCATTTTCCCTTAACTTTACTTCACTAACACCTTGGCAACTAGGGACCACGAGCTCCTTCAGTAGAACCCACCACCTTGGTCACTTTCCTTCACTTTCCTTTACTTTCCTTTAAATTTTCTCTTCTCCCTTTGCTCTCTTTTGGCTAATTAAGTGTTCTCACCCTTTGGCTCTCATTACCCACGTGTTAGAGGGTTAAAATGATGCTATATACCCAGCCAAAGTCGGTTCCCTCTTATCTCTTAAAGTTACTTTTCTAACTTAACTTAATTATTACTTTACACCATTTGTCTACTTCTAATTGGTCTAGCTTCTAAGGCAATCATATTAAGACAACTAAGGGGGTTATGTGGCACTTAAAAACCGGCCAAGAAGGTCCTAGAATGGGCTGGTTAATTCTTGAGAGAAAAAGTAACTTTTAAGGATTTTGTGGGTCCCACCAACTAAGGCCTTGTTTGGTTACTCAATAATTTGACTCCAAAGTGTAACTTAGGGCTAAAATGAAGTATTTAATCCCTTGATTTTCCCACCCCTATCCATGATCATAAGGTAATTTTCTTTATGTTAAAGGTACCAAAATTGCCTTATACTTGTACATATAATACCTATTTATAATTCCAAAGTTTAACTGCATATAACTGCCTAAAGTTAATGTAAATTATGTACTAAAGTGTTAGGCTTGTGTAACTCTTACTAAATAACCATTTCTATAATTTACAAGTTACAAACTATACACCCTAAGGAGGAAAATCACCTAAAATACCTTAAAGCATATTTTTGGGTTCTCTAAGGTTCTCTAGGGTTTTCTACCAATTCTCACAGATTCTAATATCTTAATCTAGGTTTCCATTCTTAACAATACTTTCTAAGGCTTTCCAGAACCATTCCCGACACTTTCGGGGCTTCCAGTGCTCTCCTGACTCTTAAGAATTCTAACATTTCAGGACTTAGGGTTTTTCTCATTCTTGGGTATTTCAATTTTCAACCATTATAAAATTTATTCTGATTAGAAATTGCTGAAAGTTTAAAAATAATTATCATTTGAGCCCTGTTTTTAGCTTTGAGCCTGGATTTGAATTGGAATGAAAAAGTGGAAAAAGAACAAGGAAAGGTACTCCTCTGATCCAAACAGACATATTCTAAACCTAAGCAGGCCTCGTCCACTCGGTTATTAAGTTCTTTGGGATGCTTTATCACCTATCTACCTAAGGTATTTTATATCTGGGATAGTTGACCCAAAACCGCTACAAGGGTGGAGATAAAAGTCTGAGGTGAAAGGAAATTTAACTTCAATCGAAGTATCTTTGCATTATGTACTTAAATGATAAAAACTTCATTATTATGGATCATGAGTATGTGGCATTGAAAGGTATAATGGAATATGATTTTACTTCATGCCCCTTGTCGTTTCAGGAAATGTGAAAGAAAATAGTGGATTGACTCAGGGTTAAAAACTGGATTCTTATGGTTCTACTTCTCCTTCTTAAATAGTTATTTGTATGATTTCAAGGTTCTTTTCAAAAACTTTTAAAAAAAAGAAAAGAAAAGAAAAAGAAAGTTTCTAGTACCCTTTAATCTAGAGGTTTTGTAACAATCTTTTCTGTGCTCTCTGTTTGGTTATTTTATATTTAACTTGTGTAAAGATTCTGTCATAAAGATTTGCTTGAGGACAAGCAAAAGATAAGTATGGGGGAATTTGATAAGTACGAAATATATAGACTTTTAGGGTTGAATTACCTTATTATTTACAACACTTTAAAGTAATGTTTCCCACTTACTATATGCTTTTTCCTAGATTTATGTTTTGTTATGGACACATGAATTTTATATGTTAAGTGCAGGAAAAAGCCATGTAGAAATGTAGAGTTCTTCACAAGCTTTGCAACGCAACAAACGGGGATCAAATCGAAACTCAAACGAAGATTTTAGAGGCAAAACAATTATCGTCCGAACCACCGTCCGGATGAGCTGGTTCGGACGCACACACGTGGAGCGCACTCGGCACAGCGTCGACATGTCCGAACCAGCCTGGTCCGGACACTGGTTTGGACGTGTCAAAAATGAGCACGTACATGGCTGATCGACATTGTGTGAAAAGATAAATATATTTTATCTTTTCACACACCGACACCCCTTCATTTCTACCCCATTTTCACTATAAATACACCTATTACCCTCCATTAATACATATCTCATTCCACCCCAAAAACCATATCAATTTTCCTCCACAAAATCACCATCTCACTCCATTTTTATCCACAAAAACCACTGCGTTATTATTCTGTCCAACCTCTGACCAACATATTACCAGTTAATATGTCAGGCTAAGAGGATATACTCTGGGTGAAGGTTAATTTATAGTCTGTTTAATTATGTAATTATGTTTTTACCGGTTTAATTAAATACAGTTTGTTACGATTAAAGCTTATCTCTCGCCTTTTTAATAAATTTCATGAATTTATTAAAATGCTTTACTAAATCTATTTTGATCAGATCCGTGATAAATAGACAGGTTAATTAAGCCGTAAGTCTGTAGAAAGCTTATTATGATTTAATAAGTTAGTATTTTCAGACGCAAATATAATTTCTCATACTTAATCCGTTTACAAGTGTTTTGCTCGAATCTGGATTAGACCGAGCATGTTCTGGTAAATGAATTCTTTTGAGTCTATGATTTAGTCCTTAAGATAATAACAGGAATTTTGCCAAACTTTTATAATAAAACCTGTAGACATAGCATAAAAGAGCAGACTATATAAACCTGAACCCAGAGTCCCGTTTAATTTACCTTTTACTCAGTTTATTTTATCTTTCATTTTTATTTATAAAAACAAGTCAATTAATCCCCCCTTTTTGTTCCACCGCTTAGGAATTAGATAATTCTCCTTCAGTCTCACAGTTCGATATCCAGTCGCCTCCACTTTACTATACTAATGCGACCGGGATTTATTTGCAGCCCGTAAGGTATTTTGACTTTTTAATTTCTTTTTCATTTGTTTTAATTACACCAGTTCCAACCACTCACAATATACTGTCTGCAGGTCATAAAACGTCCTAGGGAAATCCTAAGGGACATATATAGAAAGAATTCCTGCGTAGCATGCTACGGGACAACCAGACCCGACTCTCCAACGCTCAGAAGCTAAGTACTAGGTCCCCAAAACAAATACATATAAATACAAAATAGAAGTGCATTAAAATGCATATCAACATCATAAATAACTTGTACATAAATAGGGGAACATAACCCCGCAAACGGAAATCAAAACGGAGCTCAAACGAGCAAGATACGAGGCCTGCCAGAACATACACCTGAACTTGCATGTTCGGACATAGGCCGAGAGTTAAAATTTTAGAAATTCGTCATGTCCAAACTTGCGTCCGACCTTGCAAGTTCGGACACCTGTCGAGAGTCAGAAAACATAGAAAAACTCTTGTCCGAACATACGTCCGAATGTCACTGTTCGGACGCATACCGAGAGTTAGAAACCAGAGAAAGACCAATGTCCGAACATACGTTCAGACTTACAAGTTCGGATGTGTGCCGAACTGTAAATCCAGAGTATCGTCCTCGCATCCCTTCCGAAGATGTTTAAAAACTACAGAAAACTATCACGCCAGAGCCCTGTCCGAACATACATGTTCGGACAGAAGTCCGGATGCGACGAACAGAGGGCGAAAAATGCAAAAAACTTCACAGAACTTTAGAAGAATCCTCACAACACACACCAAATCAGCAATAGACAGTACCATGGGGTTTTAGCCACATTTAAACAGACCAAAACTTGTGAAACAAGAATAGCAAATGCTGAAATTCGACTCACAATTCCACCATTCTCAAACCCTTATGGGTGAGCATAAACCACCTAATTCATCCCCCACTTACATTAATTCGAAGCGCAGAACAGAGTTGATCGAATCTAGCAATCAACTGAGTGAAACACAGACAGAGAGGATGCACAACACCACTGAATTCAGCAAGCAAGCCAAACACAAATCAGAAAGAGGGACTTCCCAAAACCAACACAAATCCACAACAACTCATTACCGAACCTGAATTGACGAAGAAGAGAGATCCAACAGCAGCGGAGCAGACCGGATAGCCACTCCCATCAACAAATCCATAACACAGTGCAGAAAGGAGAACTAGAGAAGAGGAAAGTGAGAATGCTCTCAAACACAACAAAGAAACTAATGAGGAGAAAACTGACGAGAAAAGAAATAAGGAATCTTATTTTTATTAATTTCTTACCAACATACTAAAAAGTTAAAAGACTTTCTTATCCTCCTCTTCCTCTCAAATGCCCAAGATGTCCTAAAATGACATAAAACACTTAACACAAGATACAAAAGTAATCCGATTTTGAGTAAAAAAAAACCGGGTTGTAACAACTATTAACCCGTGGTCATTGACCGATGTCCGACAACAACTGACCGGTGATCGATAGATGTTGATTGGAAATTAGTAGCCACTGATTGGTGGCTCTCAACCATATGTTTACCAACGGTCATTGATCAGTGATTTTTTTTCTTCTGCATAAACAAATGGTCAGAAGAATAAAAATAAATTAGCTCCAATCATCTTCATTTTCTTTTCTGATTTCATTATGTTTCTTTTGTAAAAAAACACCTCTTTAGTACTTTATTTCAACCTAAAAAATGAGGGTCAATACGCTCAGTCGTGTTTTCACTTCACTCAGTTGGAAAATGACCATTTCCCTTGCTTTAATATCTCTAAAAAATTACTATATTTACGTATAATTTGTGACATATTACGAGATGCACCCAAATTTCATTATATAAAGGAAGTTCATACGTTATGAAGTCATATTCAAATTCCGAAATCTTATAGTTAGAGAGATAAAGCAAGAGAGATAAAGAGAGGATATGGTTTTTGAAGGTTTGAAGAAAAACTCTTTGGTAAGAAGAAAAGCAAAAAAGATAGAGGAAATAACGAATGTGGCTTTCCAGAAATGCATGAAGAGTATGCAGATGATGTTAGCAGCGAAAAGTAATCACAAGGGGCCCATTTTGAGGTATTTTTCCTTGTTATCTTAGCAATTTATGTACAAATGTAGTCAGAATTTGTTTAAAAATGTATGAGAAAAACAAAAAACGGGTTTCCAAGTAGCAGACGAAGGCTGGCGCTGGAGCCGTCCCCTCTCTGTGGGCGCCGGCGTGCCCCATTTGTTATCGACGCCCGCGCTTTCCAAGTCTTACGTGCGCCAGCATGTACCATTTACAACAGGCACCGGCGCCGGCCCTTATTTGTTATTGCTCCGTTATCGATCCGTTTATGCCGTTGCATTTGTATTTTCGTGTACTTTGTGATGATCTGCTTTGCTGATTATTTGCACGCCATATGTGGTAATTCTTTAAAGTACGTAGTATTAGGGTTTACGAGTCTTACTGACTGATCGACGTATTAATTTTCTGCTTAGGGTGAGTATGATGCTGAATTCAAGGACGAATTAGTCAACATAGACACAAGTCATGTGTTTAGGACGAGCCAATTATTTGCGAATAGAGAGAAGGCGGTTAGTCATGCTATTCGCATCGGCCGAAATAATAACATTTATCTAATCAGACAGACTATGAGAGATGGCGGTGAATTAGTACTGATGTGTGAGAGATACGGTAAGCATAAGCCGCGGGTTAGCAAAGGAGAATCATCGTTATCTAGTAAAAGGCCACAACGTGGCACGAAGAAATGCAACTACCCGTTCTGCCTAAGCATCAGGGGTGGGTAGAGTACGGGATGGTCTATCCAGGTGATGCAGCCGACGCACAACCATGAGTTGGCTAGTAACCCGTAATCTCACTTCGTCTATCCTCCCTTTAGCGTCAATGAGAGAGCAAGCATGAAATGTCTGCACAGGAGCGGTGTTACGCTGAAATACCCCAAACCTTAATATGTTAATTAATTATGTAATTATGATATTCTAAGGCTAATTAAGTCCTTAAGATCATTGGTGAAGAAATAAAAACCAAAACGAAAAAGAAACGCGTAAAAGTCACAAAACGTAAAACGCATGTTAAATAATTATAGTAAGTATATAACCTTAACTAGGGTCCTAAATGGATTCCTAAGACTTATTTAGTCACTAAGTACATGTGGGAAAAATTTCCGAAGAAAACAGATCCAAATAGTGGATTAAAAGCACAATCGAGGCTTTAAAGCACGTTTTTCGAGGGAACCGAAAAACGTGACTTTAAATAGTTAAATCGGACTTGTATAAATTATAGTTGATTTTATAACTATAATTATATACTAATTAAAGTCTAAGAATTTTTAGAATAAAAAAAATAATATATTCCGGAAACCGGACCCGGACTGTTAAAACTGACAGTTCGGGAATTTACGGGTGTTATCTGCTAATGACCAAGTGCCACTCTCTCACATTGAAAAATAAAATCAGATTTTGTCCCCCCTCTCTTGTGTCTCACGTGAGAGAGCCCCTCTCTTACCCATTTAATTCTACTTTATTCACTAAAATACAAAAACAACAAAAAGCAAAAAGTACAACCTTACTTTATTTTCCCTCTCTCACGCTCTCTTTCCTCTATTCTCTTGTGTCTTCCGATTTTCCCATCTACCCAGCCCCCTCTCTTGCTGTGTCTATTGGCTAAAGACAAAAATAATAAAACACAATACTCTCCTCTCACACACATACTCACTCTCTCACATTTCTCTCTCTTCTATTCTCTTTCTTTCTTCTGATTTTTCTTCCTCTCCCAGCTCTTCTTCTTCATTTGCTCCCAACAATGGCGATTTGTTAGAGCTCCACATAGCTCATCTTGCTCCTTCTTGTTCTACCCTTAAATCAACTCCAAATCAAGAAATTTTTACACCAAAATACTCACCTTGCCTTGGAGATCATTTTCCACCTTTTAAAATCTCAAAACTCCATACTTCATTTCCATGGGTGTACCACATCTTGAAGAGAAAACTTCATATTCTTGAAGCCAATCAACTCCTTGATGGTCTAAGGTAAGAAAGAACTCAAAAATCCATTCATTCCCCCATTTTCTATGGTGGCCGATTTTGGTGTATGCTAAACACCATTGTTTCTCTTCATTCAAGCTTGTTAAATCTTCAAGAGGTGTTGGAGCTAGCCCAAATTTCATTGCCAAACACTTCACTTTGAAGTAGAAGGTAATTCCCTCCTATGGTGTTTCAAATAATTACTAAGTTCTAGGGTTAATGGAATAGTGTTCATGAACCCTCCATACTCATTGTGATTATCTTGGCATGGTCATTAGTGTAGCAATTAATCCCATTGAATACCGATTGAGGAACAAGAAGTTAAGAGAAAGAGTTTTGAAAAGAAAACCCAAGGTAATTAACTTAACTTAAACTAATGTGTGATCTATGGATATGTTTATGTTTGAGCAATATAAATGTTAAGTGTAATGCAGGTGTTGCTAATAGTATGAGGAAATTCAGTGTTTAATTTAATGTTGTTTAAGGGCCTAAGAGCCAAGCTTTTAAGGTTTATGTACATTGGGTGCTATTGTTGTTGGAAATGATGAATTTAAGTGTGGTTTAGTGTTTTTGGATGAGTTTGTGGGTTTGTGAGCCTCGATTTTAAACCCTATCCTATGTGGATTAACTTGATTGGGATCTAATCGGGTTTTAGGTCCACTTATAGCCTAAGATTAATAACTATGTCATATAACAATAATTATTAAAACCTAAGCTAGCTCACTGGAACCTATTATGAGTCGCCACCTAATTTTAACCTAGATCAAATTAGGAAAGGAGAGTTCGGGTTCGGGGGCTTGATATTCAACTTAATTAGGGTTCAATTACTTTCATTACCCCTCCTAGGTCGTTTTTCCTCTACTTGGTTTATTTACGGCTTATTACGAGTAGTTTTAACCTAAGTGCGCGAGCTTCTGTTTTTTTGTGATTTTTAGCATTTTTTGACAGAAAATTAAACTGGAAATTAAAATTACCTAAACTAGGGTTTCGGAGGCAGAATTAGGTCAAATTTTGTTTCTGTCCGTACCCACGGACCTAATGTCCGAAACTACGGACCCCAATTAACCTATATAAAAATAAAAGTCGAATTAAACAGAAAACAGAAAATTGTAAAGTCCGGGGCCACGGACAGGCCATCCGTGGGCCCGGACATTATTAGAAAACCTAAGTTTTTAAAGTTTAAAAATCCCGCCGCCGTCCGCGGGCGTCCGGGCTTACGGACAAGGTGTCCGGGACCCCGGACATGACGTCCGTGGGTGCGGACCGCCCTCGGACGGCGGCGTTAAGGCTGTTCCCGAAGGTGTTTTTGGCTCAAATTTTATGGGTGTGTAGCCTGAAAGATGTACAAGACGTTAGTGATTGAAAGTTTTCAATTTGAATTCGAATTAAACACGAAACTTAGCAAACAAGTTATTGGGCAGAAGCGAAAACAAACGCTAATTCAGAAGCGATAAAAAGTCAATTCGATTCCAAATTTGACACAGAGTAGTTAAAGTTGAACAAAGTCAGAAAAAACATGACTTCAACCTGTTTTACCTTTGGATTTAATGAGATCTTCACAACGGGGATCTTTTGGTCATTGATGCCAGTTTTGGATTGACTTGAATTGTGCTTCTGACTCCTTCTTCTTTATGCTGTTAAGGACGTTTCTCTTCGTTTTTGTGGTGGTTTTGTGTGTTTTTGGTGCTTGGAAGTTCAATAGGAAAAGAAAGGATGAGTTTTGGTGATTTTGGGGTGATTTCTGCAGTGTTTCGGTATTGATTTGAGGCTTGGAAGTGTAAAAACGTGGGAAGAAGGTTTGTGGCTGTGTTCTCTGACTTTGGAGGTGTTCTCTCTTGCCCTGGTTCGTTCTTGGGGGGTCCTTTTATAGAAAGAGCATGGTCAAATTGATAGAGCAAGATCTTTATCTAAGAGACTGATTTTGTGCTCTAAGGGAATCTGATTTTTTAGAATATGTTGCAAGCCGATAAAAATTATGAAAATTTAACTGAAGGTAAAAAATGATTTTTAGGAATTTTGAGAGTTGGAATCGGATTAGTTTGATAAATAATCGATTAGATAAAAATCGCACAATATGGAATCTCCCATAATTCATAACTAATTATTGGAAAGTCGAAATAACGAAATTCCAACGGCATTAGTCTCTAAAAATCATCCTCTATCTTGTGTTAAAATTTCATGTCATTTGTTTTGATTCGGTATTTTCCGGAGGAGAGAGAAATTGCAAAAATGATGAATTCTCTTTTAAATTTTGGGATAAGGTTCCAAATAAAATAATTTCAGGTTTATGACTGTAGTAGTATGCTAACCATGTGACAAATTATTTTAATTTTGGAAACCTTTTATTATTTCTATTTTGAGGTTATTTCATGTGTTAATTAAAGAAATTAGCTTATAACATGAATTAAAAGCTAAATTTCCAGAATAAATATTATCAGAAAATCATGAAATACCTTTCATAATGACTATGATATTTGGAAGTGTTTGGAGATAATGAACAAGTCATACGAAAATAGAAAACCCCGATAATGCCCTTGGAAAATCCTGCATTGGAGCATTTTGACCACTTTGCCCTTTGTAACACGTATGCCTTAAAGATCACTCCGGGGGGGGGGGGGGGTTAAAATTTTGGGTATAACAGATTGCCCCCGTCAACTAGGCTTTGTAATGAAGATGAAAAGACTAGTTGATGCTTGAGTGATACCCCAAAAATTTTGATCCTAAAAGACCTCGTATGCCGTTTGAAATCTAGTGGGTTGTGTCAAGCTATTCGAAGGCGCTGACTACCTAAAGGAGAAGGAGATGTTGTTGAACTATTCGAAGGCGCCAACTACCTGAAATGATGATATGTTGTTGAGCTATTCTAAGGCGCTGACTACCTAAAGTGATGAAAATGATGTCAAGCTATTCTAAGGCGTTGACTACCTAAAGTGATGAAAATGATGTCAAGCTATTCTAAGGCGTTGACTACCTAAAGTGATGAAAATGATGTCAAGCTATTCTAAAGCGTTGACTACCTAAAAATGGTGAAAATGATGCAATGTTTTTAATGGAGCAGGTAAACTAGGGAGTGGTGCTAGGTCTTACTACGAGCCTAAAGGGATGATTCTAGGTCTTATGACGAGCCTAAAGTGAATGAATGTAAGGGAGGTCTTATGGGTGCCTGAAATGGTTGAATGTAGGGTAGGTCTTATGGGTGCCTAAGGTTGTTTTTTTTTGTGGTGATAGGACCTATGTGTGCCTAAGGTTTGGAGGTGAAACCCATCCTAACTCGGTTGCTTATGGAGACCGAGACCCACCTAACTCGGTTGCTTATGGAGACCGAGATCCATCTAACTCAGTTGCTTATGGAGACTGAGATCCGTTCTACTCGGTTGCTTATGGAGACCGAGATCCGTCTAACTCAGTTGCTTATGGAGACTGAGATCCGTTCTGCTCGGTTGCTTATGGAGACCGAGACCCACCTAACTCGGTTGCTTATGAAGACCGAGATCCATCTAACTCAGTTGCTTATGGAGACTGAGATCAATTCTGCTCGGTTGCTTATGGAGACCGAGACCCATTCTACTCGGTTGCTTATGGAGACCGAGATCCATCTAACTCAGTTGCTTATGGAGACTGAGATCCGTTCTACTCGGTTGCTTATGGAGACCGAGATCCGTCTAACTCAGTTGCTTATGGAGACTGAGATCCGTTCTACTCGGTTGCTTATGGAGACCGAGATCCATTCTACTCTTAACTAGGCTAATTGAGGAATGCAGTATGTTTGATGATGCAAAGATGTGAAGTATGTTTTATGCATATGATTGTGGAAAAAAGCAAATTGTCAAAGTTCCAAACATGAAAATGAAGAGGTTTACGTGGGTATTGCAAAATGAAATTGAAGTGCTTGAAAAGACTGAAAATTGTCCAAAGTAAGAAATTGCTAGAAATATGCCAAACATGGCCATGATGAGATTTATGAAACCGAAGTGTTTGATGGAAAATTGTCCAGGACAAGAAGTTGCTGAAAGAGGTGCAAACATGGCAATATTTAAAGAAAATTCTGTCTACTGAAAAGGAAAGTGAAATTATCGTTTCCTGACTAAAGATTTCAGATTCGTAATTTATCTCCTAGGAGATGAACATGCCACTGGTGTGGTGTGATGTTTGACGTGGAGATGTCTTGAGTGGTGACCAAGGCTTATGAAGGGCCATGGAATTTATGTGGAGGTAAGGGCTCATGTGGGCCTGTGTGGTATGATGTGGAGGTAAAGGCTTATATGGGGCCGTTGTGTGATGGTGGTGCTAAATGTTTGAGTTGCGATTGGTGCTTCATAGCAATTGTTGGAACTAACAATTGCCCCCAGTATTTTAAGACAATCTGAGCTAGAATTCATGGCAATCGATCAGAACGATCGATTGCCCCCAGTATTTTCTTTGATTAAACGTGCAAACAAGTCTCATCCTCATAGGGTCGAGGCTTATGCTTTGATGTGGTGCTTCCTAACCTACACTCGACGTGGTTGGCGTTTGCACTCATTTCTCGCTCATGGTCATAACTTCTAGACCATTGAATTCGATATTTGATGGATTTACGCATTTGATCTGTTACTTTCACGTGATTGGACACACAACTATCAAGTCCGAAGTCTTTAAAGCTTATAACGTGGCCATAGGGTGTGATGAAAGACAACAGGACCATGGAGGGATATTTGAGGTATATGGAGCTTAAATGGGTGACCAAAGCTGCAACTTGCGTCTTCTCTCAGATTCATCTTCCTTGTCTTGAAGTCGTTTGGCTACTTCGTGTTGACTTCGCTTGTGAGCTTGGAACATGGGACTTTTGAATTGTTCCTTGCACCTTCTCTCTTTCTTCCAATTTTAGACTTTTGAGGCTTTTCAGGTTTGCCTTCTTTGAATCTCTTTTTCTTCGGGGTTCTTGTGTTTCCCGGTTTTGAACTTTGAGAGCTATTTTTTCCATGTGAGCTCACTTGGATCCTGTGTCACTTTGGGACCATTTGCGGATCGTTTCGTCATGCTGGTAGCAGTTTCGCTTCCTTGGACTTGTGAAGTTGTTGTTCGGAAGTCGGGGCTTGCTTCCTTTGGTCACCGGATCGGTTATTCATCATTGGCTGGCTTATTTGTGGAGCTTGTAGTGTTGTAAAAGAGGTCATACATGAAAGGCTCAGCGGGGGTGGGGCTAGGGTGTAATGTCAGGGTTCACAAGCTTTTTGGCTGTGTGGTGCTGTACCTAGGTGCTTCGTCATCCCTAATAGTTGTGTATCCGTTCATTGTTACTTTTCAAAGGTCTAAGCGTAAATTTACAAAATATCTCCTTCGGTTGGAGTTATGCCGTTTACCTTACCTTTGAATTTGGTCTCACTAGAGTCATGTAAAAATGACACGCTCGTTCACTCATGGTTTTTCCGCTCAAGACACTCTCGTGAATTTCACTTAGAGACTAGTTCGCACGCTTAAACGAAAGATTAAAGGCGGCGATCCCAAGCTCAGATTGCCCCCAGTATCGATTAGGGGTTTATGACAACACTTAAACAGATGTAGAGTTTGGACCGCTTTGTGGATTGTTTTGGATGTTTTGTGACAGTGTTTGGACGGACATGTTCACCCTTTTGGAAGCAAAAAGACGACTCGTCTTCTTCTATTGCCAGAAGATGATTGTTTCATGTGCCTTTATCAGAAGACATACTCAAACCATTTTTTGTTTTGTTAGAGAAAAAGCATTTTATTATGAAACATTTGTACATGACTTTCTTAAAGATGTGAAGGATGAAGAAGCTTTATTAATGGCAAATAAATTGAACAATACTGAGTACATACATCGAAAAGCTACTCAAAGTATACTAAAAAGGAAAACAGAATGGAAACGAAATATTCTAAAGTCTAAACTAAGAACTGTGAATTTAAAGTGATTTCTAACAAAAACATTCTCCTAAATACCGTCGCATTGAAATCCTTGGTCAAAGAGGTCCTGGATCGTGTGCCTCAAAGCCTTGCAATCATCAGTGTCGTGAGGGTAATTGGTGGTACTGGCAAAACTGACTTAGATTCCTTCCTTTCTGAGGGACCCCAGGCCGGGGGGTGAGAGGTTGTAGTATGTTTCGCTCCAGGAGCCTTTTTAAAGCCTGGCTCAACGGTTGGCCAATGTCTGTGAACTCTCTCTGACGGAGTTTCTTTCTAGGTGGCTCTGATGCTCCAATGGCCCTACCTGACTCCTTTAACCGTCGAACGGTGTTTACCTCATGCTGCCTGGTTCTCTTTTGGATGCCTCTTTGGATGCAAGCTGCTGTCCTTGAACCATTCCCGGTGTTTTCTGAGTCCCTAAGCTTTAATTCTCCCTTATGGACCAATTCCTCTAGGACACCAACTTGTCCCATCAGTAAGTCGAAATTAGGAAAGTATGTGAATTTCAGCTTGTCATTGTATTGCTTCTGCATATTCTCAATTACCGTTCGGATTTGCTCCTGTTCGTCCATCTTGTGAGCATAGCGGCTGCCTTCATCCTCCAACGCCTGATGAAGTCGGACATTGATTCACCTTTTGTTGTGTCGTGTGCTTGCAAGATCAGCCCTGGTGACTCCAAAACTCCTGGCGTACCCAAAATGATGCAAAAAAGCTTCACGACCTCATCGTAGGGTTGGTATTCATCCTTCGAGTTATGTACCAACGCTGAGGAGTCTCATCAAGATAGCGAGCAAACACCTTGGCCTTCTGCATATCGCTCAGCATAAGGATAGACATTTCTCTATCGAACATTGCCAAATGAAGCTGTGGGTCGGAGGAACCTTTGTATAGAGGAAGTGTTGGCAATTTCAACTTTGGAGGGAGATCAACCTCGGGATACAGTCCAGTGGAAAAGTAGTCGAAACCGGCTGGCTTGTTGGCCTTCTCCATGCGCTCAATCTTTTTCAGCATCCCATTGAATTCTACGGCTAACTGGGCATCCGTATTGATTGGACTTCCTCCTTCTGCCATGCTTGTGATTCGGGCCTACCTGTTTCCAAGGCGTCCATTATTAGCTAACAAGAGGAAGTGGGCTGAATGAACTAAGGTGAGAATGACACTTCACCGGAACAGGCTTGGACTGAATGCAAATGGGCTAAGATACCCAGAAAATGAGGTTTGGGCCGGAGTATTTTCAGACTGCGAATTGGAATTTGGACTGAAACCTGAATAGATGGCTTTGATTGGGCTTGAGAGGTGACACCTAGATCTAGGGTTTTGGGCTAGGGCCGGATAAAAAGTCTACCTAGACTAAAATGAGCCCTTAGGCTGGAGTGCGTTTGGGCCTAGAGTAAAGCACATGGGCTGGAATGGTCCCTAAATCACAAATGGGCCTAACTTTCTTTGGGCCAGAGAAGATGGTTGCTAAGCCGAAAAAAGATCTTATTTTCAGGACTTGTGAGTTATTTCAAGCTCAGGTGGATTTCCTTTTTTATGGGCCTAAAACTAATTGGATAATTCAAATTGGGCCAGAAGAGAAATCACCTAAGTCTAAGCTTTTGGGCCGAAGCCCGAACAAATAACTCACACATTCTAATCAAGCAAGGCCTTTGGGCCGCGAGCAATAAAGTCGCGATATCGGGTTGGGCTGAGTTGATGTAGGAAAAGTTCCTATCAATTTTCTAGGCTGGGTAGTGGGCTGATCATACAGGTAAACAAGGCCCACGCAAATTCAACATGTCCTCACCAGACGTTAAAATCAAACCGGGTATGGATCGATCCGGAGAGGTGCTTGGGGCATGGGCCCAGGTCGCCACAAAGGAATAGGGCTTGCACGCTATTCTCTTTGGGCTTCCCCACTTTTTTCACATCACCTGAGGGTGTGCGTCTACGATCGGGTCTTTGACTGACCAAACAATGGGCTAGGTAAGGACACTGCCAGGAAAACGCTTGGGGCTAAGGCCCAGGTATTAAGGGGATGTGGTTAGACGACATCCTCCTCTTTTCCCCCGCTTATTCACATCACCTAAAAGGTGTGAGTCCCTGACAGGGGACCCTCAAACGGGTCCCGGGATGAAATCGGTTTAGGTGGACCCTCGCTCTCATATGATGCAAAGGTGCAGAAAATTAAAGTGCGCACAAAAGTAAACAAACAAAGTAATAAAGCCATAAATAAACATTTTTCGAGTTAAGCCCTCTTTCTTAAAATTAAACAAGTTAATATTAAGAAGTTTAGTCCCCAGCAGAGTCGCCAGTCTGTGAGCCTCGATTTTAAACCCTATCCTATGTGGATTAAGTTGATTGGGATCTAATCGGGTTTTAGGTCCACTTATAGCCTAAGATTAATAACTATGTCATATAACAATAATTATTAAAACCTAAGCTAGCTCACTGGAACCTATTATGAGTCGCCACCTAATTTTAACCTAGATCAAATTAGGAAAGGAGAGTTCGGGTTCGGGGGCTTGATATTCGACTTAATTAGGGTTCAATTACTTTCATTACCCCTAGGTCGTTTTTCCTCTACTTGGTTTATTTACGGCTTATTACGAGTCGTTTTAACCTAAGTGCGCGAGCTTCTGTTTTTTTTATTTTTAGCATTTTTTGACAGAAAATTAAAGTGGAAATTAAAATTACCTAAACTAGGGTTTCGGAGGCAGAATTAGGTCAAATTTTGTTTCGTCCGTAGCCACGGACCTAATGTCCGAACCACGGACCCAGTTAACCTATAAAATAAAAGTCGAATTAAACAGAAAACAGAAAATTGTAAAGTCCGGGGCCACGGACAGGCGTCCGTGGGCCCGGACATTATTAGAAAACCTAAATTTTTAAATTTAAAAATCCCGCCGCCGTCCGGGGCGTCCGGCTTACGGACAGGGTCCGGGACCCCGGACATGACGTCCGTGGGTGCGGACCGCCCTCGGACGGCGGCGTTAAGGCTGTTCCCGAAGGTGTTTTTGGCTCAAATTTTATGGGGTGTAGCCTGAAAGATGTACAAGACGTTAGTGATTGAAAGTTTCAATTTGAATTCGAATTAAACACGAAACTTAGCAAACAAGTTATTGGGCAGAAGCGAAAACAAACGCTAATTCAGAAGCGATAAAAAGTCAATTCGATTCCAAATTTTGACACAGAGTAGTTAAAGTTGAACAAAGTCAGAAAAACATGACTTCAACCTGTTTTACCTTGGATTTAATGAGACTCTTCACAACGGGGATCTTTTGGTGCCTCGTTGATGCCAGTTTTGGATTGACTTCGAATTGTGCTTCTGACTCCTTCTTCTTTATGCTGTTAAGGACATTTCTCTTCTGTTTTTGTGGTAGTTTTGTGTGTTTTTGGTGCTTGGAAGTTCAATAGGAGAAGAAAGGATGAGTTTTTGGTGATTTTGGGGTGATTTCTGCAGTGTTTCGGTATTGATTTGAGGCTTGGAAGTGTGTAAAAACGTGGGAAGAAGTTTGTGGCTGTGTTCTCTGACTTTGGAGGTGTTCTCCTCTTGCCCTGGTTCGTTCTTGGGGGTCCTTTTATAGAAAGAGCATGGTCAAATTGATAGAGCAAGATCTTTATCTAAAACTGACTTTGTGCTCTAAGGGAATCTGATTTTTTAGAATATGTTGCAAGCCGATAAAATTATAAAATTTAACTGAAGATAAAGAATGATTTTAGAATTTTAGAGTTGGAATCGGTTAGTTTGATAAATAATCGATTAGATAAAAATCGCACAATATGGAATCTCCCATAATTCATAACTATTATTGGAAAGTCGAAATAACGAAATTCCAACGGCATTAGTCTCTAAAATCATCCTCTATCTTGTGTTAAAATTTCATGTCATTTTGTTTTGATTTCGGTATTTTCCGGAGGAGAGAGAAAATTGCAAAAATGATTGAATTTCTCTTTTAAATTTTGGGATAAGGTTCCAAATAAAATAATTTCAGGTTTATAACTGTATGTAGTCATGCTAACCATGTGACAATTTTATTTTAATTTTGGAAACCTTTTATTATTTCTATTTGAGGTTATTTCATGTGTTAATTAAAGAAATTAGCTTATAACATGAATTAAAAGCTAAATTTCCAGAATAAATATTATCAGAAAATCATGAAATACCTTTCATAATGACTATGATATTTGGAAGTGTTTGGAGATAATGAACAAGTCATAAAATAGAAAACCCCGATAATGCCCTTGGAAAATCCTGCATTGGAGCATTTTGACCACTTTGCCCTTTGTAACACGTATGCTTTAAAGACCACTCCGGGGGGGGGGGGTTGAAATTTTGGGTATAACAGGGTTGAAGTGTTTTTTTGAGGGCTAAATAATGTGTGGGAACATGCTAAAATTATGGGGAGATCATGTCAAAATTTGTGTAGAAATTTAATGGTTTAAATGCATTTCTAGGTGGGAGCAAACTAGAGAACTACAAGTATTTTGAGAGGAAAAAAATTAGTATGAAAAACGGTTGGTAACTAGGTAGATGGAGATGGGTAGATGAGTTAACTTTAAGGTGGGAATGTTACATTGTTAGTGGACTAATAAGTGGGTGAGAGTGGTGAAAAATCTGTAGCATAACACTTAACAAACTAAGCTTTAGTGCTTGTAAGAGGAGAGTGGGAAATTTGGGTGAAATTTATTAAGAATTGGGTAACAAGATTAAATAATGATTTAAGCAGGTTTAAAAGGTTATATTAGTGTTATAAAATACCTTAATACATATAAGAAGCTTGGGGCAACAATGGGTGAAGAGAACAAGTAGAATAAGAAAGGAAATGCTCTAAGTGTTAAGGATTTAGTAAAAGCTTGGGTAAATGTTTAGGAGTGTGTGGATGTGGGATGTTTAGAGAGGGTTTTAGTGTGCCAAGAAGGTGTTAAAACATGTGAAAAAACATGTGAAATGATTAGGAAAAAATTGGGTTCAATTTGGAGTTCAAAATGAGAAGAAAAACACTTTGAAAATTGCCCTCTGTTGTGGACGCCCCTAGGGACCGCCCCTGTGGGGAGGTCCGACCAGAACCAAAAAAAAAAATCGTTGGAGCCTCTGTTGTGGACCGCCCCTAGGGACCACCCCTGTGGGGAGGTCCGGACTAGAAACAAAAAAAATTAAATTTAAGGAAGGTAATGAGGCTTATGTAGTAAACCCTAGTGTGTATTATGAGGATAATTAAGTGTAAGTTTTAGTGTGAAAACTCGTTGTGTAAACATGTAAAACACTTAGTAAACCGAGAGTTAATGCAAGGTAATTAACTGACATTATTAATTAGTATAGGAACTACCTTCGGTGGAACTCGGAGTCAACAAGGACCGAGGTATGGTTTTCTTGCAGTCTGTTGCCTACCGGTTTACACCGGCTTGTGTGTTGTTTGTTTTTCTGTGTGTTTATGACCTTGTAAGATTAAATCATGAAATGAGTTTACGGTCATTGTTATTATTGTGGCGTATGTGTACCGGTACTGTTAACCTCGAATACGTACTAACCCGTTAGTTGACCAAGCTAGGATACGTAAGAGAGCGGTACCCGGTTTAACGTTTCAACTTAAGGAATGTTCTAACCTCGGCTATGTATGAACTAGTTGTGGTGTGTGTTGTTAATGTGTACCCCATTTCCCTTGGGTGTCTAACTGGACTTAAATGCTTATGTGTGATTGATCGTGTTAAGTTCCAACAAAGGGACTTCTAACAAGTGCTAACCGGGGAGTGAGGAATCCGGTCGTTCCGGTCACGCGTGTATGTATGGGGGTCGACATCTGCATCAGATTCAGCTCTCTCCTTATGTTAAGGTTGTTTCCTTTCTGGATTTCGACCGCCCACTAGCTTAGCCAAAGCTTACCTACCTGACTTCCAATCTAGGGAGGGAAATTATGTGTTCGGTGTGCCCGGATCACTATATCCGACTCATTTTAAGTTAAGTTACTCATTCGACTAACAGAGCGTGGTAATGAGTTATGTAATAAGCTTAACATGAGGATGGAAACATTCTCTAGGCTTACGATGTTGACTAACTATGTTGGTTGTTTACTAAAGTGAAGTGTTCTCACTATGTATGTGTTGTTATGGTTATGCAATATTTCTTGCTATGTAAATATATGTTGTATGTTAAAGTCAATGCCATGTTATCATGACAAATAGTTGCGTGTATCCCGGTAGTCAGCGGGCTGCACGTAACCATGCCAGCCAAGGTTTGCTGACCCCCTTGGGAGCACATATTATTTTTCAAAGAGTGATCGAGGAAGCGGAGTGGTTATAGCATGGAGCTCAAAGGAATACATTTGTTATTTTTTTGGATATTGAACCCGAGTAGTGCTTGTACACTCGAGGTCGTATATTTTGGTGAATGTAGGATTAGGTTGGTGATTTTTGTACATTAACACTCGGTATATTGCGATTCTTTTTGGATAGTTTTGAAGGTTGTAGTTATGCTCGAGATTCTTGTAATCAGACCGATACATTTGTATGTAACAGCCTTGTTAGCCATGTGGGTGGCTAACGGCGTGTAACACCGCCCTTTTTGGTTAATTAAGTTTGTGTGTTTTCCGCTGCGATTATTGGTTAAGTGTGGAGATTACGGTTGGGGTGTTACATACGCCTAGGCAGATGTGGGCCCATTTGCATGACAAGAACCCTGAAAGTGCCACCGACAAGACATCAATTCATAATCTAATTACAAAATTCAGAAGAGAGGATCGTGGCGGACGTACAGATGTAGCGTCCTTCATGTACTCACTGGATGAACGTAACTATAGTTGGTGGTCCAAGAAAGACGCAAGTAAGTGTCCGCACATTTGTTTAGTGTTAGTTTATGTGGATGTTAATCATTTTGATTGTTTGTTCTCATTAAATGTAATCGCTGCAGGGAATACATCTAGGCTGGGCCTTGTCTTGTTTGCGCACCCTTTTTCGCTGACGCTCACTAAGATGTTCGCTTACGTGGTCCTCATTGATAGCACTTTCAAGACAAACATGTACAAGATGCCTCTAGTGGAGTTCGTCGGAGTGAGATCGTGCGGCAAGAACTTCTTTATAGTGTTCTGCTTTGCAGTCAGAGAGGACAAGTCTGCATACACATGGATGCTTAATCAGGTGATGAAGGTGTTGACCTATCTCCCTTATGTGTTGTCATTGACAACGAGAAGGCACTAGTGAAAGCCGTGTCAGTGGTATGTCCTTCTATACCACATCTTCTATGCCGATGGCATATCTGCAGGAACATGGCTGCCAAAGTGATCTTGATATTGGACGTTGACACTGATAAAGCCGAAGCAATAGTGTATTGGTGGAAGCGATTAGTTTACGCCCCCACTATCACGGAGCACGAGAAAACTATATGGAAAATTGGTACAGCCATACAGAGCCAAAAATCCCTTCATTGTGTACTTGAGTACCACATGGCTAAGTCAGCACGGGAAATTTTGTGAGCCGGGTTAAGAGATTCATGCATTTCGGCAACACATCTACCAACAGGTTTACTTAACTTCAATTGTCAACATGTTCATTCATTTAATATTGGTAGGTTTCTCATTTATCTATAACTAATGGCCTTTTCATGTATAGGGTGGAGAGCGCCCACTCATCTATAAAGTGCTGGCTTCATACATCCACTGGATCTCTAGACACATGCTTCGACAGTATACATAGATTCATCGAAGGGAAAAACTTTCACATTAAACAAGACTTCAAGTTTTCCCTTGACAGAAGGGTTTTGGAAGACCAGCAAGTCCCATTTCAGTTTTTGATCAGTCAAGTCAGCCTTAAATGCATGGAAACACTACAGAAAGAGCTGAGAACCGAAAGCTACACTAATGATCACCTAACGGCGTGTGAATATGTTTGTGCATTTACTTCAACGATGGGATTACCATGCACGTATCGCATGTTTCAGTACATTCAAGCCCGTGTGAATCTACCAATTGAAGAAGTCCACATTTTCTAGCGAACACTTAGATATGACCATCAACAAGAGTTCGAAGCTCCACGTCAAACATGTGATGAGTCTTACACCACTGAGGAACAACTGTCGTGCGTAGGTCTGTGGTATGAGGATCTGTCTGATCAGTTTGATCCTACATCAATCGAAGAAGCTTTCAATGCGTGGAAGCCACTGTGGGAGCCCAAGGATGATCACACTGATTTACAACCCCCAGAGGTAAAGGTGCCTAAAGGTAGGCCCACAACTATAAAGAAGAAGATGCCTAACACCAGGGACAAGTCCGAGCACGAACATCTAGGTCTCGGGAGCCGTGGGTAGCCGTTTAGACGAAGTCAATCTCAGCGGCGCCCTCCCGTACAAGAAAGTCAAATTGAACGTGGGCCTTCGATGCAACATAGTCAATCACAACGATGGTCATCCGACTAGCAGAGTCAAACTGTACAAGGCCTAACAATGCAACAAAATCAGCCACAGCAACGGTCACCATTCTTTACAAACTGGTACCCCTAGAACACCTCTACGTATTGGACTAAGTTTGATCCATTATTACTTGATTACATTACAGCTTACAAGGAGATTCATGATAATGGTAACTGTGGTTTTCGAGCTATTGCCGATTTTGTATACAACGATGAAAGCCGATGGAAAGCGGTTAGACGTGCATGCATGGATGACCTGGAGCGTAGACTAAACTGGTGGTAGGCGTGATGTGAACGGGATTGGTACGACAGACAGTACACACGACTGAATTGGCTTGAAGACTTATTTGCACCCACGTGACATTGGATGGAATTTCTCGATCTTGGCCTTATCTTGTGCATTGTATACAACATTGTTATTATCAGTTTTGCACAAGGCGAGCGTCTTCGGGCAGGAGGCTTGTTTGGAATACCACTACGTGATGATCAGGGATTGGGTTGCCCAGTAGCAGAGGTCAGTATTGCATTTGTGTGTGACGAAACTCATTTTATTAGAGTACAAACAGTGATGATTGTCCGGTCCCTTGCATGATTCCCATGTGGCGACGTTGGCACAAACCCACTGTTACGCATTATCTGGATCCATACATAGCGCGCAACGAACACTGGTATCGTCTGTTTCCCCCGATTGGTGAACCAGGCATAATTATTTTAGAAGATTAGAATGTTTCAATTTAATAAACTTCTTGTTCGACAGTAAACACAATTAAAAGTGTTGGAATTTAATCGACTTCTTGGTTGACAGTAAATTGATAGTGTCTTCTTTTGACTCACAATGTATAGGTGATGGAGTGTTCTACAACATCAGATTACTCGAAGATGACATATTTTTTTTGGAAAATTTATAGTATCTTCTTTTGACTCACAATGTATAGGTGATGGAGTGTTCTACAACATCAGATTACTCGAAATGACATAATTTTTTTGGAACATTTATAGTGTCGTCTTTTGACTCACAATGTATAGGTGATGAAGTGTCTGCAACATCAGATTACTCGAAAATGACATAATTTTCTTGGAAATTTATAGTGTCTTCTTTTGACTCACAAGTATAGGTGATGGAGTGTTCTTCAACATCAGATTACTTGAAAATGACATAAATGTTTAGGAAAATTTATAGGGTCTACTTTTAAGTTCTGAACAATAACAAATTCCAATCTAAAGTCATTTTTTGAGCAATCTCCACCGGTAAACCAATATGTGTCACTGTTTTCCTATACCATGACATTCTGAGCACTCTCCACTAATGTAAATGATAGACAATCTGTAGAGGATGGGAATTTGTTGATGTTCAAAACTGAAAAGAGACGTGAAATTGGTGGAAATGATAGATAATCTGTACAGGATGGGAATTTGTTGATGTTCAAAACTAAAAATAGACGTGAAATTGATGGCCAATAGTGGAATCTACTTCAGCCATTGTTGTCGCCAACAGGTAACAGTCAAAAATCCTAAAATAGGGAGTGACTTTGCCGCATGAAGGGAGACAAGAAAATTGTCTGTGAAATCAGATGCAAGTGTACAATATGATGAACGTGTGAACTGCGAGAGTGCATTGAAGAGTCACATGTTTTTTGTTTTGAAAATATTATTATTTAGTCTCTCTCTCTTGTAGTGTATACTTGGAGATATAATGGAGG
This sequence comes from Limonium bicolor, assembly GCA_023374045.1. Lineage (NCBI taxonomy): Eukaryota > Viridiplantae > Streptophyta > Magnoliopsida > Caryophyllales > Plumbaginaceae > Limonium > Limonium bicolor. The sequence goes on from CM041776.1 coordinate 476,200,417, forward strand.
ACCATAACCAGAACTATTGTTCTGAATTAAGCCGCGTTTAGGGTTTTGCATTCGATAATCCTGCATTCTCGGATTGGATTCTGATACTCTTGATATTTGATGACTCGCAAGTTTGGTGAATATCAACATCGAAGACAACATCAATTCCATTAGTTTCACATCCATTGAAGAAGAATCTATTTATAAACAGAGTTCTCATCTTCTCTTGACACTTACATATTCGTAGTTGTTACTAATAAATCAATCATCTTTAACAAACTTAGAGACGAGGAAATTGTTGACATGTGGGGTATATTTCTGCAAGTTTGGTGAATATCAACATCTAAGACAACATCAATTCCACTAATTTCACGTGCATTGAAGAAGAGTCTATTCATAAACAGAGTTTCTCATCTTCTCTTGACACTTATATATTCACAGTTGTTACTAATAAATCAATCATCTTTAGCAAACTTAAAGACGAGGAAATTATTGACATGTGGGGTATATTTCTGCAAGTTTGGTGAATATCAACATCGAAGACAACATCAATTCCACTAATTTCACGTCCATTGAAGAAGAGTCTATTTATAAATAGAGTTCTCATCTTCTCTTGACACTTACATATTCACAGTTGTTACTAATAAATCAATCATCTTTAACAAACTTAGAGATGACGAAATTGTTGACACGTGGGGTATATTTCTACAAGTTTGGTGAATATCAACATTGAATACAATATCAATTCCACTAATTTCACATCCATTGAAGAAGAATCTATTTATAAACAGAGTTCTCATCTTCTCTTGCCACTTACATTGTAAATAGAAGCCACGATAATCATGATATACTAAAGAGCTACCATATCCACAATGTAGCTGGAGATGGGCGCAAGCAATATAAAAATTATAAGTTGCTTCACTGGTTTGAACATTACATTCATTAACTACAAAGCGGTCTTAACATTTTGAATTTATTAGATGTCTTGTTCAACAGAAAGACAATTAAAATATTTATACATTTATCGACCTTCTCTCGTCTCCTCTGTTGCGTAGGGTGCAATGTTTGCTCTACGATTAGCCACAGCCCTGCCTCGTATCACGGTGGGGTCTTCAAAGTCTGAATCATCATCGTACTTGACGAGAATTTTTAATACTTTCCATGATTTCTTTAAGGTCTAAATAGTTTTGCATCATCAGACGTACATTTGCATTGGTTTGTATATGGACAAACGAGTTGTTGTATAGATCTGGGTCCATCCTAAGGTAGATAATCGAATATACATGAAGCTGAAGATGATCAAAATGTGAGCGCGCAACACGGTTTAATGATGATGTAAGCTGGTTACCGCTTCTTGGATATTGAATGTTTATCGATCACGGCCTAACTCGGACCACGTTGGAACCGTCCCCCGTACTGCATGAATACGGTGTAATGGTTCACGTGAATTGCAACGGGAATCGACATCCTAATGACAAAACAAGATTGAATTATTTGAAAAGCAAATAAACTAATATATACGTACAATCACCACCACTTTTAAAGCATTTGTACAAAAAAGTTCAAATAATAACATAACTAAACAGTCTAAAAATATCCATAGCCACCCCCACCATCCCCCCCCCTCATATCCACCCCACTATAACCAGCCCCACCGTACCCCCCATATCCCCCCCATTTCAAATCAACTCCTCCCCCCCTATCCCCCCCCCACCTCCCCACCCCCAGCTTCCTCAGCCTCCCCTCCCTCCCGTCCTCTCTTTCTCCTCCCCACCCCCATCATCCTCCTACGTCGACGCGCAACCTTCATGTGCCTTTGGTGCATACCCTCCCCTCTAGGCCTAAGTCCTCTGGTGCGACGCCCAGCGATGTACCACTTCATGCCAGTGCGAGCCTGGTTATCATTTATGTAACGTGTGGGTGAATCAGGGGTGGTACTGACATTAAGCCGGCAAAGATCGAAGGCCATCTCCGGCCTATCAGCAATCCAGGGGGCAACGCCTTCAGGCTAGCTCTGGTTGTTCTTCGGTGCAATGCTCATGATAATCGAAGCTACGTCATCCCAATACTGCAGTAAAGTATAAATTTCATGTTAGTAATTAAAAGCAATTATAAACAACAACTTAATTCAACTAGGCAAAGTAAATACCTGGAGCTTATCCTCTCGCCGTGTACTAGGGCCACCATCCGCTCCAAGGGGGCGCACCTGAGAATAGGAACAACGCTAGAATCAGTGAATGTAACCCTGCTCCATGTCCCATGGCATGTGTGCACGTGTCAGGGGAAACCTCCACCTGGTGGGCCCGGTCATGTTGTCCCACACGAATTCCCCATAGTCATATGTGGCTCAGTATGTCTTCCTGTGTTGGGGACGATGATGGGTGTCGGGTTTGATAGGCTGAGGAGGGATGGTTTGCGTGAATCCAAACTGTTGCAGACACCACTCGGGCATGTACGGCTCTACAACATCCAAGAACTGTAAGGCGCCATAGAACCGGGAGCGCCCATTCGATACAGTGGTACCATCAAAACCGAATGACAACCAATCAACCTATGTTTCATTTAATAAAAAACAATCAACAACTTAAATTAGAAACAATGTTTGACGATTGATAAGTGCGAAATACATCTATTTTAGGGCTTAAATTCTTCCTATTTTGATAACAATTCACGTCATATTTCTCACTTATCGTATGTTTTTCATATAATTTATGTTTAAATGTGAACTGATGCATTTTATATGTCAAATGTTAGGAAATGGCATTGGAATTACATGCTTTATTTCATGATTAATTATTAATCAAATTAATCATAAAAAAATGATTCACGTAGCCATGTTATTAAGTCATGCACTCACGTCACTAAAGCTGCACATAAACAAATATATCACACCAAACTCATGATGAATTAACGTTGTTTATTGCTCATGATATTAACACACATCATCACTTCATATGACGGTGCAATTATTTAATTATAATAATGAAATACCCCTAATTAATTAAAATTTATTAAACATCTAATCAATTAAATTAAGGCCTAAACATGCCTTAAAGTCAATTTAAAAACAACAATGGTCAACATAAAGCAAAGATTGCACCCTTTGACCACTTAGGGCAAATATATGCCCAAATGAATTCCTTAGGATCCAAAATTAATTCCTAAGCATATTAACTCATAAATGAACGTAATAAAATTATTGGAAGGCACTTCAACATAAAGAACAAGCATTAACATGCTTAAAAGTCACTTAGGGTAAAAATGTGCTCTAAGAAACCTTAAAGGTCTTGTGACCTCCATTAAAGTCCAAATCGTATTTCTAAGTTTAATATTTATGTAATGGATATAATAAAACCCTAGAAAACCAAGCCCTAAAACAAGCTTTAACACAAAATGTGTCTTAAGACACCTTAAAGCACAAATATTGACTTTTTGTCATTTTAAGACCTAGATTACATTCTTTATAACATTAATGTGACATGATAAACTATATTATAAAGTCCAAATCCAAGTTTTAAAATAAAATCAAAATGGGTGATTTTGGGTGAATAGTACCCAAAATAACACTTAAATTCCTAAACTAAACCATGGTCAATGATCATCCTTTGACATTGACCATACATTGCCGTTTAATTAATGGTTCCTCCTTATCATGTAGCCGGCCTCAAAATAAAGAAACAAGACTCATGAATAACCTTATATTAAATTAAGATAAGTACAACTTTATAATATAAACTAATCAAATTCATTCTTTCCACTTGGCATCCCCTTATGGCAGCCTTAAGATATTTCCTCTTCATTAACAAACTCCAAAATATCTTCAATGACTCATCATAACACTATTCCTTTAATTAATGACCGTTATCACTTAAAAGCCAAAATAGACTTCTTTTACCCTCTCTCAGCCGTAAGTAGACCTGTCAAACGGGTTATCCGTTCGGGTTTTGAGTCATATCTTTTTGGGTCAATATCCATTCAGGTCATTAAACTTTCGGGTCATTTCGGTTTGGGTCATTTGGTTCGGGTCATTTCGGGTTCGGGTTGTAATAGTGTCAGATAGAATCGGGTTTCGGTTATTTCGGGTCTGGTTAATATTTTTTGAAAAAATTATAATATATATATACCTAATTTTATAAGAATATACAACATATAGATTGCAGAACTTTCAATACAATGCCTATTCTGAATTTCATTCGGATATACTAAGTTTAAATCAAATTTTTTGTCACACTATTTATATGGGTCATTCAGGTTTGGGACAATTTATGGTCACTATTATTTCATGTTATTCGAGTTTGGCTAATTTTTAATTACTATTATTTTGGGTCATTTCGGGTTCGGGTCGGTTTCGGGTGATAAATTTTTTGGGTCATTTCGGGTTTGGAACATTTCGGGTTTTATCCAATCAGGTTTCGGGTTTTTTATATTCAAATATTTTCGGGTTCGGTCGGGTTTCGGATTTAGATAAAACGACGGGTTTTCGGGTTGGGGCAAATTTTGACTGCTCTAGCCGTAAGCTACCTTCTCCAAACCCTCTCTTTTGCTCCTCCATAACTGAGAGTAGTTGCTCAACTTCAAGGACCAACACTTTGAGTTATAGGTAAGCTCTTGGTACCTCCTTATGCTCATTTTCTTCATCTTCTTCTCCTCTTTCCAATGGTGCAACTCATTTCCATTTTCATCCAGCCACCTAGAGAGAGTTCATGCTTCAAGGAGAGGGGGTATTTCGGTTCAAAAATAAGAAGAGGAAGGGAATCTAACTTGAGAAGTATTTAAGGTATACAACTTGCCTTAAGCATGATCTTCATCTTCTCTTCATTTCCGGTTTTTATCTTCAGTTTCACAAGCTTATTTTCTGGTTCTTTTCATGGTTATTAGGTGCACATAACCACACTTGGAAGATCTAGCAAGATCTAAGCTAAACATGCCATTTTCGGCAATATTAACAAGGTGAACTAAGGCTGTCTTCTACCTTGCTCCTTCTGTTTTTGTACTCCTTGTTAAATGGTGTTTTAACACCTTATGTTGCTTCAGTTTTCCAGGCGTGAACCAGCCTACCTAAGCCCACCATTATCAAGGTAAAATCAAGTTAAACTAAGTTTGATTAAGTCCTAAATTGCTCTTAGTGTTGAGATGACTAATACCTAGATTTTTTCTTGCATTTATGTGCTGCCGCAAGCTATTGGAGCTTTGGGAAAATTCTACAAAAATTGTAGAAATCAAATCCAAGAGTAAAACTTAGCAAAGTAAGGTAGTTACTCCTAAATGATGTGTTAATCAAGTGTTCATATGGGGTTTATATTCAAAAACTGATTCAAATATATACATATGCACAGCCGTAAAAAGTGGTATCAGAGTGTAGTTACGCTCTGAAGACAAGAAATACCGAACTTAGGAGAATATTGAGGTTGAGATTGAGTTATGGGTTAAGGGTTGAGAGATAGAGTGAGAGGTGCATTAGTCAGGACTTCCCGGTGCTTACCGGACATCCATAGTACCTAGACGCCCTCCACATCCCTAACCCTGAATATGTGGAACAAACGCCAGAGAGAAGAAAGCCTTCTCTTACTCGGGGGAACCCGATCTGGCAGTTAGCTAACAGTAAGCAATACGAGAAACAACTTGTTGTACGACAGTTATGGAGAACTTGGAGGTTTTTAATGGAGCGCAAGAGAAACAGGCGCTACCTATGGAATTCTATCAGTAAGGGAACGGTAATTACCGGCAACATGGGTCGACATGCTACGCAGTAGTCGAAATAACCCGCAATACCAATGATAAGGAAAGCACTACGGGTGCAATAGAAAGGAGAAAGGAAGTGACATGAGTACCGGACAGTGGTCCGAAGGAGCATAACAGTAGGATAATACAAATCATGAGGATTGAGATTACTGGAAAGTCTAGTTAAAAACCGGGAACTCCAAACCCCATACAATGAAAAAGGTTACAAACCTGCCAGACATAACGCGGACAACGGTGGAAACACATATAAATTGTATACCGAAATAGGACTACGATGTAGTGCCTAAAAGAGAATTATTACTTAATAACCACAACAAATGTGTGGAGACAGGAGCGAGGAATAAGACATAAGGAAATATTAAGGGATTCCCTCAGAAAGAGGAACGCCCTGATGAATGACAGTACTGTCAAGCAACAAGGAAACTGCCGGATGGTCGGTTATCCAAAATAAGAGATTATCGAAGGAGTCCCGAGGACTACCGATTACATGGAAATTAGAAAGAAGTATCACTACCAAAGTACCTTGCACCAATAGCCCATCCTGCATGGCGCACTTGCCATAGCAAGTGCTACCTCGGTTAAGCTACACGGAAAGCCATCATGGAAAATAGGAGAACGCTACAGTTGTAGCACATATTAATACCGGATTGTAAATCCATAAGAACAGAAAAATAAGACCTTGGAAAGGCCCGACGGCCTGACCATGATGAGATGAGGTGACACACCAGTCAGCCAGGAGCGGAACTTGGACATAGTATTAGACGTATGGATGTTGGCAACAATACAACGTACTACGACAACAACAACCAACCGTGCGGTAAGAACACCAAACCCGGATCTCAAAGAGGAACCTAAGAGATCGCTCAATAATTCGAGCAAAAACACTACGTAAGTGATAACGTACAAGGAATGCGATGAAGACCGTCACATAAAAACATTCAAACGAGAATGGGATAAGACTCCCGGATTAATCACTAAGAATACCAATAACAACAATATTCGTTGAATATGTTAGTAAACCCCGGAAACAGGGATAGAGGAAATGAACTAGGCTATAACCTACTAAGAGTCAAGGACATACAATCCCGACAGAGGGAAGCTCAGAGGACTACCCCCACAGAGCGGGCATAGTCAGCCGAACAACTGATGAATGACAGCTAATACTGTTTGCCTAACCCATTAACACCCAAGTGTGAACAATCATCAACGGGTGGCGTAGTCAACGGAAGTTGAACGAAGCGTTGAGATGGAAGTATAAGATGACAGGATGATATCCAGCTTGGACACCGTAAGGCAAACGCCTAATACGAACCTAACCTTGATTACTAAAAGACATAAGTCTAGTAAAATAACAGTATGGTCAAAGACATTAAGTGACCTCAGATCACCTGAACAACTTCCATAGCAGGAAGCAGGATGCATCAACTTACCATGAAACCCGATACTACATTCAATATGTAACCTAACGGTGGATAATGTTCAAGAAACAAAAACCTTTAAGAACGACCTACAGATGAGTGAGAGTACAAGTAATGAACGGAGATATTAAGCACTAAGAGCCTACGAGCCAAGGATGTTAACCACATCAGAGCCCGTGGCGCAGTAAGTTATAAGAGGACTTGGTTAAGCCACGAAGGAACTACAATGTGTAAGATGTGAACGATTACAAACCTATGACTTAGATTGGGAGGAATGTTACCAAAAAGAGTACCAATGAGAATATTGAGATAATGCTAAGGACAAGGGCGGAGAACGAACCATGCTTTAGGGTGGGGATACCTCTCCTTGTTGTGAGGCCAAGAGTGGGAATAAACCCCTCAAAAAGGGCTTTCACTTATTAGAGATGAAATACACTTTATTTAGAGAATGGAAACCGTAACTTTGAGATTACCTTGGAACATATCAGATACACTCGAGTAATAAGGAAGGCTGCAGAAACAGACCCCATATCCAACACCCAGGATGTAAGAATCAGTAATCATCAGAGATAAACAAGGTGAGTGCACAGAATGGCACGTAAAATAACCAATGCTCAGTAGAGCTTGTGATTTAGCGAATGACTTCTTCAGGAACCGGTTAAATTACATGATAAGCAGCATCATAAGGATAAAAGAATGTGAGAAGAATTAGCCTACTTACGAATCTGAGATTGGATGGAGCAGAAGCACATCTTCATATTAAGAGTCAACTATTTTACAACACGGTACGGTAACCGCCAAATACCGGAATTAAAGAAACCCTAGCGTGTTTGCACCAGGAAGGAATTGAGTATAAGATAAGATGTTAGAATAAATGAGTAAGAGGTTGCACCATTAATGGGCAACATGGTAAGGGCCAACTACCACGGTAGTAGTGGTCGTGAGTACAATATTTATATAAGGGGAGTTAAGTCGTGGTGCGCGGTAAAGCGACCGTTAGGTATGAACCGTCAAATATTGACACAGAGGCAATGAGATTTATGAGTTAAGACCAATATAAGTAAGGAAATAAGATGGTAGATGAACTGAGCATTGATGCCAGTAGTCTGGACCTGGTTAGGTAAGATTTCACAGGAAGCACACTACCCGTTCCTCATGGAACCAGAAGTGCATTCCTAGTAGAACAAATATGAGAAACAAGATAAGAGGCTCTACGGAAAGAGACCTCAATAATTAAGAGACCGAGTCAGTACGGAATACAGAAAGGAGCTGGAGCATACCATAACCAAGAACACAGTAAATGGACTTCCCTTGATTAACTTCAAGAAGAACAATAAATGTTATTATGGAACGATGAAAGAGGAGATCGACAACAGAATACTTCATAATTAGCAATAGCTAAACGTGTGACGGACACTATGAGTTTACTAAAACGAGACGTGGGACGACTGCACCCCGCAGGGGCTTGCAGGCCTGACACGCTCATTTATGAGTTAGTTGGGTAAGTAGTAATGTACCAGTAAGGTACCCCATGCATGTAGACGAGTGGTGTAAGGAACACGAGAGGTAGTCGACTCCGTACCACGGACAACGACACAAGATCAGACAAGAGCAGCCATTACCACAAACAGTCGAAGAGAAGAATTCAGTTGAACCAGCAACGCAAGGGAATCAGAGAACAAATAATTAAGAACTATGAAGTGCGAGAAGCACGGATTGTTAAGTATAGACATAGGACATGTCTTAAGATGAATAAGATTAAACTGTAAAGTACAATAAGCACTAAACAGTAGTTTCAGATTAGGAATCATCCTCAGACCAAAGGTCAGTTGGAGAGAACGATTTAGACATTCGAGAGAACACTAAGAGTATGAACATTAGATCTCCAGGGAGAATGGATAGAGCTATAACTCATCAAGGCCGTGTATATATAAAGATAACACGTGACCATTGAGGGACCTTTAGTGCTAAACCATAAGCACGCAAGAGAAAGATATCCGATACTGTAAAAAGGATAGGAGAGGCAAATAAACCTAAAACTATCAGAGTCGTGCAGCGGAAGCTAGCAGATCACTACCTTTGAGATTAGACCAAACTAAGTTAAGGAAACGGTATAAGTACCGTTAAGAATCCTCGATACAGAGACTAAGTTATTTCTGATCGAATTATAAGTAAGATAGATGACATGGAAGCTAGAATGCTTGGTAAGAATTAGACATCTTGAACTTATGTTCAAGGATGATATAATGTTGATTACGTGGGCGTAATCCAATTTAAGGGGGGTAGAGCGAAAACCGCTTAGCGTATGTTGTGTACTGAGTACATAAACTACGGTGTGCATAGCACAAAATAATTTGAGAATATGTTTTACATAAACATTTTGAGATAAATCATGGTTATTGCACACAGAAGATGTGAATACCATACATATTAAGTACCTATCTTGTTAACTCCGGTGTGAGTACAAGTTAAGAGAATTAAGGAAGAGGAATAAGGAGATTTAAGAAATAAGGAATATATATGAGGTATGAGTCGATATGAGACTATGTGTGAGATAAGAATAAGATAACACTATGAGATATTATTTGATATGAGTATGAGGAAGGAAATAGTAATGCTATGTGGTATGAGACGGTGGAAGTTGGTATGAGACTGATATAGAACTTAGTAGGAATTTAAGTCTTGAGGTAATTACTAAGAGATGAATCGGGAATGTTTGATGGACTGAGTCCACACTTTGGAGATGTATTGATTATGATTAGAAGAACTAAAAAGATAGAAAATTGGACATGAGTGAATCATGTGGATGTTTGAAAATGATGTGGGAGGTGGAACTTGATTTTCTAGGGATCAAGGGAAACCGAACACAAATTGGAGTGGAAGGATAGTTCGACACTGATGCTGATCACACCAGGGTTGGATGATACCTGAAACTCCCTACCAGTGGTCACAATTAAATCACACTATGGATAGAGGCCATAGGATAAAAGAAATTGGAGTTGACTGTATTTTTAATTAGAGGAATTATTCCTCACATGACCTCGTAAAAAGGATTACCTTTTTACTGAGTCTCGCCCATGAAGTCGAGGACGCATGAGCCTTTGTCTTCGGACCGGTGACATGGGGAGAGCAGCATGTTTTGTATTCTGGCCCATGGTGATGAGGACGAATGAGCCATTATCTACGGACCGGTGACATGGGAGAATACGTTGGAAATTATGTGAATGTTTTTAATCATCGGAAGAAACAAGAAGAATTTTGAGTGCTATACATGCGTAAGCATGTTGTGTGATAGTTAAGAATAAGAATATGGTGGATCTAAGGATTCAATGAGTTTAAGTATACATAAGTATGATCTACATGATCTAAGGAATGAGGTAAGACATGAATTCTAAAAAGATAAGATGCATGGGAACTTTGGCGACAAAGTTCTTTTAAGGGGGGTAGATTGAAATACCCCAAACCTAAGTATGCTAAGTAAACATCAAATCACGATGTAGTAAGGCTAGAATATGCCTTAGAAAGATTGGTAGACAATTTAAACCAAGGAAAACACAAGAAAGTGCCTTAAGGGCAATTTGGGCAAAACGTGCTCTAAGCTTGGAGTGACTTTGATTAGCACCCAAATACCATTATAAGACTTTAGTAATATGCTAATGGACATTTTAAATCAATTAGCAAAGAAAACAAGCTTGAAAACAAGTTAAAACACAAATGTGCTTTAAGAAGTCTTAAAGCACATTTTTGAGAAATTGTCTTAGAATTGAGTTTTGAGTGGCTAAATGTCCATCATTACTCTTTAATCATGTGTACTAATTAGTATCACATTAGGAAGCCTAAATCAATGGGAAACCAAAAATTTCAGAAATATGTGCACTAATTAGTGAATAGTGCCAAATAGTGACTAGTTTAAGTTTTAATCAATATAAGCTAATTAGTTGGTCAACAAAGACCATGACTAGCCTTATTTAAGATGGGGGCCGGTTTTCTAAGGGATGAGTCACCCAAGACTTCATCAAATAAGAAAGGATAAAGAAGAGTAAAGTAAAAGGAGTTACTATTTGCTTTTATAAAGCAAAATATCTCTTATTAGCCTACCTTCTCTCCTCTTCTCCATTCATTCTCTTTTTCCACGGTTTTCTTCATGCTCTTCATCCTCTCAAACCGAGAGAACAAGCTCCATTGTTGCCTCACCTTGCCTTGTCTACAACTCACTCATTTTAGCTCCAAATCAAAAACTAAACACATATTATCTTAGTTAGCTCAAGCTCTAGCTTTCTATCTTTTCAAATCTTTCAAAGCTCAAGTTTGGTGCCATGAGAAAACTCCATTGATGGAGGAAAATCAAGTTTGAAGAGCTCATTAGCTTCTCCATTCTCTTAAGGTAAAGAAAATGTAAGAAAAACCAAGTTTCCATCACTTCCTTACATGGCCGAAAATTACTACTCATGGGGCCTTGTTTTTATGCCTTGTTCTAGCTTGATTTATTCACAAGGACTAGTGGAGGTCCTATTTCATTCAATGCCAAGGTCTATCTTGAGACTTCAAAGGTAATCATCCACTTTTATGCCTTAGAACACATTTCTAACCTAGGTTTTCATTCCTTGAGGTTAGTGTATTGTTTAGTACTCATATGAAGTACTTGAATATTGATTAGAACATTGGCAAGGGGAATTTAAGTGGTGGCCGATATTCATTCAAGAAGAAGGTCTAAGGAGGAAGATAAGATAAGCTTGAGAAAACAAGGTAAATTACTTACCTAATGGTGGTTAAGGGTTAAGGAATGAGTTTTAGATGAGTACCAATGTAGCCTAGGGCTTACATTAGGTAATGGGTTATATAACCTAGGAAAATGAACTTAAATAAGCTTGTGAACTTGTGACTAAGGAGCCAATGGGAATGAGTTAGTAATATAAGTTTGAGATGGTTTTAAGAGAGCATTATAACTATTATGAGATTGATGGGTGTATTTGCAGGTTGAAAGCTTTTATATGTGGGAAATTCAGTGCTTAAGTTTAAGTCATTTAAGGGCCTAAGAGCCATGTCATTTAAGAGCCTTGGTGCTATGCAATTTAAGATTATTGCAATGTAATGAGTTGTTGTGAATGAGTTGGTTTGGTGATGAGATGTGATGAGAAAGAACTTGATGTGTGTGAGATGGTTGAATGAGGAAAACAATGCATTTGGGCATGATAAGATGCTAGAGAAGCTATGACGAAATTTGAGTAGAAAACAAAGTGTTTAAGTGGTAGTGGTGAATTAATATGCCCTAGGGTTTACTAGGGAGCATGAAAAGAAAATTGGGTGGAAATGAGTTAACTAAGGAGTTCTTGAGGTTTAGAATGACCTAGAGATGTCTAGGAGGAATTAGAGGATTGGTGAGTGTATTAAACACACCAAAATCATGATATGAGGAATGTAAGACTTGAGCATAAGTTTAAGGAGAAGGTGTATAATGCTTAAGGTGATTTAGATATGTTCTAAGGGAATTTAATGACAAAGGAAGTACTAAGAAGTTTTAGAGGTTGTCTTGATGAAAAAGGGGTGAGATAAAGTGTTATAATGAGTTATAATGACTTAGGCATTACTATGAAGGATTTAGGAATCAAGAGAATGTATTTGAGTATTTAGGACTTAGGCAAATGTTGGTAAACAACTAGGAAGGAGATAAGGTGTTGATGGATGGAAGCTTAAGCTTGTGAAGGAACTTCAAGTAAATGCATAAAAGAGTTTTAGATGGTGAAAGATGCTTGGGAGATGATGTTATAGTGGTGGGGAAACATTTGGCATAGTGGTTACAGTAGGTATGAACCACCACCTAGAAACCTAGTGGAAAAATGTTACAAGTGTTGGCATGGTTACAAGGAAAAATGCATAATGATTAAAGTGGATGTTGGTGAGTGATTTAAAGTGTTTAGTGGTTGGCTTAAGGTGTATTTGAGGTGCCCAAATGAGGTTATAACATATTAGGATATATGAGGAGAAGTTTGGAGTTGAAAGAGAATTTAGAAACAAGGTTCTGGAGCCGACCGACCTTGGGGACCGGACCTGCAAGGTCGGTCGAGCTCAGTTTACACTACCGGAGAAAGTTTCTGGAACCGACCGAACTTGGGGACCGGACTTGCAAGTTCGGTCGGGCTTGTAATTTGTGAAGGAATTAAGTCACTGGAACCGACCGAACATGGGACCGGACTTGGCAAGTTCGGTCGAGCTTAAATTTCCCACGGGGGAAACTCTCGGGAATGGACCGACCTTGGGACCGGACTTGCAAGGTCGGTCGGGGTAGAATTTTCAAACGGTAATGTGTTCTGGAATGGACCGACCTTGGGTAAGGTCGGTCGGAAGTTCGGTCGAGCCTAAAAAAAAAAGAAATTTTGAATTCTAAGGATGGTAATAGGTAATAAGGTATACCTTTGGTAGGGTGGTAATGATTAGGACCCTAAGGACTTAAGGGATTAAGTTAAGTTAAGTATAAACTTAAAAGTTTAAGGTTAAGTTGTGAGATTAAGTTGTAAAACTTAAGAGGTGTTAGGTGGGAATCATTATGGGTTAAGCAAGTCAAATGAGTTGAATTAAGTTAAGTGATTAACAACCTAAAACTGAATGAATGTTTTAGGGCTTGGGAATTTGGACTCCGGAAGAGAGTAAGCAACCGAACGACCAACGGTGAACGGTACAGTTCTTCTTGTGACCTGCTTGCTAACGAGGTGTCCCTCGGCTTGTGTGCTATTTTTTTTGTGTGCTCACTAAACAAGATAAAGCATGCAACCGTAATATTATATTTATTGTATTGTTGTGTGATGTTTGAAAACTAACTCAACATACCGTGAGAACTTACTAACCAACGTTTAGTAAGGGAATGAGTGAGACTAAGGAACGCTCCCTAATATGGGACGATATGAACCGAAAGAGGTTAACCAACAAACATGGTCTTGAGATTACTACTAACTGGAACTTGAGTGAGGAAACCCGGGACCGATCTCCGGTCATGCATGCTAAGGAAAGGGGGTCGGTATCTATAGCAGATTCGACTTCCGATTAAGGACTAGTCCTCGGACTAGTAGCCTTGGGTCGGTTGGCCGGCTCGGCTACATTGGACATCCAGTCCAAGGTAGGTGGCTTTAAGATGGCGTGGGGGGATCAAGCCTACATCCCCAACAATTTAAGAATGTTGTTTATTGCCGTAAGTGTCCTGCTGCTGGCTAGGGTTAACCAAGCCCTACAAAAGTAAACAACGAACTAAGGGCTAACCTGTTCCCAATGAGAGAACGGTTGGCATACATAAGGTAAGGTTAAGATAAGTTGCAACCATTCCTCTTTAAAGGATGGTTTGTATATTAAGACTAAGATAAGCTACATCCACTCCTTATTAAAGGGTGGTTGTTTCTAAGATTAAGATAAGACTAAGATTGAGGTGAGATAAGGATGGACTAAGATTAAGAGGGAACATTACTTAAGGAGTTAAATAATTAACTCTCTAATTAAGGGAACGCATTTAAGTCGTTTTGTGTGTGAACTTTGATTGTTCATATCTGAGTTGTTGTTTACTGCACTTTCTATTATGTTGTGCATCTAATCAACCTCCATGCTATCGACAATTAGTCGTCGTAGCCACGTTAGCTTGGGGGCCATGAGAGGATCGTACCAGCATTCGTGCTGACCCCCCCTTGGGGGCTGTTTTTACTACACAGGTGTACATCAGGTGGCGGCCGTCGCGAGAGTAAGAAGAGGATACAAGTGTTAAGGATTAAGTGTGGCCTACGAGTTGTGCATGTACACTCGTATGGCAATTGAGTTAGTAAGATGTATAGGATGTGAGAGGATTGTAAGAAGAATATGTATTTGGTTAAGGTTGTTATGTACTAATGTTCGGTATATTCTGTAGTCAGATCGTGGCAAGGTCCTGGAGTGTAAAGAATTCCGCTATGACATGTATATATATATATGCTGTTAAGTTGCGAGACCACATTTGGATTGAGTTGGGGTGTTACACGTGAGCTATGGAGGAAGTTTGGTTGATTTGGTTGCTCAAAATCAAGTAAGTGTATTAATCAATTATAATATAAAGTTTTTATGTGATTTTGTTACTCTATAATGTAAGCCGTGAGTGAGAAATGGTCAAAATGACTTAATTAAGTGTTAAAATGTTAATTAACAATTTTGGCTAGTTTACTATATATTAAGATGGCTTATAATGCCATGAAAATGATTTAAGTTGTTAAAATGCAATTTATAAAAAATATTGAGGATAAATAATGAAAGCCGAGAGTTTATATGGTTATATATTACCAAACTATACATTAAAATGTTTATTAACATTTTGGGTAGATAACCTAATGTTTATGTGACACATAATGTCGTAGGAATTAACTAATTAGTTAAAAATCAATTTATAAATATTGTTGCAAATATATTTACCAAGCCGTGGGTTAATAATGTCTTTTATAACATTTATATGTAATTTATAATATATGTTAAGGTTTGTAATAAGGCCATATACCTTAAGCCATTTAATTTTATGTTTAATTAAGTTTAAATCAATTTTTATATTAAATAAATATTATCGAAATGAAATTTGGGGTTGAATTGTAATTAAAATAAAATTTAGAGGCTGAATAATGAATATAGCCAAAAACCATATTTTATAAGCTATTAAAATAAGTTTTATAAAGCTTTATTAAAATTTGGGGTCAAAATGTAATTTTCTGAAAATATTGGAAAACCGGGTGTAATAAACTATGGTCAAACAGATAGTCAAAAGGGTCCATGTTGACCAAATTAGGAACCTTGACCAAGGTTAATCACATAAATAATTAAATTGTGATCATATAGTAATATTATGAGTTAAATATTGAAATTACAAAACTATTGGGGTATAAAACATAATTACCGAAAGTTTGGTGTTCAAATAGTAAGTATAACACTTAATAACATTTGGGTAAAGTTTGGTAATTTTTGGAATTAAATAAATGGCTATACATTAAGATAGGTGTATAATATAAGGTTTTAATGATATTAAAAGTATAGGTTATAAAACTGGGTGAAGTTGCAAATATGCAAAGTTTAGTGGGGCAGAAAAATAAATTGGAACAACCCTAGGGGGCCTATTCACAAATTAAATGAAGCCTAAACTATAGGTTATAAAATTATGAGTATTAATATGATATTATATAAGCTATATGTGACATGTTATAATAATTGTGGTAAAAGTGTAAATATAGAAAATATGTGGTGTGCTGGAAAATAAACCAAACAGACCTAAGGTCTGTTCGGTAATGTAATTAAACAAAAAAACATACGTTATATCTTATTATAAGATTTAATTGTTATAACATATGGTATATGTAACATACCATGAAATATGTGATGAATATGTGATTATAAGAAGTTATAATGTGTTGGAAAATAATTAAGAATATCCCTAGTGGCTGTTCATAATTTTGGGGAAATATAACCATAGGTTATATTAATTACTAAGTTAAAATGATATAATATAAAGTATATGTTACATTATATAAAATATGTGGTATAGTTGGAAATAAAGGAAAAATATGAAGTGTGAAGAAAAATGAGGTTATATTATATGCTCCAAACCGGCAATATATATGCGTTGTAATAAAACTATAAGTTATATTAAGTACAAGGTTAAAATGTTATAAGATATGATATGTATAACATTATATTAAATATGTGGCAATATTGTAATAATGGAAAAATGTGAGGAGTTGATGAAAATCAGATTTATAAAGTATATGCCTTACGGCAATGATATAGTTTTTATTAAAAACTATAGGTTATAATATTTAATGAGATAAAAATATCATATTATATGGTATGATGATATTAATGTAACATTGTATAAATTATGTGGTCAAAAACATAATTAATGAAAGTAATGTGCTATGCGCAAATAATAAGTCTTGGAAAATTGAATTTTAAACTATGGTTTACAATGATATAAATAGTATAGATATTATATAGTATTAATGTGATTAAATGAAACAATTATCATTAATAACATTCACATGAAATAATGTGACAATTAATGAGAAAATGGAATTTATGAACTAAGGTTAGTATACAATAAACCTTAGGGATTAAAAGTACATGTCATGAAATATTACAAAATATTAAGGTAAGCTCTTAATATAAATTGCATAATATAATGCAACAAATCAAAATAATCATCTTACATTAAGATGATAAAAATGTGACATATAATATAAGAATATGAATCATGAAATATAAATATAAGTGTATATACATGTGATGCGCAAGTAAATGAGAGTAATATAAATAATGAGTATATGATATAGGTGGAAACTATATAATATAAACGAGTGGATGTTATTACATTAATAAGTTTGAAAAGTACAAGTTTTTTAGTTGAAATTAAATATAACTTGTTACTAGTCTTGTATATTATAATACATTATAAAGGGTTAATTAAAAATGTTACACCCCAACTATAACATTACACTTAACAACCATTTGCAGCGGAAAACATAACTCATCATATTACTCAACTCATTAGTGTTACACGCCGTTAACCACCCACGTGGCTAACAAGGCTAATACTTATACATTGTATCGGTCTGATGGACCAGATTCCCGAGCAACTACACATTACAACCTCGTTCCATTTCCAACAAACAATATACATTTACATTCCAACTGTACCGAGTATTTACAAACTAATGCCGATAACAGTTTCGGTCTTACTACACCTACAATACATACGTAATTAAATAACTACCCATGTACAAATTATCACCCCGTCCCACTCTCGAACAGCTCTCAGCTCCTTGTACATGAAAAGGAAAAAGGGTGGCCCCCAAGGGGCTCAGCACCTTTGCTGGTATGGTAATCGTGCAGCCCGCATGCTACCGGCCACGCACAACTAATTGTCGTCTAAGCATGCGATTGATTATATTTAAATCATGCATGTAACTAACAATACATAACACACGTCCATTTAACACACATCCAAACAATGGGACTCAAACGAGTCAGTCAACACACCAACACGGGTTAGATTACTTATTGTGTTCCTTAACCCTTGAGGGTTTCTACTGTAATGGAGCTATCTTCTTATTAGACGACACTTACCCATTAAATCGGGTTATACTTGAAATCCTCTTATTATACGTAGGGGTTGATACCCATGATCAATACACTCAACATAACAACACACGTCACAAACTAACATACATACAACATAACCCGGGGAGAGTCACGTGAGGACTCGTACCGGAAGGAGAATTAGTCATCTCACTGGAGCCTAGAGAACCTTTATATTCCCATGCTAAGCTCGTTAAACATCAACTTATTGTTCTTCATAGGGAACGTATATTAACTTAAGATGTGTCGGATATAACATAGTTCCGAACACACCGTACACACTTACTTACTTAGATATTTTGGTCTTAATATAGAACCGTTCACATTATACCCATATCCCTCTAGTCCGACGTGAGTCAGATAAATAGCCTTGGTTAAGCTTGAGAATGATTGAAGACCAAGAAGGAAATCAACCATAACATAACAGAGAGAGAGTTAATTCAAATAGAGATACCAACTCCCAAACAACACGCGCGATCGGAATGACCGGATTCCTCACCCCCCATAAATATATACATATAGTTAAGAGTTCCATTATGGAACCTATCACATCCATACACCATATTGTGTAACGATTGGGTTAAACACACAAGGGAGGTAAACATACTTACACACAACAACAACACACAACTAACGCACGCATAGCCGTGGTTAGAACGTTCCCATGGGTTGGGTCGTTAAATCCAAATACCTATCTCTTATGCAATCCTAAAGTCGGTTAGCTAAGGTTTAACACATATTTGAGGTTAAACGGTATTGGAGACTAAATACGCCACATAAATAAATTACTGTAAACTTGAAATACCCCAAACCTCAGTATGTTGTTTAAACATTTAAATATGGTATACTAAGACTAAAAAGAGTCTTAGAAACATTAGTAAACAATTTTAACCATAGAAAACACAAACAAATGCCTTAAGGTCAATAAAGGCCAAAATGTGCTCCAAACTTGGGATAAGCTTGGTTAAGACCTAATGAACTTACCAAGACCTCATTTGTATACTAATGAACATATTAAACCAATTACCAAAAAAAACCAAGCTTGAAAACAAGTTAAAAACAAATGTGCTTTAAGGAGTCTTAAGCACATTTTTGAAAAATTGTCTTGTAAATGAGTTTTGAATGGCTAAATGTCCATCATTACTCTTTAATTAATATGTGTACTACTTAGTATCACATTTGGAAGTCTATATCAATGGGAAATCAAAAATTTCACATCTGTCATTATAAGTGTGACAATTGGTTAACAAAGACTAAAATACCCCTTGTTATAATATGGGGGCCGGTTTTTATAAGGGTGAGTCATCTCCCCCTTGTTAGTTATCAAGTAAGTAAAATTAATAAAGCAAAACACTATTTACCTTTTACTTAAATATCTCCAAAAGTGAACTTATCTTCACTTCTCATTTCCCTCTTCATTTCCCACGGTTCCAAGCTCTCTTCTACCTCCTTCTTGCTCTCCATTCACGGTTTTGCAATAGTACCACCACCACTCTTCATCTTCAACCTCTTGGAACTCCTAGCTCACTTTGCCAAATCAAAAACAAAGACCCCCATTCTCTTAGTCTCATCAAGCTCTTCATTCCTATCTTCTCAAAATTCCAAGAGCTCCATTTTGGTGCCAAGAGAAATCTCCATGGGAGGAGCTTGAGCTCATATTTTCACATATTGTTGTTCTCCTTTCCTTCTAGGTAAGGAAACTCAAAGAAAAATAACATTTCCTTCATGTTTTTGTGTTGTCCGAAAGTCACCCTTAATGGTGTCCTTATGTTGCTTTGTTCTAGCTTCATTTCAACCTTTCATGGACTAGGTGGAGTCCTCTCTTGATATATATTCAAACTCTCTTCAAGTTCTAAGGTAAAACAATCATCTTAATGCTTTAAAATAATATATGTAACTAGGGTTTACAATGAGATGAAGCATAAAGCTTGTATACTCATTTTATCATTTGTATAATGTTTAGAAGTTGACAAGCAACTAAAAGCCTTGCCAATTTAGTCAAGGAAACAAGAAAGAAGTTTGTGAGGAAAAGAGGTAAATATGCTAACCTAATGTGGTTTAAAGTCTTAGGAGAAATGAGCTTATATTGCTTATGAAAATGATTTAAGGAGCCAATGGTAAATGACTTAGAAGAATGCTCTCAAGGGCTTAGTAAAAGGGCATATGTATTGTTGAGTGTAATTGCAGGTCAAAGGCAAATACATTGTGGAAATTCAGTGTTTAAGATTTATGCATCTTAAGGGCCTAAGAGCCATGCTATTTAAGCGCCTAAGTGCCAAGCAATTTAAATTATGCACTATATTGTGATGTAGTGTTAAATGAGTGAAGTTTTGTGTATAAGAATGTTCTTGATGGATTTTAGTGTTCTTGATTGTTAATGGTGAGAACAATGTGTTTTGGTTTAGTAATGTTCTAGGAGAACCTATGTCAAAATTTAGATAATGTATAAGAAGTTCTAAGGGTTTAAAATGGGTTTGGTAAGTTAGGAAATGTTTAGAATGGTTAAGCGTTCAACTAGTGAAAGAAACATGCATTAAGGTATTCTAGGAAATAAAAAGGACTTAGGCAATGTTTTAGAGGATTTAGAATGCAAAAGAATGTTTTGGGATACTTCAAGATCATGGTGAGATTGTGTTTAGGACTTGTGCAATGTTGGTGAATAAGGGAGAAGTAATGTGTTGCATGAAGAAACTATAGACTTGTAGAGAAGTCTAAGGAATTGGTTAGGAAGTAAAGATGCTTGGGAAATAATGTAGTAGTGGTGAGGAAACATTATTGGCATAGTGGTTATCATAGGTATGAAACACCACTTAGAAACCTAAGGAGAAAACATTATAAGTGTTAGGAATTTTGGTAAGAAATGAGTAAGTGTATGAGGAGAAAGAAGATGAGTTTTATGGATGTTTTATGAGAGAATAATTGTGCCAAATGGTGTTGGAAAACATTAGAAGGCTTGAGGAAAAGTTTGGAGGGGATTTGACAATTTTTGGGCATGTTCTGGTGGCGTCCGACCCAGGGGGCCGACCCAAGTTTGGGTCGGACGGCCTCTGTTAGACGCCAGTAAGTGGTTCTGGAACGGTCCGACCCAGAGGACTTGGGTCGGACATGGGTCGGACGGGTGAGTTTAAAAGACGGTAAAGTTTCTGGAATGGTCCGACCCAGAGGACTTGGGTCGGACATGGGTCGGACAAAGTAGAATGTTTCAAATCCGAAAGTTACTGGAAGGGTCCGACCCAGTTGGTTGGGTCGGACGGTGGGTTGGACTGACCAAAACTTAAAAAAACAAAACAAAAAAAACATAAAAGTATGGGTGAAGTAATAAACCCTAGGGGGTATAATGTAGGTAATCAAGGATAAGTTGGGGCATTAAACATGTCATATAATCATGTTAAACATTTAGTAAATTTGAAGTAAGTAAGTAATTAACCGACATTCTTAAACATATAGGAGTGACCTACGGTGGAAATCAATCGAAGCAAGGACCAAGGTATGGTTTTGCAGTCTGTTGCCTACCGGTTTACACCGGCTTGTGTGTTGTTGTTTTTCTGTGTGTTTATGACCTTGTAAGACTTAAGTCATGTAATGAGTTTACCGTTGTTAAATATTATTGTATCGTTAAGTGTGACTCCATTCCCTTGTGTGTGTCTAACAAGACTTAACCACTTGTATGTGATTGATTGTTGAGTTCGATGTTGAACTTCTAACAAGTGCTAATGGGGAGTGAGGAGTCCGGTCTGTTCCGGCCACGCGTGTGAGTATAGGAGTCGATGTCATAACCGGTTCGATTCTCTTTGTATGTTATGGTTGTTTTCCAATTTAGTTTCCAACCCTCCCTTTAGCTTAAACAAGGCTATTTTACTGACTCACGTTGGGCCACAGAGGCATACTATGTGTTGTTTCGGTGTGCTTGGATCACTATATCCGAGGCACCTTGTGTTAAGTTATCCGTTCACTCTAACAGGACGGTAACGAGTTATGTAACGAGCTTAGCATGAGTATGGCAACATTCTCTAGGCTCTCCATGGGAACTAATTGTATTGGTTCACTTCCTAAAAGGAATTGTTCTTGTATGTTCTGTGTGATGTTGTGTACAATACTCATGTTATGATATATGTATATGTTGTATGTTTTAAAAAGAATGCCATGTCATCATGACAATTAGTTGCGCGTATCCCGGTAGCCGATGGGCTGCGCGTTAACCATACCAGCCAAGGTTGCTGACCCCTCGGGGGCTCCATATTTCTTTTACTGTAGGATGAGGATCGAAGAAGCATAATGGCTTTAGATTCTAGGATGCAGGATTACTTTTGATTACTTTGGATGTTAAGCCCGGGATGCGCCTGTGCTCCCGTGGCAATATATTTTGGTACCATGGTATACAGTGACGGTTGTTGGTGTATAGTTTACAGTTATGATGTAGCTACAAACTTGGTATTTTGTTAATGTATTAAAAGTTATTAGTTCTATGCTCGGGAGTCTGATCATCAGACCGATACGCTTGTATTTATTCTGCCTTGTTAACCACGTGGGTGGTTAACGGCGTTGTAGCACCGAATCGTTTAGTTATTGTTTAGTCGTTTAGTTCCGCTGCGATTTCAAGTGTTGTTATGTGCGTAGTAGGGGTGTTACAAAAAGTGGTATCAGAGCGAAGTATCGCTCTAATGGCTAGAATACCGAGCTTAAGGATATACCGAGTTAGGAAATCTAACCATAGTTACCTAATTAATAGTTAGGAGAAGGTTAACCACTAACTAAGTGTGGAAATACCTTATTTTCAGGAAGATGTTACAACCGTTGGACCGATAAGTGTGCAAGCACAGTGCTAATAAATGTTCATGTGAATTCAGATGTCAGGTAGACCACGAGGTTGAGGCCGCGGGCGCGGCATTGGTGATACTGGGAACCAGGGGGAGAACCCTACGACACAGGTCATGGCCGACGCTGTTGCGGCCGTCCGTAGCCCAGATGGTCCCACAGTTATTAGCTGTGATGCAGCAGCAGCAGCACCAAGGCGGTGAGGGTCAACAAGGGCCACAACCGCAACCACAGCCGCGCGAGACCAACTGGGTCAAGGCGTTGGCGGATTTGAGATCACCGTCCGTCTGAGGGACGAGGAGAGTGCGCTCAAAGCGCAAGGCCATGAGCGAGGGCCAGGGCACGTAAGGGCAAGGGGGAGGAAAGAAGAAGAAGCCATACCCCCAGTCCCAGAAATGACAGCAACAGGGTGGCAAGGGCCAGGCCCAGACCACCACTGCTGAGGAGCCTCTGCAGCTCACCTACGCGTATGCGGCCAAGCCCTTATGCTCTTACCCACCCAAGGGTAATTAATCAAATTCCAATACCGAAATCTAGTGTGTATTACTATTTTGTGAAATATGTACTGAGTGTGTGATATGTTCGCAGCTAGCACGGGCTCTGAACCGGAGTGCCACTACTATTGTAAGTGGTGTAACGGAGACCACCCCAGCAAGGACTGTAAGGGTAATGATGTGCAGTGCCGATACTGCAAGAAGATGGGGCACCGTGATTATGAGTGCTGGCAGAACCCGAACAGTAGAAACTACAGGCCTAAGGGGCAATGGAAGGGTAAGGCCACCGCGACCACTGATGGCCTGAAGACGGCGAATCAGCCACCCCCAGATCAGAGGTACACAGATTCCCAGAAGGGGAAGGGGTCGGGACCTAGCAAGGCCACCCTGCATGTGGTGGACCGGTCTGAGGCGCCAGGGCTCTCTTCTAGACCAGGTACCGCCTAAGCTGTTGAGTGAAATAAGTGATTGCATACCGCATTTCATGCATGTGTGTTAGTGAGTTAAGGTAAACAACCGTGTGAGTAAAGAATTAAAGTATGATGTGAGAACACCTAATTAGGTAAATTGAAAACTTAGGAACTTTCAATATTTGCTATCCAATCCCACCCACACCAAACCCTGAAGAAACCACCATCAACATCACCGACTTTCCAAGGGAGCAATGTCAGGTTATCCAGCCAGGTATGATACTTCTAAATGGATACTGACACCCGGAGACACAAATCCACATCATCAGATGATGCAACGAACTGGGGGCAACACCCGGAGGATTCTACACACCCGAGTATCCGAACGGATCAAGAATGAAATTGAAGATGATGTGCATGGGTAAGGACTGGAATCCTTACACCAAGACATATCAAGAAGTGCGAGCTGAAGACGGAGCAATTGTACCAAGTATACCTGAGGAGTTCCTTGCGGTCGTTAACCACGCACGTGGGAATTGCTCAGCAAGTTGAAGCGGATTCAATTCCAAGTGTTAAAACAGATTTATGCATTGTGAACTTCTACCAGAAAGGTGGACGGTTGGGTTTACACCATGATAAGGACGAGTCACCCGAGTCTCTAAGTAAGGGAGTGCCCGTGGTGTCTTGGTCCATTGGTGATACCGCAGTGTTTATATATGGCGAGCAGAAGCGTGCTGATCTCGCAAAGAAGTTAGTACTAAAATCAGGAGATGTGTTAATCATGGGTGGGCAATCGAGGATGCTATATCATGGCATCAGGAAGAACAAACTAAATACCGCACCGTCAGCAGTGATCAACGCCACACACATGAAACCCGGACGTCTGAATTTGACCTTCAGACAGTATTAAAGCCTTGTATAATTATGTAATGTGTTAAGCCAGTGTATGTTAAGGATGTTGTATGTATTAGTTATGTCAACAGTGTAAACCAACTATTGATGTAAGAAGAGTGTGTTAATGAATAAAGTGGAGTTGTTTGAAGTATGTCAACCGTGTTATCACCAAATACTTATTAGTTTGCCAATGAATTAGGCTGTGCACTCGGAACGGGAGGTATACTGAGTGTTTGCAATGAGGCAGAAGCCGGCAGGAGCGGCACAATCCTCACCGGTACCTTTCCAGTCAATGGCGTGGACGCTTCGATCTTGTTCGACTCCGGAGCCTCACATACATTTATTTCGCTATCTTTGGAAGAGCTGGGGTTAGACGGTGATGAGATGCCAGACTTCCTAGTACACTCTCCGTCGAAAGAGCGGATCAGGTGTACCCGCTACCACCAGATGTTGTTGTAACGAATTCGTGGTGAAGAGTTTCCGATCGACTTGATAGAGTTCGAGGGACTTGGTTTTGATGTAATCATCGGGATGAACTGGTTGGAGCGGTACAAGGGGGCAATCCTATGTGCGAGCATCGTCTGCTTTTCGAGTCCGTCTGGGGTTGCAATTCTTACCGCCAGAGGCCCAGGGAGCCTTCGACTCAGATCATCACCGCCATGGCTATTGTCGTGAACTACGACGAGGGAATGATGTATACCTCTGCTATGTCCAGGACATAGAGAGAGACCCGAGTTTAGTCCTGATGTGCCGGTAGTGTCGGAGTTTCCTAATGTATTTCCTAAGGAACTGCCAGGCATGCCGCCAGCACGGGAAGTTGAGTTTGAGATTGATTTGGTTCCGGGACCGGACCAATTTGCGAAGGCGCCCTATCGTATGGCTCCAGCAGAGATGACTGAGCTCAAGGAGCAGCTGAGAGACCTACTCGACAAGGGGTTATCCGCCCTAGCGTTTCACCATGGGGAGCGCCGTCGTCCTTTCGTGAAGAAGAAGGATGGTAGCCTCCGCCTGTGTATTAACTATTGAGAGCTGAATGCAGTTACGGTGAAGAACCGTTACCCTTTACCGCGCATCGATGACTTATTTGATCAGTTGAAAGGAGCATCAGTATTCTCCAAGATAGATCTACGATCTGGATACCATCAGATTGCCATCCGTGACAGTGACATTGAGAATACAACATTCAGAACCAGATATGGACATTATGAGTTTACGGTTATGCCATTTGGTCTATCCAATGCACCAGCTAAGTTCATGGACTTGATGAACCGCTTGTTCCAAGATCAGTTGGACAAGTCAGTGGTAGTCTTCATCGACGATATTCTTGTGTACTCGAAATCGAGAGGTGAGCATGAAAGCCACCTAAGAAATGTGTTACAAACATTGAGGAAGAATCAGTTGTATGCTAAATTTTCGAAGTGTGAGTTTTGGTTGAACCAAGTATCTTTTCTTGGCCATGTGATTTCTGAAGCCAGGATCGCTGTTGATCCGGCAAAGATAGATGCAGTGCGCACCTGGCCTAGGCCGAAGACAGTTACCGACATCAGGAGCTTCCTCGGTCTGGCAGGTTATTATAGGAGGTTTGTGAAGGACTTCTCCAGTGTCTCGAAGCCGATGACTTCCTTGATGAAGAAGGATGCACCATTCGAGTGGACAGATGACTGTGAGAGTTCTTTCCAGAGTCTCAAGGATGCTCTGACATCTGCACCAGTCCTGACTTTACCAGACGGTCCAGATGGTTTTGAGGTCTATTGCGACGCATCAGGTAGAGGTATGGGTTGTGTGTTGATGCAACACGGGAAGGTCGTAGCGTACGCCTCCCGACAGCTGAAGAAGCATGAAGAGAACTACCCTACCTACGACTTAGAATTGGGTGCCATTGTCTTCGCATTGAAAATATGGCGACATCACTTGTATGGGGTAAGTGTGACAATTTATTCTGACCACAAGAGTTTAAAGTAATTGTTCACTCAGAAGGAGTTGAACATGAGGCAAAGAAGATGGGTCGAGTTTCTAAACGACTACGACATCAATCTGCAGTATAAGGAGGGTAAGGCAAATGTGGTAGCTGACGCATTGAGTCGCCGAGCACACTCTCTCCATTCGTTAGTCTCTCATACTAGCTTGGTTGAAGAGGTACGGAGTGCTCAGATGACGGATCAGTACATGTTGGAGATCAGGCAGAAGCTTATTGATGGCACATTCGAGGGTCAGAAGTACGACTTCCGGCTCCACGATGATGACCTGATTAGGCTGAATGGCCGACTGTGTATTCCGAGCAGTAGCGCTGAGCTGAAGGAGCGCATACTGAGTGAATCCCATTGTTCTACAACTTCGATTCACCCCGGAGCTTCAAAAATGTATAAGGGTATGAAACGTTATTTTTGGTGGACTGGAATGAAAAAGCATGTGAATGATTATGTATTGAGGTGTCTTACTTGTTAGAAGGTCAAGTTTGAGCACCGACGACCTGGTGGTATGGTACAGCCAATGCCAGTGCCTGAGTGGAAGTTCCATGACATTTCTATGGACTTTCGTAGTAGGGCTTCCGCCTACAAGGGGAGGTCTGAATATGATTTGGGTTGTTGTTGACCGACTGACCAAGGTGGCTCGATTCATACCGATGAAGGACACCTGGAAAGTGGCAAAACTTGCAGAGCTCTTTGATAGAGAGATTGTTCGGCACCATGGGGTACCGAAGACTATCGTGTCTGACAGGGATACCAGATTCCTCTCCGGGTACTGGAAATCCATACGGGAAGCGCTTGGTACCGAGCTGAAGCTAAGTACAGCGTTCCACCCACAGACAGATGGTCAGAGTGAGCGCACCATCCAGACACTTGAGGATATGTTACGTGCATGTGCACTTGATTTTCAGACCAGCTGGATTGACAAGTTACATCTGATCGAGTTTAGCTACAACAACAGTTACCATGCTTTGATCAAGATGTCTCCCTTCCAGGCATTATACGGTAGACCATGCCGCACGCCATTATACTGGGATGAGTCGAGTGAGACGGTCATTATAGGACCAGAGTATCTGGAACAAGTTCAAGCCGAAGTACGCCAAATCCAGGCTAACATGAAGGCAGCTCAGGATAGGCAGAAATCGTACGCCGACGTGCGCAGACGTGACCTGGAGTTCGCCGTGGGCGATCAGGTATTTCTGAGAGTATCCCCCATGAAGGGAGTATTTCGTTTTGGCCAGAAAGGCAAGTTGATCCCGAAATATGGGGCCTTATGTTGTGACGGAGCGGATCGGCCCGGTAGCTTACAGACTTGATTTACCCGCCGAGCTGGGCAAGGTACATGATGTATTTCATGTGTCCCAGTTGAAGAAATATATGTCTCATCCGTCTCATGTACTTCAGCCTGAAAGGCTAACCTTAGAGCCGACCATGCGATCAGTGGAGACTCCGGTACGGATTCTGGATACTAAGACTCGAGACACTCGCCATAAGTCTGTAAGACTGGTGAAGGTTCTCTGGTCTAACCAGGACGTTGAGGAGGCCACTTGGGAGCTGGAAGACAAGATGAAGGCGAAGTACCCGTCATTGTTTACTTCTTAGCGTTTGTATGTATAGGGTACGGGGCGTACCCCTATTTAAGGGGGGTAGAGCCGTTTTGGTTATGTGTGTACGACATGTATTTGGATACATTGTCTGTATTATGTTGTTACCTTGTTATGTTACAGACCGTTGAGTCTGAATGATGTTGTGATGTTTTGTTGTTTGGACCTTGTGTCCGATGTTATGTAAGGATGTTGTTAATGTTGTTATGGAAGTATTGTTTATATGTGTTCCCGTGTTCTAATATTTAGGGTATGTGGGAAGTATGAACTTTGGGGACAAAGTTCTTTTAAGGGGGGTAGATTGAAATACCCCAAACCTCAATATGTTGTTTAAACATTTAAATATGGTATATTAAGACTAAAAAGAGTCTTAGAAACATTAGTAAACAATTTAAACCATAGAAAACACAAACAAATGCCTTAAGGTCAATAAAGGCCAAAATGTGCTCTAAGCTTGGGATAAGCTTGGTTAAGACCTAATGAACTTACCAAGACCTCATTTGTATACTAATGAACATATTAAACCAATTACCAAGAAAACAAGCTTGAAAAAGTTAAAACACAAATGTGCTTTAAGGAGTCTTAAAGCACATTTTTGAAAAATTGTCTTGTAAATGAGTTTTGAATGGCTAAATGTCCATCATTACTCTTAATTAATATGTGTACTACTTAGTATCACATTTGGAAGTCTATATCAATGGGAAATCAAAAATTTCACATCTATGTGCCTTGTTTTAGTGAATAGTAACAAAATAAGCAAGTTTATAACATGTCATTATAAGTGTGACAATTGGTCACAAGACTAAAATACCCCTTGTTATAATATGGGGGCCCGGTTTTATAAGGGTGAGTCATCTCCCCCTTGTTAGTTATCAAGTAAGTAAAATTAATAGCAAAACACTATTTACCTTTTACTTAAATATCTCCAAAAGTGAACTTATCTTCATTCTCATTTCCCTCTTCATTTCCCCGGTTCCAAGCTCTCTTCTACCTCCTTCTTGCTCTCCATTCACGGTTTTGCAATAGTACCAACCACCACTCTTCATCTTCAACCTCTAACTCCTAGCTCACTTTGCCAAATCAAAAACAAGACCCCCTTCTCTTAGTCTCATCAAGCTCTTCATTCCTATCTTCTCAAAATTCCAAGAGCTCCATTTCGGTGCCGAAAATCTCCATGGAGGAGCTTGAGCTCATATTTTCACATATTGTTGTTCTCCTTTCCTTCTAGGTAAGGAAACTCAAGAAAAATAACATTTCCTTTCATTTTTTGTGTTGTCCGAAAATCACCCTTAATGGTGTCCTTATGTTGCTTTGTTCTAGCTTCATTTCAACCTTTCATGGACTAGGTGGAGTCCTCTCTTGATATATATTCAACTCTCTTCAAGTTCTAAGGTAAAACAATCATCTTAATGCTTTAAAATAATATGTTAACTAGGTTTACAATGAGATGAAGCATAAAGCTGTATACTCATTTTATCATTTGTATAATGTTTAGAAGTTGACAAGCAACTAAAAGCCTTGCCAATTTAGTCAAGGAAACAAGAAAGAAGTTTGTGAGGAAAAGAGGTAAATATGCTAACCTAATGTGTTTAAAGTCTTGGAGAAATAGCTTATATTGCTTATGAAAATGATTTAAGGAGCCAATGGTAAATGACTTAGAAGAATGCTCTCAAGGGCTTAGTAAAAGGGCATATGTATTGTTGAGTGTAATTGCAGGTCAAAGGCAAATACATTGTGGAAATTTAGTGTTTAAGATTTATGCATCTTAAGGGCCTAAGATCCATGCTATAGAAGGGCCAAAGTGCCAAGCAATTTAAAATATGAACTATATTGTGATGTAGTGTTAAATGAGTGAAGTTTTGTGTATAAGAATGTTCTTGATGGATTTTAGTGTTCTTGATTGTTAATGGTGAGAACAATATGTTTTGGTTTAGTAATGTTCTAGGAGAACCTATGTCAAAATTTAGATAATGTATAAGAAGTTCTAAGGGTTTAAAATGGGTTTGGTAAGTTAGGAAATGTTTAGAACGGTTAAGTGTTCAACTAGTGAAAGAAACATGCATTAAGGTATTATAGGAAATAAAAAGGACTTAGGCAATGTTTTAGAGGATTTAGAATGCAAAAGAATATTTTGGGATACTTCAAGATCATGGTGAGATTGTGTTTAGGACTTGTGCAATGTTGGTGAATAAGGGAGAAGTAATGTGTTGCATGAAGAAACTATAGACTTGTATAGATGTCTAAGGAATTGGTTAGGAAGTAAAGATGCTTGGGAAATAATGTAGTAGTGGTGAGGAAACATTATTGGCATAGTGGTTATCATAGGTATGAAACACCACTTTGAAACCTTAGGAGAAACATTATAAGTGTTAGGAATTTTGGTAAGAAATGAGTAAGTGTATAAGGAGAAAGAAGATGAGTTTTATGGATGTTGTATGAGAGAATAAGTGTGCCAAATGGTGTTGGAAAACATTAGAAGGCTTGAGGAAAAGTTTGGAGGGGATTTGACAAATTTTGGGCATGTTCTGGTGGCGTCTGACCCAGGGGGCCGACCCAAGTTTGGGTCGGACGGCCTCTGTTAGACGCCAGTAAGTGGTTCTGGAACGGTCCGACCCAGAGGACTTGGGTCGGACATGGGTCGGACGGATGAGTTTAAAAGACGGTAAAGTTTCTGGAATGGTCCGACCCAGAGGACTTGGGTCGGACAAAGTAGAATGTTTCAAATCCGAAAGTTACTGGAAGGGTCCGACCCAGTTGGTTGGGTCGGACGGTGGGTCGGACTGACCAAAACTTAAAAAAAAAACAAAAAAAAACATAAAAGTATGGCTTAAGTAATAAACCCTAGGGGGTATAATGTAGGTAATCAAGGATAAGTTGGGGCATTAAAACATGTCATATAATCATGTTAAACATTTAGTAAATTTGAAGTTAAGTAAGTAATTAACTGACATTCTTAAACATGTATAGGAGTGACCTACGGTGGAAATCAATCGAAGCAAGGACCAAGGTATGGTTTTCTTGCAGTCTGTTGCCTACCGGTTTACACCGGCTTGTGTGTTGTTTTTTTTTCTGTGTGTTTATGACCTTGTAAGACTTAAGTCATGTAATGAGTTTACCGTTGTTAAATATTATTGTATCGTTAAGTGTGACTCCATTCCCTTGTGTGTGTCTAACAAGACTTAACCACTTGTATGTGATTGATTGTTGAGTTCGATGTTGAACTTCTAACAAGTGCTAACGGGGGAGTGAGGAGTCTGGTCTGTTCCGGCCACGCGTGTGAGTATGGGAGTCGATGTCATAACCGGTTCGATTCTCTTTGAATGTTATGGTTGTTTTCCAATTTGGTTTCCAACCCTCCCTTTAGCTTAACCAAGGCTATTTTACTGACTCACGTCGGGCCACAGGGGCATACTATGTGTTGTTTCGGTGTGCTTGGATCACTATATCCGAGGCACCTTGTGTAAAGTTATCCGTTCACTCTAACAGGATGGTAACGAGTTATGTAACGAGCTTAGCATGAGTATGGCAACATTCTCTAGGCTCTCCATGGGAACTAATTGTATTGGTTCACTTCCTAAAAGGAATTGTTCTTGTATGTTATGTGTGATGTTGTGTACAATACTCATGTTATGATATATGTATATGTTGTATGTTTTAAAAAGAATGCCATGTCATCATGACAATTAGTTGCATGTATCCCGGTAGCCGATGGGCTGCGCGTTAACCATACCAGCCAAGGGTTGCTGACCCCCTCGGGGGCTCCATGTTTCTTTTACTGCAGGATGAGGATCGAAGAAGCAGAATGGCTTTAGATTCTAGGATGCAGGATTACTTTTGATTACTTTTGGATGTTAAGCCCGGGATGCACCTGTGCTCCCGTGGCAATATATTTTGGTACCATGGTATACAATGACGGTTGTTGGTGTACAGTTTACAGTTATGATGTAGCTACAAACTCGGTATTTTGTTAATGTATTAAAAGTTATTAGTTCTATGCTCGGGAGTCTGATCATCAGACCGATACGCTTGTATTTATTCTGCCTTGTTAACCACGTGGGTGGTTAACGGCGTTGTAGCACCGAATCGTTTAGTTATTGTTTAGTCGTTTAGTTCAGCTGCGATTTCAAGTGTTGTTATGTGCGTAGTAGGGGTGTTACAAAACTCATTCCATGCTTATTCTTGCAAGGTGGCAAACACACAGAAAAACAGGTTGGCACACAAGCCGGTGTAACCCGGTAGGACACAGGTTGCAAGAAAACCATACCTTGGTCCCTGCTGCTTTTGTTTTCCACTGAATGTAACTCCTATACACATTGATAACGTCGGTTAATTTCCTTATTTAACTTCCAATTTACTAAGTGTTCCATACGACTACATGACATGTTTTACCATTGAACTTACACTAGTTTATCCTCATTGTACCCATTAGGGTTTACTACATAATCCATATTCCTTTTCTGTTTTTTTACAAGTATGGGTCGACCGACCCACCGACCGACCCAACCCCTTGGGTCGGTCCATTCCAGTAACATTCGGGTTCACTGATTTTTGCCCGACCGACCCGAGCTCTCTCCGACCGACCCAAAGCCTCTGGGTCGGTCCATTCCAGAAACAATTTCGTTCTTTGCTTTTAGCCCGACCGACCCAACCCTCTGGGTCAGTCGATTCCAGAAACATCTCCAGTTGCCTTATTACAGTCCGACCGACTCAGCAAGGGTCGGTCCCCTGGTCGGCTGCAGGAACTTCCCAAAAATTGTCTAAATTGCTCCAAACTCCTCCACAAGCCTCCTAATATGTTTTAACATCATTAGACACTCTTAAACCTCCATAAATCATCCACCAAATGCATGTACAAGCGTATTTCTAAAGTCCTTAAACACTTACTAAATTTCTTGCAAAATTCCTAACACTTGTGATGTTTTTCCTTAGGTTTTCTAAGTTGTGGTTTGTACCAATGATCACAACTAACCAAGTGCTTTCTCACCATCATTACAACTACTTTAAAAGCATTATTTTTCACCAACACCTCCTTTACACAACTACTTAAAATTTGTTTCCAAAAGTTCATGTTTAAACCTTCACAAGGCATTATTTTTCCTTTGTTCACCAAACTTTGCACAAGTCTCAACAATACTCTTACCATGACTTTGGTGTGTCCAAATCACTCATTTGAACTATAAATCCTTCAAGACAATGCCCAAGACATTTTAACACTTAAGAACACCTTAACTCACTTTCTTTCACCAATTTAAACCTTAACCATTCCTAGTACAACCTAGGTCACCAACTTCATTCAAATACCTAAAACTCCTTGTTTACTCACCAAATTTTGACACAGCTTATCATGTACATTCTCACACCCAAACACTTAGGTTTTCACCTTTAGACAACCAAGAACACTCAATCTCTTAATACACATTCTTACCCACAAACACATGGTTTTTTCATCCTTTAACCATCAAAGACATTCATCTTCACAAAAAATGTTCTTTACACAAACCTTTAAACTACACTACATCACAATATAGTGCATAAACTTAAATTGCTTGGAACTTAGGCCCTTAAATAACATGGCTCTTAGGCCCTTAAATTACATAAACCTTAAACACTGAATTTCCTACATAATAATTGCCTTTAACCTGCAAATACATACAACATCACATATGCCCTTAATAACCTCCTTGTTGGTATTCACTAACTCATTTCCCATTGGCTCCTTAGGTTATTTATTAAGCATTATCAAAGCTCAATTTCCTAAGACACATAATTATATTAAGATAGGTTATTTACCTCTTCCCTTCAAGATTTTTCTCACTTGTTTTCTTTTGTTCTTTCTTGATTGAAAAATCGGAAAGGAACTTGATCACTTGACAATCTTCTTATCAACGCACACTAGTACAAAAAAGGTCTATTTCGGCGCCCCTATTTTGGCGGTTGTAAGAACAACCACCGAAATAGGGGTCTGAAAATTTTATGTCTAAAAAAAAGACACCTATTTCGGCGGTTGTTAGCTAGGAACTGTCGAAATAGGGTCAAAAGGTACGTATTTCGGCGGTTCCTAGCTAACAACCCTCGAAATAGGGTCGCTGAAAATTCTGTGTCTAAAGAATGACACCTATTTCGGCGGTTGTTAGCTAGGAACCGCCGAAATAGGTCAATTTCCTAGTTCTATTTTCGCATTCCCGGTTTTGTTTTCGTCAAATTTTTGAATTCCGCCCCTCTAAATTCATTTTCCAGCCTTTCACTTCTCCCTCTCTCTTCATTCTCTTTACGCACTGTAATTTTGCAACCCTCTGTGCCTCCTCCTTCATTTTCTTCTTGTGTCTACTCCTCGAATTGC
Source organism: Limonium bicolor (assembly GCA_023374045.1). NCBI lineage: Eukaryota > Viridiplantae > Streptophyta > Magnoliopsida > Caryophyllales > Plumbaginaceae > Limonium > Limonium bicolor. The sequence goes on from CM041776.1 coordinate 476,235,201, forward strand.
TCAATCTCGCTCACCAGATTGAAGACAGGGTTGAAGCTGTTCATTCCAAATTCGGTAATATACTTGAACTTATATTTTTCTCACAGGAAAACAAGGAACATACATGCTCACATATTTTCATTCTCTGCGCCTCTATTCATTTTCTTACCTTTCACGGTAATTTTTGGAACCCCTAACTGGCGAGCAACAACATGCTCTATGCCTCACATCAATTTTGCAACCATAACTGGCGAACAAGGAATCGAACATGCTCTGCGCCTCTATTCATTCTCTGCGCCCTCACGGTAATTTTTGCAACCCTAACTGCGCCTCTATTCATGCTCTGCGCCTTATTCATTCTCTGCGCCTGTAATATCTTGAATCACGGTAATTTACAAGGCGAACAAGGAGCATACATACTCTTGCCTCAATTCATTATCATCTTGTGCCTGCGCCTTAGTTGAATCACTGGAACTGCTGCATCTCGTGAGCGAGAGGTTGAAGACAAGGTAGTAGTATAGATTTTTTTTAAAAAATAGACCTATTCCGGAGGTTGTTAGCTAGGAACCGCTGAAATAGGTGTCTTTTTTTTATAAAGAAGACCTATTTCGGCGGTTGTTAGCTAGGAACCGCCAAAATAGGTGTGTTTTTTTGTTCTAAAACGTGCCTATTTCGGCGGTTCTTAGCTAACAACCGCCGAAATAGGTAGTCTATTTCGGCGGTTGTTCAACCGCCGAGATAGGGTCGCACACCTATTTCGGCGCACCCCATTTCGGCGGTTCAGAACCGCTGAAATAGGCCCAAAACAACTACCGAAATAGGCCTTATTTGTAGTAGTGACACAAATAAGGGCAATGAACATTAAACTTGATTCTTAAACTCACATATAAACCCTAAATTTACACAAGTATTTTAAAACACTAAAATGGAAATTTACCTTGGAATTTGAAATGGAGCTTGATTAAGAAACAAGGTAGGACTCCTCCTAGTCCTTTGAAGATTGAATCAAGCTACTAAAATGAGTAAGACAAGGCGTCACTAATGGTGATTTTCGGCCATGTATGAAAATGAGAGGAAATGTGAATTTTCTTTGACTTTTCTTACCTTGAAGCAAAGGAGAACAACAAGGTGTGAAGAGATGAGTTTTTCCTCCTTTAATGGAGATTCTCCATGGCACAAAAATTGAGTTCTTTAAGATTTCAAAAGAGAGAAGTGTAGAGCCTGGTCTAACTAAGACAAATATGGTCTTAGAATTTGATTTGAAGCAATATTGAACATTTGGTGAGCAAATGAAGTTGGAGAAGAGAGGTGCTGTAGCAAGCACGGTTTTGGTTGGGAGAATGGAGGAAGAAAACGATGGGAACAAGAGGAAATGAAGAAAGGTGAGGAGAGAGGGAGTTTTTGAAGATATTTATGTTATAAAGGTAAATAGTGTTTTACTTTATTTCTTCCTCCTTAAGTTAATTAGCTGGCTAGGTTGGTGACTCCCCACCTTAAAAAAACGTCCCCCCTTCCATATATAAAACATTTATGGTCTTTTTTGACCATCTAATTAAGCTAGGTTGACTTAAGTCCAAACTAGCACTATTTGAGCACTATTCACAAATTAGTGCGCATAATTGTGAAAATTTTGATTTCCCATTGATTTAGACCTCCTAATGTGATACTAAGTAGTACACATGTTGATTAAAGAGTAATTATGGACATTTAGCCACTCAAAACTCATTTCCGAGACAGTTTTTTCAAAAATGTGCTTTAAGGCTCCTTAAAGCACGTTTTGTGTTTTAACTTGTTTTCAAGCTTGGTTTTCTTTAGTAATTGATTTAAAATGTTCATTAACATGTTAATAATGTATAGGAAGGACCTTTAGGTCATATACAAAGTTACACCAAGTCTAGGGCAAGTATTTGCTTAAATTGACTTTATGGTGTTTTCTTGTGTTTTGTTTGGTTTAAATTGTCTACCAATGTTTCTTAAGGAATTAATTAGCCTTATCAAATCATAATTGCATATTATTAAGTCTTGGTAGGATCTTTGGGTCCTAACCAAGTTCATTCCAAGCTTAGAGCATATTTTTGCTCAAACTGTCTTTATGGTACTTTATTGTTTTTACTATGGTTTAAATTGTTCACTAATGTTTCCTAGGCACTTTTTAGCTTTCATATACCATATTATAACATTTAAACAACATATCAAGGTTTGGGGTATTTCAATCTACCCCCTTAAAAGAACTTCATCCTCGAAGTTCACAGCTTCCCTCGTATCCTTTTATTGTTTCCGGGAATTACTTGCACGATAAAACTTCCATAACCAAACATACTTTGCATCACAACCTCGGACTTAACGGTCCGGGTAACATATCCACATCCATACATAACATACCTTACATAATAACCTCGGACTCAACGGTCCGGGTAACATAACAACATTTAGACACATAGGTCAGGATAATATTTATTACACATACAACACAACATGTCTTACCATGTATAGAAATCGAAAATACCTTTTATATACACTGTGATCCCGCAAAACCCGGTCACAATGGACACCTTCTAGTCCTCGTTCCTTTGGGAGATCAAAACAACCACTTAATTTTTAACATATATACTTCTCATGTCACCGGTCTGAAGACAAAGGCTCATACGTCCTCAGCTCATGAGCAAGTACAACAAAAATATTGTTTACGAGGTTAAGTATAAGAGAATCCTTTATTTAAAGGTATCAATCGAAAGTTTTGGAAATACCAATTGAAAATCCTTTTGAAAACACAATACAACTCCAAGTCCCATTCATGCTCCCTGCATCTTTTCTTAGCGTGGTTATTTGTGACCACTTATAGGGAGCTTCAAGAATCGTCCAACCCTGATGTGATCAGCATCAGTGTTGAACTATCATTCCACCCCAATTTGTGTTCGGCTTCCCTTGATCACATGCAAATCAAGTTCCACCTCCCACTTCATTTTCAAGCATCAAATAATACACTCATTTCCAATTTTCTATCTTTTTAGTCATTCTAATCATAATCATTACATCTCCAAGGGATAGAACTCTGTCTATTAGTTATCTCCATTTCACCTTTATTTAAGTTACCTAGGGAATTTAATTTTCGCTAGGTTCTATGTCGGTTTCAAACCCCTTCATAAATCACAATACTGTATATATATTATCAAAATACAATACACAATTTTACATTTATATACTGTCAGGGTTTTTGTTCCCCGGGAGTTTCTCTACTCCCTTACACTTGTACTCTCACACAACAGTTAACATAGTAGACACACTTATCACAATGGTATTCGCATCTTCTGTGTGTAATTACCACAATTAAACCCTGAATGAATGCATATGTTCATATTACAAAATAACTTATTTTGTGCTATGCACACCATAGTTCACGTACACTTGTACGTCAAATCACACTAAGCGGTTTTAGGCTCTACCCCCCTTAAAAAGGGATTACACTCACGAAATCTATCACTGAACATTGGTTTAAAATGTTCTGCCGTCGTGAAGTGTTTTAACTCCCACGCGGTCTATTATACCATGTGTTCTGGTTAGAGGATCTTAACCATCTTGGAAGTTTAGTCCCTTGAACTAAGAATTCTCATTGGAGTTTGTTTAACTCATAATCGGTTTCGATTCTAGCCTGTCATAAATTGGCCATTCCTTGTGTTCATCATGCATATTTAACATCTGAATCATTCGCTCACTATCTTCTACTGCGCGACTCTAACAACCTAGAGGTTAGTTTGCCCCTTTCGTTATTCGTAATGTATTGTACATCTCCCGTTTATCACTTTTATCCTGGTAATAACGGTTTCTCGACCGACGTGTGGTATCACTTACCGTGTGCAAATTCGGTGAGTTATTAAACCTTCCATCCGCTTTTCTGATAATTTACTGTGTATGCCCCTATGTATGTACGTGATTATTCACTTTGTTTCTTTTGACTTACTGTCGGTTGAGATCGAGCTACTACTTAATATGTAGTGCTCCCTCGGTTATTTCCCATACTTGAGGTATATTCTATACCGGTATTTGATCTTTAGTGCTACTGTAGTCCCTTATTCCTAATCATGCCTCCACACTTGGTTCTGTACAAGTATTCTTTCATTTGTACGACCTTGCATTTCCTATGCCTCGGTCCTTATAGCGTTATAAGTCTCTTTCTGCTTCCACCACAATTAACTTTTCCCAAATTCCTAACTATCTCACTCTATCTTTACTGCACAAGTGCAACACCAAAACACTCAGTCATACAGAGTGTAGAGGCGTAAACTCTGGCAGTAAATCTCTTATGCGATTGCAATAGGAATGAACATTGTTTCCTTGTTGGTTAATCAACTCCATATTATTGTGTGATTTATTCACATGTATTGGTCGCTTAATTCTTGTTCAGCACTAACTTACATGGCATCCACTCTCACATTAGCTTTCGCTCATGTACTTTTACCACTCGTATTAAGGTTCGTCATTCATTTGGATGGAAACTGAATACACTATTTTTTGAGTCTTTATGCTCCTTGAGCATTTCTCAGTCGGTGCTTCACATTATACACACATGCTACTAAGCTAATGTTCTCCCGTAATAACAACATGGCCCATCCTTGACATATTTCTTGAACTTGGTTCACTTAACTACCGCTCCCGCAGTTTCACAATATCCAGAGTTGTCCCCACTCTTAAAGCAGTGGTTCGTTCTCCGCTCTATTCACTTGTATCACATAAACTTCTACAATCGATTAAATTTACATAACACATTTTGTTTGTGGCTAATAAGCCTTATTGCCTCGAGCTGTGCTCCTTGTCGGCTGTTCACACAAATTTTTACTTCTTCATACGCTCTCACATGGTTTGGAAATTATATTGGGCTCCATGACAAGGTCGTTGCATCACGCTTCCTCTCATGAGATGCCCCTTAGGAATGTCAGATTGCCCTTTGACGACTTATCCTTCGGTATTCAAATCGAGTATTTGTTTCAACTCTTGTGTTTTTGTCACGATATTTCGTTCAACAACTGTTGACCCAAACACCCTTCAAGGATTGCTCCCGGTGTTACTGGGTTATGCCATTACATCTGGCTTGTACTCGTGGGTACGTTTAGTTGACTACATCGCTTGCGTTCTTGGCTAGGTTTAATATCCTCTTCTGTGAGGATCGTTGTCCATATTAGGCATCCTTTTTACCATGTATAGGCTCGGTATTCACTCCAGCTATCATGTTTATTCCTCGGGATTCTTGAGACATACATGATGTCTTTACTTACTAGTCAGTGCGCTTCACACTTCTTGACTCATAAACATTTCCTTGAAATGGATTCACTAATTCTTTTGGTCACGTTAACTTAACTGGGTTCCTTTACTTTAGCCATTCATGGTAATCCTTTGTTCTTTTATGCTTTTACTGCTGACCGTAGTACGGAGTCAACTACTTCCCATGTTCCGGACTCTACTCGCATACATATGTGGGGTACCCTACTGATACATTGCTACCTACCCGACTAACCTATAAGTAGGTCTGTCAGGCCCACAAGCTCCTATCGGAGTGCGGTCATCCCACATTTCAATTTTGTACACTCGTAGTGTCCGTCACATGCCTAGGTGAAGTATTCTGTTGTCAACTCCCTCATATCGTCCTATGATAATATGCATTTCGTGCTTCCCGAACTTAATAAAGGGAATTCCAACTACTGTGCTCTTAGGCATGTCCTACTTTCTTATTGTATTTTGTAGGATCGGGAGGCTAACTCAAACCAACCAAAGGTGTGAGTCTAAGAGTTGGTTTGATTCAATCAGCCTTCGTAAGTAAGAAACACTCTGTGATGCAGAGGCACTCAATCGAACTGATCAAACTGAGGATGCGGAAGACTTTTGCAGTAATTGAAATGAAACGATGAAAAGAAGGAAGGACTCTATGGAGCTCAGCAAGATACACAAATAAGCTATTTCATTTCCTGGTCAAATAAAACCACTTACAAATGTCCACTAAGTAGAAGGAATCTACTTAGCGGTTTTTCACTCACTCACCCAACACACTTTCTAAATCAGATCAATGGTAAGCGTAGTGAAACTAGGATCTTCCTAGGCAGAGTCTATCTAAAAGCGCTAACTAACTTGATATGTATTCTCTCTCTCTTTCTGGCTTACAAAGCGATTCTCTTTCTCTCTCTAAGCTCTGAAATAATCCTCAATGAAATCACACCTAAAACTAACTATTACACAACTTATTTATACTCTTAATACAACGGTAGGTCGAAGGAGTTAGTTCCAAAAATACCGGAACTAACTTAGTGGGCAACTTTCAACGGCTTTGAGTAGTCTCATTACTTGGGCCGCGATCTTCGGGTGTTGAGGGAAGACTTCATGACCGTTGTGGCGATTAAGGCATTCCCGAGTTGACTCCTTATTATTCGCAACAGCACGGGAGAGTCTGTGAAGTCTTCTTAGTTACGTGGACTCTATTGAAGCGGCTCACTCTTTGTGTCTGTCTAGGGATGATTGACTCTGTCGAGGTGATAGGCTATCTCTGCAACACTCCGATGTCCCAACATATTTAACATAGGTTCGGTCTTCTCCTTCGGGTTAATACCCTCGGGTTATCCGATTTCTGTCCGGTTATTCAAAAGTGATCTGGGTGTAACTTACCTACTGTGTGGCTGAGGCCGGTGTAGGTCCTCTGGTTTGGTTTAAAAGAAGGTTAGCAATAAATATGGGTTTGAAAGAATATTTGGTTTAAAGAGAGTTTGAAAGAAAATTTTTCATGGTATTACAACGTCTTCTTGCCTTAACCGAGTCTAGCTTCTCGCTGATTGGTGTATTACCAATTACAAGGTTAGGTTGTTAAGCCCTTCCAAGGTTATGACGATCTCATTCAACTTCATGGTACTTTACTAAGTACTTCATAGTTTTAAAAATTTTCCAGAACAGCCCCGCTCTAGCAGCACTTGCCATGGCAATTGCGCCATGCTAACTGGCTATCGGCTGAACATTTACTGGTTGCGGTATTGTTTTTACCTACACTGTATTCAGTAGCCTTATTGGCCCTTACTTTAATCTTACAATCTTGACAATACATCTTCTTGGCGACTTCTTGTTGTCTTTGCATGATAATCATTAACTAGGGCGTTTCTCATTCCTGGAGACCCCTATTTACTTAGTACTGTATCTTCCTCATAGCCCGTTCCCACGCATTTGTCAAGGTTACCGAGACTAGACCTTTTACCATATGATAGTCCTGTTGGAACTCGTTATGTAAATATTTCCACGGCCATCTAGGCTTTGTCAATCAGGTGTTAGAATCCCTTGTATGCTGTAGGCTTGGAGTTACCCACTCCTGACTAGTGCCTTAGTCAGTTGGTATACCGTTGGTGGTATTGTTTAACAATTGTGGTCCCGTAAACACGCGTCTCGGGTTTCGTTACTTCACTTCTACCAATTTCTTTGTACAGTTAATACTTTCCTTCTTGTTGGCTAGGCTGGGCTGGGCTGGGTTCCCTCGACTGCTAGGCATATCGACCCAGGTTGCCAAAAATTCCATTCTCCTATGCATATGATTCTTCATTCTTCGCTATTACATGCGGTTAGCATCGTTCACATGAGAACCGTCTCCGGGACTCCTAGTTTCTGGAATCTACCGTATGACAGGTTCTTTATAATTACAGAGGTACTTAATAACTGCCAGATCGGGTTTTCCTGAGTAAGAGAGGACTTTCATCTCTCTGGCATTCTTTCCTGAGTTATAAAACAGGGTTTGTGCAGGGCGGGAAGGATATTGTAGGTCTCCAGTACTCACTGGTAATTCCTAACTAGCGTATCTCTCACACTATCACTCAACCCTTAACCCAAAGTATTAAACTCCTAACTCGGTACTTCCTAAGCTCGGTAATTCCAGTCATCAGAGCGATACTTCGCTCTGATACCACTTTTTGTAACACCCCAACTACAGTATTACACTTAACAACCATTTGCAGCGGAAAACATAACTCATCATATTACTTAACTCATTGGTGTTACACACTGTTAACCACCCACGTGGCTAACAAGGCTAATACTTATACATTGTATCGGTTTGATGGACCAGATTCCCGAGCAACTACACATTACAACCTCGTTCCATTTCCAACAAACAATATACATTTACATTCCAACTGTACCGAGTATTTACAAACTAATGCAGATAACAGTTTCGGTCTTACTACACCTACAATATACGTAATTAAATAATTACCCATGTACAAACTATCACCCCGTCCTACTCTCGAACGGCTCCTAGCTCCTTGTACCTGAAAAGGAAAAAGGGTGGCCCCCAAGGAGCTCAGCACCTTTGCTGGTATGGTAATCGTGCAGCCCGCATGCTACCGGGCCACGTACAACTAATTGTCGTCTAAGCATGCAGTTGATTATATTTAAATCATGCATGTAACTAACAATACATAACACATGTCCATATAACACACATCCAAACAATGGGACTCAAACGAGTTAGTCAACACACCAACACGGGTTAGATCACTTATTGTGTTCCTTAACCCTTGAGGGTTTCTAATGTAATGGAGCTTTCTCCTTATTAGACGACACTTACCCATTAAATCGGGTTATACTTGAAATCCTCTTATTATACGCAGGGGTTGATACCCGTGATCAATACACTCAACATAACAACACACGTCACAAACTAACATACATACAACATAACCCGGGGAGAGTCACGTGAGGACTCGTACAGGAAGGAGAATTAGTCATCTCCAACTGGAGCCTAGAGAACCTTTATATTCCCATGCTAAGCATGTTAAACAAAACTTATTGTTCTTTATAGGGAACGTATATTTACTTAAGATGTGTTGGATATAACATAGTTCCGAACACACCATACACACTTACTTACTTAGATATTTTTGTCTTAATATAGAAACCGTTCACATTATACACATATCTTTCTAGTCCAACGTAAGTCAGATAATAGCCTTGTCAAGCTTGAGGGTGATTGAAGACCTAGAAGGAAATCAACCATAACATAACAGAGAGAGAGTTAATTCAAATAGAGATACCAACTCCCAAACAACATGCGCTACCAGAACGACCGGATTCCTCACCCCCCTAAATATACATATAGTTAAGAGTTCCATTTGGAACCTATCACATCCATACACCATATGGTGTAACGATTGGGTTAAACACACAAGGGAGGTAAACACACTTACAACACAACAACAACACACAACTAACACACACATAGCCGTGGTTAGAACATTCCCATGGGTTGGGTCGTTAAATCCAATACCAATCTCTTATGCGATCCTAATGAAATACCCCTAAATTAATTTAAATTAATTTAGGGGATTTCTTTTATTAAACCATAATATACTATTAATATTAAATTATGGTATGGAATTATGATAATTAATATTATATGGAATTGTGAAATTTATTTAGGGTTTTCTCCTATTTAACCCTAATTATTATACATTATTATATAGTATTATGAATTTAATAATAAGATTTATAAGTCAATAAATCTTGGAAAAATTTCTAAACACTCCAAATATATTATAAAGATTTTAGGAAGTGTTGGAACATTGTTTTGAAACATAAAAGTCAATATAAAATTCTAGAAACCTTAAAGCTTATTAAGCCTTGCTAGAGTTGACTTTTTGAGAATGGTCAAACCAGGCCATGAAACCTATACCAATAAATAGGTTATGAAAAACCATTAAGATCGATAAAAAGAACGTTAAAAACGGATCATCCTAGCCAAAGTTATGATAAATTGAAGTTTAGAGCCAAAATTTTGAAGGATGCTGACGTGTCCAGGACACGTGTCGCGCCCAGTCAGCACCGAGTCACTCAATCAGTTGAGTTTCCAGCGGTTTTGGCATGTCAACAGGCGATCTTTAGACTCCTATTCTTTTTCCCTACTCCACCATTTGTATGCCGTTTGTTTCATTCGATTCTCCTATCTTTCCTCTTTCCAACCATTACTCACACCACCATCTAACTCCTTCTACAATGATCGGAAAGTTGATCCAAAGTTACCTCCTCGCGAGTTCGTAACCCAGAACTGCAGTTTTTCCTGAAATCGGGTAAACTTCGTCACGCCATAACTTCTTCATTTCTCATCCAAATTTCGTGTTCTTTAGCTTGTTTTGAAGATCTCTAATCCCTCTACAACTTTCATGTTGATGGCCAAGGCTGAGTCACACTGGTTTGGGATATAAATCTGTCTAAAGTAGCCTACTCGATCACGGTCGGAAATCTGCCCAGTTCATCCCGAAACAACTAGGTAAACACGGATCTTGTGAGATCTGTAACTTTCTCCCTAGTTCATCAAATTCAATGATTCTTCCACTAACATCTAGAGTTACATGTCTACTTTAAAATGACGTAGGTTCATGGATTGAATCAATCTCAGTTAGCACGAGTTGACCCGTGAGTAGGCTACTCAAACTGCACATAAAATATTGACCTTTCTAGAAATTGATTTCGATTTCATAACCGGCGCATCTCCGGTGAGTTTCAGACCAAATTCCACCATCTATGCTCTAGGTTTTTGCATTCCCGTTCATAACCCTCAATCAATTTAACCATTAAGCAATGAATTGAGGGAATTTTAGCAAATCGAAACCGAAACTAATCATAACCCTAACTTCGATACCCAGAATCGTATTCACACTATACTGTATCATAGCTCGTATAGTTGGTACCATTAGAAGCGCCTTAGAATTTCGAATCCAACGAGACAAAAATCATCGAATTTGGTTCTGTGAGTTGAGAGAAAACAGAGATTTAGTACTCGACATCTGTTTGGGGTTCGCGATGAACTCGAGATTTTCAGCCGTCCGATCGTAGGTTTTAGAAACGGACGGCCGAGATTAGATCTGGGGAGTTTAAGTTGGTTATGAATTATAATATTTCCTGAATTAAACCCTAAACTTGTTGAATTAATTTAAATACCTTCCCGAATGTATTTTGACTTGAAATTTTAACCATAGATTCCTTATAAATCTAGTTTATTATTATGTAAATTAATATGCGTTTTGAGTTTTAAAACGTAAGTTATGATTTTTGCAAATTATGAGTATTATGGAATTATTTGGAAAATTTAAAAAGATATTTTTATGAAATAAAAATTTTATAATATGTATAAAAGGTTATGGTCTTTATACTTAATTTGGGAATTTTTGGACAAGGGGAAATAGGTTTAAAAATTGTATTTCTAAGGTTTTTCATAAGTTACCTTATGATACAAGGTTTTTAATGTAACCAAAAATTAAAGTATAGATGTTAATAAACTTTATAGGTTGGGGAAATACAATAAGACTAAACTAACATTTAATACGGAATGTTAATAAATATTTTTGGGTATGAACTTTTAAGTGAATTATATATATATATATGTATTATATATATACATATTATAATAGGAATAAAAATAGTAATTTAGGTTAAATCAAGGACTAAATTAATCTACATTTATATTAATTATATAATATGGTAGTTAATTACTTAATTGAAACTAAGGAAAATACTTTATTTTATAGACCATATTTTGAATGTAGATATGTGTAAAAGTTAATATAAATAATTAAATGCAATAAACTACATGAAGATGTCTTGAATAAATCCTAGTATACATATCGATAAAAATAAATAAAAGACATAAAATACCTTATAGCAAATAGAATATGAAGGAATTAATAAGTTAAACTAACCTATACATAATACTATTGAAAGAATATTATATGAGGTGGTAGTGAGTAGTGGTTATGAATTAAGCTTAAAGAGTTATCTTGGATTTCTAATTTTATATAAACCATATTAAAATACATGTGTAATATTATTTGTCAAAGGCCATAATGTAAATCTATAATTTGGTTAGGTAATTAATCAGTTGGGACTTAGGATATGTGTAATTAGATTTTACACAATAGAACTTACTATAAATTAATAAATAAATACTTTTACATCTAAATGTGGGTGGATTAGTAAGTCTAGATCTAATCATTTCTTAACATTTATGGTATTTAATATAACTTAATGTTTTAGGATAAAATCATTAAAAGGATTATGGTATAAAAACTATATTAAACTATGTTTTGGAAATTTATCTAAATAATAATCCTTAAGTTTCTTGGCGTTAGTTAAGCCATATAAAATATATTATTACCAATGTTCGCAATTTGAGTTTATAAATAAGAGTTGTACATAATAGTTAAAGTCTTATAAAAAGTTTGCAAATAGAAATTAGATACTTAAAATCTTAAACCTTTAATTAGATGGAACTAAGTTACGTAAGGGATTATATTGATTTACCTTTTGAAACTGGAAATATTAACGTGTCATTGAATATAAGGTATGAGGATTTTTCAGAATAGATTATCTTATTAAGTAATTAACAATTTCACTTATGAATGGGGATTTAATCCTTAGATAAATTTTACCGTAGGTTAAGATATAATGTTCATACTAAAACATAATAAAGGAGATTAATTTATTAAGTTATTCCTTTGAAACCTTAGGTTTTGTAAACGATATGAAAAATGTATTTAAGACATAACTTTATTAAAATTTAGTATAAAAGGATTATACATAGTCTATAGCGGGAATGTGTGTAAAAATAAAACATTAGGGAATTAAATAAGGATACGTAAAAGGTTATCTTAAACACTTTATTATATAGTTAATGATAAAACAAATAATATACTTTCTACTATACTAAATGTAGGAGTTCGATAAATCTAAGTTAACTATAATATAGTTATTCAAGATGAGAGCAGTTTAACTTCTTCTGATAAGATTATTAGATGGTTGTAATAAAAGTCATCCTAAACTAAACATAAGATAAATGAGTTTAGTAACTCAATTAGGTTATCATGAAATGCATCTATAACACCATGTTTCCAATATACAGGATGTAGACCTTAATTAAGTTGAGGGGAAAACTAATCATAATGGATTATTTGGTAATACTGATAAAATACATAATCATTACATTGTGAAATAATAGTATAATATTCTAAGATAAACCTATCATAGGTCATAACCCGATATTTATTCTAAATTAAGAATAAAAGTATTAAGCTTAAAAATTATTATTGAGGTTTTAAGATTAGATGGATAATATAATATGCACTTATGATATAAGGGTCTCAAGAGTCTTGAATTGAGAATTAGGGTTAAGTATGAATAAAGTGGATAAGAGTGTAACACTAACAAGTGTTATTAACATACATTCCCTAGTCTTACAACCTTGGGTTATACAACATTCTAATATAAGTCAAAGGTTTACATAACCTTTAAGTGAGGGCTTAAAAGACAATTGAGACTTAGAAATAAGAGTGAGGAATTTATTTAAGTTTAACTTAGGTTACAAGTTATTGATGTTAGACTACCTTAATATTCCTCAGAGTATTGTTGATTATTTGCACAAGTCGACTAGAACTGCTACACACGATTACCAGGTACGATTTCTCGTACTTAGCTTGTTGTGTCTTGGACTCTATGGAATGTTTTTGTTGTTTCTTGACTCTATGGATGTTTTGTACGATTCTCGTACTCACTTGATGTGTTCAGGACTTGATGGAATTTTTGTACGATTTCTCGTACTCAGATGCTTTTGGTGACGAATTTTATGGAATGTTTTGAGAAACGCTAAATGAGTTTGAATGAATCTTGAAAGGAAATTGTTGTGTGACTAACTCAGCTTGATGTGACTAACTGAGCCTTGGTGTACAACTCACATGATCATTGGTTCCTCTTATCTGGTTGCCTCATTAGATATTGACTGTTGAGGGTTTACGCCTCTGCACTCTGTAGGACTGAGTGTTTTGGTATTGCACTTGTACAGTTAATAATCTAGTGGGAATATGGGAAAATGTCAATCTTGGTATTGGGTATGGATTATTTCTAATAAGTGGTGCACACACTTTTCACCGATGACTGAGAACGGGTCGGGTGGCAGCGGAGGTCTGCTATACCTCGTCCATATGGACAACTGACAGCGGAGGTCTGTTTACCTCGTCCTTGTGCAACTGACTGGCGGTGGGGGCCATCTCTCCCAATTGGTTTTATTCCACTCTTGAGTATGGGTTCTTGGATATCTTCTTTCATTCCCAGTCCTTGTGACTACTTGGGTCTTTCTAATCCTAATTGGAACTGAATCTAACTTAAGCAATGGATGTTTCACTAACTTCTGGCGTGGTTTCTTTTAAGTTGACTCACTTTACTTCTTGTTATTTATCTCTATCCTTGACTTGATATCTTTGACTTGGTGATTTTGATGTGCCTTGTTCTTCTGTTTTGTTTTAAGCGTTTGACTTCAAGTTATTGTTTGTTTCAAGAGTTATGTTTTAAACTTTTGTTTTGGAGAGTTGTACCAGTTCCATTCCAGGGAACTGACTCACCCCTCCCGGGGTGGGCTGCTTGGTTTCATCTTGCAGGTACGGATTGTTATACAGGTGGCCACGAAGAGTATGAGTGATTGGATGGGAATTAGGAATTGTGGAGAGTTTTATATCTTCACTAGTTAATGTTTTCTCTCGAGTTCAGACCGTAGCAGTTGTAATATCATAAGTTGTAATTGGTGAGGTTTGGTGCCGGGTGTTTGGAACCCGATGATCTGTAATCGCCTTAGTATTTTATTTCCGCTGCATTTATGATAAGTAGGGGCGTTACAGAAAGTGGTATCAGAGCGTAGTTACGCTCTGAGCCCGAGAAAACAAGCCGAGTGAAATACTTAGAATATAGGTGCCCTTAAAACTGGGGAATTGGGGTAGAATTGGGAAGTGAGGATTCCAGAAAGGCACGACTCCTAACCCTTCTTGGATTAGTGAATGATTTTTTTATATACACTTTTTGTATGAATGTCTGTTAGGAATAGTGTGTTGTCATACCGTTTGATCATTACACTATAGAAAAATAAAATAATAATAATAAGTCTGGAACATTATCAATTGGGTATGATAAGATCTTGGTTGGAATAAATCATACATTGAACTACTTTCAAAAGCATACGTATGGAAAATACATGGCTAAGAAAGCAATGCTTTAAAAGCTTGTACACATGTTCCCAGAATTTTAAAGAATACTTTTGGTTGGAAAATAGTATACAAGTGGAGCTTTGAATATTAAGTGATATATACTTCAACTCCTTCAAAGCTTGAAATAAATCTCAAGAACTACTTGGTACAAATTATTACCTAAAGATATGTTTAAGATAAATCTTAAGTCTAGAAAATTATTAAACTAACAAGAACTAGTAACTCATCAGAAAAGATCAACATCCAAACCTGTAATCCACACTAAAACTCTATGTTAACTTCAGAAAGAAAATACATAAACCTAACACCCTACGGGAAGTGCCTGGTGCGACGAACTCCTAGGCTGAAAGTAGTGGGGGTGCACACTCACTTCTGGAAGTCTAGGGGCTAGACAAGCCTTGTCATCTAACCGTAAATAATCTTCTACGCAAGTGATGGATTGTGTTGAACTTGAGGAGGATTGGTGGTAAGACGTTACCATCATGAAATCTTGAGCTAGGCATATTTCATTACTAGCCACAATGAACAATTCAAATTTGTATCTTAAGATTCAGTATTAAAATTCATACATGTAAAGGGTTTATTGAGTTAATATTTGGTGAAAAATACCTATACATGGAGGAAGGGGATTTAAATTTGGGTACTCCAAGGTACAACATCTACCCCTTATTAAATATAAAAATATATATATATAAAGGAAGTAACTTAAAGATTGAGTGAAGGGAAGAGTAATACTAAACTAAATATCATTGATTCTTAAATACTTGGAGTAATGAGCATCTAAAAAAAATGAGAGTTACTTAATTATTGGAAATTCTCATGTTTATTTGGAAGTTTAACATTATACATATGCAAAATTTTAGAAGTCACAGAAGGTGTATTTTTATAAGGAATATAATACAAATTTTAATGTATGGTTGGCTAATAAAGCTTTGAATATAATTTTGAAAGACTATCTAGACTTATTATATGATCTAAAATATTATTTAAACTACTCAAACATGTTACACCTGATTTATAGCTTGTTAATATATTGATATGTGAAAATAACATAAATAGCACATTTACATATTTTAGGTTATAAATTCGGTACAAGGTTTCATGAAAGATTTAATTGCATTAAAAAAAGAAGTTTTAATATATAGTATGATACTATTTTAAATAAGTTCATGAATTTTTAAGCCATGACAATTAAGAAACTTTAGGTTATAAAATGCTTCTAGAGAAATGTTGTAGTAAGGATGGCATTTAAATAATTACATTACATTATAATGGAATTTTTCTTTTATGAATTAATAGTTTCCAAATCACATGATTAAGATTTTGATACCTACTACACCCAATACTTAAATAAAGAAAGAGTGAACTAAATGTTATTATAGTAATATCTAAGTATAACCTATGTTTTCGTTCTCAAAATTTAACACCCTACTATATGAATGATGAATTCTAAACGTTGTTCTTGCCAATGACGTAAGAGAGGCGAAATGAGTTAGGGAAAACATGTTGGGGACACTAAAAGATTTAATTATAATCAGCTAGAATAACAACTAGTGATATTGTGCATCAAAAATGAACTGCATCTTGAAGGAGGAATCTCCATAGGAGATGTAAAATATAGTGCTCCTTAAAGTGAGTTTAAATTCCACTTCTTTATTACGAGACGGATATGGGTCGTACCCTATTTTAAGGGGGGTACGACATCTTCATAAAATAAACATCAATATAAAAATGAACATATAATGGACATTATCATCGTTGTTATGGTCATAAAATGAATAGGTAAGGATCATAAAATAAAATTTTATAATAATCAAGAAATACAAAATACATAACAATCAGGGGGTACAAATAAATATCGATCATAGATAAATTCAACAGTGCCATAAAATTTACAAACAAAGCTTGATAATAAGGTGCTGAATTCATTGAATGTAGTGTTTGATAACGGAAACAAATGTTTGGGGATTGTTATTGGATGAATACCCTTGAGTGGTTGATTGTTTGGTATACATTTTAAAGCTTGTAGTACGACTTGATATTTAGTTTACCACATCACATAGTAGAATATAGTTTTTTGGTAACAACAAAAAATCTAAATCGTTACTAATTGAGTTATTGTAACGATAAAAGTCGTTACATGTCGTTACACGTGATGGTGTAACTAAAGATCAATTTATTTATTGTAACGACTTTTATTCATTACTAAAAGTTATACCGTTACTAAAAAAATATGATTTTGTAATGAATATATTGTTACTGTAGTCTCAATTTTTTAAAATCTTTAATGCTATCTTTGGTAACAAAATACGTGTACTAATAACAATTATGGTAACGATTTTAAATCGTTACCTGAACGTTTGTAACAAAAAATCTGATTTCTACTAGTGGTACACACCGGAAGCGGGTGTGAGTAGTTGGTAGATAAATCTTAAACTTCGGGACGAAGTTCTCTTTACGGGTGGGTTTAGGAGAAAGGGGTAGAGCAAATCTTCTTCGCTACCTCATCCAGATTTGCCTGTTGCGTGATTAGCAGAGTAAGAGGTGTATGTGTGTACTTGGTTTTTACATTATGACACCGCATGTGACTTTTTATTTTTATCATGAAATATCTCGGTATATCTTGGTTCAGTTTGAGTTTGAGTAATCTCGAGTGGAATGTGGAATGGGAATGGATGGAAATAAAGGATTGGATTGGTATGGAATTTCGTTGGAATTATAATTGTTTTAGCACACCCGAAGTGTGTGAGTGCTTATTAGTTGATTTTTAAACTTCGAGGCGAAGTTTCTGTTTAAGGGGGATATACTGAAAATACCCCTAAATTAATTTAAATTAATTTAGGGGCTTTCTTTATTAAACCATTAATAATACTATAATATTAAATTATGGTATGGAATTATTATATGGATTGTGAAATTATTTAGGGGTTTTCTCTATTTAACCCTAATTATTATACATTATTATATAGTATTATGAATTTAATAATAAGATTTATAAGTCAATAAATCTTGGAAAAATTTCTAAACACTCCAAATATATAAAAGATTTTAGGAAGTGTTGGAACAGTGTTTTGAAACATAAAAAGTCAATATAAAATTCTAGAAAACCTTAAAGCTTATAAGCCTTGCTAGAGTTGACTTTTTGAGAATGGTCAAACCAGGCCATGAAAACCTATACCAATAAATAGGTTATGAAAAACCATGAAGATCAATAAAAAAAACGTTAAAAACGGATCATCCTAGCCAAAGTTATGATAAATTGAAGTTTAGAGCCAAAATTTTGAAGGATGCTGACGTGTCCAGGACACGTGTCGCGCCCAGTCAGCACCGAGTAACTCAATCAGTTGAGTTTCCAGCGGTTTTGGCATGTCAACAGGCGATCTTTAGACACCTATATCTTTTTCCCTACTCCACCATTTGGTATGCCGTTTGTTTCATTCGATTCTCCTATCTTTCCTCTTTCCAACCATTTACTCACACACCATCTAAATCCTTCTACAATGATCGGAAAATTGACCAAAGTTACCTCCTCGCGAGTTCGTGAACCCAGAACTGCAGTTTTTCCTGAATGAAATCGGGTAAACTTCGTCACGCCAATATAACTTCTTCATTTCTCATCCAAATTTCGTGTTCTTTAGCTTGTTTTGAAGATCGCTAATCCCTCTACAACTTTCATGTTGATGGCCAAGGCTGATTCACACTGGTTTGGGAGATAAATCTGTCTAAAGTAGCCTACTCGATCACGGTCGGAAAATCGCCCAGTTCATCCCGAAACCAACTAGGTAAACACGGATCTTGTGAGATCTGTAACTTTCTCCCTAGTTCATCAAATTCAATGATTCTTCCATAACATCTAGAGTTACATGTCTATTTTAAAATGACGTAGGTTTCATGGATTGAATCAATCTCAGTTAGCACGAGTTGACCCGTGAAGTAGGCTACTCGAACTGCACATAAAATATTGACCTTTCCAGAAATTGATTTCGATTTCATAACCGGCGCATCTCCGGTGAGTTTCAGACCAAATTCCACCATCTATGCTCTTCGTTTTTGCATTTCCGTTCATAACCCTCTATCAATTTAACAAATTAAGCATGAATTGAGGAAAGGGAATTTAGCAAATCGAAACCGAAACTAATCATAAACCCTAACTTCGATACCCAGAATCGTAATCACACTATACTGTATCATAGCTCGTATAGTTGGTACCATTAGAAGCGCCTTAGAATTTCGAATCCAACGAGACAAAATCATCGAATTTGGGTCTGTGAGTTGAGAGAAAACAGA
The DNA here is from genome assembly GCA_023374045.1 of Limonium bicolor. NCBI lineage: Eukaryota > Viridiplantae > Streptophyta > Magnoliopsida > Caryophyllales > Plumbaginaceae > Limonium > Limonium bicolor. The sequence continues at coordinate 476,254,505 of CM041776.1, forward strand.
GATTTAGTACTCGACATCTGTTGGGGTTCGCAGATGAACTCGATTTTCAGCCGTCCGATCGTAGGTTTTAGAAACGGACGGCCGAGATTAGATCTAGGGAGTTTAAGTTGGTTATGAATTATAATATTTCAGAATTAAACCCTAACTTGTGAATTAATTTAAATACCTTCCCGGATGTATTTTGACTTGAAATTTTTAACCATAGATTCCTTAAAATCTAGTTTATTATATGTACATTAATATGCGTTTTGAGTTTTTAAACGTAAGTTATGATTTTGCAAATTATGAGTATTATGGAATTATTTGGAAATTTTAAAAAGATATTTTTATGAAATAAAAAATTTTATAATATGTATAAAAGGTTATGGTTACTAGATACGTAATTTGGGAATTTTTGGACAAGGGGAAATAGGTTTAAAAATTGTATTTCTAAGGGTTTTCATAAGTTACCTTATGATACAAGGTTTTTAATGTAACCAAAAATTAAAGTATAGATGATTAATAAACTTTATAGGTTGGGGAAAATACAATAAGACTAAAACTAACATTAATCGGAATGTTAATAAATATTTTTGGGTATGAACTTTTAAGTGAATTTAATATATATATATATGTATATATCTATACATATATATAATAGGAATAAAATAGTAACTTAGGTTTAAATCAGGAAACAAATTAATCTACATTTATATTAATTATTTAATATGGTAGTTAATATACTTAATTGAAACTAAGGAAAATACTTTATTTTATAGACCATATTTTGAATGTAGATATGTGTAAAAGTTAATATAAATAATTAAATGCAATAAAAACTACATGAAGAATGTCTTGAATAAATCCTAGTATACATATACGATAAATAAATAAATAAAAGACATAAAATACCTTATAGCAAATAGAATATGAAGGAAGGAATTAATAAGTTAAACTAAACCTATACATAATACTATTGAAAGAATATATATGAGGTGGTATTGAGTAGTGGTTTGAAATTAAGCTTAAAGAGTTATCTTGGTGTGAGCCTCGATTTTAAACCCTATCCTATGTTGATTAAAGCTGATTAGGATCTAAACGGGTTTTAGGTCCACTTATAGCCTAAGATTAATAGCTATGTCATATAACAATAATTATTAAACCTAAGCTAGCTCACTGGAACCTGTTATGAGTCGCCACCTAATTTTAACCTAGATCAAATTAGGAAAGGAGGAGTTCGGGTTCGGGGGCTTGATATTCGACTTAATTAGGGTTCAATTACTTTCATTACCCTTCCTAGGTCGTTTTTCCTCTACTCAGTTTATTCGGCTTATTACGAGTCGTTTTTAACCTAAGTGCGCGAGCTTCTGTTTTTTTGTGTTTTTAGCATTTTTTAACAGGAAATAAAAGTGAAAAGTGAAATTACCTAAACTAGGGTTTCGGGGGCAGAAATAGGTCGAATTTTGATTCTGTCCGTGGCCACGGACCTAATGTCCGAACCTCGGACCCCAGTTAACCTAATTACGCAGAAAAGTCGAAGTTAAAGGAAAACAAAAAATTTCAAAGTCCGGGGCCACGGACAGGCTGTCCGTGGGCCCGGACATTATTAGAAAAACCTAAGTTTTTAAAATTTAAAATCCCGCCGCCGTCCGTGGGTGTCCGTGGTCTCGGAAAACGCGTCCGAGGTCCCGGACCATGGGTCCGAGGTCACGGACCACCCACGGACAGGGTTTTCAGAAGGTTCCCGAGGGTGTTTTGAGCTCAAATTTTATGGGTGTGAAGCCTGAAAGATTTACAAGACGTTAGTGATTGAAAGTTTTCAATTTGAATTCGAATTAAGCACGAAACTTAGCAAACAAGTTATCTGACAGAGACTCAAAATAAACAGCAATACAGAAGCCTACGAAGGTTAGTTTGAGTTCAAAATTCGAGGCAAGACAGATAATACCGTGGAGAATCAGGGAAACTGAGTTCCTACCTGTTTTACCTTCGGATTCACAACGTTTCTTCACACCGGGATTCGTTGAGCGCTCCGTTGATGGCAAACCCGAAAGGACTTCGAACCAAGCTTCTGGTTGTTGGTTGTTCTTGCTGTTCTTCACGTGTTGGTGATGTTTTGTGAGGTTTTAATGGTTATTGGTGCCTTGGGAATTGGAAAACGTGTTTAGATGATGATTTCGGGGGATTTTCAGTATGATTTGGGTGGCCGGGTGTTGGAAAACGTGAGAGAGAGAGAGGAAGCCGTGTTTTCTGACTCTCTAGGGTTCTTGAGCATATGAAGTTCTGATTTTATCCAAAAACCTATCCCCTATATAGACTTTCTTAAAGATAAAGAGAATCTAGTAAAAGTAAGATTTTCGATATTTTAACTAAGTAACTTCCCAAAGGAATTTGCTATGAAATTTAACCACATGTCAAGAATGGATATTATGAATTTTCTGAGGTGGAAACGAATTTTTAAATGCTGGAGCATTTTTAAATTGAATTTCTCGTCAGATTCAGTCAGAAATTGCTAGAAAATTATTGGAAATTCGAAAAATCAAAATTCCAACGCCATTATGCTTAAAATGTCATCCTCTATCATGGGTTAAAATATCAAAGCATTTCAAGCTGATTTGGGCACCCTTTGGAGGAGAGAGAAAGCCTATAGGAGAACTCAGAAGCCTTAAAAATTACGAAAACGCCCCTGACAATGACGAAACTGCTCCTCAGGCCCTGGAACACGCCGATCGGGCCGGAGTCTCCTACTGTTTGATGGAGATGGCTCAACAACCTCGTAGACCTCAGCCAGGGGGTCAAAATTTTGGGTATAACAGATTGCCCCCCGTCAACTGGACTTTGTAACGAACGTGAAAAGTCTGGTTGATGCTTGAGTGGTGCCCCAAAATTTTGGACCCCACAGAATCCTCCACGTTGTATGAAACCGGGTTAACGATGCCCAGCTATTCGGAGGCGCTGACTACCTAAGCTACAAAACATTGTCGAGCTATTCTAAGGCGCTGACTGCCTAAACTACAAAGCGTTGTCGAGCTATTCTAAGGCGCTGACTACCCAAAATACAAAGCATTGTCGAGCTATTCTAAGGCGCTGACTACTAAAAATGAAATGATGAAAATGATGTCGAGCTATTCTAAGGCGCTGACTACCTGAAATGATGATATGCTGTCGAGCTATTCTAAGGCGCTGACCACCTAAAGTGATGAAAATGAGGTCGAGCTATTCTAAGGCGCTGACTACCTGAAATGATGATGTGCTGTCGAGCTATTCTAAGGCGCTGACCACCTAAAGTGATGAAAATGATGTCAAGCTATTCTAAGGCGCTGACTACCTGAAATGATGATGTGCTGTCGAGCTATTCTAAGGCGCTGACCACCTAAAGTGATGAAAATGATGTCAAGCTATTCTAAGGCGTTGACTGCCTAGGGTGTGAAAACTGGATGCAAATGCAAGAATGCTGAAATGCTAATGATGCAAATGATGCTGATGCTGATGATAATGCCGATGATGTTGATGATGCCGATGATGCTGATGATGCTCGGATGCTTCAGGGGGACCGAAACCCATGTCGATGCTCCTGGCTGGACCCAATGTGGACTTATTGCCATCGCCCCCCAAGCCGGTGTGCAGGGATAACTCCTGGTAAAAACCCTGGGGACTTATTGCCTTTGCCCACCATTCGTTGATCCCAAAAATAAGTTGACATCGCAAAAGGAGGATTTATTGCCATCACCTCGCCAACTTTCTGTCGCCAGGTCTTGTGACGCGCCTGGATAATGCAACTAGGTCTTATGACGAGCCTATATGAATGAGATGAATGCAATGTGTTTGATGAGAGTGGGTAAGCTAAAAGGTAATGCTAGGTCTTACTACGAGCCTAAGGGAATGCAACTAGGTCTTATGACGAGCCTAAGGGAAAGCAACTAGGTCTTACGACGAGCCTAAAGATGGATCTAGGTCTTATGACGAGCCTAAGGGATGCAACTAGGTCTTATGACGAGCCTAAAGGGAGGTTCTAGGTCTTATGACGAGCCTAAGGGAATGCAACTAGGTCTTATGACGAGCCTAAAGGATGGTTCTAGGTCTTATGACGAGCCTAAGGGGAGGTTCTAGGTCTTATGACGAGCCTAAAGGATGGTTTCTAGGTCTTATGACGAGCCAGCCTAAGGGTTGGATCTAAGTGAAAGTGAGTAAAATGTATAATGGGTCTAAACGGATGTAGAAGGATTAGGGTTTATGCCAAACCTGGAAATGGTGGGACTCAAGACGGGCCTGGACGTTTGAGTGTGAAGGTAGGGCTCAGGACGGGCCTGAGGGAATTTGATGTGGAGGTAGGGCTTAGGACGGGCCTGAGGGAATTTGATGTGGTGGAGGTAGGGCTTAGGACGGGCCTGTAGAATTTTGATGTGGAGGTAGGGCTTAGGACGGGCCTGTGTGATATGAAGAGGGTTTGACCCTTTGGGTTTGGATTTTTGGGACTCAATCGGTGTCTTCGTTGCAATTGTTGGGACCAACAATTGCCCCCAGTATTTTCTCCTTAAGGCAATCCGAGTCTTTCAGAATTTTATGGCAATCGATCGGAACGATCGATTGCCCCCAGTATTTTCTTCGATTAACTGTACAAAACAAATCTCACTCTCACAAGGTCAGGGTTTATATTCGATGTGGTGCTTTCTATCTACACTCAAAGTATTTGATGCTTGCGCTCGTACTCTCCTTCTGGTCAAAAACATCTCGACCGTTGAATTTGACATTTGTTAGATTTACGCGTTCAACCTGTACTTTCACGTGATTGGATACACAACTACTGAGTCGGAAGTCTTTTGAGCTTATAACATGGCTATAGGGTGTAATGAAAGACAATGGGACGATGGAGGAATGTTCAGGATATGTGGAGCTATAAGGGTGACCAAAGCTGCAACTTGCGCCGTCTCTCGGACTTGCCTTCTTTGTCCTGAAGTCGTTTGGCTACTTCGTGATGACTTCGCTTACGAGCTTGGAACTCTGGATTTTTGAATTGTTCCTTGCATCCTTTCTCCTTCTTCCAATTTTTTATTTCTTCAAGGCTTTTCAGGTTCGCCTTTCTTTGGATTTTCTTTCCTTTCGGGGTTCTTGTGTTTCCGGTTTTGAACTTTGAGAGCTGTTTTTAATGTTAGCTCATTTGGATCCTGTGTCACTTTGGGACCATTTACGGATCGCTTGTCATGCTGGTAGCGGTTTTGCTTCTTTGGAGTTGTGAAGTTGTTGCTCAAAAGTCGGGCTCCTTGCTTCCTTTGGTCACCGGGTCGGTTATTCATCATTGGCGGGCTTGTTTGTGGAGCCTATAGTGTTGTAAAGAGGTGATATATGAAAAGCTCAGCGGGGGTGCCTAGGGTTAATGTCAGGGTTCACAAGCTTTTGGCTGTGTGGTGCTGTTTCCTAGGTGCTTCGTCATCCCTAATAGTTGTGTATCCGTTCTTTGTTACTTTTCACAGGTTTAAGTGTAAATTTACAAATTATCTCCTTCGGTCGGAGTCATGCCGTTTACCTCACCTTTGGATGTGACCTCTCTGGAGTCGTGTAAAAATGACACGCTCTTTCGCTCTTGGTTTTACCGCTCAAGGCACTCTCGCGAAACGTTCACTCAGAGACTTGTTTGCGCATCTAAAAAAAAAGAAATAAACATTATCGTTCCTAAACTCAGATTGCCCCCAGTATTGTTGCGGGGTTTCCTTGACAAACCTTAGAATGCCCAAGTTTCTGTGGAGGGTGACCGCATGTGCGGTGAACAATGGTGGTGAGTGGTGATGGGGTGGTGGTGCTGAGTGATTTTTTTTTTTTTTTTTTTTTTTTTTTTTGCGGCAGCAGCTCCTTTTTTTTTTAAGATGAAATGGTAGAAATGACAGGACGCTGCGACATGTGGGATGACTGTGGGGGAGGTAGCAAATGTGTGGATGGGTAGGCGGTTTTGTACAGGGGGGGGTTTCGTGAAAGATGAAGGTTCTTACTCTTATATGCTTGTGGACATGCCTTATGAGAGAGTTTTCTCTTCCTTTCTTTTCCTTTTCCTTTAGCACATGAACGGAAGTATAAATGTTGAAACATGAACAAAGAAGAAATTTTATTGATAATCAGAAGTAGTAACAACGACAATGAGTACCATCTAAAAAGAAGAGAAACAACTAAACTAGCTAAAGGACTAAAAGAAAAGACAAAACAAGTGCTACGCAAAACAACAAAAGAGAAAAAGAAAAGCAACAGCGATCCTTAATGGTGTTTTGGCATAGGATTCCCGAAGATATTTCCGCGCTCTGAGAACTGAAGCCCCTGGTCAATCAGGTCTTGGATCTTATGCTGTAGGGCCCCTGCAATGATCGGTGTCATGACCTGGCAACTGATGGTAGAGACAGAACTGATTGGGTTCCTGCCCAAACAGGTGACTCCTGGTCGGGGCGGAAGGGGGAAGAGGCTGTAAGATGTTCTGCTCCTGGAGTTTTTTCAAAGCATGACTCAATGGCCGACCAATATCTGTGAATTCTCGTTGACTGAAATCCGGTCTGGGAGGCGGTACCGCTCGATAGTTCCTCCCTTGCTCCCTTGGCTGCTGGACTGCATTCACCTCGTACTGTCCCGCGTATCTCTGCGGTGCGCTTTGTGCATAAGCTGTGGTTGGGTAGGAAGCTTTCGCCGGTTCGGATTTTGAGAACTTTGAGTTACCTCCGGCTCCTCGAGAATATCCAGCTTTAGGTCCCCCCTGTGGATCTTCTCCTCCAAAACTCCTAACTGGCCCATGAGCATGTCAAAGCTTGGAAAGTACATATACTTTAATTCATCATTGTACTGCTTTTGCATGTTTCAAACAATCATGCGGATTTTGTCCTGCTCCATCCTTGTAGGCATGCCTGCTGCCTTCCTCCTCCACCGCTTTATAAAATCAGACATGGACTCACTTCCCGTTTGGCGTGTGCTAGCAAGGTCAGATCGGGTGATTTCCAGATTTTTAGCATACTCAAAGTGAGTCAGGAAAGCTTCGCATATCTCCTCATAGGTCTTGGTGTTCATCCTCTGAGTTAGGTACCATCGTTGAGGGATCTCATCTAGGTATCGGGCGAAGACCTTGGCCTTCTGCATATCATTGAGCCTCAGGATAGACATTTCTCGATCAAACATCGCCAAATGAATTTGGGGATCGGTCGAGCCTTGTAGAGAGCCAAAGTGGGGAGCTTCAGTTTTGCGGGTAGCTCAACATCTGGATAGGATCCCATGGAAAAGATAATCAAACCCAGCGGGTTTACTAGCCTTTTCCATGCGCTCAATGCGCCTCAAAGCCCTCTGAACTTCGGTGGCTAGTTGGTTCCCAGGAGCACCACCACTGTATCCAACTTGGGTGTGTCACGCCTTCTAGGGAGATATTGTCCATGCCGTATAAAGGATTGACAAAATCCTTGTAGCGGTCTTCCTGTCTTGCCGCCTCCAAAGATCCTATTTTCTCGTGGAGCTCAACCGTTGCCGCCGTATGCCGTGCCTCCAAGGCTTCAATGGCGGCTTGATGTTTCCGTACCAGGCTGGCTATTTGATCCTGCTCCCCTGCCAGACCCTCAGTGGCCCTGCTTTGGGCTGCCGTTTCCAATGCAGCCAACTTATCCTCTAGCTTGGCGATTGTGTCCACATATTTATTCTCGAGCGCCTGGATCGCTTCCTGGTGTTTCAAGTCAAAGAAGTTTTTCATGAGTTCTTCAACAGAAGTGTTCCGGTTTTCTCCCCCGCTGGTTGATCCTCCTGGGAGATATCGTCATGTGCTTGGGACTGACATGTCAGATGAGCTAGAGTCTGCCTCGGGCTGAAATAACGGAGGTGGAGGAGTAGGCAGTCGGGTCAAGCGTCCGGAACTTCTGTCCCAGCGCCTTTCTGAAATCTTGCCTCTCTCTGTTTTGGAACATAAAAAAAAAAGAAGTATTAGGGCACGGGCTTTAAGAGACGTGGAAAGGTTTTCCTATGAGGGCCCTTGTTGTAATTACGGGACTCTTTTGCTTCTTCAGGCTATTCAGGCCGTTTGAAACATTCAAGCATTTTAATCGGGCTGGGGGAGATTGATGGGTCGATGCAGACATTGGGCCTGAGGCCCAGGAGAAAGAGAAAACATACAAAGTCTACGTACGAAGTACGGTATGTGATGCAAATGTCCTCACAAGATGACTCAGTCCAACAGGTATAGTCGATCCGGAGAGGTGCTTGGGGCGCGGGCCCAGGTCACCACAAAGGAATAGGGCTTGCACGCTATTCTCTTGGGCTTCCCCCACTTTTTCACATCACCTAAAAGGCGTGCGTCTACGGTCGGGTCTTTGACTGACAAAAATGGGCTTGGTAAGGGTACTGCCAGGAAAATGCTTGGGGCTAAAGCCCAGGTATTAAGGGGGTGTGGTTAGACGACACCCTCCTCTTTTCCCCCATTTATTCACATCACCTAAAAGGTGTGAGTCCCAGACAGGGGACCCTCAAACGGGTCCCAGAGTGGAATTGGTTTGCGTGGACCCTCGCTCTCATATGATGCAAGGGTGCAAAAATTAAAGTGCGCACAGAAGTAAAAAAACAGAGTAATAAAGCCATAAATAAACATCTTCGAGTTAAGCCCTCTTTCTTAAAATCAAACAAGTTAAAATTAAGAAGTTAGTCCCCAGCAGAGTCGCCAGTCTGTGAGCCTCGATTTTAAACCCTATCCTATGTTGATTAAAGCTGATTAGGATCTAAACGGGTTTTAGGTCCACTTATAGCCTAAGATTAATAGCTATGTCATATAACAATAATTATTAAACCTAAGCTAGCTCACTGGAACCTGTTATGAGTCGCCACCTAATTTTAACCTAGATCAAATTAGGAAAGGAGAGTTCGGGTTCGGGGGCTTGATATTCGACTTAATTAGGGTTCAATTACTTTCATTACCCTTCCTAGGTCGTTTTTCCTCTACTCAGTTTATTCACGGCTTATTACGAGTCGTTTTAACCTAAGTGCGCGAGCTTCTGTTTTTTTTGTGTTTTAGCATTTTTTAACAGGAAATAAAAGTGAAAAGTGAAATTACCTAAACTAGGGTTTCGGGGGCAGAAATAGGTCGAATTTTGATTCTGTCCGTGGCCACGGACCTAATGTCCGAACCCTCGGACCCCAGTTAACCTAATTACGCAGAAAAGTCGAAGTTAAAGGAAAACAAAAAATTTCAAAGTCCGGGGCCACGGACAGGCTGTCCGTGGGCCCGGACATTATTAGAAAAACCTAAGTTTTTAAAATTTAAAATCCCGCCGCCGTCCGTGGGTGTCCGTGGTCTCGGACAACGCGTCCGAGGTCCCGGACCATGGGTCCGAGGTCACGGACCACCCACGGACAGGGGTTTTCAGAAGGTTCCCGAGGGTGTTTTGAGCTCAAATTTTATGGGTGTGAAGCCTGAAAGATTTACAAGACGTTAGTGATTGAAAGTTTTCAATTTGAATTCGAATTAAGCACGAAACTTAGCAAACAAGTTATCTGACAGAGACTCAAATAAAAAGCAATACAGAAGCCTACGAAGGTTAGTTTGAGTTCAAATTTCGAGGCAAGACAGATAATACCGTGGAGAATTAGGGAAACTGAGTTCCTACCTGTTTTACCTTCGGATTCACAACGTTCTTCACACCGGGATTCGTTGAGCGCTCCGTTGATGGCAAACCCGAAAGGACTTCGAACCAAGCTTCTGGTTGTTGGTTGTTCTTGCTGTTCTTCACGTGTTGGTGTGATTTTTGTGAGGTTTTAATGGTATTGGTGCCTTGGGAATTGGAAAACGTGTTTAGATGATGATTCGGGGATTTTCAGTATGATTTGGGTGGCCGGGTGTTGGAAAACGAGAGAGAGAGAGAGGAGGAAGCCGTGTTTTCTGACTCTCTAGGGTTCTTGAGCATATGAAGTTCTGATTTTATCCAAAAACCTATCCCCTTATATAGACTTCTTAAAGATAAAGAGAATCTAGTAAAAGTAAGATTTTTCGATATTTTAACTAAGTAACTTCCCAAAGGAATTTGCTATGAAATTTTAACCACATGTCAAGAATGGATATTATGAATTTTCTGAGGTGGAAACGAATTTTTTAAATGCTGAGCATTTTTAAATTGAATTTCTCGTCAGATTCAGTCAGAAATTGCTAGAAAAATTGGAAATTCGAAAAATCAAAATTCCAACGCCATTATGCTTAAAATGTCATCCTCTATCATGGGTTAAAATATCAAAGCATTTCAAGCTGATTTGGGCACCCTTTGGAGGAGAGAGAAAGCATATAGGAGAACTCAGAAGCCTTAAAAATTACGAAAAACGCCCATGACAATGACGAAACTGCTCCTCAGGCCCTGGAACACGCCGACGGGCCGGAGTCTCTACTGTTGATGGAGATGGCTCTCAAAACCTAGTAGACCTCAGCCAGGGGGTCAAAATTTTGGGTATAACACTTGGATTCTAAGATTTATATAAACCATATTAAAATACATGTGTAATATTATTTGTCAAAGGCCAGAATGTAAATCTATAATTTGGTTAGGTAATTAATCAGTTGGGACTTAGGAATAATGTGTAATTATATTTTACACAATAGCACTTACTATATAATTATAAAATAAATACTTTTACATCTAATGTGGGGTGGATTAAAATAGTAAGTCTAAAGATCTAATCAGTTCTTACATTATGGTATTGAAATATAACTTAATGTTTTTAGGATAAAATCATTAAAAGGATTATGGTATAAAAACTATATTAACTATGTTTTTGGAAATTTATCTAAATAATAATCCTTAATTTTCTTGGCGTTAGTTAAGCCATATAAATATATTATTACCAATGTTCGCAATGTGAGTTTATAAATAAGAGTTGTCCATATTAGTTAAAGTCTTATAAAAAGGTTTTGCAAATAGAAATTAGATACTTAAATCTTTAAACCTTTAATTAGATGGAACTAAGTTACGTAAGGGATTAATTGATTTACCTTTTGAAACTGGAAATATTAACGTGTCATTGAATTAAGTGTTATAGACCCAAAATTTTGACCCCCCTGGCTAGGGTCTACGAGGTACCGGTGTTGTGAGAGGCATTTTAATCAAGCAGTGAGGTGTCCCGGCTCGATCGGCGCGTTCCATGGCATGGGGGACAGCTTCGTCATTTTCAGGGGCGTTTTGGTAATCTTTAAAGGCTCGTGAGACCTCCTATAAGCTTTCTCTCTCCTCCAAGGGATGCCCAAATCAGCTTGAAATGTTTTGATATTTTAACCCATGATAGAGGATGACATTTTAAGCATAATGACGTTGGAATTTTTGATTTTTCGAGTTTCCAATAATTTTCTAGCAATTTCTGACTGAATCTGACGAGAAATTCAATTAAAAATATTCCAACATTTAAAAAATCCAATTCCACTTCAGAAAATTCATAATTTCCATCCTTGACACGTGGTTAAAATTTCACAGCAAAATTCCTTTGGAAGTCACTCAACTAAAATATCGAAAAATCTTACTTTTACTAGATTTTCTTTATCTTTAAGAAAGTCTATATAAGGGGATAGGTTTTTGGATAAAATCAGAACTCCACATGCTCAAGAACCCTAGAGAGTCAGAAAACACAGCCTCCTCTCTCTCTCTCACGTTTTCCAACACCTGGCCACCCAAATCATACCGAAAATCCCCTGAAATCACCATCTAAACACATTTTCCAATTCCCAAAGCACCAATAATCATCAAAACCCCACAAAAACACCTCCAAACGTGAAGAACAGCAAGAACAACCAACAACCAGAAGCTTGGGTCGAAATCCTCTCGGGTCTGCCATCAACGGAGCACTCGACGAATCCCGGTGTGAAAAAACGTTGTGAATCCGAAGGTAAAACAGGTAGAACTCCACTTCCCTAATTCTCCACGGTATTATATGTCTTGCCTCAAAATTTGGGCTCAAACTACCTTCGAACGCTTCTGTATTGCTGCTTATTCAAGCTTCTGTCCAATAACTTGTTTACCAAGTTTCGCGTATAATTCGAATTCAAATTGAGAACTTTCAATCACTACGCATTGTATATCTTTCAGGCTACACATCCATAAAATTTGAGCCAAAAACACCTTCGGGAACAGCCTCAACGCCGCCGTTCGAGGGCTGTCCGCACCCACGGACGTCGTGTCCGGGGTCCCGGACTCCCTGTCCGAAAGCCCGGACGCCCACGGACGGCGGCGGGATTTTTTAAATTTTTTAAAATTTAGGTTTTCTAATAGTGTCCGGGCCCACGGACAGCCTGTCCGTGGCCCCGGACTTTACAATTTTCTTTTTCTGTTTAATTCGACTTTTATTGTTATGTAGGTTAACTGGGGTCCGTGGCTTCGGACATTAGGTCCGTGGCTACGGACGGAAACAAAATTTGACCTAATTCTGCCTCCGAAACCCTAGTTTAGGTATTTTAATTTCCACTTTAATTTTCTGTCAAAAAATGCTAAAAAACACAAAAAAACAGAAGCGTGCACCTAGGTTAAAAACAACTTTGTAGAAAGCCGTAATTAAACCAAGTAGAGGAAAAACGACCTAGGAGGGGTAATGAAAGTAATTGAACCCTAATTAAGTCGAATATCGAGCCCCCGAACCCGAACTCTCCTTTCCTAATTTGATCTAGGTTAAAATTAGGTGGCGACTCATAATAGGTTCCAGTGAGCTAGCTTAGGTTTTAATAATTACTGTTATATGACATAGTTATTAATCTTAAGCTATAAGTGGACCTAAAACCGGTTAGATCCTAATCAACTTTAATCAACATAGGATAGGGTTTAAAATCGAGGCTCACAGACTGGCGACTCTGCTGGGGATAGACTTCTTAATTTTAACTTGTTTTAATTTTAAGAAAGAGGGCTTAACTCGAAAATTTTTATTTATGGCTTTATTACGCTGTTTGTTTACTTTCATGCGCACTTTTATTTTCTGCACCTTTGCATCATATGAGAGCGAGGGTCCACGCAAGCCGATTTCCCCTGGGACCCGTTTGAGGGTCCCCTGTCAGAGACTCACACCTTTTAGGTGATGTGAATAAGCGGGGAAAAAGAGGAGGGTGTCGTCTAACCACACCCCCTTAATACCTGGGCCTTAGCCCCAAGCGTTTTCCTGCAGTGCCCTTTCCCAGCCCATTGTTTGGTCAGTCAAAGACCCGACCGACCGTAGACGCACACCTTCAGGTGATGTGAAAAAAGTGGGGAAGCCCAAAGAGAATAGTGTGCAAGCCCTACTCCTTTGTGGTAACCTGGGCCCGCGCCCCAAGCACCTCTCCGGATCGATCCATACCCGTTTTGATTTAAACGTCTAGTGAGGACATGTTGATTTGGGTGGGCTTTGTTTGCTTGTATGATCGGCCCACTACCCAGCCTAGAAATTGATAGGAACTTTTCCTACATCAACCTAGCCCAGCCGAATTGGCAGCTCTGTTTGTTTACGGGCCAAAGGCCCTGTCTGGTTTGATATGTGAGTCATTTGGGCTTCAGCCTAAAAGTTTAGAATTAGGTGATCTCTCCCTCTTTTCGGCCCAATTTGAATTATCAATTTAGTTCTAGGCCCACGAAAAGCAAATCCACCTAAAGCAATCCATGAAAATCCACCAGGCCTTTCCACTTCATGGCCCATTCTAGTCTAGGAAAACTTTTCACTCGGGCTTTGGCCCAAGACCCCAGACACATGCATTATCCTTTAGGCCCAATCAGGGTTACTCGGTCCAAATTCCAATTCACATCTAGAACATGGTTTAGAAATCATTTTGGCCCATGCGCCTTACCTCTAGCCCAAACACATTTCGGCCCAAGTGCCCAATTCTCAAAACGTTCCAGCCCATGAGGCAAATTTTTTGGAACATTTCAACCTAGGTGCCTCTCTTCTAGTTCATTTAGGCCTTAGCGCCTACCCACGATCTTCAAGACTTTCCAGCTCATGTACTGTTTCTATGGCCCGAACAAGTTTTAACCTAAGGCATCTTCGCGACCTAGAATTTCAGTTCTATGCTCTTTTGTTTTCTAGCAGACGGCGCTTCAGAAACAGGTAAATCCAAATCCTAGGATTGGTGAAGGAGGAAATCCGATCAACATGGATGTCCATCTCGCGGCTTTGGAACAAAAGTACATGGATACCATTAATGCCATGGAGCAGAGACATAGTGCCGTCAGGAACGCCATGGAGTCTAACTACATTGCCACAATTGAAGAATTGAAAACGAAGGCTCTTTCCCTTGAGGCCGGACGTCAAGTCCAAAATGAACTAGTGAACAGGCTTCTTAGTTCTCTTCACAACTGCATTGAAGTTAGCTCTATTAGGGCCCAAGGTTCACAAGGGAATACCGAGGAAATTGCTGCAGAACTCAAGAGGGTGAGCAGACAACCAGAAGAAACTCCCAAGATGACCAGTTTAAATTCCTTGAGATCTTGCACTAAGTCAGGATTATCAACACCCGCCCTAGGCGAGAGTTTCATGTGCCCCGCAAACCTACAGTGCCAGGTTACAAGTAGGACAGCTCAAAGCTCGGGGAGTGGACAACAAGACTTTGAAGGCAAAGCCAGTTGTAGCAATCCCAGTTTCAAAACAGAAAACCAAAGCATCAACTCGACCTAGGCATTTCTCTACACCGAGACAGTTTACCAGCATTGGCCGACCTCTCTGTCAAGCTCTCATGGAACTGCAGGAACTGAATCTACTATGGCCTATTGCATCTCATCCCGGGGTTATTCAAGCAGGGGAACACCTCAATCAATTCTGCCAATTTCACAAGCTACCAGGACATAGCACCAATAATTGCAGGAATCTGAGGCATAAAATACAAGATCTTATCGACCGAGGCTTCCGATTCCCATGAAGACAACAACTTCTACATGAATCCTATGTTCGGGCACTATTAGATATTGTTAGTTCTTATGTTTTCCTTTAATTACTGTTTTCAACTTTCTCAGTAGTTCAATTTTACCTCTCTAGATAGTCCTTGTCTTTTAATTACAGTTAACTTTGTTATTTGCATTCAATCATGAAATGAGGATTTTCATTTAGTGTAAGTTCTCATTTATGCATGCATTTAGTCATTCATAAAATTCAATAAAAAAAAAACAAAAAGAGGTATCCCCTTGCGACCACCATGAGCAAGCTTTGCCACATCCATAGTCATCACTCACACCATGAACAAAATCGACTCCTCACTTCACCTACGTTTACCACAATCCACCAGTTCACCCAAAGCAAAAGCGAGAAAAACTCCAGAAAAAGATATATTGGTCAGTCACCACATCATCCATCATTCCTTCACAAGATCACCCCATCACCACTCACCATCATTATTCCACACAACCACCTTCCACAAATAGCCTGGGTACTCAAAAGGCTTGTCGAAAAACCCCACAATAATACTGGGGGCAATCTAAGTTAAGGAACAATAATGTTTATTTCTTTTGTTTAAATGTGCAAACAAGTCTCTGAGTGTACACTTCGTGAGAGTGTCTTAAGTGGAAAAACCAAGAGAGAACGAGCGTGTCATTTTTACACGACTCCAGAGAGGTCACATTCGAAGGTAAGGTAAACGGCATGACTCCAACCGAAGGAGATAATTTGTAAATTTACGCTTAAACCTATAAAAAGTAACAAAGAATGGATACACAACTATTAGGGATGACGAAGCACCTAGGTACAGCACCACACAGCCAAAAAGCTTGTGAACCCTGACATTAACCCTAGGCACCCCCACTGAGCTTTTCGTGTACATCCTCTTTTACAACACTACAAACTCCACAAACGAGCCGGCCAGTGATGAATAACCGACCCGGTGACCAAAGGAAGCAAGGAGCCTGACTTCCGAATAGTAACTTCACAAGTCCAAAGAAGCAAAACTGCTACCAGCATGACGAAACGATCCGCAAATGGTCCCAAAGTGACACAGGATCCAAATGAGCTAACATCAAAAATAGCTCTCAAAGTTCAAAGCCGGGAAACACAAGAACCCCGAAGGAAAGGAAAATTCAAAGAAAGGCAAACCTGAAAAGCTTCGAAGAAATCCAAAATCGGAAAGAAGATAGAAAGTGCAAGGCAACCCAAAAGTCCCAAGTTCCAAACTCACATGCGAAATCTTCACGAAGTAGCCAAACGACTTCAAGGCAAAGAAGACAAGTCCGAGAGACGGTGCAAGTTGCAGCTTTGGTCACCCTTATAGCTCCACATATCCTAACATTCCTCCTTTGTCCTGTTATCATTCATCACAGCCCATAGCCACAATATAAGCTTAAAAGACTTCCGACCTAGTAGTTGTGTATCCAATCACGTGAAAGTAACAGGTTGAACACGTAAATCTAACAAATGTCAAATTCAATGGTTGAGAAGTTGTGACCGTAGGTGAGAAACGAGTGCAAGAATCAAACACTTTGAGTGTAAAGCACCACATCAAGACACAATCCTTGACCATGTGAGGATAAGACTTGTTCGCATGTTTAATCAAAGAAAATACTGGGGGCAATCGATCGTTCCGATCGATTGCCATGAACTCTAGCTCAGATTGCCTTAAGGAACAATACTGGGGGCAATTGTAGGTTCCAACAATTGCCATGACAACACCAACGGAAACCCAAAGCGTGGGCACCACAAACACTACCACGTAGGCCCACATAAGCCCTTACCCTCACGTCATACCACACATGCCCACATAAGCCTTAACCTCCACACAAACACTCTCAGGCCCGTCACTAGTCTTACCTCCACAAAACATCAGCTCATCTTAATCCAAATCAATCACCCCAAAATCACACCCCAACCCCAGGCTTGTCATAAATCCTGAACACTAGCAAAAGCTTTCAGCACCACAATGAACACCACACATTTCCATTCACTAGTGCAGAAAATGTTTTTTACCACGGTTATTTTGCCTATATACCACGGTTCGAAACCGTGGTTTTTACTCGCGTGGTATATCGGAAAATTGACATAAACCACGGTTTAAAACCGTCGTTTAAAAGTAGATTATAAACCACGGTTCTGAATAAACCGTCGTTTAAAACCTATTTTGTCGCGGGATCAGAAGACTTTATACCACGGTTTGTACGGAAACCGTGGTATATAACAGTTTTATACGACGGTTATAGCAGTAACCGTGGTATTAAGTCGACTTTATACGACGGTTTTGCGGTAAACCGTGGTTTATACTCGTCATCCAGAGAGTTTTAAACCACGGTTTTGGTCGAACCGTGGTATTTTTTTTTTTAGTTTTTTTTGTTTTTTTAGCCTCTACCACATATGTTTTTCCAACACACCCAATTTACAATCGTATATACAACCTGTACAGGGCATCCAACTAGTATTGCCCTTTGATAACCAACCACACTATATGCATGACCATATATAAACCAAGTTGCCACTTTGAATAGCAACATTGAAAATGAATTGCAAACAAAACTTTCAAACATAAGAGACGTTGAACTTTACAAAGTTTGAGAGTCTACCTTCAGCACAAACAAAAGTGTAAGTCTAACTACACTAGGATAAGATCTAAGTAACACTCAAGTAATTTTACACACCAAAACTGCGATAGATGATCTCTTACAAAGTCCAGATCCCCTTTGGAATACGTGCTCCCTGCTTTTGTGAAAAAAGAAACGATCTGTCCATAAAAAGAAACTGATCATCATTAGTACACAATTTTATTTCAAATGCAATAACTTTAACTAAAACTTTGATTGGTATGGTTTACCTTGTCATCATCAGCTAACGTGTCAATATTTTGTACAATCTCGAACATGTACCGCATCACATAATAGCCACAGCTTCGTGAATCAGGCTGCTGAGGACACTGTCATCACACCATCCATGGATTACCAACTTTAGATAGATAAAAAATTAAACGTTTAACTTTAATACAAAAATGCATAAATTAAATGATTACTTACACGTATGTAATGGAAGTCCAAGATGGAGAATGGTTTCTTCGCATCACTCAAACCAAGATTATGACCCCTGCATAAATACAGCATTTAAAATGAAGCCATTTATTGTCAATAATCTAGGACAAGCTTAAAATAAATATAATGCATTAAAATTTTGTAATACTCACTCCTTCAAATATTTCTCTACAGCTATCTCTCGAAGGTCATCAGGGCCGCCCAATGGGTCTAGTATCAACAAGCATGAGGTGTCGATACACAACACCATCAACATCCAATGATTGCTGCAACAGATAAAACAAAGAATGTTTTGTAGAACAATATTTTTAATTATCACAATTAGGAAGCGAAAAATTCCAGTTATTGTGTACTTACATCTGATGATATGGGATCAGCAAATATTTGCTTCTTCTTCGCACCGCAGCACAAAATCCCTGCCTCACGTGCTGTGCACATCCTTGCGCATCCAATGCGGCCTGACTTGCTGACATCAATTGTGGGCACAAGAAAGAGATGGAATGTAATCTCTTGTTCGATATCAGTCTAGTAGTCAAACACCTAAACAACATTTTTTCATAAGATATGTTAAATAGCTTAAAAAAATGAAAGATAATGTAATAATTTGAAAGATACTTACACACAATAGGCCTGAATCACAGAGATGTTAAGGAGGTCTCCCATCAAAAATTCTCTTACATCGCTCACGGTAATCATCAGATCTCTGGGCTCGGGGGAGTGGAAAACATGCTTAGACAGTTTCATGTTGAAATTGGTGACAGACTGCGGCTTCGTCATGAAAAAGTCATACAGCATTTTTTGATGGGAGGTCAACATCTTCAGATACTTGGGTGTTAGAATGGGGGATCTCCTAGGAGTCATATCGAAAGGTTTGACCACTTCCTTTGTCACACTCTGACTCTCCTCATTTGATTTCACAACTTCCTTCCCCTTATCCACTTTCCTCTTCTTAACCGGTCTTAATTCCTTATCAATCTAATAGTATACAAAATTTAAATAATAAACATATCAGTCAACAGTCAAGTTAAAAACTAAACAGTAACATGTAATTAAATAGTTTACCTTGTCACTACTGACATCAATGAGAGAATATGGCCATGTCTTGCTTTCGGTAATCCAATAACATCAACACCGTGTAAGTAGTGAGTGCAGAAGTCAACTACCTCCTCTGTTACTGTCCCTTCAATTATACTTCCCTCTGGACGCCGACGGTTTTTCATTTTCTTTTTCAGTATACCCATATATCTCTCAAACGGATACATGTATCGAAGGTATAACGGACCACAATGTTTGATCTCTCTAACAAGATGAACAAGTAGATGCACCATAATATCAAAAAACGAAGGAGGAAAATACATTTCCAACTGACACATGGTGATCACAAGGTCATTCTGTAGTTTATCCAGCGTCTCCACATCAAGCACTTTACACGAAATTCCTTTGAAAAAAACACATAAATTTGTAATAGTTTTCCTGACATCAGCTGGAAGGATTCCACGGAGAGCACCCGGAAGTAAGTGCTGCATCAGCACATGATAGTCGTGAGACTTCATCCCTACCAATTTCAGATCAGACATTGATACCAAACTTGCTATGTTCGATGAGTAACCGGATGGCACTTTAATATGACGAAGAGAACTACAAAAACTTATTTTCTCTTCTTTGGATAATGTATGACAAGCGGGAGGCAAGAATGTTCTTTTCCCTCTTTGTTGTGGCGTGAGTTCTTTCTCGTATACCCATTCAACCAGATCTTTTCTACCCTTTAAATGGTCTTTTGTCTTTCCTTTCACGTTTAGTAGTGTCGCAGATACACTTTCACCAATGTTTTTCTCCATGTGCATAGCATCAATGCAATGTCTCACCTCTAAATGTTTCCAATATTCAAGTTCCCAAAATATTGATTTTTTCTTCCAGATGCTCTTTTCAGTGGCTTTAATTGGTGGACCGAAGTTGTTCACCACATTCTTCAACTGATTGTAAGTCTCAGCAGCAGATAGTGGTGGTCGAGCGACTGCATGATCCGTTTTTCCATCAAACTCTTTTGTCATCTTACGATATTTGTGCCCTTTAGGAAGGAATTTCCGATGGCCCATGTACACATTTTTTCCACTGTGTTTTTAACCGTATACTGCAAGTTCTATCTCCACATAAAGGGCACGCTAGAGCTCCTTTAATTGTGTATCCCGAGAGGTTACCGTATGCAGGGAAATCATTGATCATACAAAACAACATAGCCCGGAGCGTGAAGTTTTCCATACCATATGAATCATACACCTTCGCAGGAGAGCCCACTTTAGTGCTTATGTGGTTTCTGTCACCCTTTTTTACATAGCGTGATTCCCCACATTCAGAGCAATGGTCATCCAACTCATTTTCCTTCCAATACAACATACACCCATTTGGACAAGCATGTATTTTTTATATTCCATACCCATCGGACACATTAACTTCTTTGCCTCATAAGTTGTTGTTGGGTATCACATTGTCCTTTGGTAGTACATTCTTCAGCAGTTGTAAAAGATCTGTAAAACTGACATCACTCCATCCATGTCTCGCCTTCAGATTGAATAGTTTTAAGACAACGCTCAATTGTTTTGTGTTTGCGTTTCACATCCACTGTACAACGGTTCCTTTGATGCTTCCATCAGATTTTCGAATGATTTGGGTTTGTTGGAAAAATGTTGTTCAACATCTTCCATCATTGCATTAAGGTCCTCCTGATCATCTGAATCACTACCTAGTGAATCATCTTGAGTATCCCCAAAATCGTGTGAAGCATCCATTTCTGATTGTTCTGCAACAACGTTATCAGCACATTCAAACACTTGTACTGAATGTTGACCATGCAGTATTGTTATGGCTTCATAATCATCTGTAAACCCTCTGCGAATCAGATGATCCTTAATCTTGTCCACACCTCGGTATTTGAAGTCGTTCTTGCAATCGACACAAGGACATCGAATATATCCCTTATCCCTTGGTTTAAGATTGTCAACAAGGACTTTGCAAAATTTATTGATTGACCCCTTGTAGGTACTTGATGTCCAATCTGTCACTGTACATCACTGAGCGCTCCATCTCCTTTTTCAACACACACCAGAGATGTCGTGAACTCGTTCCATTGATCTCCTCTTTTTTATTTACAGATTTAACAACCTAAACCTATCCAATCACCTACGATCTCACCTAGGAACAAGGTAATAATATACAGTAGTTCAGTGATAATTTCGGCAGCATTACCCTACAGTTCTCCTAGTGTAGATATATATATACGAATCGTTTCAATTCACATATATATATGTACACTAGAAGAACACTAGGGTAATGCTGCTGAAATTATCACTGAACTACTGTATATTATTAACTCATTCACAACCTAGATGGTGAGAGCAAAGGTCATTGGATAGTCCCAACAGGGACTATCTAAGACATACCTCTATCAGGTATATCTCAGACAGGTAATTCTATGTTTGAATTGATTTTCCATTGTTTAATAGAAAAACAAAAATAAATTGAAACATTTTAAATACCAACCTGATGAGTACTGGATGGTCAGCTAGCGCGAACAGCACAGAAGAAGGAGAAGTAGGCAAATGCTCTTGCGCGTAGTATATAACACCTATTCAATGAAATTAGAATATGGTTTTAATTTTATAAAAACTTGAATAATTGAACATATTAAACAAACGAACATAGCTTAAATTCTGGAAAAAATTTGGCATGACCTTTGCGTATTTTCAGACACTCCACATTTTTTTAAGGCAGAAACAAACACAGTAGCAGCAAAATTAATTCTCAGCAAACCATACGAATTATTATCAGACAGACAAGTATGCATATAGTAAATGAAATTAGAATATAAGGTTTTAATTTGAAAAAAAATATGAATTGAACAAATAAACAAACGAAGATATTTTGAATAAACCATGTTATTGAAACATTTTTAAAAAACTAACCCAATGAGTACGGATGATCAAGTCACAAATGGGAAGGAAGAGGGATTGTTCAACCGTAGAAACACCTATTCAATAAAATTAAAATAAGGTTAAATTCTGGAAAAAATTTGGCATGATCTTTGCGTATTTTTAGATACTCCACATTTTTTTAAGGCAGAACAAACATAGTAGCAACAACATTATTTGTGACAATATATTATATATATGTACATACATATAAGTATTTCTTTCTAAAATCATAATCAGAAATGCAAGTGTTTTACCGTGGGTTCTGATTAGGCAAACCGGTGGCAGAGGTTGACGGGGCAGCAACAATTAGTGCGACAAGTGGACAATCCAACCGTGGGTAGTAACACCTATCCAATGAACTTAGAATAAGGTTTAATTCTAATTCTGGAAAAATTTGGCATGACCATTGCGTATTTTTAGATACTCCACACTTTTTTTGGCAAAAACAAACACAATAGCAACATCAGATCAAGGTTCAAGTGATTCTCAATAAAACACACAGACATTTTAAGCATCATCAGACAGGGAACTGTTTGATTTTTTTAATATTTCAAATAAAAAACATGACATCTAAACAAATAAGCAAACAAATATATGTCAAAAACGCATTTCGCCATTGTTGCAACATTTTTTAAAATAATAACCTGATGAGCAGTGGATTGTCAACTCACGACATAGGATTGGAGGTGGTAGAGAAAAAAGAAACGGGATTGTAAGTAACACCAATGTTATGATAAGGTTTTAATTTTAAAAAAAACATGAATAATTGAACAAATGAACAAACGAATAAATTTTGAAAATAAACCATGTTTATGAATCATTCTTAAATACTAACCTAGTGAGTAGTGATGGTCATCTCGAAATGGATGGAAGAAGAGGACCTTTTTTATATTTCTACAACACACACCAGATGAACTCACAATCAAGGAACTTATGTTTTAAGGTTTTTATGCTCTATTTTAAAGAATGAACAAGAAATTCCAAACAGAAACCAAATGGAAACCCAATACATCTGCAATCAAAATTCTTGATTATTCGAATCCAAGAAAATGACACCTCCAATAGTTTTTTAACAAATGAAGGTTCTTATACAGTGCTACATAATCAATTATCGTACAGAGCCTTAGTTAGTATTCAAAACAGAACAACTAGCTATAGAAGGATCAAGCATTGTGTTCTTATCCTTTATGCGATACCTGACTTGAAGCAATCAGGCCTCCTAATATTTGACTGATGAAGGAAGAAAACCTGTTTGTTTTTGTTTTGAATTTCTTGTTCATTCATGAAAATAGAGCATAAAACTAGAAAACATAAGTTTCTTCATCTGGTTTATGTATTCTTTTGTTCTTTTAAGTTCAATGTATCATGTATGTTGTACAAACCTAGCTTTTTAGTTCAACTCTTTAAACCCGGAAACATTGAACACCATCAGCATATATAGAACTTGCTGTTGAATTGAAATTAATTTCAAATTGTAATTTTCTAATTCTACAATATTCACTTTCTTTCTTCCTGTTTTTGTTATTGAATTGAATTCTAATTCAGATTTCTAAGAAATATTACATAAATTGCAACTGAATCCTATTCTGATGACCTTTTTCTATTTCTACAGCACACATTCACTGCTAAACAGCAAGGGTAGAAGAAAGCATTAATAATCATAAGAGGGTGTGTGGCAAAGTAATAATGTACATGACTAACTGATTGTACCGTGTATATTTTCATAAACATCCAAAATTGCTTACTTCATAGAATATATATTGCAAACCCAGACCTTGCAAATTATCTCCAATTCCAAAACCCATCTTTGCACCTTCGTTTATTTTTACCAGACATGGATTCAACCAGAAAAAATCAACCAGAAAAAATCAACCAGACATGCATAAACAACCAGAAAAAATCACACACAATCGAAACACAAACCAACACACAACCCAAATTACACAGATTGCTAGTATATACAACTAGAAAAAATCGAGAAGCACCAGGATTTTACCAGACAATCGAGAAGCACCAATGGATTCAAGCGGAGGGAGGCGGGGTTCAGGCGTGCGCTGGCAGTGGAGGAGGCCGGACTAGACTGGAAGGCGGCGTTCGCGGCTTCGACAAGGCGCGACTTCACCGAAGGACGACGGAGCTTCACCGTGACGACAACAAACGAAGCGCGCCGCTGTTTGGGGCGGTGTCGAGCTGCGAGCTGGGGTGAAGCAAGGCGACGGTGGAAGGGGGAAAAGCTCGACGGCGACGTTTAAGACGGGGGAGTGGGAGTCGACGGGGGGGAATCGCACGACGGAATCGCACAGGAGAAAGAGAGTCGCGGGGGAAGAAGAAGAAATGAGGCTCGAGGGTCTTTAATTAAATGACTTTAAACGACGGTTGATAGACAAACCGTCGTTTTAAACCTATGTTACGATCACAATAAACGACGGTTATCATAGAAACCGTGGTTTTTAAGTTTTGGCGGAAAATTTTAAACGACGGTTCAAGAGTAACCGTGGTTTAAACTCGCTTTATACGACGGTTTGGATAAAACCGTCATTTTTTATGATGAGCCGTGCAACATAAACGACGGTTCCGTCCAGAACCGTGGTTTATATATACTTTATACGACGGTTAATAAGAAACCGTCATTTATTTTGATGGGCGTGCAATATAAATGACGGTTCTGTTAATAACCGTGGTTTATAGAGTATAAATGACGGTTATTTATTTAACCGTGGTTTAAAGTGCGTCATTTAAAATCTTTTTTCTACTAGTGATTAGTATCGTGTTCATCCTCTGAAAAACAAATTGCAGGTCTGGAACTCTTAGTCAGGAAATGATTATTTCGCTTTCCTTTCTTAACAGTGTTTTTCTCAAGCATTGCCATGTTTGGCACATTTTCAGCTATTTCTTGCTTTGTGCAAATTTCCGGTTTTTGCAAGCACTTCAATTTCACTTTGCAATACTCGGGTAAACGTTGTCATCTCCATGTTTGGAACCTTAACAATTTGATCACAATGACAATCATTTGCATAAAACGTGTTTTGTATCCTCACATCATCAAGCATACTGCATTTGCCTGGTCAAGTTTAGATGGATCTCAGTCTCCATAAGCAACTGAGTTAGATGGATCTCGGTCTCCATAAGCAACCGAGTAGAATGGATCTCAGTCTCCATAAGCAACTGAGTTAGATGGATCTCGGTCTCCATAAGCAAACCGAGTAGAATGGATCTCGGTCTCCATAAGCAACCGAGTAGAATGGATCTCAGTCTCCATAAGCAGCTGAGTTAGATGGATCTCGGTCTCCATAAGCAACCAAGTAGATTTGATCTCGGTCTCCATAAGCAACCGAGTAGAGTAGATTGGGTCTCGGTCTCCATAAGCAACCGAGTAGATTGGGTCTCGGTCTCCATAAGCAACCGAGTAGAATGGATCTCAGTCTCCATAAGCAACTGAGTTAGATGGATCTCGGTCTCCATAAGCAACCGAGTAGGTTGGGTCTCAGTCTCCATAAGCAAATGAGTTAGATGGGTCTCGGTCTCCATAAGCAACCGAGTAGAGTGGGTCTCGGTCTCCGTAAGCAACCGAGTAGGATGGATCTCAGTCTCCATAAGCAACTGAGCTAAGATGAGTCTCATCCCTAAACCTTAGGCACACATAAGACCTACCCTACATTCAATCCTTTTAGGCACACATAAGACCTACCCTACATTCAATCCTTTTAGGCACACGTAAGACCTACCCTACATTCAAATCCTTTCAGGCACCCATAAGGCCTACCCTACAGGCACCCATAAGACCTCCCTTATTTATTCACTTTAGGCTCGTCATAAGACCTAGCACCATCCTTAGGCTTGTCATAAGACCTAGCACCATCCTTAGGTTCGTCATAAGACCTGGAGTCATCCCTTTAGGCTCGTAGTAAGACCTAACACCACTCCTTAGCTTACCTGCTTCCATTAAACACATTGCATTCATTATAGGTAGTCAACGCCTTAGAATAGCTTAACATCATTTCATTCATTATAGGTAGTCAACGCCTTAGAATAGCTTGACATCATTTCATTCATTATAGGTAGTCAACGCCTTAGAATAGCTTGACATCATTTCCACATTTTAGGTTGTCAACGCCTTAGAATCGCTTGACATTATCTCATTTCCACATTTTAGGTTGTCAACGCCTTAGAATCGCTTGACATTATCTCATTTCACATTTTAGGTTGTCAACGCCTTAGAACCGCTTGACATTGCTTCATTTCACTTTACTTGCAGGCAGTCAACATCTTAGAATAGTTTGACATCATATCATTATAGGTAGTCAACGCCTTAGAATTGCTTGACATTACTTCATTTTACTTATAGGTAGTCAGCGCCTTAGAATAGCTTGACACAATTTATCAGTTTTGATAACATGCAGAGTTTTGAAAACATTTGAAATTTTGGGGTATCACTCAAGCATCAACTAGCCTCTCACTTTCATTACAAGTCTAGTTGACGGGGGCCAATCTGTTATACCCAAAATTTTGACCCCCTGGCTAGGGTCTACGAGGTCCCGGTGTTGTGAGAGGCATTTTAATCAAGCAGTGAGGTATCCCGGCTCGATCGGCGCGTTCCATGGCATGGGGGACAGCTTCGTCATTTTCAGGGGCGTTTTGGTAATCTTTAAAGGCTCCTGAGACCTCCTATAAGCTTTCTCTCTCCTCCAAGGGATGCCCAAATCAGCTTGAAAATGTTTTGATATTTTAACCATGATAGAGGATGACATTTTAAGCATAATGGCGTTGGAATTTTGATTTTTCGAGTTTCCAATAATTTTCTAGCAATTTCTGACTGAATCTGACGAGAAATTCAATTTAAAAATATTCCAACATTTAAAAAATCCGATTCCACTTCAGAAAATTCATAATTTCCATCCTTGACACGTGGTTAAAATTTCACAGCAAAATTTCTTTGGGAAGTCACTCAACTAAAATATCGAAAAATCTTACTTTTACTAGATTTTCTTTATCTTTAAGAAAGTCTATATAAGGGGATAGGTTTTTGGATAAAATCAGAACTCCACATGCTCAAGAACCCTAGAGAGTCAGAAAACACAGCCTCTCTCTCTCTCTCTCACGTTTTCCAACACCCGGCCACCCAAATCATACCGAAAATCCCCTGAAATCACCATCTAAACACGTTTTCCAATTCCCAAAGCACCAATAATCATCAAAACCCCACAAAAACACCTCCAAAACGTGAAGAACAGCAAGAACAACCAACAACCAGAAGCTTGGGTCGAAATCCTCTCGGGTCTGCCATCAACGGAGCACTCGACGAATCCCGGTGTGAAGAAACGTTGTGAATCCGAAGGTAAAACAGGTAGAAACTCCACTTCCCTAATTCTCCACGGTATTATATGTCTTGCCTCAAATTTGGGCTCAAACTAACCTTCGAACGCTTCTGTATTGCTGCTTATTCAAGCTTCTGTCAATTAACTTGTTTACCAAGTTTCGCGCATAATTCGAATTCAAATTGAGAACTTTCAATCACTAACGCATTGTATATCTTTCAGGCTACACATCCATAAAATTTGAGCCAAAAACACCTTCGGGAACAGCCTCAACGCCGTCGTCCGAGGGCTGTCCGCACCCACGGACGTCGTGTCCGGGGTCCCGGACTCCCTGTCCGAAAGCCCGGACGCCCACGGACGGCGGCGGGATTTTTTAAATTTTTTAAAATTTAGGTTTTCTAATAATGTCCGGGCCCACGGACAGCCTGTCCGTGGCCCCGGACTTTACAATTTTCTGTTTTCTGTTTAATTCGACTTTTATTGTTATGTAGGTTAACTGGGGTCCGTGGCTTCGGACATTAGGTCCGTGGCTACGGACGGAAACAAATTTGACCTAATTCTGCCTCCGAAACCCTAGTTTAGGTATTTTAATTTCCACTTTAATTTTCTGTCAAAAAATGCTAAAAAACACAAAAAAACAGAAGAAGCGCGCACCTAGGTTAAAAATAACTTTGTAGAAAGCCGTAATTAAACCAAGTAGAGGAAAAACGACCTAGGAGGGGTAATGTAAGTAATTGAACCCTAATTAAGTCGAATATCGAGCCCCCGAACCCGAACTCTCCTTTCCTAATTTGATCTAGGTTAAAATTAGGTGGCGACTCATAATAGGTTCCAGTGAGCTAGCTTAGGTTTTAATAATTACTGTTATATGACATAGTTATTAATCTTAAGCTATAAGTGGACCTAAAACCCGGTTAGATCCTAATCAACTTTAATCAACATAGGATAGGGTTTAAAATCGAGGCTCACAATAAGGTATGAGGATTTTTCATAATAGATTATCTTATTAAGTAATTAACAATTTCACTTATGAATGGGGATTTAATCCTTAGATAAATTTTACCGTATGTTATTCCTTTGAAACCTTAGGTTTTGTAAACGATATGAAAAATGTATTTAAGACATAACTTTATTAAAATTTAGTATAAAAGGATTATACATAGTCTATAGCGGGAATGTGTGTAAAAATAAAACAGTTAGGGATTAAATAAGGATACGTAAAGGTTATCTTAAAACACATTATTATATAGTTAATGATAAAACAAATAATATACTTTATACTAAATGTAGGAGTTCGATAAATCTAAGTTAACTATAATATAGTTATTCAAGAGAAGAAGCAGTTTAACATCTTCTGATAAGATTATTAGATGGTTGTAATAAAAGTCATCCTAAACTAAACATAAGATAAATGAGTTTAGTAACTCAATTAGGTTATCATGAAATGCATCTATAACACCATGTTTCCAATATACAGGATGTAGACCTTAATTAAGTTGAGGGGAAAACTTAATCATAATGGATTATTTGGTAATACTGATAAAATACATAATCATTACATTGTGAAATAATAGTATAATATTCTAAGATAAACCTATCATAGGTCATAACCCGATATTTATTCTAAATTAAGAATAAAAGTATTAAGCTTAAAAATTATTATTGAGATTTTAAGATTAGATGGATAATATAATATGCACTTATGATATAAGGGTCTCAAGAGTCTTGAATTGAGAATTAGGGTTAAGTATGAATAAAGTGGATAAGAGTGTAACAACTAACAAGTGTTATTAACATACATTCCCTAGTCTTACAACCTTGGGTTATACAACATTCTAATATAAGTCAAAGGTTATACATACCTTTAAGTGAGGGCTTAAAAGACAATTGAGACTTAGAAATAAGAGTGAGGAGTTTATTTAAGCTTAACTTAGGTTACAAGTTATTGATGTTAGACTACCTTTAATATTCCTCAGAGTATTGTTGATTATTTGCACAAGTCGACTAGAACTGCTACAGCGATTACCAGGTACGATTTCTCGTACTCAGCTTGTTGTGTCTTGGACTCTATGGAATGCTTTTGTTGTGTCTTGGACTCTATGGAATGTTTTGTATGATTTCTCGTACTCAGCTTGATGTGTTAAGGACTTGATGGAATGTTTTGTACGATTTCTCGTACTCAGATGCTTTTGGTGACGAATTTTATGGAATGTTTTGAGAAACGCTAAATGAGTTTGAATGAATCTTGAAAGGAAATTGGTTGTGTGACTAACTCAGCTTGATGTGACTAACTGAGCCTTGGGTGTACAACTCACATGATCATTGGTTCCTCTTATCTGGTTGCCTCATTAGATATTGATGTTGAGGGTTTACGCCTCTGCACTCTGTAGGACTGAGTGTTTTGGTATTGCACTTGTACAGTTAATAATCTAGTGGGAATATGGGAAAATGTCAATCTTGGTATTGGGTATGGATTATTTCTAATAAGTAGTGCACACACTTTTCACCGATGACTGAGAACGGGTCGGTGGCAGCGGAGGTCTGCTATACCTCGTCCATATGGACAACTGACAGCGGAGGTCTGTTTACCTCGTCCTTGTGACAACTGACTGGCGGTGGGGGCCATCTCTCCCAATTGGTTTTATTCCACTCTTGAGTATGGGTTCTTGGATATCTTCTTTCATTCCCAGTCCTTGTGACTACTTGGGTCTTTCTAATCCTAATTGGAACTGAATCTAACTTAAGCAATGGATGTTCACTAACTTCTGGCGTGGTTTCTTTTAAGTTGACTCACTTTACTTCTTGTTATTTATCTCTATCCTTGACTTGATATCTTTGACTTGGTGATTTTGATGTGCCTTGTTCTTCTATTTTGTTTTAAGCGTTTGACTTCGAGTTATTGTTTGTTTCAAGAGTTATGTTTTAAACTTTTGTTTTGGAGAGTTGTACCAGTTCCATTCCAGGGAACTGACTCACCCCTCCCGGGGTGGGCTGCTTGGTTTCATCTTGCAGGTACGGACTGTTATACAGGTGGCCACGAAGAGTATGAGTGATTGGGATGGGAATTAGGAATTGTGGAGAGTTTTTATATCTTGCACTAGTTATGTTCTCGAGTTCAAACCGTAGCAGTTGTAATGTCATAAGTTGTAATTGGTGAGGTTTGGGCCGGGTGTTTGGAACCCGATGATCTGTAATCGCCTTAGTATTTATTTCCGCTGCATTTATGATAAGTAGGGGCGTTACACCTAAAGTCGGTTAGCTAAGGTTTAACACATATTTGAGGTTAAACGGTATCGGAGACTAAATACGCCACATAAATAAATTACTGTAAACTCATTCCATGCTTATTCTTGCAAGGTGGCAAACACACAGAAAAACAGGTTGGCACACAAGCCGGTGTAACCCGGTAGGACACAGGTTGCAAGAAAACCATACCTTGGTCCCTGCTCCTTTTGTTTCCACTGAATGTAACTCATATACACAATTAATTACGTCAGTTAATTTCCTTATTTAACTTCCAATTTACTAAGTGTTCCATACGACTACATGACATGTTTAACCATTGAACTTACACTTATTTATCCTCATTGTACCCATTAGGGTTTACTACATAATCCACATTCCTTTTCTATTTGTTTTTACAAGTATGGGTTGACCGACCCACCGACCAACCCAACCCCTTGGGTCGGTCCATTCCAGTAACATTCGGGTTCACTGATTTTTGCCTGACCGACCCAAGCTCACTCCAACCGACCCAAAGCCTCTAGGTCGGTCCATTCCAGAAACAATTTCGTTCTTTGGTTTTAGCCCAACCGACCCACCGACCGACACAACCCTCGGTTGGTCATTCTAGAAACATCTCCCGTTGCCCTATTACAGTCTGACCGACCCAGCCAGGGTCGGTCGACTGCAGGAACTTCCCAAAAATTGTCTAAATTGCTCCAAGCACCTCCACAAGCCTCATAATATGTTTTAACATCATTAGGCACTCTTAAACCTCCATAAATCATCCACCAAATGCATGTACAAGCTTATTTCTAATGTCCTTAAACACTTACTAAATTTCTTGCAAATTTCCTAACACTTGTAATGTTTTTCCTTAGGTTTTCTAAGTGGTGGCTTGTACCTATGATCAAACTAACCAAGTGCTTTCTCACCATCATTACAACTACTCGAAAAGCATTATTTTCACCAACACCTCCTTTACACAACTACTTAAAATTTCTTTCCATAAGTTCATGTTTAAACCTTCACAAGGCATTATCTTTCCTTTGTTCACCAAACTTTGCACAAGTCTCAACAATACTCTTACCATGACTTTGATGTGTCTAAATCACTCATTTGAACTATAAATCCGTCAAGACAATGCCCAAGACATTTTAAAACTTAAGAACACCTAAGTCACTTTCTTTTACCAATTTAAACCTAACCATTTTAGGTCACCAATTTAAACCTTAACCATTCCTAGTACAACCTAGGTCACCAACTTCATTCAAATACCTAAAACTCCTTGTTTACCCACCAAATTTTGACATAGCTTCTCATGTACATTCTCACACCCAAACACTTAGGTTTTTACCTTTAGACAACCAAGAACACTCAATCTCTTAATACACATTCTTATCCAAAACACATGATTTTTTCATCCTTTAACCATCAAAGACATTCAACTTCACAAAAAATGTTCTTTACACACAACTAAACCTTTAAACTACACTACATCACAATATAGTGCATAAACTTAAATTGCTTGGCACTTAGGCCCTTAAATAACATGGCTCTTAGGCCCTTAAATTGCATAAACCTTAAACACTGAATTTCCCACATAATAATTGCCTTTAACCTGCAAATACATACAACATCACATATGCCTTTAATAACCTCCTTGTGGGTATTCACTAACTCATTTCCCATTGGCTCCTTAGGTTATTTATTAAGCATTATCAAAGCTCAATTTACTAAGACACATAATTACATTAAGATAGGTTATTTACCTCTTCCCTTCAAGATTTTTCTCACTTATTTTCTTTTGTTCTTTCTTGATTGAAAAATAGGCAAGGAACTTGATCACTTGTCAATCTTCTAATCAACAAACATATAAGGGCAATTAGCATTAAGCTTGATACTTAAATTCACATATAAACCCTAAATTTACACTAGTGTTTTAAAACACTAAAATGGAAATTTACCTTGGAATTTGAAAGGAATATTGAATAAGAAACAAGGTAGGACTCCTACTAGTCCTTTGGAGATTGAATCAAGCTACTAAAATGAGCAAGACAAGGCATCACTAATGGTGATTTACGGCCATGTATGAAAATGAGAGGAAATGTGAATTTTCTTTGACTTTTTTTACCTTGAAGCAAAGGAGAACAACAAGGTGTGAAGAGATATGAGTTTTTCCTCGTTCAATGGAGATTCTCCATGGCACCAAAATTGAGTTCTTGAAGATTTGAAAAGATAGAAGTGTATAGCCTGGTCTAACTAAGACAAATATGGTCTTAGAATTTGATTTGGAGCAATATTGAACATTTGGTGAGCAAATGAAGTTGGAGAAGAGAGGTGCTGTATCAAGCACGGTTTTGGTTGGGAGAATGGAGTAAGAACACGATGGGAACAAGAGGAAATGAAGAATGGTGAGGAGAGAGGGATTTTTTGAAGATATTTATGTTATAAAGGTAAATAGTGTTTTACTTTATTTCTTCCTCCTTTAGTTAATTAGCTGGCTAGGTTGGTGACTCCCCACCTTAAAAACCGTCCCCTCTTCCATATATAAGATATTTATGGTCTTTGTTGACCATCTAATTAAGCTAGGTTGACTTAAGTCCAAACTAGCACTATTTGAGCACTATTCACAAATTAGTGCACATAGCTATGAAAATTTTGATTTCCCATTGATTTAGATATCCTAATGTGATACTAAGTAGTACACATGTTGATTAAAGAGTAATGATGGACATTTAGCCACTCAAAACTCATTTCCAAGACAGTTTTTTCAAAAATGTGCTTTAAGGCTCCTTAAAGCACGTTTTGTGTTTTAACTTGTTTTCAAGCTTGGTTTTCTTTAGTAATTGATTTAAAATTTTCATTAACATGTTAATAAGGTCTAGTAATGACCTTTAGGTCTTATACAAGGTTACACCAAGTCTAGGGCAAGTATTTGCTTAAATTGACTTTATGGTGTTTTCTTGTGTTTTGTTTGGTTTAAATTGTCTACCAATGTTTCTTAAGGACTTAATTAGCCTTATCAAATCATAATTGCATATTATTAAGTCTTGGTAGGATCTTTGGGTCCTAACCAAGTTCATTCCAAGCTTAGAGCATGTTTTTGCTCAAATTGTCTTTATGGTACTTTATTTTTTTTACTATGGTTTAAATTGTTCACTAATGTTTCCTAGGCACTTTTTAGCCTTCATATACCATTGGTTATTATTTAAACAACATATCAAGGTTTGGGGAAATTTCAAAAAAATACCATACAACATTAGTGCATGCATTCATGCAACTATATGTTATATACTAAAGTTCAAATAAGAACAATATTAATTCATAGAATGAATTATAAACATTAGTGCATGAACATAATATATAACACGAACTAATGTTGGATGTATACATGCAACTATATATTATAATTGTATACTCGTATACCTAACTGGATTAGTTAAATTTAATACCTAAGTGTAAACGTGAATGTGTATTCGTATACTCATAAAAATTATGGAATATAATGGATTAATCCTAACATTCGAAAACACTACAACTAAGACGTTTTATATAACCGACGCATTTAAATAAACCCGGATGTGAGAAGTTACTACGAACGACAAGTGTTATGTAACGATACTTTAAATAATTAACTGTTGAAATCCGGGGATGAAAGGTCGGGATTATTTGTGCTATTCAGATTTACCTAGTTTAATTAAGTCATGTGGATTGACTTATAGTACCGTGATTATTTAGATTGTACGTCAGACGGAGGTGCCGACGAGCTAGTGGTCTACTGCGCATCCTAGATCTGAGGTGAACGGTATGTAAAGGGGTTTGATCTGAGATGTCCTGAGGACTTCGTCGGGCTTATATTTGTTTACTGTATAACGTGTGTGGTATATGTATGTATGTGTAAAATGTTATGTGATGTTTAATTGTTTAATTTCCCGTAACATTAAATTGTGCGCGAACGTCGTTCGGGACTAATACTACGTCGACTATAGTTCGACTTATATAAATATACATATATGATCAATGTGATGTGACTGATGTTATTTAATATAACACAACTAGTATTATAATCATGTATGTAATAACCTAAGTAAAACACTTAGGAACGGGACACGACATTGTCGGTCGTTAGAGCACGACTCTCGAACATGAATATGACCTAGATTACTTCTAGGTGTGCGTAAGACCCTTAGGGCAGCTAAATGATGAATGAATTCTCCATAACCTAAAATTATACCTTAGGTATTCGATTAACTATTTAATCATATAATGAAGGATTGGTGTGTGAAGACTAAGACCTGTGTAGTCCTTGACTAACTGGCTGCGCATGGAGATCTCTTGAGTGTTTTCCCGGATCGGGTTTCTACTCTATTGAAGCCACACGAGCATACATAGATCGTTGGCCAGATTGTACCATTATTGGCACCCGTGAAATACCCTGAAATTAAAAATAGTGATTAATTAGGCTAATGAAGACTTTAAAAGCTTAATTATGCTTAAATAAATATTAGGGAACAATTCCCAAAGAAAATGGATCCTCAAACCGGATTAAAAACACAAACGAACCTTAAAGCGCGTTTTTCAAGGAAACCGAGAAAACGTGGCTTTAAGCAGGTTAAATAGACCCGTAATAATTTTGGTCAATCAAATAGTCATAATTAGACATTAGTGAAGGTGTAGAACCAATAAAATTAATTAAACGAGAAAATTCCGGAAAACGGGTTCCGGTTAGTAAATAGTGCAAAAACGGGAACTTACGGGGTGTTAACTGTAATAAGAGCAAAATACTCTATCCCATTTGCAAATAAAAAAATTTAAATCTGTGTGTGTGCTGTGTGGGCCGATTTCTCCCCCTCTCTCACTCTCTTAATTGTCTCTAATACACAACAGACAAAATAACAAAAGAAGAAAAAGTAATAAAGTACAACACCTTACTTTTAAACTCTCTCTCATATTCTCTCTATTCTCCACCATACTCCCGCCTTACTTTCTGATTCTTCTTCCTCCTTGAGCACCTCCCATGGCGATTTGAAGAAACCCACACAACTCCCACCTTCTTCCTCATTTTGAAGACTCAATCCTTGTCCAAATTAAAACAAGTATACCGTTGAATTCCCCTTGTCAAAGAGATCATCTTCCTCCTTTCAAAAATTGAAAAGCCCCACTTCCATCTCCATGGGTATGACTCTTTTTGAAGCTTGAGACCACCATTGGAAGCTCCTTCATCTCCTTGTTGTTTTGAGGTAAAAAAAATTCGAAAATCCACCATTTCTAGCTCTCTTTTGCAATATAAGAAATTCTAAAATGTGAGCTCAATATTGTTCCTTGTTCAGCCGGTTTTGGCTTCACATTAAGGGCTGGAATAGTGTTCTTTTGCTAGCCAAGAACTCCACTCATTGATTGGAAGTTAATACCTCCTCTAAACCCTAAAAATAAGTCCTAAGTTCTAGGTTAGTTTAAGGATTAGTTTTGAATTGGAATTGTTGTGTATTGGTGGGTTGTAGCATTACCGAATTAGGGAGCCAAGAACAAGAACAATGAAAAGAAGAAGAAGGAAGGAAGGAGAAAGGAAGAGAGAAAATAAAAGCTAACAATCCAAGGTAAATGCACTTACCTTGAGTTGGTTTTGTGTAACACCCCAACACAATCCAAATGTGGTCTCGCAACTTAACAGCATATATATATACATGTCACAGCGGAATTCTTTACACTCCAGGACCTTGCCACGGCCTGACTACAGAATATACCGAACATTAGTACATAACAACCTTAACCAAATACATATTATTCTTACAATCCTCTCACAACCTATACATCTTACTAACTCAACTGCCGTACGAGTGTACATGCACAACTCGTAGGTCACACTTAATCCTTAACACTTGTATCCTCTTCTTACTCTTGCGACGGCCGCTTCCTGATGTACCTGTGTAGTAAAAACAGCCCCCAAAGGGGGTCAGCACGAATGCTGGTACGATCCCCTCATGGCCCCCAAGCTAACGTGGCTACGACGACTAATTGTCGATAGCATGGAGGTTGATTAAATGCACAACATAATAGTAAATGCTGTAAACAACAATCCATATATGAACAATCAAAGTTCACACACAATGAACGACTTAAATGCGTTCCCTTAATTAGAGAGTTAGTTATTTAACTCCTTAAGTAATGTTCCCTCTTAATCTTAGTCTTATCTTAATCTGAGAAACAACCATCCTTTAATAAGGAGTGGATGTCGCTTATCTTAATCTTAATTATACAAACCATCCTTTAAAGAGGAATGGTTGCAATTCTTCTGAACCTTACCTTAATCTTAAACTTAACAATACAAACCATCCTTTATAAAGGAATGGTTGCAACTTATCTTAACCTTACCTTAATCTTAAACTTAACAATACAAACCATCCTTTAAAAAGGAATGGTTGCAACTTATCTTAACCTTACCTTAATCTTAAACTTAACAATACAAACCATCCTTTAAAAAGGAATGGTTGCAACTTATCTTAACCTTACCTTAATCTTAAACTTAACAATACAAACCATCCTTTAAAAAGGAATGGTTGCAACTTATCTTAACCTTACCTTAATCTTAATCTTAACTTAATCTCAATATACAAACCGTTCCTGGAAGGGAATGGTTGTAGCTTAATTCGAACCTGGGATTTAGGTGATCCCACCGCACCATCTTAATGCCACCTACTCTGGACGGGAGTCCAGCGCAGCAGCTGAGCCGGCAACCGGCCCTAGGCTACAAGTCCGAAGACAAGTCCTTAAGCGGAGGGCGGATCTGATTCAGATACCGTCCCCCTTTTTCCTTAGCATGCATGACCGGAGATCGGTCCCGGGTTTCCTCACTCAAGTTCTAGTTAGTAATAGTCTCAAGACCATGTTTGTTGGTTAACCTCTTTCGGTTCATATCGTCCCATATTAGGGAGCGTTCCTTAGTCTCACTTAATTCCTTACTACACGTTGGTTAGTAAGTTCTCACGGTATGTTGTGTTAGTTTTCAAACATCACACAACAATACAATAAATATTTTATATTCCGGTTGCATGCTTTATCTTGTTTAGTGAGCACACAAAAACAAATAGCACACAAGCCGAGGGACACCTCGTTAGCAAGCAGGTCACAAGAGAACTGTACCGTTCACCGTTGGCCGTTTAGTTGCTTAATCTCTTCCGGAGTCCAATTTCCAAGTCCTAAAACATTCATTCAGTTTTAGGTTGTTAATCGCTTAACTCAATTCAACTTACTTATCTTACTTAACTTACTTAACCCTTAATGATCCCAACCTAACACCTCTTAAGTCTTACAACTTAATCTTACGAACTTAA
The DNA here is from genome assembly GCA_023374045.1 of Limonium bicolor. Taxonomy (NCBI): domain Eukaryota; kingdom Viridiplantae; phylum Streptophyta; class Magnoliopsida; order Caryophyllales; family Plumbaginaceae; genus Limonium; species Limonium bicolor. The sequence continues at coordinate 476,292,241 of CM041776.1, forward strand.
TCTTAAACTTTTAAGTTTATTCTTAACTTAATCCCTTAGGTCTTTATACCACTAATCATCATTGCCCCCTTAATGGGGGTACCATTAATACCACTAAACTCTCTTAGGGTTTCTTTTTTTTTTTAAATCTTAAGGGTCGTCCGATCCACCGATTGGGTCGGTCCATACCAGAGACTCTCCCGTCTTTTAAAACCCCTCCGTCCGACCCAACGATTGGGTCGGTCCATTACAGAAACTCTTATGGCGGCTTAACAGAGGTCCGTCCGACCCAAACTTGGGTCGGACGCCACCAGAACATGTCTAAAAATTGTTAAATCTTCACCAAACTTCTCCTTAAGCCTTATAATATGTTCTAACATCATTTAGACCCTTAAACCCACCTTTAATCATCCTCCAAACTCATGAAAATCACCTCCAAAGATCATTCCAACCTTTACCTCAATTCTTGCAAGAAATTCCTAACACTTGTCAATTAATTCCTTATATTACTAAGATGTACATTTTGTCTAAAACTTCAACTAACCAAAGTGTTTCTTTTCAACCCATATAACTCCTCCTTAACATCATTGCACTCCATCTTTGCTTGTTAAACCTTCCAGGGTCATCTTGCATGTCCATGCACAATTCCTCTCCTTTTCACTTGTTACTCATCACTCTTAAACTCTTAAGCTTGCTTATACATTTCTTTCCATTATCTTAATACCTTGACATTGGTCTTCATTTACCTAAACCATGCAACGCCCTCCTTAGACATTTCCACTTCTTTCATGCAACTTACTCACCATTCTCATGATCATAACCTCTTATACGTTTCTAGTCATTTCCTTGACGACTTACAACATTCTCCTACCATTTTCACTTCCATCACCCAAGTCCATACATTACCATTTAACTAAACCTTACTAGTCCACCACTAACATCCTTATGCTTACACAAGCTCCTCAAAACACCTCATTGTTTTATTCTCCAGTTCATACCTAAATCACCTTAAAGCATTATACACCTTTCCTCCAGATTTGCACAAGCCTTACCATTCCTCGTACCATGACTTTGGTGTGTTCAATGCACCCATCTAAACTCTAATTTCCTCATAGACATCTCTAGGTCATTCTAAACCTCAAGAACTCCTTATTTAACTCATTTCCACTCAAATTCCTCATAGTGACTCCTAGTAAATCCAAGGTCATATTAATTCTCCACCATCACCTAAACACTTATTTTCTACTCAAATTTCGCCATAGCTCCTCTAGTATCTTATCATGCCCAAACACATTATTTTTCCTTATTCAACCATCTCACACACATCAAGTTCTTCTCATCATCTCTCATCACCCAAACCAATTCATTCACAACAAACTCAATATATTGCAATAATCTTAAATTGCATAGCACTAAGGCTCTTAAATGACATGGCTCTTAGGCCCTTAAATGACTTAAACTTAAACACTGAATTTCCCACATATAAAGGCTTTCAACCTGAAAATACACCCATCAATCTCATAGTAGTTATAATGTTCTTAAAACCCATCTTAAACTTATATTACTAATTCATTCCCATTGGCTCCTTAGTCACAAGTTCACAAGCTTATTTAAGTTCTTTTTCTTAGGTTATATAACCCAATACACAATGTAGGCTCTAAGCCACATTGCTATCCACCTAAACTCATCCCTTAAAACTTAAACCACCATTAGGTAAGCATTTTACCTTGTTTTCTCAAGCTTATCTTAACTTCCTCCTTAGACCTTCTTCTTGCATGAATCTCGGCCACCACTTAAATTCCCCTTGCCAATGTTCTAATCAATATTCAATGACTCATATGAGTACTAAACAATACACTAACCTCAAGGAATGAAAACCTAGGTTAGAAATGTGTTCCAAGGCATAAAAGTGGATGATTACCTTTGAAGTCTCAAGATAGACTTTGGCATTGAATGAAATAGGACCTCCACTAGTCCTTGGTGAATAAATCAAGCTAGAACAAGGCATAAAAACAAGGCCCCATGAGTAGAAATTTTCGGCCATGTAGAAGAAATGATGGAAACATGGTTTTTCTTACATTTTCTTTACCTTAAGAGAATGGAGAAGCTAATGAGCTCTTCAAACTTGATTTTCCTCCATCAATGGAGTTTCCTCTTGGAACCAAAATGGAGCTTTGAAATATTTGAAAAGATAGAAAGATAGGTCTTGGCCTAAATAAGAGAAATATGTGTTTAGTTTTTGATTTGGAGCTAAAATGAGTAAGTTGTTGCCAAAGCAAGGTGGTGGTGCCATGGGTGCTGCTCCTACGTGAATGAAGGGAGGAAGAAGATGGTGAAATCGTTGGAAGAAGAGAAATGAAGAGAGAGAAGAAGAAAGGTGGCTAAATAAGATATTTGCTTTAATAAAGCAAATAGTACTCTTTTACTTATCTCTTCTTTTCTTCCTTATTTGACTACTTATGGTGACTCATCCTCCCTTAGAAAACCGGCCCCCTATCTTAAATAAGGCTAGTCATGGTCTTTGTTGACCAACTAATTAGCTTATATTGATTAAAACTTAAAGTAGTCACTATTTGGCACTATTCACTAATCAGTGCACATATTTCTGAAATTTTTGATTTCCCATTGATTTAGGCTTCCTAATGTGATACTAATTAGTACACATGTTGATTAAAGAGTAATGGACATTTAGCCACTCAAAACCCAATTCTAAGACAATTTCTCAAAAATGTGCTTTAAGACTTCTTAAAGCACATTTGTGTTTTAACTTGTTTTCAAGCTTGGTTTTCTTTGGTAATTGGTTTAAAATGACCATTATAATATTACTAAGGTCTCATGATATTTGGGTACTCACCCAAGTCTCCCCAAGCTTAGAGCACATTTTTGCCCTAATTGCCCTTAAGGCACTTTTTGTGTTTTCCTTGGTTTAATATGTCTACCAATCTTTCTAAGGCATATTCTAGCCTTACTACATCATAATTTTATGTTTACTTAGCATACTTAGGTTTGGGGTATTTCAATCTAGCCCCCTTAAAAGAACTTTGTCCCCAAAGTTCCCATGCATCTTATCTCATTAGAATACATGTATTACCTCATTCCTTAGATCATATAGATCATACTTATGTATACTTAAACTCATTGAATCCTTAAGTCCACCATATGCTTATTCTTAAATATCACACAATATGCTTACGCATGTATAGCACTCAAAATTCTTTTGTTCCTTTTTGATGATTAAAACATTCACATAACTTCCATCGTATTCTCCCATGTCACCGGTCCGTAGACAATGACTCATTCGTCCTCGTCACCATGGGCCAGAATACAAAACACGCTGCTCTCCCCATGTCACCGGTCCGAAGACAAAGGCTCGTGCGTCCTCGACTTCATGGGCGAGACTCAGTAAAAAGGTAATCCTTTTTATGAGGTCATGTGAGGAATAATTCCTCTAATTAAAAATACAATCAACTCCAATTCCATTTTATCCTAAGGCCTCTATCCTTAGTGTGATTAAATTGTGACCACTGGTAGGGAGTTTCAGGAATCATCCTACCCTGATGTAATCAGCATCAGTGTAGAACCATCCTTCCACTCCAATTTGTGTTCAGTTTCCCTTGATCCCTAAAAAATCAAGTTCCACCTCCCACGTCATTTTCAAACATCCAAATAATTCACTCATGTCCAATTTTCTATCTTTTTAGTTCTTCTAATCATAATCAATACATCTCCAAAGTGTGGACTCAGTCCATCAAACATTCCCAATTCATCTCTTAGTAATTACCTCAAGACTTAAATTCCTACTAAGTTCTATAACTGTCCCATACCAACTTCTACTGTCTCATACCACATAGCATTACTATTTCCTAACTCATAATCATATCAAATTGTATCTCATAATGTTATTTTATTCTTATCTCACACATAGTCTCTATCGACTCATACCTCATATATTCCTTATTTCTTAAGTCTCCTTAAACCTCCTCCTTAATTCTCTTAACTTGTACTCACACCGGAGTTAACAAGATAGGTACTTAATATGTATGGTATTCACATCTTCTGTGTGCAATAACCATGATTTATCTCAAAATGTTTATGTAAAACATATTCTCAAATTGTTTTGTGCCATGCACATCGTAGTTTATGTACTCAGTACACAAACATACGCTAAGCAGTTTTCGCTCTACCCCCCTTAAAATGGATTACGCCCACGTAATCAGTGTCACATCATCTTTGAACATAAGTTCAAGATGTCTAATTCTCACCAAGCATTCTAGCTTCCACGTCATCTATCTTACTTATAATTCGATCAGAAATGACTTAGTCTCTGTATCGAGGATTCTTAACGGTACTTATACCATTTCCTTAACTTTGTTTGGTCTAATCTCAAAGGTAGTGGTCTGCTAGCTTCCGCTGCGCGACTCTGGTAATCTTAGGCTTAATTGTCTCAATGGACACGTGTTATCTTCATATATACACGGCCTTAATGAGTTGTAACTCGTCTATCTATTCTCCTTGAAGATCTTATGCTCATACTCTTAGTATTTTCTCGAATGTCTAAATTGTTCTCCCCAACTGACCTTTGGTCTGAGGATGATTCTTAGTCTGAAACTACTGTTTAGTGCATATCGCGCTTTACAGTCTTAATCCCTTACATCTTAAGACATGTCCAATGTCTGTACTTAACAATCCGTGCTCTTCGCACTTCATAGTCCTTAATTATCTGTTCTCTGGTTTCTCTGTGTTGCTGGTTTAACTGAATTCTTTTTCTTCAACTGTTGTGGTGGTAGATGCTCTTGTCTGATCTTGCGTCGTTGTCGGTGGTACGGAGTCGACTACTTCCCGTGTTCCTTACACCACTCGTCCACATGCATGGGGTACCTTACTGGTACATTACTACTTACCCAACTAACTCATAAATGAGCGTGTCAGGCCTGCAAGCCCCTGTGGGGTGCAGTCGTCCCACGTCTCGTTTTAGTAAACTCATAGTGTTCGTCACACGTTTAGATATTGCTAATTATGAAGTATTCTGTTGTCGATCTCCTCTTCATCGTTCCATAATAACATTTATTGTTCTTCTTGAAGTTAATCAAGGGAAATCCATTATTGTGTTCTTGGTATTGTACGCTCTAGCTCTTTCTGTATCCCGTACTGATTCGGTCTCTTAATAATTGAGGTCTCTTTCTGTAGAGCCTCTTATCTTGTTTCTCATATTTATGCTACTAGGAATGCACTTCCAGTTCCTTAAGGAATGGGTAGTGTGCTTCCTACGAAATCTTACCTAACCAGGTCCAGACTACTGGCATCAATGCTCAGTTCGTCTACCATCTTATTTTCTTACTTATGATGGTCTTAACTCATAAATCTAATTGCCTCAGTGTCAATATTTTACGGCTCATACATAATGGTCGCCTTACCGCGCACCATGACTTAATCCACCTTTCTAACTATTATACTCACGACCACTACTACCGTGGTAGTTGGCTCTTACTATGTTGCCCATTGATGGTGCAACCTCTTACTCATTTATCCTAATGTCTTACCTTATAATCAATCCCTTCTTGGTGTAAACACACTGGGAGTTCTCTCATTCTGGTATTGGCGGTTGTCGTACCGTGTTGTAAAATAGTTGACTCTTGATGTGAAGATGTTATGCTCCAATCTCAGATTCGTAAGTAGGCTAATTTCTTTCGCTTTCTTTCATCCTTAGTGATGTTATCTACCATGTAGTTTAACTGGTTACTGAAGAAGTCATCCACTGAATCACAAGCTCTTCTGAGCATTGATTAATTGACGTGCCATAATGTGCAATCACAATGTTTATCTCTGCCCATTACTAATTCTTACATCCTGGGTGTTGGGATATGGGGTCTATCTGTGCAACCTTCCTTATTAATCAAGTGTATCTGGTATGTTCTAAGGTAATCTCAAGGTTCATAGTTTCCATTTTCTAATTAAAGTGTATTTTATCTCTAATATGTGAAAGCCCTTTTGAGGGGTTCATTCCCACTCATGGCCTCACAACAAGGAGAGGTATCCCCACCCTAAAAGGCATGGTTCGTTCTTCGCTCCTGTCCTTAGCATTATCTCAATATTCTCATTGGTAATATTCTTCCCAATCTAAGTTATAGGTTTGGTAACCGTTCATATCTACAAATTGTAGTCCCTCTGTGGCTTAAACAAGCTCTCTTATAACTTACCGCGCCTCGGGCTCTGATGTGGTTAACATCCTTGGCTCGTAGGCTCTTAATGCTTAATGTCTCAGTTCATTATTTGTACTCTTACTCATCTGCAGGTCAACCCTATAAGATTCTGGTTCTTTGAGCACTATTCACCGTTAGGTTACATACTAAATGTAGTATCGGGTTTCATGATAAGTTGCTGCATCCTGCTTCCTGCTAGGGAAGTTGTTCAGGTGGTCTGAGGTTACTTAATGTCTTTGACAATGCTGTCATTTTACTAGACTTATGTCTTTTAATAGTCAAGGTTAGGTTCGTATTAGGTGTTTGCCTTACGGTGTCCAAGTTGGATATCATCCTGTCGTCTTATACTTCCATCTCAACGCTTCGTTCAACTTCTGTTGATTACGCCACCCTTTGATGATCAATCGTACTTGGGTGTTAATGAGTTAAACAAACAGTGTTAACTGTCATTCATCAGTTGTTCGGCTCGACTATGCCCGCTCTGTGGGGGTAGTCCTCTGAGCTTTCCTTTTCCAGGGTTGTACGACTTTAATCCTTAGTAGGTTATAGCTTACGTTTATTTCTTTTATCCTTGTTTTCTGGGTTTTCCAACATCTTCATTGAAGAATGTTGTTATTGGTATCCTTAATGGTCACTCTGGGAGTCTTATCCCGTTTTCGTTGTAAGTCGATGCTTCAACAGTCTCAATAGTATCTTATAATACATCCCTTGTATATCATTGCTTATATAGTGTTTTTTGCTCGCATTTCCGAGCGATCTCTTAGGCTTTCCCCTTGGAGTTCGGGATTGTGTTCTTATCGTACTGTCGGTTGTTGTTGTAGTGGTTTATACCGTTGCTAATATTTATACGGTTTAATACTTTGTCCAAGTTCTGCTCCCAGCTGACTGGTGTGTCATCTCATCTCATCATGGTCAGGCCGTCGGGCCTTTCCAAGGTCTTATTTTTCCGTTCTTATGGATTTACAATCCGGTATTAATATGCGTTTCAACTGTAGCGTTCTCCTATCTTGCCATGATGGCTTTCCGTGTAGCTTAACCGTGGTTGCACTTGCTATGGCAAGTGCGCCATGCAGGATGGGTTATTGGTACAAGGTACATCGGTAGTGACACTTCCTTCTAATTTCCATGTAATTGGTAGTCCTCGGGACTCCTTCGATAATCTCTTATTTTGGATAACCGTCCATCCGGCAGTTTCCTTGTTGTTTGACAGTACTGTCATCTATTAGGTCGTTCCTCTTTCTGAGGGAATCCCTTAATATTTTCTTATGTCTTAATCCTCGCTCCTGTCTCCACACACTTTGTTGTGGTTACTCAGTAATGATTCTCCTCTAAGCACTACATCGTAGTCTTATTTCGGTATACAATTTGCATGTGTTTCCACCGTTGTTCGTGTTGTGTCGGGCAGGTTTGTAACCTTTTTCATTGTATGGGGTTTGGAGTTCCCGTTTCTAACTGGACTTCCCAGTAATCTCAATCCTCATGCTTGGTATTATCCTACTGTGATGCTCTTTCGGACCACTGTCCGGTACTCATGTCGCTTCCCTTTTCCTTTCTGTTGCACCCGTAGTGCTTTCCTTATTATTGGTATTGCGGGTTATTTCGACTTCGTAGCATGTCGACCCATGTTGCTGGTAATTACCGTTCCCTTATTGATAGAATTCCATAGGTAGCGCCTGTTTCTCTGTTGCGCTCCATTAAAAACCTCCAAGTTCTCCATAACTGTTGCACAACAAGTTGTTTCTCGTATTGCTTACTGTTAGCTAACTGCCAGATCGGGTTCCCCCGAGTAAGAGAAGGCTTTCTTCTCTCTGGCGTTTGTCCCACATATTCAGGGTTAGGGATGAGGAGGGCGGGTCTAGGTACTATGGATATCCGGTAAACACCGGGAAGTCCTGACTAACACACCTCTCACTCTATCTCTCAACCCTTAACCCATAACTCAATCTCAACCTCAACCTTCTCCTAAGTTCAGTATTTCTTGTCTTCAGAGCGTAACTACGCTCTGATACCACTTTTTGTAACACCCCAACACAATCCAAATGTGGTCTCGCAACTTAACAGCATATATATATACATGTCACAGCGGAATTCTTTACACTCCAGGACCTTGCCACGGCCTGACTACAGAATATACCGAACATTAGTACATAACAACCTTAACCAAATACATATTCTTCTTACAATCCTCTCACAACCTATACATCTTACTAACTCAACTGCCGTACGAGTGTACATGCAACTCGTAGGTCACACTTAATCCTTAACACTTGTATCCTCTTCTTACTCTTGCGACGGCCGCTTCCTGATGTACCTGTGTAGTAAAAACAGCCCCCAAAGGGGGTCAGCACGAATGCTGGTACGATCCCTCATGGCCCCAAAGCTAACGTGGCTACGACGACTAATTGTCGATAGCATGGAGGTTGATTAAATGCACAACATAATAGTAAATGCTGTAAACAACAATCCATATATGAACAAAAAGTTCACACACAATGAACGACTTAAATGCGTTCCCTTAATTAGAGAGTTAGTTATTTAACTCCTTAAGTAATGTTCCCTCTTAATCTTAGTCTTATCTTAATCTGAGAAACAACCATCCTTTAATAAGGAGTGGATGCCGCTTATCTTATCTTAATTATACAAACCATCCTTTAAAGAGGAAAGGTTGCAATTCTTCTTAACCTTACCTTAATCTTAAACTTAAAAATACAAACCATCCTTTAAAAAGGAATGGTTGCAACTTATCTTAACCTTACCTTAATCTTAACTTAACAATACAAACCATCCTTTAAAAAGGAATGGTTTCAACTTATCTTAACCTTACCTTAATCTTAAACTTAACATACAAACCATCCTTTAAAAAGGAATGGTTGCAACTTATCTTAACCTTACCTTAATCTTAATCTTAACTTAATCTCAATATACAAACCGTTCCTGGAAGGGAATGGTTGTAGCTTAATTCGAACCTGGGATTTAGGTGATCCCACCGCACATCTTAATGCCACCTACTCTGGACGGGAGTCCAGCGCAGCTGAGCCGGCAACCGGCCCTAGGCTACAAGTCCGAAGACAAGTCCTTAAGCGGAGGGCGGATCTGATTCAGATACCGTCCCCCTTTTTCCTTAGCATGATGACGGAGATCGGTCCCCGGGTTTCCTCACTCAAGTTCCAGTTAGTAATAGTCTCAAGACCATGTTTGTTGGTTAACCTCTTTTGGTTCATATCGTCCCATATTAGGGAGCGTCCCTTAGTCTCACTTAATCCTTACTACACGTTGGTTAGTAAGTTCTCACGGTATGTTGTGTTAGTTTCGAACATCACACAACAATACAATAAATATTTTATATTCCGGTTGCATGCTTTATCTTGTTTAGTGAGCACACAAAAACAAATAGCACACAAGCTGAGGGACACCTCGTTAGCAAGCAGGTCACAAGAGAACTGTACCGTTCACCGGGCCGTTCAGTTGCTTAATCTCTTCCGGAGTCCAATTTCCAAGTCCTAAAACATTCATTTAGTTTTAGGTTGTTAATCACTTAACTCAATTCAACTTACTTATCTTACTTAACTTACTTAACCCTTAATGATCCCAACCTAACACCTCTTAAGTCTTACAACTTAATCTTACGAACTTAATCATAAACTTTTAAGTTTATTCTTAACTTAATCCCTTAGGTCTTTAACCACTAATCATCATTGCCCCCTTAATGGGGTACCATTAATACCACTAAACTCTCTTAGGGTTTCTTTTTTTTTTTAAATATTAAGGGTCGTCCGACCCACCGTCCGACCCACCGATTGGGTCGGTCCATACCAGAGACTCTCCCGTCTTTTAAAACCCCTCCGTCCGACCCACCGATTGGGTCGGTCCATTACAGAAACTCTTAAGGCGGCTTAACAGAGGTCCGTCCGACCCAAACTTGGGTCGGACCCCTGGGTCGGACGCCACCAGAACATGTCTAAAAATTGTTAAATCTTCACCAAACTTCTCCTTAAGCCTTCTAATATGTTCTAACATCATTTAGACCCTTAAACCCACCTTTAATCATCCTCCAAAGATCATTCCAACCTTTACCTCAATTCTTGCAAGAAATTCCTAACACTTGTCAATTAATTCCTTATATTACTAACATGTACATTTTGTCTAAAACTTCAACTAACCAAAGTGTTTCTATTCAACCCATATAACTCCTCCTTAACATCATTTCACTCCATCTTTGCTTGTTAAACCTTCCAAGGTCATCTTGCATGTCCATGCACAATTCCTCTCCTTTTCACTTGTTACTCATCACTCTTAGACTCTTAAGCTTGCTTATACATTTCTTTCCATTATCTTAATACCTTGACATTGGTCTTCATTTACCTAAACCATGCAACGCCCTCCTTAGACATTTCCACTTCTTTCATGCAACTTACTCACCATTCTCATGATCATAACCTCTTATACGTTTCTAGTCATTTCCTTGACGACTTACAACATTCTCCTACCATTTTCACTTCCATCACCCAAGTCCATACATTACCATTTAACTAAACCTTACTAGTCCACCACTAACATCCTCACGCTTACACAAGCTCCTCAAAACACCTCATTGTTTTATTCTCCAGTTCATACCTAAATCACCTTAAAGCATTATACACCTTTCCTCCAGATTTGCACAAGCCTTACCATTCCTCGTACCATGACTTTGGTGTGTTCAATGCACCCATCTAAACTCTAATTTCCTCATAGACATCTCTAGGTCATTCTAAACCTCAAGAACTCCTTAGTTAACTCATTTCCACTCAAATTCCTCATAGTGACTCCTAGTAAATCCTAGGTCATATTAATTCTCCACCATCACCTAAACACTTATTTTCTACTCAAATTTCGCCATAGCTCCTCTAGTATCTTATCATGCCCAAACACATTATTTTTCCTCATTCAACCATCTCACACACATCAAGTTCTTCTCATCATCTCTCATCACCCAAACCAATTCATTCACAACAAACTCAATATATTGCAATAATCTTAAATTGCATAGCACTAAGGCTCTTAAATGACATGGCTCTTAGGCCCTTAAATGACTTAAACTTAAACACTGAATTTCCCACATATAAAGGCTTTCAACCTGCAAATACACCCATCAATCTCATAGTAGTTATAATGTTCTTAAAACTCATCTTAAACTTATATTACTAACTCATTCCCATTGGCTCCTTAGTCACAAGTTCACAAGCTTATTTAAGTTCTTTTTCTTAGGTTATATAACCCAATACACAATGTAGGCTCTAAGCCACATTGGTATCCACCTAAACTCATCCCTTAAAACTTAAACCACCATTAGGTAAGCATTTTACCTTGTTTTCTCAAGCTTATCTTAACTTCCTCCTTAGACCTTCTTCTTGCATGAATCTCGGCCACCACTTAAATTCCCCTTGCCAATGTTCTAATCAATATTCAATGACTCATATGAGTACTAAACAATACACTAACCTCAAGGAATGAAAACCTAGGTTAGAAATGTGTTCTAAGGCATAAAAGTGGATGATTACCTTTGAAGTCTCAAGATAGACTTTGGCATTGAATGAAATAGGACCTCCACTAGTCCTTGGTGAATAAATAAAGCTAGAACAAGGCATAAAAACAAGGCCCCATGAGTAGAAGTTTTCGGCCATGTAGAAGAAATGATGGAAACATGGTTTTTCTTACATTTTCTTTTCCTTAAGAGAATGGAGAAGCTAATGAGCTCTTCAAACTTGATTTTCCTCCATCAATGGAGTTTCCTCTTGGCACTAAAATGGAGCTTTGAAAGATTTGAAAAGATAGAAAGATAGGTCTTGGCCTAACTAAGAGAAATATGTGTTTAGTTTTTGATTTGGAGCTAAAATGAGTAAGTTGTTGCCAAAGCAAGGTGGTGGTGCCATGGGTGCTGCTCCTACGTGAATGAAGGGAGGAAGAAGATGGTGAAATCGTTGGAAGAAGAGAAATGAAGAGAGAGAAGAAGAAAGGTGGCTAATATAAGATATTTGCTTTAATAAAGCAAATAGTACTCTTTTACTTATCTCTTCTTTTCTTCCTTAATTGACTACTTATGGTGACTCATCCTCCCTTAGAAAACCGGCCCCCTATCTTAAATAAGGCTAGTCATGGTCCTTGTTGACCAACTAATTAGCTTATATTGATTAAAACTGTAACACCCCCAAATAAAACATCCATAGATTTAATGAAGCGTCTGACAATATCATAAGTTAACTTGCAGCGGTATAAACTCCATCCGGGTGCTACAGACGCCAACCACCCACGTGGTTGACATGACCACTCTACCAACATCAAGTTACGGTCTGCATGACTGGAAACAGCTTTCACCAAAATTCATATACTATATAAGATACAATTCCAAATGTTGAGTGTCTACAACAAATTGCCAAATTATAAACTGAAATTACATCTCGGGTACATTAAACATACGGCCACATCCTCAAACGTTATGCCCTGATGGACTACCCCCATGGTAGCCATCCCGCCTACGCTCCGTTATCGTTCGGCATAATACCTGTAAAAATTTGGGTTGGGAAGGACTCAGCAAACTACGCTGAGTATGAACGTGTGTAGCCCGCATGTTGCCGGGCCACACGACTACTTGGTCGAATATTATTAAGTCAATTTACATGCTATAGTAAAGCAGTAAAGCACACCACAATATATCATGATACCATACACACTTAAGGTAGCAAAACCTTAGTAACAAGCATCCAAGCATCACATATTGGCATCATAGCAACATCAAACACACAACCAAGCACAACAAGCTGCTAGTATGGCACACAAACAATTATGTAAGTCATCAAACACGTGCATAAGTATGTTTACCAATGATCCTCACTATGGGATCGTTCGAGCGTTGTGTGTTTTCATTACTTTTCTCTTGTTCCCATAATGTATATTTTCTTCCTCTTTCCTTGCACCAGGTTTGGGGGTACGGTTCAAATCCCGTGACCACATCTTGTAGGTATTAATCTTTTCCTTGTTTCTTTAAGGTTTATTTGTGAATTCTCTTATCACCACAAGTTGTCGAACGTCTTCTCCATAGCTAATCCTCCATTCCCGGCGTCGTGCGTCGAGGAAGCGGGGTCGTCTTTAGACTTCAGGATGTGCTCCACCAATAGGTATTTTACTTTTCATTAACATTATAGGTCCGCCACCATAGTGGGTATCATGAGAAGTCCTCTATAGTTTAAGAGGAGTTTCCCTTTATAAATTTCCTCTGTTTCGTTTACGTAGTTCGTGGTATTTCATCTCAAGGTTTCATCAACGAGAAGGGACTACACTACTGTGTGCGCGCAAGTAATATGCAGCAGTGATATATATATAACAAGCATATAAGCAAGTCATAGCAAGCAATCCAATTTCATGCTAGTCTTGTGGTCATTATCAACAAAGGCACGCAGCACACAAGCCGTGTAACACGGCAACATACGAACCACACATGTCCATACCTTATTCGAAGCACAAGTCGTCTTACACTCGAGGTCCCGGTCGGAGTTCACTACGGCCCTAGAGTTAATTAAGACAATGTGTCAGTTCATTATTTTATGTGACGACACTTTATATCGTATGTTATTCCTTAGGTATGTTGTTACATGCTTAGTTTAGATTGACTCTTAGAATTTCACATGCATTAGTCCTAGGCTTAACTCACTCCTAGGATATTTCATATTTTTATTTACATGTTAACCAAGCCCTTTTTCCTTAGTTAATGTCTTAGGGCGTTTTAAGAGGTAATTCTGTAACAAGTTTGTATAACATAGATATGACTTACCTAATGTGGATTCCTTCCTTAGATAAATAGGTGAGTGATATTTCAATTCTTGTGTAATGATAATATAGATCATAAAATACCCCTAAAATTTATTTATACTGAAGTTCCAAGATTCGTAAAACCACAACATAGGTTTAGTGCTTAAGTCTTACTTAAGCTCTCCTTTAGTATGTTAAACCATGTGTTTTCTGCCCAAGCGTTTCCTCACACACAATCAGGTGAATTAGGTCTATTTTGGGTTCATTGATTAACCAACATCTCACTCATAATACTCCTGTAACCTAGCTATACAGAACAGCAATAATGTTGGAAACCAAGACAACCAACTCCATGTCTCCTTGAGTTTCTTGTTTCTAGTTAGTTTAATTTATGTTTGTTTCTTTCCTGTAGTGTTTACCCAACTAGTTATGTGTGTTAGCCTAGGTTTAAACTCAAAGCTTTACTCCTAAAACACTCACGTAGCCTCTGAAATTAACCACACAGAAACAGCTACATCAAGGCAATCAGAAGAGAGAAGAACTGAAAACAGGAAATCGGTTATTGCATTCTCCTATTGTTATATCTTTTCCTGAGGTGCTAAATGTTTTCTCTAATACTCCCCAACTTGTAGACACTTAGGCTTATGGGTTAGTCAAGTCCGAGACTCAAAATTACTCCAGCACAACACTGATAACTACTTTGGAAAATTTAGTCGACAGAGAAACAGATGCAAACAGGAAACCAGAAACACTAAAATGAAAACCCATGAGACCAATGTCCTCTCCTTGATTCTTTTCTGTTTAAATGTTATTTCTTTACTTCAAATCTCTCCCCTATGTGCTCCTTACCCAGTTACATGTTTAATCTCCACTTTAGACACAAAACTACTACAATAATACTCAGTAACTTCCTGTACAGAACTAAACACAAATCTGTGACTTAAAACTGGAAACTGATATTTCTCTTTGTCTTTCTTTTCTGTTTCGACCTTCAAATTTCTTTCCAACTCATATAGTTTCGTTGTAAGGTGTACTAGGAACTTATTATCCTCATCTTAAACCCAAGAAACCCTCAAATCCCAACTGTAATAGAAACCCAAATAGAATTTCAGAAACCAGTATCTGAACTGATAACCTGATGTTTTCACTTCTGATGTCTCTGCGGTATTACCTTTTGTTTGTTCACTCACTGGCCTTTTACCCTCCCAATTTTTTTCTGGCTCTGTTAGTTAAGGTTTTGGTCAAGATGCTAAACACAAAAGTAGCCCACGACACCATCTGTACTGAGACAAGAGATTGAAATATCACACTCTGATATGTTTCCTTCTTTCCTCTTCTGTTTTTTTTCTTATTATTCACTAATCAGGCTTTTACTCTCCCCAATAATCTAGATGTTTAGTTACCCATTTCAGTATAATCCCAATCCTTAAAACAGACCCAAAAGAACCAATACCACAACTCTGGAAGTTTTCTACACAGGAAGCAAAACCTGAAACTGAAATCAAGCTCTGATGTAAGTTTTTCCTCGGTTGTTTTGTTTCTGTTATCAAACGTATCCCTTGCTTTTCCCCAACCGGCTTAGTGACTTAATTTTGTAGTTTTATACGGTTCTAACTCTAAGGCGTTCAGGTCAGTAAATCAACACTGTTGGACAGTACCCCAAAACTGCATCGTGAAAGCCTGAGATCATATACTGATATACTCCCTTATTTCTTTTCTGTCGATCCATCAATCTATTTTTCTTTTTCATTTCTCAGAGTACCCATGTACTTAATTAAGTGTTTTGGCTCTATTTTATACCCCAGATAACTTGTCATTGCTACTGAAATTCATTATACAGACTGTCAGGGTGTATAAGGCAACACAGAAAACCTGAACATGCTCCTTTTCTATTACTTACAAATCTTATTCCTCCGTTTTCTTTTCCCCAAGTTATTTAGTTGTTCAGCTATAGTTAAAACTCAGAAACTACCTAGACTATCCCATTAATCCCACTGGAGTAATTCATAACCTGAGACGGAAAGATCAGCAGAGACTGGTATACACTCCCCGACTGTTTCATTTCTTTACTTTTAATCTGACCCCGAACTGAGGATATGAATTGATACACTCTTGTCTTTAGTTTTCTGTCTGATCTTTAAATCTGATGTCTGGTTTCCCCCAAGGTGTGTTCCCATTAGATAAGCGTTTTAGCACGACTTTAAGTTCAAGAATAGACCCAAAGAACTGCCACGTCAACTCACCTGAAGCTCCCTATACTAAACATGACGTTGCAGTAACTGGAACTAACCCAACTGAAACAACCAGAACCGATTATTACTTCTGCTTCAATATGTCGCCTGTGTCTAACCATTCAGTTACGACTCTTAATGTGGTTTTTAACCTCAGAAGTGACCCCTACTACCAAGGCAAACCTCTGTGACGTTGGAACACAGAAAACCCAAGAAACTTTCATAAGCTGTAAACAACCTGATAAGAACTGAACCTGAAATCTCAAACCTGAGTTTGACTTTCAATTTCTTTTTTTTTCTTTTCACGTGTATACAGATTTGTTACTACTTAAGTGAGCGTGTTGGCTGGGTTTTGGGTTTGTTACATAACCATTACTACCTTCACATTGTTCCTGAAAAATACTTATACCAAAACACAAGATTTCAGAAGTGAAAACTGGAACACTAGAACTGGTATATTCTTTTTCTTTCCCCTCTTCTGTTCTGTTTTTCATTCATAGACCTGATGCTTACTTCCTGTTATTGTTCCCTCTGTTCTTTTAATCTAATTAGTGGTTTCCCAAGCTACGTTCTTACTCAGCTAAGTGGTTCACCCCGATTTTTAATCCAAGGACATACTTGAACAACATGGTTTAAATTACTGAAAGTTTTACACAAGACTGCAACCTGCACTCAGAAACTGATAACTGCCACTCTCTTCTGTGTTTCTTTTATTACAGATCTGTCTTTAGTTTTTTTTTTCTTCTCAAACTGGTTTGGTTACTGATTTAGATATCTTAATAAGTTTCTAACCCAAAAACAAAACCGTAGCCATAAGGCTATACCCTGAGAACGTACTATACAGAAAGCACACTATTTCAGAAACTGCAATAAATTCTTCATATCAGACTGATCTGTTTTACTTTGTTTCGGTTATGTAGTTGTTAGTTCTATACAGAGTAAGTATGTAGCCTATTACCTCTTTGTTTTGGAATTGGTTTCCCTTGGAATCCTTCTTGGCACGATGCAGGCTCCTCTCTGGCACTCAGTCTCAACTGGAAGGGGTTTCACAGGTGTTACTCTTGACAAATCAGAAATGA
The DNA here is from genome assembly GCA_023374045.1 of Limonium bicolor. NCBI lineage: Eukaryota > Viridiplantae > Streptophyta > Magnoliopsida > Caryophyllales > Plumbaginaceae > Limonium > Limonium bicolor. The sequence continues at coordinate 476,309,512 of CM041776.1, forward strand.
ACCAGAAAAGGAGGTGGAACTAGAAACTGAATTCTTTTCTTGTGAGTCTCACCTTCTGGTTATAGTACAGGCGAGGTGTCGAGTAGATGCAACCCAGGGTAGTTTCAGCGTAGCCCAGAAGACTGCATGCGGCTAAACACACGACAAGAATTAAAAGAAAGGAGTTGAGAAGGCTTCAGCTGTCATAAACAACAGAAAGGTAGATGCCATTGGAGGAGGGTCTGCTACAACTACCTGGAACTGATGCTCAACCAGGGTGTGGGTCCTTGAGCAGGTTTTTTTTTTCTTTTTGAAGGAGAAACGCAGCACTCACTAGAAGACTTGGAGTCCATTGATAACAGGGACAGAATGAGAATAGTGTGTCAGTTTTCTTTTCAAACAGAGCCCGCAAGGTAGAAATGATTCAGGAGTACCGTGGGGGTTTGGGGCTTACCTTCACGCATGAAAAAGTAGAGCCTCCTGGGTTGCTACCGGCACCACAAGCAGAGAAAGAGGGGAAAGATCCAGCAAGGGTATAAATTCGAGGGTGAATTGTTGGAGGGAACTGGAGGCACGTGATTCTTCATGTATTAGTGGTGACAACTTTTCTGTAATTAATTTTGTGTTCATGGGTGCTAGTCTTCCTAGGAAGTGTGGGCATAACAGCAGATTACCCTGTCTGTCTCCTTGCCTGATTCCCAAGCGCAAGGTGTAGACAGAGGGGCATGGTTTATTGGTTTAAAATTTGTTGTTGCAGAGAGCAATCTATGGAGTTTCTGGGAGTTGGAAAAAGGCAGCAACGGTGCATGTAGGTTGGAGCAGACACAACACCGATGCACTCCTCCTATCAGTTGTACTATTTCCTTCCTGAAATCGAGACGTGAACAGGGAGTGATGGTTGTTTTTTTTTTTTTGATTTCCGATAATGTAGAAATCGATGGAGAGGATGGGGTCATTACGTGGGCAAGGAGATTAATAGTCCCAAATTACACGAGGGATAATAGGCATGGGAATAAACGACAGTTTGGATTGTTATGGTTTCTGTTCTTTCTTTTTTTTTAGTCAGCTTACTAGACTTAATATTGTTATTAAGTGTGGGTATGAGTTACAGAAATCGAGATAGCTCAATGGTTAAGCGTTTGGGGTGAGTACGGGAGGTCTTGGGTTCGAAACTCATCGGGAGTGTCTTTGCTCCCCCTTTTTTTCTTAAAATCAATACACATGTTTATTATATATTTTTTTAATTTATGTGACTATATATTATTTCGTGTCGTTATTATTTTCTTTCGTTACGAAGTTAGGTGACGACGCTGTCGCTTATTTACAACGTTACGATATATGTGCGACGATACATTACATCGTGTTATTATATATTTTTGTAACAAAGTTATGCGACGTTCATTTTTTTACAACGTTACGATACCGTAACGTTACGTACATATGTTTTCGTGTTCGTACATATATATATGTACTAGCTTAAATTGTTCGTACATTATTTTATGTCCATATTATAAAATGTGTTATGATTTTATATTTAATATTTAGGGGTATTTCAGCTTACCCCCCTTAAAAGAGACTTCGTCCCGAAGTCTTACTTCCTTAACTTATATTTCCACTCCTGGTAATCTTAGGGATCCAGTCCCGCATTCATTCATGATACACAAAGGATTAAGTTCATAATTAAAATTCTCAGTGCTTCTAAGCACCATGCCACATCGGTGGCTTCATACAAGTAATGTATATAACACGCTAAAGTGCAAGCCAAGGCACAACATTCATTCATAAAGAGCATATAACATGTCAAAGTGCAAACCACCGCACAGCACATGACATTCATTCATAGCCACAGTGCATCCAAAACAATTCAAACGCAGTTCACACACATAGCATCAAAACGTAACACATCATACGAGCAACAACATAACAAGAACGAAGCACGCCTACCCCCCCTTAAAAATGGATTACGCCCACGTAATCCTTTTTATACCATCCTAGAACCTTGGTTCAAGGTGTTTTAACTCTCATTGAGCATTCTAGTTCCTATGCATTGTAGCTTACATTATGCTCTCATCAAAGGCCTTGATCATGTTAAGGGTTTAGTCTCCGTATCCAAAGGATTCTCATCGGTAGTCGTACCGATCTTGAAACGGATTCGGGTTTAGCCTCTCTAGGTTAAAGGTATTGGCCGATAGGTCACTTGTTACTCCACTGGAAGATGTGCAATATGGTCCACCAGCTTCTGTTGCGCGACTCTGATTACCTTCGGGTTTAGCTTTCCCTTACTAAGTCTTCCAAGGGTAGTGGGTGATTTAATTGTTTCTTTTGCCTAGTCTCTTGGCTAGTATGGGTAATTTTAATTCATACACGGTCTTCGTGGATTGTATTTTGTCTTTTCAGTTCCTTTGGAGGTTGGATATTCATGCTTTTGGTGCGCTTTTAAGCGTCTAGATTTTTGTTTCTTGCTGCCCCTTTTGAGTGTTAATGACTTAGTTTTTGGTATTGGAATGTTATCGACGTGTCATTGCTACCATGATTGGTTTAGTTTAAATTACCGCTCATATTCGTGGGTAGCTAGCTAGTTCACTCTCCTAGTATTACTACCTTCTTTTATCCCTTAATGTGTACATTCAATTTAGATGTTTTCCGCCTCTAAGTAATCTTTATTCTTCAGCCCAATTATGGCTTTGACCCTGTTGGTTGACTTCGATTGGTTTCAGTCAAAAGGTTACTAAATTTTATATGTTAGAAGTTTCTGTGGTTGCAGCCTCTAAATTTCGAATCATGTATCAATGTATTTTACCCGTTTGTATTATCTACATCGATATCGCCTCCTTCGTATTTTGTAGTTCATGTGTCCACTTGTAGGAGGTTTCGGGAGTTATCCAACCCTTACGTGGTCAGCGAAAGTGTTGGACTATCCTTCCACCCCAATTTTGTGCTCAGTATCACTTGACCTGACCAGGGTTAAGTTCAACCTCGCACGTCCAACAAACAATCATTCAATTAATTTTTTTCCACTATGTATATACCTAAATGTGTACATATATACATTACCTCATTCTTGTATCCATAATATGTATACTTATGTGTTATAAGTTCCAAGGTCGTATTTGAATTATACTACCATTTTGTCTTAAATATGCACATATGGTTGTTTCCATTAATTAAAAGGTATATTGGTACATACATTCGTACCCTTCTGATATTATCATTCCTTTTCATTCCAAGTTCTCATATAGGGAGACGTAGTATGGATATAGGTGATCCATCCGCACCGTATTCATAGATATAGTATGGATATAGGTGATCCATCCGCACCGTATTCATAGATATAGTATGGATATTGGTGATCCATCCGCACCGTATTCATAGATATAGTATGGATATTGGTGATCCATCCGCACCGTATTTATAGATATGGATATAGGTGATTCATCCGCACCGTATTCATAGATATAGTATGGATATAGGTGATCCATCCGCACCGTATAGATATAGTATGGATATAGGTGATCCATCCGCACCGTATTCATAGATATAGTATGGATATAGGTGATCCATCCGCACCGTATTCATATAGTATGGATATAGGTGATCCATCCGCACCGTATAGATATAGTATGGATATAGGTGATCCATCCGCACCGTATTCATATAGTATGGATATAGGTGATCCATCCGCACCGTATTCATATAGTATGGATATAGGTGATCCATCCGCACCGTATTCATATAGTATGGATATAGGTGATCCATCCGCACCGTATAGATATAGTATGGATATAGGTGATCCATCCGCACCGTATAGATATAGTATGGATATAGGTGATCCATCCGCACCGTATAGATATAGTATGGATATAGGTGATCCATCCGCACCGTATAGATATAGTATGGATATAGGTGATCCATCCGCACCGTATTCATAGTCTCCCCATATTGATGAACCTTTTTGTCATGGTTGTGTACTAAATAGGAGAAATTAAATTATACGGTATTGTATAATTGAATTTAAATCATAAGGTTGGAAATTTCTTGGCTAAGTAATATTAATCTTGAAAAACATTTGAAGTAAGAAGATGTATATATAAATACTTCCACATATACAGTTGGTATTTAAAGTGGATATAATACGTGTATAGGTAAGACTATTCACATAAAACAAATGTGATAATAATGATTAAATGAGCTTACAAAATAATGAGTATAGTGAATAAACTTTAAAAGTTTATTATGGTATTATACAAATGTTACATGATATCAAGATAGGAATCTCTATATAAATTTGTATAACATATTACAAACTAGTGAGAATAATCGCCTTACATAAAATAATGAAATGTAACATCAAATAAAGGGAGTTTTATAAGATATATATATTGTACGTGCATAAAGGCGTGACTAATATTTGTAGGAAAATACGTATAAAATATGGTTGAGGACCATACAATATTAAATGATGGGTGTTATAAGTGAATAGAGTTGATAAACTGTAAATTATGCAATCAAGGGTAGCATATTGCAAAGTACATGAATTATATAACATGTAACTATATTATATGATTAAATCAAAGAAAACAACATATATCAATATGTGCATATGTAAAACCCAAATACGTATATGTAAGTGTATACAATATGGTTTTAATGTCGTGAAGTGATAGATGACACGTGTCATGACATCGCTATCAATATATATATGCTGTAAATCATACAGTGTAAATTAAAGTATAGTTTATTTAAAATGAATAACGTGATATGTAATATATGGTACAATACCAAATGGTGAAGTAATACTATCATATAACGTTAGTGCATAACGTTGCATGTGTGATCATTTCCTTCATAACCATAGTTAATGCTATACACCTGATCCAAAGGGGTTATCTTTTTATAACATTGAATTCCACAGTTACCCGTTGTATTGTTTGCGGGCGTTTTTTTTTTAACAGTTTCCTCTTTCGGAACTTGTTCCTCCATGATCGGAGCTTAACTCTCTATGACACACAACTCCTTTTTATTTGGTCTCCTTGAACAACATATTTGATAGATGTTTGAACATAGTGGCGGATTTATTGCCATTTTTTTTCTTATCTGCTTGTCTTGTGTTGGGGTAGGGAATTAATTGAATTCCGTAATATTATACTTTAGTGCGTAAAATTTGTGCCATGCTTAATTAAGCATTATAGATTGTACCAATTTTATGGTGTAATTTTGTCTTGAACCATATCCTCTCATTACATGGTTTAACGAGGGGTTTTCTAAAATTAACCTCTCGAGTGTACGAGTTGAAGAATTTATCTCAATTCCCATCCTTGGCTTAAGTAATTACTTATTTTAGCTTTATTTATTTCATGTATTTTAGGGTATTTTGGTCCACTTTGCTTGTGTGGTTGGTCCTATCGACTGCTAAGCATGTCGACCCAAGTTGTCGCTAAAATTGGTCCCTCTACGGGTATTATCCTTTTGGCAACGTCAATTGTGTAGTATGGTCTTTTCTCCTCGGGTTGATTGTGTAACATTAAGTAGATGCCAGATCGGGTTTCCCCGAGTAAGAGGAGGCTTTCTACCTCTCCGGCGTTTTTCTATGATTTGAAATGGACTCTTGGGACGTAGGGGTTGGGTGTGGGTGTCTGTTGGGTATCCAGTAATTACTGGGGAAGAATCCTAACTATCGCGCCTCACATACTAACCCTTAACCCCGTTTCCCCGAATTCTGGTTTTCCTATGCTCGGTACCTCTCTGTTCCAGTCATCAGAGCGCAACTACGCTCTGATACCACTTTCTGTAACACCCCCAAATAAAACATCCATAGATTTAATGAAGCGTCTGACAATATCATAAGTTAACTTGCAGCGGTATAAACTCCATCCGGGTGCTACAGACGCCAACCACCCACGTGGTTGACATGACCACTCTACCAACATCAAGTTACGGTCTGCATGACTGGAAACAGCTTTCACCAAAATTCATATACTATATAAGATACAATTCCAAATGTTGAGTGTCTACAACAAATTGCCAAATTATAAACTGAAATTACATCTCGGGTACATTAAACATACGGCCACATCCTCAAACGTTATGCCCTGATGGACTACCCCCATGGTAGCCATCCCGCCTACGCTCCGTTATCGTTCGGCATAATACCTGTAAAAATTTGGGTTGGGAAGGACTCAGCAAACTACGCTGAGTATGAACGTGTGTAGCCCGCATGTTGCCGGGCCACACGACTACTTGGTCGAATATTATTAAGTCAATTTACATGCTATAGTAAAGCAGTAAAGCACACCACAATATATCATGATACCATACACACTTAAGGTAGCAAAACCTTAGTAACAAGCATCCAAGCATCACATATTGGCATCATAGCAACATCAAACACAACCAAGCACACAAGCTGCTAGTATGGCACACAAACAATTATGTAAGTCATCAAACACGTGCATAAGTATGTTTACCAATGATCCTCACTATGGGATCGTTCGAGCGTTGTGTGTTTTCATTACTTTTCTCTTGTTCCCATAATGTATATTTTCTTCCTCTTTCCTTGCACCAGGTTTGGGGGTACGGTTCAAATCCCGTGACCACATCTTGTAGGTATTAATCTTTTCCTTGTTTCTTTAAGGTTTATTTGTGAATTCTCTTATCACCACAAGTTGTCGAACGTCTTCTCCATAGCTAATCCTCCATTCCCGGCGTCGTGCGTCGAGGAAGCGGGGTCGTCTTTAGACTTCAGGATGTGCTCCACCAATAGGTATTTTACTTTTCATTAACATTATAGGTTCGCCACCATAGTGGGTATCATGAGAAGTCCTCTATAGTTTAAGAGGAGTTTCCCTTTATAAATTTTCTGTTTCGTTTACGTAGTTCGTGGTATTTCATCTCAAGTTTCATCAACGAGAAGGGACTACACTACTGTGTGCGCGCAAGTAATATGCAACAGTGATATAATACAAGCATATAAGCAAGTCATAGCAAGCAATCCAATTTCATGCTAGTCTTGTGGTCATTATCAACAAGGCACGCAGCACACAAGCCGTGTAACACGGCAACATACGAACCACACATGTCCATACCTTATTCGAAGCACAAGTCGTCTTACACTCGAGGTCCCGGTCGGAGTTCACTACGGCCCTAGAGTTAATTAAGACAATGTGTCAGTTCATTATTTTATGTGACGACACTTTATATCGTATGTTATTCCTTAGGTATGTTGTTACATGCTTAGTTTAGATTGACTCTTAGAATTTCACATGCATTAGTCCTAGGCTTAACTCACTCCTAGGATATTTCATATTTTTATTTACATGTTAACCAAGCCCTTTTTCCTTAGTTAATGTCTTAGGGCGTTTTAAGAGGTAATTCTGTAACAAGTTTGTATAACATAGATATGACTTACCTAATGTGGATTCCTTCCTTAGATAAATAGGTGAGTGATATTTCAATTCTTGTGTAATGATAATATAGATCATAAAATACCCCTAAAATTTATTTATACTGAAGTTCCAAGATTCGTAAAACCACAACATAGGTTTAGTGCTTAAGTCTTACTTAAGCTCTCCTTTAGTATGTTAAACCATGTGTTTTCTGCCCAAGCGTTTCCTCACACACAATCAGGTGAATTAGGTCTGTTTTGGGTTCATTGATTAACCAACATCTCACTCATAATACTCTTGTAACCTAGCTATACAGAACAACAATAATGTTGGAAACCAAGACAACCAACTCCATGCCTCCTTGAGTTTCTTGTTTCTAGTTAGTTTAATTTATGTTTGTTTCTTTCCTGTAGTGTTTACCCAACTAGTTATGTGTGTTAGCCTAGGTTTAAACTCAAAGCTTTACTCCTAAAACACTCACGTAGCCTCTGAAATTAACCACACAGAAACAGCTACATCAAGGCAATCAGAAGAGAGAAGAACTGAAAACAGGAAATCGGTTATTGCATTCTCCTATTGTTATATCTTTTCCTGAGGTGCTAAATGTTTTCTCTAATACTCCCCAACTTGTAGACACTTAGGCTTATGGGTTAGTCAAGTTCGAGACTCAAAATTACTCCAGCACAACACTGATAACTACTTTGGAAAATTTAGTCGACAGAGAAACAGATGCAAGCAGGAAACCAGAAACACTAAAATGAAAACCCATGAGACCAATGTCCTCTCCTTGATTCTTTTCTGTTTAAATGTTATTTCTTTACTTCAAATCTCTCCCCTATGTGCTCCTTACCCAGTTACATGTTTAATCTCCACTTTAGACACAAAACTACTACAATAATACTCAGTAACTTCCTGTACAGAACTAAACACAAATCTGTGACTTAAAACTGGAAACTGATATTTCTCTTTGTCTTTCTTTTCTGTTTCGACCTTCAAATTTCTTTCCAACTCATATAGTTTCGTTGTAAGGTGTACTAGGAACTTATTATCCTCATCTTAAACCCAAGAAACCCTCAAATCCCAACTGTAACAGAAACCCAAATAGAATTTCAGAAACCAGTATCTGAACTGATAACCTGATGTTTTCACTTCTGATGTCTCTGCTGGTATTACCTTTTGTTTGTTCACTCACTGGCCTTTTACCCTCCCAATTTTTTTCTGGCTCTGTTAGTTAAGGTTTTGGTCAAGATGCTAAACACAAAAGTAGCCCACGACACCATCTGTACAGAGGCAAGAGATTGAAATATCACACTCTGATATGTTTCCTTCTTTCCTCTTCTGTTTTTTTTTCTTATTATTCACTAATCAGGCTTTTACTCTCCCCAATAATCTAGATGTTTAGTTACCCATTTCAGTATAATCCCAATCCTTAAAACAGACCCAAAAGAACCAATACCACAACTCTGGAAGTTTTCTACACAGGAAGCAAAACCTGAAACTGAAATCAAGCTCTGATGTAAGTTTTTCCTCGGTTGTTTTGTTTCTGTTATCAAACGTATCCCTTGCTTTTCCCCAACCGGCTTAGTGACTTAATTTTGTAGTTTTATACGGTTCTAACTCTAAGGCAGTTCAGGTCAGTAAATCAACACTGTTGGACAGTACCCCAAAACTGCATCGTGAAAGCCTGAGATCATATACTGATATACTCCCTTATTTCTTTTCTGTCGATCCATCAATCTATTTTTCTTTTTCATTTCTCCAGAGTACCCATGTACTTAATTAAGTGTTTTGGCTCTATTTTATACCCCAGATAACTTGTCATTGCTACTGAAATTCATTATACAGACTGTCAGGGTGTATAAGGCAACACAGAAAACCTGAACATGCTCCTTTTCTATTACTTACAAATCTTATTCCTCCGTTTTCTTTTCCCCAAGTTATTTAGTTGTTCAGCTATAGTTAAAACTCAGAAACTACCTAGACTATCCCATTAATCCCACTGGAGTAATTCATAACCTGAGACGGAAAGATCAGCAGAGACTGGTATACACTCCCCGACTGTTTCATTTCTTTACTTTTAATCTGACCCCCGAACTGAGGATATGAATTGATACACTCTTGTCTTTAGTTTTCTGTCTGATCTTTAAATCTGATGTCTGGTTTCCCCCAAGGTGTGTTCCCATTAGATAAGCGTTTTAGTACGACTTTAAGTTCAAGAATAGACCCAAAGAACTGCTACGTCAACTCACCTGAAGCTCCCTATACTAAACATGACGTTGCAGTAACTGGAACTAACCCAACTGAAACAACCAGAAACCGATTATTACTTCTGCTTCAATATGTCGCCTGTGTCTAACCATTCAGTTACGACTCTTAATGTGGTTTTTAACCTCAGAAGTGACCCCTACTACCAAGGCAAACCTCTGTGACGTTGGAACACAGAAAACCCAAGAAACTTTCATAAGCTGTAAACAACCTGATAAGAACTGAACCTGAAATCTCAAACCTGAGTTTGACTTTCAATTTCTTTTTTTTTCTTTTCACGTGTATACAGATTTGTTACTACTTAAGTGAGCGTGTTGGCTGGGTTTTGGGTTTGTTACATAACCATTACTACCTTCACATTGTTCCTGAAAAATACTTATACCAAAACACAAGATTTCAGAAGTGAAAACTGGAACACTAGAACTGGTATATTCTTTTTCTTTCCCCTCTTCTGTTCTGTTTTTCATTCATAGACCTGATGCTTACTTCCTGTTATTGTTCCCTCTGTTCTTTTAATCTAATTAGTGGTTTCCCAAGCTACGTTCTTACTCAGCTAAGTGGTTCACCCCGATTTTTAATCCAAGGACATACTTGAACAACATGGTTTAAATTACTGAAAGTTTTACACAAGACTGCAACCTGCACTCAGAAACTGATAACTGCCACTCTCTTCTGTGTTTCTTTTATTACAGATCTGTCTTTAGTTTTTTTTTTCTTCTCAAACTGGTTTGGTTACTGATTTAGATATCTTAATAAGTTTCTAACCCAAAAACAAACCGTAGCCATAAGGCTATACCCCTGAGAACGTACTATACAGAAAGCACACTATTTCAGAAACTGCAATAAATTCTTCATATCAGACTGATCTGTTTTACTTTGTTTCGGTTATGTAGTTGTTAGTTCTATACAGAGTAAGTATGTAGCCTATTACCTCTTTGTTTTGGAATTGGTTTCCCTTGGAATCCTTCTTGGCACGATGCAGGCTCCTCTCTGGCACTCAGTCTCAACTGGAAGGGGTTTCACAGGTGTTACTCTTGACAAATCAGAAATGAACCAGAAAAGGAGGTGGAACTAGAAACTGAATTCTTTTCTTGTGAGTCTCACCTTCTGGTTATAGTACAGGCGAGGTGTCGAGTAGATGCAACCCAGGGTAGTTTCAGCGTAGCCCAGAAGACTGCATGCGGCTAAACACACGACAAGAATTAAAAGAAAGGAGTTGAGAAGGCTTCAGCTGTCATAAACAACAGAAAGGTAGATGCCATTGGAGGAGGGTCTGCTACAACTACCTGGAACTGATGCTCAACCAGGGTGTGGGTCCTTGAGCAGGTTTTTTTTTTCTTTTTGAAGGAGAAACGCAGCACTCACTAGAAGACTTGGAGTCCATTGATCAACAGGGACAGAATGAGAATAGTGTGTCAGTTTTCTTTTCAAACAGAGCCCGCAAGGTAGAAATGATTCAGGAGTACCGTGGGGGTTTGGGGCTTACCTTCACGCATGAAAAAGTAGAGCCTCCTGGGTTGCTACCGGCACCACAAGCAGAGAAAGAGGGGAAAGATCCAGCAAGGGTATAAATTCGAGGGTGAATTGTTGGAGGGAACTGGAGGCACGTGATTCTTCATGTATTAGTGGTGACAACTTTTCTGTAATTAATTTTGTGTTCATGGGTGCTAGTCTTCCTAGGAAGTGTGGGCATAACAGCAGATTACCCTGTCTGTCTCCTTGTCTGATTCCCAAGCGCAAGGTGTAGACAGAGGGCATGGTTTATTGGTTTAAAATTTGTTGTTGCAGAGAGCAATCTATGGAGTTTCTGGGAGTTGGAAAAAGGCAGCAACGGTGCATGTAGGTTGGAGCAGACACAACACCGATGCACTCCTCCTATCAGTTGTACTATTTCCTTCCTGAAATCGAGACGTGAACAGGGAGTGATGGTTGTTTTTTTTTTTTGATTTCCGATAATGTAGAAATCGATGGAGAGGATGGGGTCATTACGTGGGCAAGGAGATTAATAGTCCCAAATTACACGAGGGATAATAGGCATGGGAATAAACGACAGTTTGGATTGTTATGGTTTCTGTTTCTTCTTTTTTTTTTAGTCAGCTTACTAGACTTAATATTGTTATTAAGTTGTGGGTATGAGTTACAGAAATCGAGCATAGCTCAACTGGTTAAGCGTTTGGGGTGAGTATGGGAGGTCTTGGGTTCGAAACTCATCGGGAGTGTCTTTGCTCCCCCTTTTTTTCTTAAAATCAATACACATGTTTATTATATTTTTTTTATATTTATGTGACTATATATTATTTCGTGTCGTTATTATTTTCTTTCGTTACGAAGTTAGGTGACGACGCTCTCGCTTATTTACAACGTTACAATATATGTGCGACGATACATTACATCGTGTTATTATATATTTTTGTAACAAAGTTATGCGACGTTCATTTTTATTACAACGCTACGATACCGTAACGTTACGTACATATGTTTTCGTGTTCGTACATATATATATGTACTAGCTTAAATTGTTCGTACATTATTTTATGTCCATATTATAAAATGTGTTATGATTTTATATGTTTAATATTTAGGGGTATTTCAAAAACTTAAAGTAGTCACTGTTTGGCACTATTCACTAATCAGTGCACATATTTCTGAAATTTTTGATTTCCCATTGATTTAGGCTTTCTAATGTGATACTAATTAGTACACATGTTGATTAAAGAGTAATGATGGACATTTAGCCACTCAAAACCCAATTCTAAGACAATTTCTCAAAAATGTGCTTTAAGACTTCTTAAAGCACATTTTGTGTTTTAACTTGTTTTCAAGCTTGGTTTTCTTTGGTAATTGGTTTAAAATGACTATTAGAATATTATTAAGGTCTTATCATGATATTTGGGTACTCACCCAAGTCTCCCCAAGCTTAGAGCACATTTTTGCCCTAATTGCCCTTAAGGCACTTTTTGTGTTTTCCTTGGTTTAATATGTCTACCAATCTTTCTAAGGCATATTCTAGCCTTACTACATCATAATTTGATGTTTACTTAGCATACTTAGGTTTGGGGTATTTCATTTTGTGTAACTTTTGAGATAGATTTTATCGCTTGGATATGAATTAATTACATTGTATTAGTGTGGTCTAAAACTATTGCAATGGTGAATATGAAAAGGGAGTTGTATTAGTATGATGTATATTGATGAGTAAAGGCTCTTGAGCCAAGTGTATATAGTGCTATGTGCTGGAAACTAGATGAGTGGTTAGTGCCTTGGAATTGTGTATTAATGCCTTTGATAAACAGGTTTGCTGAGTAGTAATGAGTGAGCAAAATAATGTGGTGAGAATGTGAAATTTTAGGGGAAACTATGTCAAAATTTACATAGGAATTAAATGACTTAAGAGATTAATGTGGGTAGAAAAACACTTTGAAAACAGAATTGAAAGAGAGCTAAGTAGTGGGTAGAACTAGGGTGAAGATAATGCAAATTAAACTCTAGAAATGGCATTAGTTTGAGGAATCATGGGATAGTAGAAGTGAGAGCAAAAATCAGTAGCATAAGAGGAACTAGGAAGAATCAATGCAAGTGCTGAAATGAAAGTTAGAAAAATTGTGTGAATTAATATGGAAATGGGTAATGAGTTTAGTGTTGGATTTAGGGAAGCTTAGGGAGTCACTTAGGTAATTAAACATGTTGGATTAAGTGTGGGAAGAATGGGGAATTGATAGGGCAAAGAGAGGAGTGTAACAGAATTGGAAAATGTAAAATCTGTAGAAAAACTGCTATGGTCCGGGACTTAAGTCCCTGAGGAAGTCCCGGACCACCCTAAATAAATAGCCAAGAGTGCATCTTCCAGCTGGTCCAGGACTTGGTCCCATGTTAAACTCTTGGACCATGCATAAAAACCAGCCGAGAGTTCAAGTATGTTCTGGTCCGGGACTTAGTTGATGTACAAAGACCCGGACCATGTGAAATGTAACACCCCTACTAATAACACCACACTTAATCATTAACCGCAGCGGAACTTATATCTTAAACATCGACTTAATCAATGGGTGTTACACGCCGTTAGCCACCCACGTGGCTAACAAGGCTACTGCATACACAACGTACCGGTCTGATGGACAAGATTACTGAGCATTACACTTTACATTTACAACTCCATTATATTCTGAACGCAATTACAATTACAAACCAAACTGTACCGAGTCTAATACATTCCTCTATCGATATCACGCTAAACTAAATAACCACCCATACATAAACAGTTACCCCGTCCTACTCTCGAACGGCTGCCAGCTGCATTTTACCTGAAAAGTATGGGGGCCCCCAAAGGGGGTCAGCACCTTTGCTGGTATGGTAATCCTGCAGCCCGCATGCTACCGGGCCACGCACAACTATTTGTCGTCTGAGCATGCAGTCAATTATATTTAAAACATGCATGAAACTATACACATATATCATACTTATAAATCACACAACCGATGAACAGGATATAAACATAAATTAACACATCACATTGGTTAGATCACATTATTGCATCATTTGGCCCTTAAGGGTTTTACCCTAATGGAGCTATTCCTTGCTAGACGACACATACCCATTTAATCGGGTTATACTTAATTACCCCTTATATTTATACGGGGTTGATTTTGGAGATCAACATACATAACATAACAACATACTTCACATAGATGTGTCAGCCTTAATATTGGCCCGATTGCACCATACACAATTTCCCCCTAGCTCCAATAGTGATGAGGTAGGTAAGCCTTGGTTAAGCTTGTGGGTGGTTGTAATCCAAAGAAAGAGAACAACCATCACATAACAGTATTCCCCCTAGCCCGAACAACAATCGAGTAGGAAAGCCATTGATCTTAGGCTTGTGGGTGATTGAATTCCAAAAGGAAAACCAATCAATAACAGAGTGGGAGTCAAAGCGAATATTGGCATCAACTCCTAAACAAACGTTACACATGATTCCCCCTAGACCAAATAAAAGTCAGGTAGGCGAGCCTTGGTTAAGCTCGTGGGAGATTAAATTCCAAGAAGGAAAAACAACCATAACATAACAGAGAGGGAGTTAAAGAAACTGTATACATCAACTCCCAAACAACACGCGCAACCGGAACGACAGGATTCCTCACCCCCCATAATATATACATATTAGTTAGAAGTTCCTCTATGGAACTTATCACATACATGCACCATTTGGTGTTACAAGTTTGGCTAGTCACACAGCAGGGAGGTAACATCCCATTCGACAACATGGACAACAACATTCATTCAATGACAACATCCTAAGCGAAGTCACACACATCACACACAACCACAACATACACTAACGCACAGATATCTGTAGTTAGAGCGTTCCCGTAGGTTGGGACGTTTAATCCGAATACCGATCTCTTATGTGATCCTAGAGACGGTTAGATACGGTTTAACACATAATTAGGGTTAAACGGTATCGGAATTATTTACGCCACATTAATGAATTACTATAAACTCATTTCATGATTTATCTTGCAAGGTGGCAAACACACAGAAAAACAAGTTGGCATACAAGCCGGTGTAATCCGGTAGGACACAGGTTGCAAGAAAACCATACCTGTCACCGGGGGTTCACTCAACGTGCCATCACACGATCCTCAAAAATCTTTGAACAACTGATAAGATTACATTTACTTTCATTAACATCGGGGTAGCTTGATTGTTTAAAGTTGAAAGCTCGTAACTTACTCCCATTATGTAGTAATATAGCTTCACATTATTAACTTGTTTTACTATAGCATTTTTATTACAACGTTCCACCCACTCCATTGCCATTATAACTCACTTAAATGTCCTTAACGAACTATATAACATTTACTCATCAATCCCCATCATTGGATATCATTTTCTAACTTTACATAAGGTTTTTGGTCAAAACTGTACTATGTCCGAACTTGTGTCCGGACATCAAAGGTCGGACACAAGTCGAGGCAAAAATCTGTGAAAATTCTTTCAAGCGTCCGACCTTGTGTCCGGGCATCGAAGGTCGGCCATAAGTCGAAGCGAAAATCTGGAGAAATTCTTTCAAACGTCCGACCTTGTGTCTGGACATCAAAGGTCGGACACAACTCGAAGCGAAAATTTGTGAAAATGCTTTCAAGCGTCTGAACTTGTGTCCGGACATCTAAGGTCGGACACAAGTCGAAGAAAAATCTGGGAAAATTTTTCAATTGTCCGGACTTGTGTCCGGACATCAAAGGTCGGACACAAGCCGAATGAAAATCTGAGGAAATTCTTTCAAGCGTCCGGACTTCAAAGGTCGGACGGAAGTCCGGACACACTTAAAACTCTGAAAAAAAAATTTTACGCAACGAGGCATGTCTGAACTTCCAAGTCTGGACGGAAGTTCGGACATGCCGGAAAATTTATTGAACAGTGGCGATTTACACAGAAATGCACCCAAACTATAACAATTTTTGACATAATCTCCCCATAGCTATTACATGTTTCCCCACATTACTTAGCCCACCAAAACACTTGACATCAACTCATTCCAAAACACTAATTTGTACACAAATTCCATCTTGACAACAACACCACAATGTCCATAACCCTTAAATTTGGCTCTTAAACAACATCAAACTAAACACTGAATTTCCTCATATTATTAGCAACACCCCGCATTGCACTCAACATTTATATTGCTCCAAAACCAAACTCATTCGTACTCACACCTTAGTTAAAGGCAAGTTAATTACCTTGGGTTTTCTTCCCAAACTTTCCCCTTCTCTTTACTTCTTGTTCCACAACCGGTTATCAACGAGGTTTATTGCTACACTAATGACCATGCCAAGATAACCACAATGAGTATTTAGGGTTTATGAACACCATTCCATTAACCCTAGAATTTAGAAATTACTTGCAACACATTGGAGGGAATTACCTTCTACTTCGAGTGATGTTTGGCAATGGAATTAGGGCTAGCTCCAACACCTCTAGAAGAATGAAAAAGCTAAAATGGAGAACAAGCATGGTGTTCAAAATAGGGAAAATCGACTACAAGAAGGAAATGGAGGAATAAGTGCAATTTGATTTCCTTTCTTACCTTAGAACAACAAGAAGATGGTTGGCTTCAAGAGTATGAAGTTTTCTCTTCAAAATGTGGGTACCCCATGGAGATGAAGTATGGAGTTTTGAGATTTTAAGAGGTGCAAAATAATCCCCAAGATGAGAGGATATTTTGGTGTAAAAATTACTTGATTTGGAGCTAAGATGATGAAGTAACAAGGGGCGGAGAAGTGTGGAGTTGAGAGGGCTCAACAAACCGCCATTGTGAGGAACCAAGAACAGAGAGAGAGTGGGGAAGGGGAAAAAAATCGGTGAAAAGGAAGAGAGTGAGGAAGAGAGAGAGTGTGAGAGAGTAAGTCAATTTTGTGTTTGTATTTTAGTGATAAAGCAAAATAGATGAGAGAAAGATGGGCTCTCTAACGTGAGACACAAAAGAGAGGGTAAAATCTGATTTTGTTTTACAATGTGAGAGAGTGGCACTTGGTCATTAGCAGATAACACCCGTTAATTCCCGAACTGTCAGTTTTAACAGTCCGGGTCCGGTTTCCGGAATATATGTGTATATATATTTTTTTTCTAAAATTCCTAGACTTTAGTTAGTATATAATTATAGTTATAAAATCAACTATAATTTATACAAGTCCGTTTTAAGCATTTAAAGTCACGTTTTTCAGTTTTCTCAAAAAACGTGCTTTAAAGCCTCGTTTGTGTTTTTAATCCATTATTTGGATCCGTTTCCTTCGGGAATTTATCCCACATGTTCTTAGTGTGTAATTAAGGTATAGAAATATATTTATAACCCTAATGAAGGTTATGTACCTCCTAAAATAATTAAATACGCATTTTCACGTTCTGTGACTTTTACACATTTTCTTTTTTTCTTTTTTTTTGTTTCCATTTCTTCACCAATGATCTTGAGGACTTATTTAGCCTCCTAAGATCATAATTACACAATTAATTGGCACATTAAGGTTTGGGGTATTTCAATCTACCCCCCTTAAAAGAACTTCGTCCTCGAAGTTCACACTTCCCTGGCATCATTTGAACTAGAACACAAGGATTACTTGTAAAATAAAACTTCCATACCCAAACATACTTTACATCACCACCTCGGACTTAACGGTCCGGGTAACACATCCACATCCATACATAACATAACATACTTACATTATAACCTCGAACTCAACGGTCCGGGTATCTTATCAACATCCGTACTTACATAACAACCCTTAGACTCTTAGGTCTGGGTAACATAACAACATTTAGACACTTAGGTCTTGATAACATAACAACCTTTAGACACATAGGTCTTGGTAACATAACAACCTTTAGACACATAGGTCTAGGTAACATAACACCCCCGAGACTCAACCACATTAGGACTCAAGGTTAAAATAATACTTATTACATATACCACACAACCTGTCATAGCATGTATATCAATCAGAAATACCTTTTCCATCTCTTCATGGGCTCGAGTCCCATGTTGAGTACATATACACGGTGATCCCGCAGAACCCGGTCACGATGGACACCTTCTGGTCCCCGTTCCTTTGGGAGATCAAAACAACCACATACATCTTTAAAATATACTTCTCATGTCGCCGGTCCGAAGACAAAGGCTCATACGTCCTCAGCTCGTGAGCAAGTAATACGAAAATACTCTATATGAGCTTAAGTAGAATAAAATCCTTTATTGGAAAGTACCAATTGAAAATCCTTTTTAGAAGGTCAAGTGAAAGAAGTCCTTCCTTTGAAAATACCACTTAAGAATCTTAGAAATATTAACTGAAGTCTTGAAAATACCAATTGAAAATCTGAAACCACTAATTTAAAATTCTTTTGAAAACACAATACAACTCCAAGCCCAATTTTGCTACTGCATCCCATTCTTGACGTGATTATTGTGACCACTTATAGGGAGTTTCAAGAATCATCCAACCCTGATGTGATCAGCATCAGTGTTGAACTATCTTTCCACCCAAATTTGTGTTCGGCTTCCCTTGATCTCATGATAATCAAGTTTCACCTCCCATTTCAATTTCAAACAGCAACTAATTCAAGCATGAAACATTTTCCATCTTTTAATCCATCTAGTCATAATCATTACATCTCCAAGGGAAAGAACTCTGTCTATCAATCGTCACCCAAATTCAACTTAATCCAAGTTATCTAGGGAATTTAATTTTTACTAGGTTCTATATCGGTTTCATACCCCATCATAGGTCACGATACTGTATATATGTATATATATATATATCTTATATATATATATATTTTAAAAATATAATACACAATATTACATTAGTATCATATGAACATATACTGTCAGGGTTTTAATTCCCCGGGAGTTTCTTTGCTCCCTTATACTTGTACTTTCACACACATCTGTAAACAAAATAACACACTTATCACAATGGTATTCGCATCTTCTGTGCGCAATTACCACAATTAAACTATGAATGAATGCGTATATTTATGTAACACACGCACCAATCATCAGAACAAATCATTTTGTGCTATGCACACCATAGTTCACGTACACTTGTACGATAAAACACACTAAGCGGTTTTGCGCTCTACCCCCCTTAAAAGGGATTACGCCCACGTAATCAATCACTAAACATTGGTTAGAAATGTTCTACCGTCGTGAAGTGCTTTATCTCCACGCGGTCTATTATACAATGTGTTCTGGTTAGAGGATCTTAACCATATTAGTGGTTTAGCCCCTAAACCAAGAATTCTCACTAGAGTTTATTTTAACTCATAACCGGTTTTGGTTCTGGCCTGTGGGGCTTCTAGGCGTTAATAATTAACCATTCACTCATATTCACTATACATATCCAACACTTGAATTGGTGGCTCACTAGTTTCTGCTGCGCAACTCTTGATACCTTTAGAGTTTACTTGCCCCATACGTCATTCTCACTGTATTGTACATCTCCGATTATCACCTTCATCTTGGTAATAATGGGTTCTCAACCGACGCGTGGTATTTCTTACCGTGAGCGAATTCGGTGAGTTTCAAAACTTTCTATCCACTTCCATGATAATATATTGTGTATACTGCTATGTATTCCACAATGGTTGACTTGATTCCTTCCGACTTACTGTCGGTTGGGGTTGAGCTACTACCTAATGTGTAGTGCTCTCTCGGTTATTTTCCACACTTGAGGTATATTCCATACCGGTATTTAGTATCCCGTGTTACTGCAGTCACTTATTGCTAATTATGCCTCCACGTTTGGTTCTGTACAAGTACTTTTTCATTGGTACGACCTTGCATTTCCTATGCATCGGTCACTATGGCGTTATAAGCCGCTTCCTATTTCCACCAAAGTTAACATTTCCCGAATCCTAGCTATCCCACTCAATCATTACTGCACAAGTGCAATACCAAAACACTCAGTCGTACAGAGTGCAGAGGCGTAAACTCTTGGCAGCAAATCTCTTATGCGATTGCAATGAGAATTTACACTGAGTTCCTTATCGCATAGTAGTGACTACTGGCTTATTGCCCAGTCTGTTTATCATCACTTATCTTGCATCTCCATTGAGTTTGACTCATAACTGGTCTTATCTGCCATATTATTGTTTAACAATACTTATACAACGGTTGCTTACTTCACACCGTGCTCTTACTCACAGTACAACGTCAACTTATGCTGCCTCCGCTATATTATTAGTTTCCGCCATTACACTGTGTTTCGCCCATTGTTTGGCTGATTGCTGAATACGCTATTCTTTGAATCTTTATGCTCCTTGAGTGTTGTTCATTACACATTTAGCATCCCACACCTATGGTGATTGCCATTAGACGTATTACTCTTTCGATCTCCACAACTGGTATGAACACTTCTTTTCGTAGTAACAACATGGTCAACTCTTAACACATTCCCTGAACTTAGTTCACATAACTACCGCTGTTGCGGTCTCGTAATATCAAGAGGTATCTCCACACTTAAAGCAGTGGTTCGTTATCCGCTTTATTTACTCATATAACATAAGCTTCCGTAATCAATAAAATTCACTTAACACATTCCATTTATGGCTCATAAGCCCTATTGCTTTTAGCTCTACTCACTGTAGGCTGTCCACATACATTTACTTCTCTAAACAATATTACATGGTTTAGAGGTGGTATTGGGCTCCATGACCAGGCCATTGCATCACGGTTCCTTTCATGGGATGCCCCTTCAAGGATGTCAGACTTCCTCCTGACGACTTACGCTTAAGCTGGGTGTCAGTCTCAACCCTTGCGTTTCTGTCACGTTATTTCGTTCAACCACTGTTGATCCAAGCACCCCTTTAAGGACAGCTCCTAGGTGTCACTAGGTTATGCCATCACATCTGGCTTGCACTTATTGGTATGTTTAATTAACTACATAGCCTTACGTTCTTGGTTGGGTTAAATATCCTCTACAGTGAGACTGACATCTCCGGATAGTCTAAGTGATCATTCCGGGAGTCCCATCCCGATCATTGTACATTAACGTGTCCATAGTAGGCATCTGCCTCGCCATATATAGGCTGGGTACTTACTCCAGCTATTATGTTCATCCTTCAGGATTCTTGAGACATATACAATGTCTTCACTTACCAATCAATGCCCTTGCGCTTCCCGACTCTTAAACATTTCCTTGAAATAAACTCACTAATTCCTTTAGTCTCCTTAACATAGCTGGGTTCTTTTAATCCAACCATTCTTGGTAATCCATCGCTCTTGTTTGACTTTTACTGCTGACCGTAGTATGGAGTCGACTACTTCCCATGTTCCCGACTCTACTCATATACATATGTGGGGTACCCTACTGATACATTGCTACTTACCCGACTAACCCATAAGAAGGTCTGTCAGGCCCACAAGCTCCTAACGGAGTGCGGTCGTCCCACCTTACAGTTGGTACACTCGTAGTGTCCGTCACACGCCTAGGTGAAGTATTCTGTTGTCAACTCCCTTATATTGTCCTGTGATAATATGCATTCCGTGCTTCCCGAACTTAATCAGGGAAAGTTTATCCACTGTTGTGTTATTATAAACTCCATCCATTGCCTCCGGTTGCTACTCTTGGGTTTACCGGTTTCTGTCCGGTTATTCAAAAGTAACTGGGTACAACTTACCTACCATGTAGCACTTAGGCTGGTGTAGGTCCTTTGGTTTGGGTTAAAAGAAGGTTACAAATAAATTGGGTTTGAAAGAAAATTTGGTTTTTGAAAAAGAGTTTGGAAATAAATCTAAGTTTGAAAGAAAAATTCTCAAGGTTTCATAACGTCTCTTTGCCTTAACCAAGTCTAGCTTCTTGCTGACTGGTGTATTCCCAATTACAGAGGTTAGGCTGCTAAGCCCTTCCGCGGTTATGACGTTCTCACTTAACCTCATGGTACTTTACTGAGTACTTGTAGTTGTTAAAAATCTCCCGTACAACCTTGTTGTAGCAGCACTTGCCATGGCAAGTGCGCCTTGCAATCTGGCTATCGGTTCAATACACACTGGTTGCGGTATTGCTTTCATCCGCACTGACATCCGTGGCCTCGTGGGCCCTTACCTTGATCTTACAATCTTAACACAATCTTATGGGTACTCCTCACTGTCATCACATGACAACCCTTAACCAGGGTGGTTCCCTTTCTGGGAGACCTCTTTTTGCTTAGTATCATAACTTCTTCGCAGCTCGTTCCACGCATTTGTGGTTACTGAGACTTGTCTCTCGTTTGGGTACCACGTTGTGGTTCCATAATCAGTTGGTATACTGTTGGTATTTTAGTTAACAGTTGTGATCCCGTAGACACTCGCCTCGGGTTTCATTACTTCACTTCTCCACTGTTGCACGATTGGTGCGCTGCAAGCTGGTTGTCCTCGACTGCTACGCATGTCGACCCAGGTCGCCGGAAATTCTGTTCTCCTATGCATAGGATTCTTCATTCTTCGCTACTAATGCGGTTAACATTGTTCAGGTAGATACCATCTCCGGGATTCCCACTCTTTGGAATCTACCGTATGACAGGTTCTCCGTACTCACAGAGATGTTTAATAGCAGCCAGATCGGGTATTCCCGAGTAAGAGATGACTTTCATCTCTCTGGCGTTCTTTCCCCAGTTATAAAACAGGGATTGTGGAGGGCGGGAAGGATATTGTAGGTTTCCAGTATTCACTGGTAATCCCTAACTAGCGTATCTCTCACGCTATCACTCAACCCTTAACCCAAAGTACTAAATCTTAACTCGGTACTTCCTAAGCTCGGTAATTCAGTCATCAGAGCGATACTTCACTCTGATACCACTTTTTGTAACACCCCTACTAATAACACCACACTTAATCATTAACCGCAGCGGAACTTATATCTTAAACACCGACTAAATCAATGGGTGTTACACGCCGTTAGCCACCCACGTGGCTAACAAGGCTACTGCATACACAACGTACCGGTCTGATGGACAAGATTACCGAGCATTACACTTTACATTTACAACTCCATTATATTCTGAACGCAATTACAATTACAAACCAAACTGTACCGAGTCTAATACATTCCTCTATCGATATCACGCTAAACTAAATTACCACCCATACATAAACAGTTACCCCGTCCTACTCTCGAACGGCTGCCAGCTGCATTGTACCTGAAAAGTATGGGGGCCCCCAAAGGGGGTCAGCACCTTTGCTGGTATGGTAATCCTGCAGCCCGCATGCTACCGGGCTACGGACAACTATTTGTCGTCTGAGCATGCAGTTAATTATATTTAAAACATGCATGAAACTATACACATATATCATACTTATAAATCACACAACCGATGAACAGGATATAAACATAAATTAACACATCACATTGGTTAGATCACATTATTGCATCATTTGGCCCTTAAGGGTTTTACCCTAATGGAGCTATTCCTTGCTACACGACACATACCCATTTAATCGGGTTATACTTAATTACCCCTTATATTTATACGGGGTTAATTTTGGAGATCAACGTACATAACATAACAACATACTTCACATAGATGTGGCGGCCTTAATATTGGCCCGATTGCACCATACACAATTTCCCCCTAGCTCCAATAGTGATGAGGTAGGTAAGCCTTGGTTAAGCTTGTGGGTGGTTGTAATCCAACGAAAGAGAACAACCATAACATAACAGTATTCCCCCTAGCCCGAACAACAATCGAGTAGGAAAGCCATTCATCTTAGGCTTGTGGGTGATTGAATTCCAAGAAGGAAAACCAATCAATAACAGAGTGGGAGTCAAAGCGAATATTGGCATCAACTCCCAAACAAACTTTACACATGATTCCCCCTAGCCCAAATAAAAGTCAGGTAGGTGAGACTTGGTTAAGCTCGTGGGAGATTGAATTCCAAGAAGGGAAAACAACCATAACATAACAGAGAGGGAGTTAAAGAAACTGTATACATCAACTCCCAAACAACACACGCGACCGGAACGACCGGATTCCTCACCCCCCCATAATATAGACATATTAGTTAGAAGTTCCTCTATGGAACTTATCACATACATGCACCATTTGGTGTTACAAGTTTGGCTAGTCACACAGCAGGGAGGTAACATCCCATTCGACAACATGGACAACAACATTCATTCAATGACAACATCCTAAGCGAAGTCACACACATCACACACAACCACAACATACACTAACGCACAGATAGCCGTAGTTAGAGCGTTCCCGTAGGTTGGGACGTTTAATCCGAATACCGATCTCTTATGTGATCCTAGAGACGGTTATATACGGTTTAACACATAATTAAGGTTAAACGGTATCGGAATTATTTACGCCACATTAATGAATTACTATAAACTCATTTCATGTTTTATCTTGCAAGGTGGCAAACACACAGAAAAACAAGTTGGCATACAAGCCGGTGTAATCCGGTAGGACACAGGTTGCAAGAAAACCATACCTGTCACCGGGGGTTCACTCAACGTGCCATCACACGATCCTCGAAAATCTTTGAACAACTGATAACATTACATTTACTTTCATTAACATCGGGGTAGCTTGATTGTTTAAAGTTGAAAGCTCGTAACTTACTCCCGTTAAGTAGTTATATAGCTTCACATTATTAACTTGTTTTACTTTAGCATTTTTATTACAACGTTACACCCACTCCATTGCCATTATAACTCACTTAACATGTCCTTAACGAACTTATAACATATTTACTCATCAATCCCCATCATTGGATTTCATTTTCTAACTTTACACAAGGTTTTTGGTCAAAACTGTACTATGTCCGAACTTGTGTCCGGACATCAAAGGTGGACACAAGTCGAGGCAAAAATCTGTGAAAATTCTTTCAAGCGTCCGACCTTGTGTCCGGGCATCAAAGGTCGGACACAAGTCGGAGCGAAAATCTGGAGAAATTCTTTCAAACGTCCGATCTTGTGTTCGGACATCAAAGGTCGGACACAAGTCGAAGCAAAAATTGTGAAAATGCTTTCAAGCGTCCGAACTTGTGTCCGGACATCTAAGGTCGGACACAAGTCGAAGAAAAATCTGGGAAAATTTTTCAATTGTCCGGACTTGTGTCCGGACATCAAAGGTCGGACACAAGCCGAATGAAAATCTGAGGAAATTCTTTCAAGCGTCCGGACTTCAAAGGTCGGACGGAAGTCCGGACACACTTAAAACTCCGAAAAATATTTTTACGCAACGAGGCATGTCCGAACTTCCAAGTCCGAACGGAAGTTCGGACGTGCCGGAAAATTCATTGAACAGTGGCGATTTCACCACAGAAATGCACCCAAACTATATACAATTTTTGACATAATCTCCCCATAGTTATTACATGTTTCCCCCACTTTATTTATCCCACCAAAACACTTTGACATCAACTCACTCCAAAACACTAATTTGTACACAAATCCCATCATTTTGACAACAACACCACAATGTACATAACCCTTAAAATTTAGCTCTTAAACAACATCAAACTAAACACTGAATTTCCTCATACTATTAGCAACACCCGCATTGCACTCAACATTTATATTACTCCAAAACCAAACACATTCGTAGCTCACACCTTAGTTAAAGGCAAGTTAATTACCTTGGGTTTTCTTCCCAAACTTTCCCCTTCTCTTAACTTCTTGTTCCACAACCGGTTATCAACGAGGTTTATTGCTACACTAATGACCATGCCAAGATAACCACAATGAGTATTTAGGGTTTATGAACACCATTCCATTAACCCTAGAATTTAGAAATTACTTGCAACACATTGGAGGGAATTACCTTCTACTTCGAAGTGAAGTGTTTGGCAATGGAATTAGGGCTAGCTCCAACACCTCTAGAAGATTGAACAAGCTAAAATGGAGAACAATCATGGTGTTCAAAATATTGAAAATCGACTACAAGAAGGAAATGGAGGAATAAGTGAAATTTGATTTCCTTTCTTACCTTAGAACAACAAGAAGATGGTGGGCTTCAAGAGTATGAAGTTTTCTCTTCAAAATGTGGTACACCCATGGAGATGAAGTATGGAGTTTTGAGATTTTAAGAGGTGCAAAATAATCCCCAAGATGAGAGGAGTATTTTGGTGTAAAAATTACTTGATTTGGAGCTAAGATGATGAAGTAACAAGGGAGGAGAAGTGTGGAGTTGAGAGGGCTCAACAAACCGCCATTGGAGAGAACCAAGAACAGAGAGAGAGCTGGGAAGGGGAAAAAAATCGGTAAAGGAAGAGAGTGAGGAAGAGAGAGAGTGTGAGAGAGAGTAAGTAAATTTTGTTGTTTTGTATTTTAGTGAATAAAGCAAAATAGATGAGAGAAAGATGGGCTCTCTCACGTGAGACACAAAAGAGAGGGGTAAAATCTGATTTTGTTTTACAATGTGAGAGAGTGGCACTTGGTCATTAGCAGATAACACCCATTAATTCCCGAACTGTCAGTTTTAACAGTCCGGGTCCAGTTTCCGGAATATATGTGTATATATATTTTTTTCTAAAATTCCTAGACTTTAGTTAGTATATAATTATAGTTATAAAATCAACTATAATTTATACAAGTCCGTTTTAAGCATTTAAAGTCACGTTTTTCGGTTTTCTCGAAAAACGTGCTTTAAAGCCTCGTTTGTGTTTTTAATCCATTATTTGGATCCGTTTCCTTCAGGAATTTCTCCCACATGTTCTTAGTGTGTAATTAAGGTATAGAAATATATTTATAACCCTAATGAAGGTTATGTACCTCCTAAAATAATTAAATACGCATTTTCACGTTCTGTGACTTTTACGCATTTTCTTCTTTTCTTTTTTTTTTTGGTTTCTATTTCTTCACCAATGATCTTGAGGACTTATTTAGCCTCCTAAGATCATAATTACACAATTAATTGGCACATTAAGGTTTGGGGTATTTCATGAAATTTCTGTTCGAGACTTAGACCAAAGGTTGGTCCGGGACTAAGGACTCGAAGGTCCCGGACTAACCCAAAATCTTTAAATTAAGTTTAAAAAGTGGGTTTTAAGATAAGGAAGTGAATGGTAATGATAGTATAAGATAATTAGGACTTGATTAATGATGTTTAGTGGTCATTAAAGGTATAAACAAGTTTGAAAAGTAATGAAGAGTAAGTAACCAATGTGAAAGTGTATGAATTGTAAGGACATAGTAACTACAAGTCGGGGAACGTAAAAGATGAAACGAGTTAAATTAATTATAGATAATTAACCGCTCAATTGCATGTATGTGATAGGATTCGAATAGTCAAACACCGAAGGAGAGTCGGTGAGTCCAAGGACAACGGTGAACGGTATGAATTTCTCATGCCCGCCAAGCTCCCGTGGCTTGGTCGGTAGAGGGGTGGTATCCTAGAACCAAAGGTTCTGGGTTCGAAACCTACCCACTACCGTAACTATAAAAAAATGAATTTCTCATGCCCTGTATGCTACCTTGGCTACTCTGATTTGTGTGTTATGCGATCACCTAAGTAAGATAATACGCACGAATCGGATTTATTGCACCTTCTTGTACTTGCAATGTAGTGTTTCTTGTTGAATTATATTTGAACTGTAGTTTGAATAATTCATTAAATGTATGAATGATGATGAGGTGCTTGAATGTGGTTGTGCATTTATGCTAACCCTTGACTTAGTGATTGTGAATGACCCTCACTAACTCACTAACTATGTAACCCCTCTAACTTTGAGTAAATTGGTAAATTGGAAGTATATAAGAAGCCCGATATAGTTTCGGCTACGCGTGAGGATGAGGAGACACAAGAGGTTGGATCCGATTCCTGGCCTTAATCTTTTCCATGGTCCAAACCCCTTAAATGGGTAGCAACCTGGATTAGTGAGCCACCCAAGCCCGGTGGTGGGACGGTGTAGTCCCTGCCCGGAGGTCACACCGACTTAACTTGAGTATAATGTAAGTAAGTAATTGTATGAGTGAGACCAAGGTTGGTGTAAGTCGTATGGTCCCGAGTAAAAGAGTAAAGAACCTCCGATTAACCCAGAGGGGTAACAGACTAACAAAGAACGAAGTACGGATTCGTGAAGTGCGTTACCAAATTGATTGACTTGTGAATTGTATCCCATTGTATGTATGTACCTTGTATGTTTGTACCTTGTATGTATGAGCCTTGTATGTTTGTAATGCTTTCCATAATAGCATGTATGTATGCATAAAATGAACTCCATTGATTCGACAAAGTAGTCGGCGTACCCCCGTTAGCATGCGGGGTATGCGAATTTCATGCCTAGCTTTTGCTGAGCCCCTTGGGGCATTGTTTTTAATTTTACAGGTACTCGTAAAGGATGACGGTCATGTTGAGACCAAGATAATTACTTTTTGTGTAGTTGGTAGATTAGGAATGGTGTACCGAGTTGTACACGACTAGATGCCTTTTTAAATAGCCGGTGTACCATGTGTTACACCCTTTTGGACATTGTGAGGATTGTGAACTTGGTAGAGATGAGTAGGTTGGTAAACTCATGGCTTTTGTAATCTTGAAAAAAGGGATGTAATTGATTGTGATTTGTATACTTGGAAATCAAAGGTGTGAGCCTCGATTTTAAACCCTATCCTATGTAGGTTAAAGCTGATTAGGATCTAACCGGGTTTTAGGTCCACTTATAACCTAAGGTTAATAACTATGTCATATAACAATGATTATTAAAACCTAAGCTAGCTCACTGGAACCTATTATGAGTCGCCACCTAATTTTAACCTAGATCAAATTAGGAAAGGAGAGTTCGGGTTCGGGGGCTTGATATTCGACTTAATTAGGGTTCAATTACTTTCATTACCCCGAAGTCGTTTTTCCTCTACTTAGTTTAATTACGGCTTATTACGAGTCGTTTTAACCTAAGTGCGCGAGCTTCTGTTTTTTTTGTTTTTTAGCATTTTTTGACTGAAAATAAAAGTGAAAGTTGAAATTACCTAAACTAGGGTTTCGGAGGCAGAATTAGGTCAAATTTTGTTTCCGTCCGTAGCCACGGACCTATGTCCGTAACCACGAACCCTAGTTAATCTATGTGAAGATAAAAGTCGAATTAAGCATAAAACGAAAATTTGAAAAGTTCGGGGCCACGGACAGGATGTCCGTGGGCCCGGACATTGTTTAGAGAAAACCTAAAATTTGAAAAAATTTAAAATCCCGCCGCCGTCCGTGGGTGTCCGTGGCCACGGACAACCCGTCCGTGGTCCCGGACCACCCACGGACAGGGGTTTTCTGGTGGTTCCCGACAGTGTTTTCGGCTAAAAAATTATGTACGCGTAGCCTGAAAGGTATACAATATGTTAGTAATTGAAAGATTGCAGTTTGAAGTCGAATTATGTACGAAACTTGAAAAACAAGTAACAAGGTAGACACAAAAGTAATTAGCTATACAGAAGTCGAAAAGGGTTGGTTTGCGCCCAAAATTTAACAGAGAGTCAATGAGGTTGTGGGGAGTTAGAAAAGTGGAGTTATAATCCGTTTTACCTTCAGATTCGTGGTGTTTCTTCACGTCGGGATTCTTCGGAGGCCTCGTTGATGGTGGATCCGGAAGAACTTCGAACCGAGCATCTGATTCCTTGTTGTTCTTGATGTTCTTCACGTTTTGGTGCTGTTTTGGTGAGGGTTTGATGATGGATGATGTTGTGGGAGTTGAAAAATATGTTTTGGTGTTGATTTTGGTGAGATTTCGGTGTTTGATTGTGGCTCTGGAGTTCAAAATGTGAAGAGGAAGGAACGGCTGCCTATTTTGAGAGTCTAGGGTTCTTGAGGGTCTCATTTGATCATGGGATAAGGTTCCTTATATAGGCTTCCTTAAAGATAGAAAAATCCGGTAAAAACCAAGATTTACCGACGTCTTAGCACATGGGCTTCCAAAATGAATTTGACTATGAAATTTTACACATGGGTAAAGGATGACATTTCTGATTTTTATAAAGTGTAATCGAATTTTTTGGATATTGGAATATTTTTAAATTCAATTTCTCGTCAGATTCAGTCAGAAATTGCTAGAAAATTATTGGAAATTCGAAAAATCAAAATTCCAACGCCATTATGCTTAAAATGTCATCCTCTATCATGGGTTAAAATCTCAAAGCATTTTGAATTGATTTGACCCTTCTTTGTAGGAGAGAGAAAGCCTATAGGGGGCTTAGGAGCCTTGAAAAATTATGAAAATGCCCCTGGAGATGACTAAGCTGTCCCTAGCACTCTGAAATGTGCCGATCGAACTGGGAACCCTCGCTACTAGCCTATTAGTAGAGACTCTCTTCCAGGGGGTGAAATTTTGGGTATAACAGATTGCCCCCCATCAACTAGACTTTGTAATGGAAATGAGAAAGCTAGTTGACGCTTGAGTGATACCCCCAAAATTTTGGATCTTAAAAGACCCCACATGCAATTGAAGTCTGACAAGTTGTGTCGAGCTGTTCTAAGGCGCTGACTACCTATGAGTAAAGTGGAAGGGATGTCAAGCAATTCTAAGGCGTTGACTACCTATAAGGATGATATGACGTCAAGCTATTCTAAGGCGTTGACTACCTATAATGAATGAAATGATGTTAAGCTATTCTAAGGCGTTGACTACCTATAAAGGAATGAAGTATGCCAAGCATTCTAAGGTGTCGGGAACCTGAAAGCGAATGAAATACGCCGAGCATTATAAGGTGTTGGGAACCTGAAGTTGAATGGAATACACAGAGCATTACAAGGTGTCGGGAACCTGGGATTGAATGGGACACGCCGAGCATTATAAGGTGTCCGGAACATGAGATTGAATGGGACACGCCGAGCATTATAAGGTGTCGGGAACCTGGAATACGCCGAGCATTATAAGGTGTCGGGAACCTGAAAATGAAAAGAGATGTAATGAGATTGATGTGATGTGTGCCTCAATTGACGAATGTAAAGTAGGACCTATGGGTGCCTAAGTGGAATGGTAGGAAATCGGGTTCATGACGAGCCTGAGGTTGAGTTCATCTATTCTGGTGAATCTGAATCTTTGGCTGAGAATCTGCATCTCTGAAGAGTCTGTATCTTCGGCTGAGAATCTGTATCCTTGAAGAATCTGTATCTTCGGCTGAGAATTTGTATCTCTGATCGGGTGAGAATCTGTATCTCTGAAGAATCTGTATCTTCGGCTGAGAATCTATATCTCTGAAGAATCTGTATCTTCGGCTGAGAATCCGTATCTCTGATCGGGTGAGAATCTGTATCTCTGAAGAATCTGTATCTTCGGGTGAGAATGTGTATCCTTGAATTGTGATGAGGAGTCTCATACGAATAGATGCAATGGTCATGATGAAAGTTGATTATGAAAGTGCCAAACGTGGCAATGATGATGTGCATGTCAAAATACGATCAAAGTGTATGTAGGAAATTTGTCCAAAATAAGAAATTGTTGAAAGAGGTGCCAAACGTGGCAGTGCTTGAAGAAAATTCCGTTTAGTGAAAAGGAAAGTGAAATTATCATTTCCTAACTATATACTTCGGACTTGTAATTTATCTCCTACGAGATGAACATGCCGCCGGTGGGGTATGGTGTATGATGTGAAGGTAAGGGCTTATGTGGGCCTGTGGTGTTTGATGTGCAGGTAAGGGCTTATGTGGGCCTGTGTGGTGTATGAAGTGAAGGTAAGTGCTTATGTGGGCCTGTGTGGTGTATGAAGTGAAGGTAAGGGCTTATGTGGGCCTGAGGTGTTTGATGTGGTGGTAAGGGCTTATGTGTGCCTGTGGTGGGATGGTGGTGGTGATGCTTAAGCTTTGGGTTCCAATTGGTGTTGTCATAGCAATTGTTGGAGCCAACAATTGCCCCCAGTATTTTTCCCTTAAGACAATATGAGCTAGAGTTCATGGCAATCGATCGTTCCGATAGATTGCCCCCAGTATTTTCTTTGATCAAACGTGCGAACGAGTCTCGCCCTCACAGGGTCAAGGCTTATGTTCTGATTTGGTGCCTCCTAACCTACACTTGACGTGTTTGGTGCCTACATTCGTTTCTCACTCACGGTCATAAATTCTAGACCATTGAATTTGATATTTGATGAATTTACGCATTCGATCTGTTACTTTCACGTGACTGGACACACAACTGTC
The DNA here is from genome assembly GCA_023374045.1 of Limonium bicolor. Taxonomy (NCBI): domain Eukaryota; kingdom Viridiplantae; phylum Streptophyta; class Magnoliopsida; order Caryophyllales; family Plumbaginaceae; genus Limonium; species Limonium bicolor. The sequence continues at coordinate 476,341,737 of CM041776.1, forward strand.
AAGTCAGAAGTCTTTAAAGCTTATACGTGGCCATAGGGTGTGATGAAAGACGACGGGATCACGGAGGGATATTTGAGGTATGTGGAGCTTAAATGGGTGACCAAAGCGGTAACTTGTGTCTTTTCTCAGATTCATCTTCCTTGTCTTGAAGTCGTCTAGCTGCTTCGTGTTAACGTTGTTTTCGAGCTTCTAGACCTAGACCTTTGAAGTTGTCCTTTACACCATTTCTCTTCTCTTTGTCATTTGGATTTCTTCGAGGCACTTTGGGTTTGCCTTTTTTCTTTATACTTTCTTGACTTTGCCTTCGGGTTCTTGTGTTTCCCGGTTTTGGGCTTCGAGAGCTGTTTTGATGTGAGCTCTTTGGATCGTGTGTCACTCTGGGACCATTTGCGGATCACTTTGTCATGCTGATAGCGGCGTTGCTTCTTTGGACTGATGAGAACGTTATCTGAGAGTCGGACTCCTCGCGTCCTTTGGTCACCGGGTCGGACATTCATCGTTGGCTGGGTTATTTTGTGGAGTTCATAATATTGAAAAGGGATATATGAAAGGCTCAGCGGGGGTGCCTAGGGTTTAATGTCAGGGTTCACAAGCTTTTGGCTATGTGGTGCTGTACCTAGGTGCTTCGTCATTCCTGATAGTTGTGTATCCACTCTTTGTTACTTTTCACGGGTCTAAGAGTAAAGTTACAAATTATCTCCTTCGGTCGGAGTTATGCCGTTTTCCTCACCTTTGAATGTGGTCTCACCGGAGTCGTGTAAAAATGACACGCTCGTTCACTCATGGTTTTACCACTCAAGACTCCCTCGCGAGATCTTCACTCAGAGACTTGCTCACATGCTTAACCAAAAGATTCAAAGACAATATGATTCTAAACTCAAATGACCCCCAGTATTAATTTGGGGTTTGTGACAACCTCTTTGTGGGTTGTTTGGATGTTATGGGGTGAGTTGTGGTGTTTGGTTAGGCATGTTCAAATTTTTAGAAACAAGAGACAAGTCGTTCCATTACATAGTAAAAAAATGATTACTTCGTGATCCTTGAAAGACGTGAGTGCTTTTTTTTTGAGTTTTCGAATTAATGAATAATGCTTTGTACAAAAATTATAAAAAAAGAACTATGTTTTATTCAACAAAAAATAATGTTGGAAATTACAAACTCGGGAAAACTACCGAAAATGATCAAGGAAACTACTACTACTACTACTCTACTACTACTACTTCTACTAAAAAGTTGAAAGACGACTAATTAAGAAAAGAAATGCATTTAATGAGAAAAACACTAAAAAACAAATTTCTAATGATGCTTGGGCATGCGTGCTCTGCGCTCTCCACCACATTCTTAGAATTGGAGCCCTTGGTCGATCAGATCCTGGATTCTGTGTTGTAGAGCTCTGCAATGGTCAGTGTCGTGACCGGGCAGCTGATGGAAGTGACAAATTGATTAAGATCCTTCCCCAAATGAGTAGTTCTTGCCTCAGGGCGAGCGGTTGCATCGGATATCTTCCTCGAAGTCTTCAAGTGCTTGTCTTGGTGTTCGGCCGATGTCTGTAAACTCCTCTCTGTCGAGAACTCCGTCGGGATGGTTCTACCCCAACGTTCCAACCAGGTCCTCTTGACTGTCGATCACTGTCTTCCTCATGTTGCCTGGTTCTCTTACGGGTGCAGCTTTGGATGCAAGTTGCTGCTCCTGCTGTCTGATCACTTTCCTGAGTTCTGTAGCATTTCTTTGACATTCCCCTCCGATCCTCGGACCCTAATGGAGCCAACTTCAATGCTCATAAAGGGTGTTGAGAAGCCTGTCCACTAACTCATCCCGAGCTTGACGTTCGGACTCGAGGGAAAGAGCCTTTGCTTTCAACTCTTCGATAACAGCAACGTAGTTAGATTCCCGCGTCCATGGCAGCACTATGCCTCTGCTCCATGGCTTCAATGGTGGCCATGTGCTTTTGTTCCAAAATTGCGAGCTGGGCTTCATGTCAATTGGACCGCACTTAGTAGACTTGAGTCTACCTGTGTCCAAGGTGTCCATTATTAGCTAACAAAGGAAGTGGCTGAAACATGACGCTTCACAAGATAGATTGAAACAGACTTAGGTTGAAAGCAAGTGGGCCAGGATACCCAGAGAATGAGGTGTTTGGGCTGGAGTATCTTTCAGACTATGAACTGGAACTGGGCTGAATCTAGACAGATGGCTTTTTTGGGCCTGAGAGGTGACACCTAGATCTAGGGTTTGGGGTAGGGCCCAATAGAAGAAGTCTACTACCTAGTCTAGAATGAGCCCTTGGGCCGGAATGTGTTTGGGCCTGGAGTAAAGCACATGGGCTGGAATGGTCCCTAATCACAAATGGGCCTAACTTTCTTTGGGCCAGAGAAGATGGTTGCTAAGCAGAAAAGATTTTATTTTCAGAACTTGTGGTTATTTCAAGTTCAGGTGGATTTCTTTTTTTTGGGCCTAGACTAATTGGATAATTCAATTGGGCCACAAGAGAAATCACCTAAGTCCTAAACTTTTGGGCCGAAGCCCGAATGACTCACATATTAAACCGAACAGGACCTCTGGGCCACAACAAGTAGAGCCGCCAATTCGGTTGGGCTAGGTTAATGTAGGAGAAGTTCCTATCAATCTCTAGGTGGGTAATGGCCGATCATACAAGCAAACAAAGCCCCACAAATTCAACTGTCCTCCTTAACGGTTAAATCAATTTGGGTATGGATCGATCCGGAAGGTTCTTGGGGCTTGTGGCCCAGGTCGCCACAAAGGAATAGGGCTTGCAGCTATTCTCTTTGGGCTTCCCCACTTTTTTCACATCACCTGACGGTGTGCGTCTGCGGCGGGTCTTTGACTGACCAAACAATGGGCTAGGTAAGGACACTGCCAGGAAAACGCTTGGGCTAAGGCCTAGGTATTAGGGATGTGATTAGACGACATCCTCCTCTTTTCCCGCTTATTCACATCACCTAAAAGGTGTGAGTCCCTGACAGGGGACCCTCAAATGGGTCCCGGGTTGAAATCGGTTTAAGTGGACCCTCGCTCTCATATGATGCAAAGGTGCAGAAATTAAAGTGCGCACAAAAGTAACAAACAAAGTAATAAAGCCATAAATAAACATTTTTCGAGTTAAGCCCTCTTTCTTAAAATTAAAAACATTAATATTAAGAGTTTTTTCCCCAGCAGAGTCGCCAGTCTGTGAGCCTCGATTTAAACCCTATCCTATGTTGGTTAAAGCTGATTAGGATCTAACCGGGTTTTAGGTCCCTTATAACCTAAGGCTAATAACTGTCATATAACATGATTATTAAAACCTAACTAGCTCAATGGAACCTATTATGAGTCGCCACCTAATTTTAACCTAGATCAAATTAGGAAAGGAGATTCGGGTTCGGGGGCTTGATATTCGACTTAATTAGGGTTCAATTACTTTCATTACCCCTAGAGAGTCGTTTTTCCCTCTACTTAGTTTAATTACGGCTTATTACGAGTCGTTTTAACCTAAGTGCGTGAGCTTCTGTTTTTTTTTTGTTTTTTAGGCATTTTTGACTGAAAAAAAGTGAAAGTTGAAATTACCTAAACTAGGGTTTTCGGAGCAAGAATTGGTCAATTTTGTTTTCGTCCGTAGCCACGGACCTAATGTCCGTAACCACGGACCCTAGTTAATCTATGTGAAGATAAAGTCGAATTAAGCATAAAACAAAATTTGAAAAGTCGGGTCGGCCCACGGACAGGATGTCCGTGGGCCCGGACATTGTTTAGAGAAAACCTAAAATTGAAAAATTTTAAAATCCCGCCGCCGGTCCGTGGGTGTCCGTGGTCCCGGACCATAGGTCCGAGGTCCCGGACCACCCACACAGGGGTTTTCTGGTGGTTCCCGACAGTGTTTTCTCGGCTAAAAATTATGTACGCGTAGCTTGAAAGGTATACAATATGTTATAATTGAAAGATTGCAGTTTGAAGTTGAATTATGTACGAAACTTGACAAACAGTAACAAGGCAGAAGCAAAAGTAATTAGCTATCACAGAAGCCGAAAAGGGTTGGTTTGCCCCAAAATTTAACAGAGAGTCAATGAGGTTGTGGGGAGTTAGAAAAGTGACTTATAATCCGTTTTTTACTAAAACTTCAGATTTCGTGGTGTTTTTTCACGTCGGGATCCTTCCGGAGGCCTCGTTGATGTGGATCCGGAAGACTTTGAACCGAGCTTCTGACTCCTTGTTGTTCTTGATGTTCTTCACGTTTTGGTGCTGTTTTGGTGAGGGTTTGATGATGGATGATGTTGTGGGAGTTGAAAAATATGTTTTGGTGTTGATTTTGGTGAGATTTCGGTGTTTGATTGTGGCTCTGGAGTTCAAAACGTGAAGAGGAAGGAACGGCTGCCTACTTTGAGAGTCTAGGGTTCTTGAGGGTCTCATTTGATCATGGGATAAGGTTCCTTATATAGGCTTCCTTAAAGATAGAACACATACGGTAAAAACTGAGATTTACCGACGTCTTAGCACATGGGCTTCCAAAAAGAATTTGACTATGAAATTTTACACATGGGTAAAGGATGACATTTCTGATTTTTCTAAAGTGTAATCGAATTTTTTGGATATTGGAATATTTTTAAATTCAATTTCTCGTCAGATTCAGTCAGAAATTGCTAGAAAATTATTGGAAATTCGAAAAATCAAAATTCCAACGCCATTATGCTTAAAATGTCATCCTCTATCATGGGTTAAAATCTCAAAGCATTTTGAATTGATTTGACCCTTCTTTGTAGGAGAGAGAAAGCCTATAGGGGGCTTAGGAGCCTTGAAAAATTACGAAAATGCCCTTGGAGATGACTAAGCTGTCCCTAGCACTCTGAAATGTGCCGATCGAACTGGGAACCCTCGCTACTAGCCTATTAGTAGAGACTCTCTTCCGGGGGGGTGAAATTTTGGGTATAACAAAAGGTTGTAAGTAAAATGATGTAGATGTATTGGGAAGTATTTTTGGAAGCTCGGTATATTTCTAGTTATCAGACCGTTACTGTATGTAGAGTAGGCCTTGCTAGCTGTATGGGCGGTGTTATACCCAAAATTTCAACCCCCCCGGAAGAGAGTCTCTACTAATAGGCTAGTTTGGTCAAGTAGCGAGGGTTCCCAGTTCGATCGGAACATTTCAGAGTACCAGGGACAGCTTAGTCATCTCCAGGGGCACTTTCGTAAATTTTCAAGGCTCCTAAGCCCCCTATAGGCTTTCTCTCTCCTCCAAATAAGGGTCAAATCAGTTCAAAATGCTTTGAAATTTTAACCCATGATAGAGGATGACATTTTGGGCATAATGGCGTTGGAAGTTCGATTTTTCGAGTTTCCAATAATTTTCTAGCAATTTCTGACTGAAACTGACGAGAAATTGAATTTAAAAATATTACAATATCCAAAAAATTCGATTCCACTTTAGAAAATTCAGAAATATCATCCTTTACGCATGTGTAAAATTTCATAATCAAATTCTTTTTGGAAGCCCTTGAGCTAAAACGTCGGTAAATCTCGGTTTTTACCGGATTTTTCTATCTTTAAGGAAGCCTATATAAGGAACCTTATCCCATGATCAAATGAGAACCTCAAGAACCCTAGACTCTCAAAGAAGGCAGCCGTCTCTCTCTCTCCACGTTTTCCAACACCCGGCCACCCAAATCATACCGAAAATCCCCCGAAATCACCATCTAAACACGTTTTCCAATCCCCAAAGCACCAATAGTCATCAAAACCCCACAAAAACACCACCAAAACGTGAAGAACAGCAAGAACAACCAACAACCAGAAGCTTGGTTCAAAATCCTTTTGGGTCTGCCATCAACGAAGCACTCAACGAATCCCGGTGTGAAGAATCATCTTGAACTCGAAGGTAAAACAGGTTACAACTCTACTTTTCTAATTCCCCACGACCTTATTAACTCTCTGTCAAATTTTGGGTTCAAACTAACCTTCGTACGCTTCTGTATTGCTGTTCGTTTAAGCTTTTGTCCAATAACTTATTTACCAAGTTTCGTGCTTAGTTCGAATTCAAATTGAAAACTTTCAATCACTAACGTCTTGTACATCTTTCAGGCTACACACCCATAAAATTTGAGCCAAAAACACCCTCAGGAACAGCCTCAACGCCGCCGTCCGAGGGCGGTCCGCACCCACGGACGTCATGTTCGGGGTCCCGGACTCCCTGTCCGTAAGCTCGGACGCCCACGGACGGTGGCGGGATTTTTAAATTTTTAAATTTTAGGTTTTCTAATAATGTCCGGGCCCACGGACAGCCTGTCCGTGGCCCCAGACTTTACAATTTTCTGTTTTCTGTTTAATTCGACTTTTATTTTCATATAGGTTAACTGGGGTCCGTGGTCTCGGACATTAGGTCCGTGGCTACGGACGGACACAAAATTTGACCTAATTCTGTCTCTGAAACCCTAGTTTAGGTAATTTTAATTTCCACTTTAATTTTCTATCAAAAAACGTTAAAAAATAAAAAAAACAGAAGCGTGCACCTAGGTTAAAAACAACTTTGTAGAAAGCCGTAATTAAATCAAGTAGAGGAAAAACTGTTATAACCCAAAGTTCGTTGCATTTTATTTTATTTGATGTAATTCTAAGTTGGCTTGTGTTGCGTAGGACATGGGAGTCCTTTTTAAATAAGAAGAGGGACAAGGTGGACTTTTCCCTTCTAGGGAATTTTGGTAAGTATTAATTAACACTTTAGTTAATTAATCCTCACGCTCTACACCACGATCAGATCGCTCCTTCATTTGACAGTTTCCCAACCTTGTTCCTCTCTTTCTCTCTCTCAAGAATACGTTCAATCAAGCGCTCAACTCTGCAAGTGTGGTTCTGAAACCCGAGTTCGCTGGTGAATTCTGCAATTTGTTTCGCCGTCTCCGTTGCAATCAGCGTTGACCCTTCTGTTCCGTTCTTTCTCTCCTGCGTTTGGCTCCGTTTGTGTGTTCGACGTCGGATTCAGTGATTTGGGAATTGCATTTCCGGTCTGCGTTTGGGTATCTGCTGGGTTCGAGCTCTGCTGTTCAGATTGTGTTTCGTCTGCTGTAAAATTGAGGTAGGTGGCTTTCGGATTCGATCCGTGTGTTCAGCCTTGGGGAGTTTGGATTCTATCAGTTAGTTCAATGTTTTGATCTTGTGTTGGTGTGTGATTTATGTCTGTTTAATGCCATTTCAATGGATTAAACCCCCAAGGTTGTTTTGTAAATGTGTGTGTTGATTTGAGTAAGTTTTGGTGCTTTTGTTCGTGCTAAATTCGCTTCTGATTTCTGAGGTTTTCGGCATGTCCGAACTTCCGTCCGAGCTTTGAAGTTCGGACATGCCCTTCTGCGCTTAAACTTTTTGAAGTTTTCGCTGTGTCCGAACTTCTGTCCGAGCTTTGAAGTTCGGACACAGCCTTCTGCATTCTCTGATTTTGGCTTCGACTTGTGTCCGAACATTGGATGTCCGGACACAAGTTCGGACTCTCCACGTCCTGTTTTCCGAAGAACGTCCGAACATCCGTCCGAACTTGGATGTTCGGACACCTCTGACTCTCCATCTGTTTTAAGGTTCGACTTGTGTCCGAACTTTGAAGTCCGGACACAAGTTCGGACATCTGTCTGGTTTTGCCTTCTGAGTCTCGACTTGTGTCCGAACATTGATGTCCGGACACAAGTTCGGACAGGCTACTGTTTTGACCATAACTTGCTCGTTTGAGCTCCGTTTTGACTTCTGTTTGCGGGGTTGGATTCCCCTTCTGATTTCCAAGCTATCTATGAGCTTTCTGGTGCCTTTGGTGCACATATGCTTATCTGTATTTAAGCTTCTGTTTTGGGACCTAGTTATCTCTGTGTCTGAGCCTTTGGATGGCTGGTTTCGCTGTCTCGTAGCGCGCTATGTAGGATCCTTCTGTTCACGGGTGATGTTCCCCGTTCTGTTCACGGGTGTTTACACCTGTTCTGTTTACGAGTGAGGTTTCCTCGTTCTGTTCACGAGCTGTTGCTCGTTCTGTCTGTATGCTGTGATCAGCTAGTGTCCCACTCTGTTTTCTGCTTCTGTCTACTTCTGCTCTGTTTAGTCCTTAATGATTGGACTTCTGTTTCTGATTTGATATGTTTATGGATTCTCTTGACTCCTTCTGATTTGATAACATTCTAAATGTTTTGAGCATGCTGGTTGATGAAGTTGGTCATCTACTGGGCATAGTTGTGTGCTCATTCCCCTACTTCTAACGCTTTTGCAGATTGATTAGCGAGGATCGTCTCCCCTCAGCTTCTGGAGTTTAGCTGCTTTGTTTTTAGCTTCTTTTGAGACTTTGTATTGAATTTGGGCCTTTGGGCATTTTGTTAGCTTCCGCTTTTGACATTAGTTTGGTGGGTTCTGTAATGACTTTTGGGGATGTTTTAACATCTCTTGTTTTATACTTTATTTAAGTATTCCGTTTGGGCCTTATTTGACTATCTGTTTAAGTTCGTTTATTAGAGCCTTGCGTTATTATGTAATAATACGCGGCGTGTAATACCCCTAACTCCTAGGCCAGTGTTTGGGGGTGTTACATTTAGTGGTATCAGAGCTCTGGGTTCTAATCTGCTGGGATTTTAAGTTAGCCAGTCAGTCAGAAATGTCAGTGTTAGTGTCGGAGTCTAACTGCTTGCTGTTGGACTTTCAGAATGCCGCCAAGGAGAGCGAATAACCCTCCAGGGAATGTTGCTGATGCTGTTCAGCAATTCATGACGCAGCTCATGCAGACCATGGCTGCAGGGGGCGGTCCAGCTGGAGGAGGACCAGCTGGCGGAGCAGGCCCGGCTGGGGCAGATGCTGGAGGGAGGAATGTGAAGGCGCTTCAGGAGTTCATGAAGCTGAAGCCGCCATCGTTCGATGGGGCAGGAGATCCCCAGGAGGCCAGCCACTGGTTGTCAGAGGTGGAGGATTTGCTTCGGGTGATGGGCTCTGAGGAGGAGCAGAAGGTCGACTTCGCCACCTTTCTGTTCAAGGCCGAAGCCAAGGAGTGGTGGAGGTCAGTGATGGGGAAGTTCCCACAGCCTTGGACGTGGGAGCAGTTCACTGGGGAGTTCAACAAACAGTTCTACCCCGACGTCTACAAGGATCAGCGCATCCTGGAGTATAACCGGCTACGCCAGGGCCGGGACATGAGTGTGGAGGAGTACGTCCGCAAGTTTATCAGCCTGTCTAAGTTTGCACCTGAGCCTGACGAGCATAGGAAGGCCAGGAAGTTTGAGAGTGGCCTGAGGCCGGACATCCGATCTGCTGTGACGCCGCTGCGTCACAAGACCTTCAGGGACGTTGCTGATGTCGCCCTGCTGGTAGAGGCCGACTTGAGAGGTCGCCAGTCTGGAGGGAAGGACCAGAAGAGGAAGCAGAGGTCCGATGACAGTGATAGGAGGGATCAGTCTGCTTCTCAGAAGAAGCAGTCTACTGGAGACCGCTCTGGGGACCGTTCGCGAGACAGAGGTGGTTCGTCTTCATCAGCTCCCGCTCCGAAGTGCCAGGTCTGTGGCAAGTTTCATAGAGGCCAGGACTGCTACAGGAAGTCTGGAGCCTGCTTCAAGTGTGGATCCATGGGGCATAGGATTGCTGATTGCCCTCAGGCTGAGAGGAGCAGAGGTAGCTCTGGAGGTGGAGCTGGAGGATCTACATCTGGGTCTAGGATCGAGACCGGGCTGAGCAGAAGAAGCCCCAGGGCCAGGCCAGAGTGTACGCGATGGCTGGAGAGAGAGACCGATCGACTGACAGAGTTGTCACAGGTATTCTCCAGCTGTCATCTCGTTCTGTTTTCTGTTTGTTTGACTCTGGAGCCACCCACTCTTTTATTTCTGCTGAGTTAGTGGGTGAGCTCGGTTTGCCTGTTGTGCCTCTGGGTGTTGAGTTATGTGTGCATAGTCCATTAGTTAGGGACTCTTCTATGCTGTTGAATTCTGTTTGCAAAGATAGTCCTGTGTTAGTCAGAGATAGGACTCTGTGTGCTAACCTCATCCCGATGGAGATGACTTCTTTTGATGTGATTCTGGGCATGGATTGGCTTGCTGCGCACCATGCCCATATTGATTGTGCTGCTTCGAGAGTCACTTTTGAGGAGCCGGGTCAGCCCCGTCTAGTTGTAGCAGGGAATGGACTCCCGTGCTCGCCGCCAGTCATATCTGCGATGCAGGCGTTCCGTTTTCTGAGGAAGGGATGCCAGGGATATCTGTGCTACATCCCTGAGGTTCGCAAGGATGCGAAGTTGGAGGAGATTCCAGTGGTCAGAGACTTCCCAGATGTGTTCCAGGATGATGTACCTGGGCTTCCCCCTGTCAGAGAGGTGGAGTTCTCGATCGAGCTCGCACCTGAGACTCAGCCGATTTCGAAGGCCCCATACCGGATGGCGCCTGCTGAGCTCAAGGAGTTGAAGGTCCAGTTGCAGGAGCTGCTGGATAAGGGCTTCATTCGCCCGAGTGTGTCGCCTTGGGGAGCGCCAGTGCTATTTGTAAAGAAGAAGGACGGTAGTATGCGGTTGTGCATTGACTACAGGGAGCTCAACAAGGTTACCATTAAGAATAGGTATCCTCTCCCGCGCATAGACGACTTGTTCGACCAGTTAGCAGGAGCTAAGGTGTTTTCGAAGATCGATCTGAGGTCGGGATATCATCAGCTGAGGATTAAGGCAGATGACGTGCCTAAGTCCGCTTTCAGGACTCGTTATGGACACTACGAGTTCCTAGTGATGCCATTCGGGTTGACGAATGCGCCGTCAGTATTTATGGATATGATGAACAGAGTCTTCAAGCCGTTTTTGGACCAGTTCGTTGTAGTTTTCATCGATGACATCTTGGTGTATTCCAAGAGTGCTGAGGAGCACGAGGAGCATTTGAGGACCGTTCTCCAGACTCTGAGGGAGAACGAGTTGTATGCGAAGCTGAAGAAGTGCGAGTTCTGGCTAGATCAGGTGGTATTCTTGGGACATGTGGTCTCCAAGGATGGTATCTCCGTGGACCCGGAGAAGATTCGAGCTATTACTGAGTGGGCCAGGCCTACTAATGTCGGAGATATTCGTAGCTTCCTTGGACTAGCGGGCTACTATCGTAAGTTTGTGGAGGGCTTCTCCAAGTTGGTGATTCCGTTGACTCGTCTGCTGCAGAAGGATGTGAAGTTCGAGTGGAGCGATGCCTGTGAGCAGTGTTTTCTGGAGCTGAAGAAGAGGTTGACTACTGCGCCGATCTTGACTCTTCCGGAGGGGACCGAGGGTCTTGAGGTTTTCTGTGATGCGTCCCATAGGGGACTTGGATGTGTTCTGATGCAGCAGGGGAAGGTAGTTGCATATGGCTCTCGTCAGCTTAAGCCATATGAGAAGAACTATCCGACCCACGATCTGGAGCTGGCTGCGGTGGTCTTTGCGTTGAAGATTTGGAGGCACTACTTGTATGGGGCAGCGTGCAAGGTGTATACGGACCATAAGAGCCTCAAGTATCTGTTCACTCAGAAGGAGTTGAACTTGAGGCAGAGGAGATGGCTGGAGTTGTTGCACGATTATGATTTAGAGATCCTCTACCATCCGGGTAGGGCGAATGTGGTTGCTGATGCGCTCAGTAGGAGGGGTCCGTCTGGGACTGTTTGTGCTTGTCCGGTGTGGAGAGGTCTGCTCAGGAGTTGCAGCGCATGGGTATCTGGGTTGTCCGTCCAGAGAGGTCTGGGATGTTAGCAGCACTGCAGGTTCAGCCTACCTTGATCGACCGGATCAAGGCCAGTCAGGAGCTTGATGTCAGTCTGTGTAAGATCAGAGAGAGTTTGTCTGCTGGTCAGGAGTCCGAGTTCGGGTTTCAGAGGATGGCTGCCTGAGGTTCAGAGGCCGTGTTTGTGTGCCGGCAGACGATGCGTTGAGGCGTGAGATCATGCAGGAGGCTCATGGAGCTCCTTACTCGGTACACCCAGGAGGGTGAAGATGTACCGGGATCTGCGGAGACTTTCTGGTGGAGCAATATGAAGAGGGACATCTCCGACTTTGTATCCAGATGTAGGACCTGTCAGCAGGTCAAGGCCGAGCATCAGAGACCAGCTGGTTTGCTTCAGCCTCTTCCCGTTCCGGAGTGGAAGTGGGAGAGCGTCGGTGGATTTGTCATGGGACTGCCTAAGACTCCGAGGGGTTTCGATGCAGTTTGGGTCATTGTGGACCGGCTCACGAAGAGCGCTCACTTCTTGCCTGTCAGGAAGACTTTCAGTTTGCACCGTTTAGCCCAGTTGTACATTGATGAGATAGTACGTCTGCATGGGGTTCCGGCTTCGATTGTGTCTGACAGAGATCCGAGGTTTGTGTCCAGGTTCTGGCAGAGTTTGCATCAGGCTTTGGGGACGAAGTTGTCTTTCAGTTCAGCTTACCATCCTCAGTCAGACGGGCAGACAGAGAGGACGAATCAGGTCCTAGAGGACATGCTCAGGGCATGTGTGCTCGACTTTGGGGGCAGCTGGGATCAGCACGTGGCACTGATAGAGTTCGCGTACAATAACAGCTTTCAGACCAGTATCGGGATGGCTCCCTTTGAGGCCTTGTATGGCAGGAGGTGCAGATCACCCATCTGTTGGGATGATCTGAAGGAGAGAGCTGTGATTGGTCCAGACTTGGTTCAGGATGCTGTGGGCAAGATTCAGTCTATCAGAGAGCGTCTGCTTGGGCTCAGAGTCGTCAGAAGAGTACGCCGATCAGAGGAGACGACCTCTAGAGTTTGAGGTGGGCGATCATGTGTATCTGAAGGTTTCTCCAGTGCGAGGAGTCGTTCGTTTTGGGAAGAGAGGCAAGCTTAGCCCTCGTTTTGTGGGTCCTTTTGAGATCCTAGAGAGGATCGGACCGGTTGCCTATCGTTTGGCTCTGCCTCCGTCTTTAGCAGCAGTGCACAGTGTTTTCCATGTTTCGATGCTGAGGAAGTACATTCCGGACCCATCTCATGTGATCGACTTCAGTCCGCTTCAGTTGAGGGAGGACTTCACGTTTGAGGCAGTTCCTTCGAGGATTAGCCGATGTCGTAAGCTCAGGTAAGACCATGCCCTTGGTGAAGGTGCAGTGGTCGGGTCAGTCAGAGGAAGAGGCGACCTGGGAGGTCGAAAGTGATGTGCGTTCTAAGTTTCCCGCCCTTTTCGAGCAGTAGGTATGTTTTAATTTCGAGGACGAAATTCTTTTAAGGGGGAGGTGATGTTATAACCCAAAGTTCGTTGCATTTTATTTTTTGATGTAATTCTAAGTTGGCTTGTGTTGCGTAGGACATGGGAGTCCTTTTTAAATAAGAGAGGGACAAGGTGGACTTTTCCCTTCTAGTGAATTTTGGTAAGTATTTAATTAACTTTAGTTAATTAATCCTCACGCTCTACACCACGATCAGATCGCTCCTTCATTTGACAGTTTCCCAACCTTGTTCCTCTCTTTCTCTCTCTCAAGAATACGTTCAATCAAGCGCTCAACTCTGCAAGTGTGGTTCTGAAACCCGAGTTCGCTGGTGAATTCTGCAATTTGTTTCGCCGTCTCCGTTGCAATCAGCGTTGACCCTTCTGTTCCGTTCTTTCTCTCCTGCGTTTGGCTCCGTTTGTGTGTTCGACGTCGGATTCAGTGATTTGGGAATTGCATTTCCGGTCTGCGTTTGGGTATCTGCTGGGTTCGAGCTCTGCTGTTCAGATTGTGTTTCGTCTGCTGTAAAATTGAGGTGGGTGGCTTTCGGATTCGATCCGTGTGTTCAGCCTTGGGGAGTTTGGATTCTATCAGTTAGTTCAATGTTTTGATCTTGTGTTGGTGTGTGATTTATGTCTGTTTAATGCCATTTCAATGGATTAAACCCCCAAGGTTGTTTTGTAAATGTGTGTGTTGATTTGAGTAAGTTTTGGTGCTTTGTTCGTGCTAAATTCGCTTCTGATTTCTGAGGTTTTCGGCATGTCCGAACTTCCGTCCGAGCTTTGAAGTTCGGACATGCCCTTCTGCGCTTAAACTTTTTGAAGTTTTCGCTGTGTCCGAACTTCTGTCCGAACTTTGAAGTTCGGACACGGCCTTCTGCATTCTCTGATTTTGGCTTCGACTTGTGTCCGAACATTGATGTCCCGGACACATTTCGGACTCTCCACGTCCTGTTTTCCGAAGAACGTCCGAACATCCGTCCGAACTTGGAGTTCGGACACCTCTGACTCTCCATCTGTTTTAAGGCTCGACTTGTGTCCGAACTTTGAAGTCCGGACACAAGTTCGGACATCTGTCTGGTTTTGCCTTCTGAGTCTCGACTTGTGTCCGAACATTGATGTCCGGACACAAGTTCGGACAGGCTACTGTTTTGACCATAACTTGCTCGTTTGAGCTCCGTTTTGACTTCTGTTTGCGGGGTTGGATTCCCTTCTGATTTCCAAGCTATCTATGAGCTTTCTGGTGCCTTTGGTGCACATATGCTTATCTGTATTTAAGCTTCTGTTTTGGGACCTAGTTATCTCTGTGTCTGAGCCTTTGGATGGCTGGTTTCGCTGTCTCGTAGCGCGCTATGTAGGATCCTTCTGTTCACGGGTGATGTTCCCCGTTCTGTTCACGGGTGTTTACACCTGTTCTGTTTACGAGTGAGGTTTCCTCGTTCTGTTCACGAGCTAGTTGCTTGTTCTGTCTGTATACTGTGATCAGCTAGTGTCCCACTCTGTTTTCTGCTTCTGTCTACTTCTGCTCTGTTTAGTCCTTTAGTGATTGGACTTCTGTTTCTGACTTTTGATATGTTTATGGATTCTCTTGACTCCTTCTGATTTGATAACATTCTGTAAACGTTTTGAGCATGCTGGTCGATGAAGTTGGTCATCTACTGGGCATTGTTGTGTGCTCATCCCCCTACTTCTAACGCTTTTGCAGATTGATTAGCGAGGATCGTCTCCCCTCAGCTTCTGGAGTTTAGCTGCTTTGTTTTTAGCTTCTTTTGAGACTTTGTATTGAATTTGGGCCTTTGGGCATATTTGTTAGCTTCCGCTTTTGACATTAGTTTGGTGGGTTCTGTAATGACTTTTGGGGATGTTTTAACATCTCTTGTTTTATACTTTATTTAAGTATTCCGTTTGGGCCTTATTTGACTATCTGTTTAAGTTCGTTTATTAGAGCCTTGCGTTATTATGTAATAATACGCGGCGTGTAATACCCCTAACTCCTAGGCCAGTGTTTGGGGGTGTTACAAAAACGACCTAGGAAAGGTAATGAAAGTAATTTGAAACCTAATTAAGTCGAATATCAAGCCCCCGAACCCGAACTCTCCTTTCCTAATTTGATCTAGGTTAAAATTTGGTGGCGACTCATAATAGGTTCCAGTGAGCTAGCTTAGGTTTTAGTAATTATTGTTTTATGACATAGTTATTAATCTTAGGTTATAAGTGGACCTAAAACCCGATTAGATCCTAATCAACTTTAATCAACATAGGATAGGGTTTAAAATCGAGGCTCACAGGCGGCTAGCGACATTGTATCACCCGCCGTTTGTATTTGTATTTCCGCTGCGAGTAGTAAGGTAACCAAGACAATTAGGCAGTAATTAGAGGATTAGCGGTAAGGGTGTTACAACTCGGCTTTATGCCACAAACTAAATGACGCCTTTTAGGCAAAGAGGAAATCCCGAGATCTTATATCTCTGGCAGAGTGCACTACTGTTGGTGCCACTAGGACAACTGTCCATAAACAAATACGAACGCGGGTTGTCCTAACTTGACACCCACTTATGATGTGTTGTGATGTAATGAGGACCCGCGGGGTCGTTGTGATAATGGAATATAAGACCGTTACTTAACGGCTATTTGTGAACTGTTGTTATGGCTTAATGTATTATGTATGTGCTGTTGCGTGTGAACTGTAGTGATTGTGTTAATTGTTTACCTTATCGCCTCTCTTGTATTTACTGGTTTGATATACTTGTACACCGGTAAAAGCATGTAATGAATCTAATAATGGCGACCATGACTATTAAGTGCCCAATAGGGTCCAAACCTGGCATACTCAGCGTTTATCGCTGAGCTTTCACAACATCGTGCAGGTTGCTGATCTTCGTTGAAGCCGAAGTGCGGGACCCGGGTAGTTAGGGTTTCATTTTACCACACGAGATTCTATATTGTATTAGGATGGATATTATATGCTTTGTTAATGGTGTTGAATACAATCGGGAATATTTAGACGCTCGCTTGTCGCTAAGATTACTTTTGGTTTAGAATGATGTATAGGTTAGTATCTCGTTATCACTGCGGTTATGTATATATTGTCAGTGTTGTTTCGTTATTTCTATTTCTGCTTCTTTACTCGTATGGACGAGTAATGGCATGTGACACCCAAGTGAGGCTTATTAATGTTTTAACTACCGCTGCGAGACGTGTTCAATTATGCTACATGAGTGATTATGACGTGATTACCAAGTGGGATGTTACAAAAAGTGGTATCATAGCGGAGTACCGCTCTGATGATGAGATAATAGGATTTAAGACAATGAGCCTAGGACTTGGGAAATACGGGAAACGTTTGTGAGGTATGAAACGTCTTCACTTTAATGAGTTTATGTGGTGGAAATGCCTTTGGCTTGCAAGTGTTAGCCCTTGAGG
This sequence comes from Limonium bicolor, assembly GCA_023374045.1. Lineage (NCBI taxonomy): Eukaryota > Viridiplantae > Streptophyta > Magnoliopsida > Caryophyllales > Plumbaginaceae > Limonium > Limonium bicolor. The sequence goes on from CM041776.1 coordinate 476,358,294, forward strand.
CACACAGATGTGTTTGATTGTAATATGGTCAGTTATCGAGTAATGAAAAGATGAATGGTAATACCGATGTCTAGTGGTGGTGCGGGCCAAGAAGCTGGCTAGTGGCATAAAGGCCCGGGGATATTACTTCCGTCATGGACCAGCTGAAAGCTCAGTCAGGAGGAGACATACGAACGTCGCGAGTACATTGGCAACAGTCCACTTTCATGTGGAAGTCCAGCATGGACTACCGCCGACAGTACCCCTCCCGCCACAACCGAATGAGTTTAATACTACTGAAAAACGTAAACCCCCGAATAAAGGGAAGAGGCTAGCAAGCCCAATAGTCCGCCTAAGCGACTTCATACTGAAAGTATAAAAATCTTATTCTTATAACGTTAATAAAATTCGATACCCTACATTCCTTAAAAATGACCAAGCGTTAATGATAGGCACCGCCGAGGGCGAGTGCCATTGCTACGGTAAAAGTCGTGGAAAGTATCACCCAAGACACTAGGGCGAGCGGATTGGGAGCATCATGAGCTGCGTCGGACCAACGCCAGTAATGGGGACCTTTAACTACCATGCTATTGTATTGTAATACCAAACTATAAACTGAAACTATATTGTGGGTGTAGAGAATTTTGTAAAGTTCACCCGTCCTGTCATATTCAAATTCCAGACCAAATCTTGTGTACACACTACTGTAACACTAGGGCCTTGTCGTGACGACATGCATGAATGAACAAAATTCCAAGCGTTTATGCTATCATGAATCTAATGTGAGGTAGATCTTGGATATCCTAATGACAATGTGGTCAGGAAAATCTTTCAATCCAAAATACCGTCCTTTTGGAAAAAAATCGTTCTGACCGTACTTGAGCAACCGATGTGGTAGTAAGACGAACAAATCTGAAATCGACAATTCAACCTGCCTGGCGCACTTGCTAAGGCAAGCGCTACGATAAACAATCTACTAATAATTCCGTCTACCTCGCGCACTTGCTACAGCAAGTGCTGCAAACAACTACGACTGTAGTTACAACTATTATTATCATTGCAAACGAGTTCTATAAACTATGTAGACCAGTGGTACAACTCCATGGCTACCAATTACCGCCAAACATTCGTACGACTCGAATAAAACAACATATCTACAATCTATCACCTCAGGGTCATAAAACCCTTAAGATTCAATGTCTATAACCTCGAAAGGAACCGTCGAGTCTGACCAATACAACAAAAGGGGGCATACACCAGCCCATAACGAACCACATTCATTAAACAATAATGAATCAATAACATCGACTTATGAGCCAAACAACATAACTTATTTGTTAAACTTTTAATGGCTGAAATGGACGTTGAGGTGGAACTTGATTTCCAAGGAATCAAGGGAAACCAAACACAAATTGGGGTGGAAGGATAGTTCAACACTGGTGCTGATCACATCAGAGTCGGATGACTCCTGAGACTCTCCACAAGTTGCCACAATTAATTACACTAAGAATAAACAAGAACTGCAGTATTCTAGCTACAAACAGCTAGAAACAATTTCACAATAAAGTATTAAATAAGAATACCTGTGAATTCCATACAATACATATAGGGAACTGTAGAAAAAGCTTGATCACATAACGATCAATACCAATACTAAACCATAACGGCTTACGCCAACATGTCATGAACACCAGAAAAGTTGGAAAACGTATCAGTCCACAGTAGGACCATGATTGAAAAGAACAATTATACCGTAACACGGTTACTACCTATACCATTCGTAACAATAAACGTGAATCTATGTTGAACACCTGAATAATTACCACCCCTGGGCACTACTTTAATACCCCGGACTTAAAAGTGGTGATTAAATTATTCTAATATGATTATTAAAAGCCAAAGGGTGCCTATAGAGTATTGGTAAATAGAATAAAACCAAAAGAAAAGAGAAAATGCGTAAAACGTGAAAAACGCTAAAACACACATTAAATGAGTATGGGAGGTATATGACATCGTTAGGTTCCAAGATGGATTCCTAAGGCTTAGTTAGGCCTAATTAGTATGCGGGAATGATTCCCGAAGAAAACGAATCCAAATAATGGATTAAAACGCTAACGGAGTTTTAAAGCACGTTTTTTGAGAAAACCCGAAAACGTGACCTTGAGTGGTCAAACAGACCCGTAAAATTTATAGTTGACTATATAACTATAATTAATTATTAATGGAAGCTTAAGAACCATTAAAATCAAAGAAATGAGAAAAATCCGACAAACGGACCCGGTTAGTGAATAGTGCCAAAACCGGGTAATTAAACGAGCGTTTTTTGTAAAAGATGAAAAACGCCCCAGCATGTGTACATTGTGGTGGCCAATTTTTACTAATTAAATCAGCCTTCCCCCTCTCTAATACTAGGTAGTAAATAAAGGAAGAAAAGAAAAGGAAAGGAAAAGTAAAAAGCAAAAAGGGGATAAAGGACTCATCTCCCTCTCTCTCCTCCTATTTCCTTTCTTCTTCCTCCTCTCCCCTGTTCCACCGACTTTTCTCCTCCCTCTCTTTTGCTGAACAGAAATGAAGCTCATCCATGGCTTCCTCACTTTCTCATCTTGTCCAAGCTTCATGGATGCTCCGAATTCAAAAATAACAACATATTTGAACTCCTCTCATCAAGCCCTATCATCCTCTTTTTTCAAAATTCGAAAAGGATGAAGTTCATTCTCATGGGTCTTCGCCATTGGAAGAGAAAACCACACCATTTTGAAGCTTGAAGCCTCATCTTTATATTAAGGTAAAAATATCCATGAAAAAGTCATGTTTTCTCCATTTTATACCTTGGCCGATTTTGGCCCCTAATGGAGCCTTGTTTCTTCCCTTGTATGAGCATTGTTTTAATCCTCAAAAGCTTGGAGGGAGTTTCCCTTTGATTCTTGACCAAAGCTCCATCCTAGGGTTTCAAGGTAATCACCAATTTTAGAGCTTTAAGCATTTCTAATTAATGAGGTTAAGTGTTTTTACTAAAAATCATTTCTTGCTTTGAATATTGATTTGGAGATGGGAAATTCCATGGCCTTTGGCCGATTTCCAAGCAAGAGAAAGGAGAAGAGGAACAAGAGGAGTGAAAGAGACAAGGCTTATGAACAAGAGGTAAATAAGTTACCTTGGAGCCTAATTTGATGCCTTTAGAATTTTGGGATGGGAAGTAAGTGAATGAACCCAAAATTTGTGTTAAATGTGTATTTGGTGATAGTTGAGAGAGTTATGAACTAATGCTTGATTTGAGAGCAATGCATTTTATGAATTATGCATTATGGTGTATATGGAAAATTTGATGAGCATTGATAGATTGATGTGTGCTGGTAGAACCCTTATAGGTTTGGTTAGTTTTAGGATGAATTATGTGAAAATATGAGCTTTTGGGCAATGTAGAAAAGTGGCCGGGCTATGGCAAAATTCCGGTAGAAATCTAAGTGATTTGAGTGATGTTATAAGTGGAGAATGACCTAGAGAAACTATGTGTTTATGGAGCTTGATTTGGGTTAGTAAATCACCATGGAGATACTTGTTTAAAGAGGAGAGTTTGGTGCAAAAATCTGTAGCAACGGAGTTGTTTAAGTGCTTTGGGAGTTTTAGAAAAGAATGAGGATTTAAGGCTTTAAGAGCAAGGCATGAACTTTGGTACTAGAGGTGCATTGTCTTGGAAGATTTGGAATGGTCAAATAGAGTGAGAACACTAATGCAAGTGTCAAGAGAAGTTAGAAAATGCACAAGTGTGCATTAGTGCAAAAGGAGAATGCAAAATTTGTGAATTTGAGCAAGAATTTAAGTGAGGATTAAACCTATGATTTGAGGAGGGTTAGAGCATGATTAAAAGTGTTTTAAGGTGGTTAAACATGTGGAAGGTTAGGGATGAAATGGGTAGAGGAATGGAGTTGAAACAAAGTCACAAGAAGTAAACTGGGCTGGACCGACCCAGGGGACCGACCCATGGCTGGGTCGGTCAAGAGCCATGGGTCGGTCAAGTGTAAAATTTGCAGTCGAAGAGTTTCTGACTCCCGACCGACCCAGCGGGATTGGGTCGGTCGTGGGTCGGTCTAGTGTAAAGGTTCAAGACGGGAAGTTACTGACATGGACCAACCCAGGGGAGTTGAGTCGGTCGTGGGTCGGTCGAGAGTAAATTCCCGAAGTCGGATGTTTCTGCATCCGACCGACCTAAGGGGTGGGTCGGTCGGGCTATATATAAGAAACAGTGGTGTGAGACTTTGGTAGTAAACCCCAGGGAGGCTAATGATAGTAGAAAGAAAAATATGGCCATAAGAACTTAAGGAAACAAGTTTAGAAGTGAATGAGGAAGTAGAGATAATTAAGTACACTTGAGCAAAACTGAAATAACGGGACAACGGGGTAAGTATGGGAGTAGCAATTATTTACCTACCGTAAAGTATTAATGTTAATAGAAACATTTGAATGTTATCAGTGGACCAAGAGTAAACCGAGGAAACATAAGCCGACCCGGTAAAGTTAAACCCCCGGTGAAAGGTATGATTTTCTCATGCCCCGTATGCTAACCGTGTTACGTTGATTTGTGTGTTTGTGTGCCGGCTTAATCAAGACTAAAGCATGAAAATAATACATTGCATGATTATGTATGTCTTGTCGCATATTGTATGAGCTAACATACTTGAATGCCGGTGAGGTCTAACTTAGTGTGCAGACCGACTCATAGCTGAGTAACGATTGGCTAGAAACTCGTAGATCGGGTCATTTCGTAAAATAACGAAAACGTGCAAACACACAATCTATCGATTAAAGAATAATGATAACGCAAACTTATGAACTCACTAGTATGTGAGGAAGATGTACGGGTTGAGTAAACACCCGACAACGGTTAGAAAACCAATTTGAAGCAATCCACGAAACAAATAAATGTGGAAGGGTAAGAACCTCCATCTAGTGGATTGAAGATAGTTCAAAGATATGAACTTGTGAGAAAAGTAAAAGAGACATAAGGGACCATTTAACTCCCTTAAGATACGGTCGACCTCCTATACGAGGATTCGACCCGGTATGAGGAAATAACCAAAAGTATAAGTATACGGAAGTTTGGGGCAACCCTTAAACTTAAGAATGCCCCAACTTAAGAAATGTTCCCAATGTCATTAGAAACATCGAGAGTGATGCTTCTAGAAAAATGTACATAATTACATTATAACGCCGAGAGAGGAGTGTATGGGAATGCGAGAAGTCCGAGAGTAGTCGGACCTATGTGAAAGAAGTAGGAACTAAGAGAGAGTTCCGGGAGCTAGTTGAACCTTCCCAGTATACTAGTGTAACACCCTACTACAACCATACACTTAATACAAATTGCAGCGGAAAACTTAACTCATCACATTACTTAACTCAATGGTGTTACACGCCGTTAGCCACCCACGTGGCTAACAAGGCTAATACATATACATTGTATCGGTCTGATGGACTAGATTCCCGAGCAACTACACATTAAATTCTCGTTCCATTTCCAACAGTTAATATACATACACATTCCAACTGTACCGAGTATTAACAAACTAATGCCGCCAACAATTTCGGTCTAACTACACCTACAATGCATACTCAATTTAAATGGCTACTCATGTACAAACAACTACCCGTCATACTCTCGAACAGCTTCCAGCTCCTTGTACCTGAAATAGAAAAGGAAGAAAGGGTGGCCCCCAAGGGGCTCAGCACCTTTGCTAGTATGGTAATCCCGCAGCCCGCAAGCTACCGGGCCACGCACAACTAATTGTCGTCTAAGCATGCGGTTGATTTTATTTAAATCATGCATGTTAACTATAAACACATAACACATTACATACACACAACAATGGGCTCAGCAAAATTGACAACACATCAATACCCAGGTGTTCCTTAACCCTAGAGGGTTTCTCCTCTATTAGAGCTATTTCCTTAATAGACGACACTTACCCACTAGTCGGGTTGTACTCAAATTCGTCTTATAATAACCAAGGGTTCATAACCATGATCCACATTCTTTACATAACAATCCATACCACATATTGACATCCATCTTACATAATATCACAATAAGAATTGCATCACATCATTAACACATAATATAACGGGAACGGTTCTCTTTAGGAACCGACCCAAACATAGTTAGTTCACTTGGAGAGCCTAGAGAATGTTGTTGAACTCATGCTAAGCTCGTTACATAACTCATTACCGTCCTGTTAAATAAACGAATAACTTAATCCCAAGGTGTGTCGGATATAGTGGTCCAAGCACACCGAACAAACATAGTATGCCCCTGTGGCCCGACGTGAGTCAGTAAAATAGCCTTGGTTAAGCTAAAGGGAAGGTTGAAAACCAAAAGAGAAGACAACCATAACATACACAAAGAATCGAACCGGTTATGACATCGACTCCCATACTCACACGCGTGGCCGGAACGACCGGACTCCTCACTCCCCGGTTAGCACTTGTTAGAAGTCTCATTATTGGACTTATTACATTAATTCGCAATCAGGTGGTTAGGTCTAGTTAGACACACACAAGGGTAGTGAACATACTAACACGCACAAACAAACACATAACTAACTCATGCATAGCCGTGGTTAGAACGTTCCTTAGGTTGGAAACGTTATTACCGGATACCGTTCTCTTACGTTTACCTAATATTGGTTAACAAGACTTTCATACGCATTCGAGGTTACCGGTATTGGTACGCAAACACCACAACAACAACAATGACTGTAAACTCGTTTCATGATTTATCTTATAACGTGGCAAACATACAGAAAAACACATTGGCATACAAGCCGGTGTAATCCGGTAGGACACAGGTTACAAGAAAACCATATCTGTCACCATGGTCCACTCTATTGTGTCCTCTTATGTCCTTCGAACAATTCTTGTATAACTGGAAACATTACAATTACTTTCATTAACATTGGGGTAACATGATTGCTTAACGTCTAGTGTGCCTATAGTTAACCTCGTCATCCCGTTATACTTAATTTTACTCTTGTGATCTTAAGTTCACAACTCTCACATCAAACCTAACACTTCTTTACACATTTTAGGCCTTTACATGTCACCAAACAAGGCCTAAACATCTCCTAAAACCATTACCATCAATCCCCTATGATTAGAAGCCATTAAAACACATTTTGCAACATTTTTGCCCTGGTCGGGACTTGGTCCGGACCCAAGGTCCCGGACCAATACTAGAATGTAGTCTCGGCTCTTTTTTTCACTTGGTCCGGGTCTTGGTCCTGGACTAAGGACCCGGACCACTTACAAACATTAGTTTCGGCACATTTTTAAGGGTGGTCCAGGACCTTATGCAAGGGCTAAGTCCCGGACCATGTTAATATGTTGTCAAAACATCATTTTTCAACCCCTAATCCAACCTTAAACCTTACCTAATCATTCCATAATCTTTCCACATGTTTCCTACATGTTTAAACACCTTAAAACAAGCACTAAACCTTCCTAAATCATCACCAACTTGTTACTCAATTTCTTACAACAATTCCAAACACTTATTACATTTCTCCTTAGACTTCTAAGTGGTATATTATGCCTACTACCTCAACTAACCAAAGTGTTGTCTCACAAACATTACCACTACTCCAAAAGCATTATTTCTCACAAACACCTCCATCACAGAACTCCATTTATTTACACAAGTTTACACTTAGACCTTCATAAGGCATTATTTTTCCTTTGTTTACCAAAACTTGAACAAGACTAACCACTTCACATAACATAACCTTGGTGTGTTTAAAACACCCATTTGATCTCTAAATCCTCCAAGACAATGCCCAAGGCACCTTAACACCAAAAACACCATAATTCACTTTCTTTCACCATCTTAACACTTAACAATTTCCTAGTACCTTCTAGGTCATAAAATCTCATTACAACACATAAACTTCTTTGTTTATCAACTAAATTTTGCCATAGCTTCTCTTGTATATTCTAACACCCAAACACTTAGGTTTTCACCTTTTGACAACCAAGAACACTTCATCACTTAATATACATTCCTTACACACAAACATATTGTTTTTCATCCTTTAACTATCCAAGACATTCATCTTCACAAGTAATGCTCTTTACACACAACTAAACCTTTAAACTACACTACATCACAATATAGTTTATATACTTAAATTGTTTGGCAATTAGGCCCTTAAATAGCATGACTCTTAGTCCCTTAAATTGCATAAACCTTAAACACTGAATTTCCCACATTTAAATGCCTTCAACCTGCAAATACACACAACAAGGCTCCCATGTATTTTTAGTCCACCTTGTGGATAGTTTTCTAGCTCATTTCCCATTGGCTCTTTAGGTTATTTATTAAGCATTTTAAAGCTCAATTTTCTTAAGACACGTAAGACTTCATTAAGGTAGTTCATTTACCTTTTTTTTTCTTCAAAACCTCCTCACTTGTTTTTCCATGTTCTTTTAATTGAAAACCGGCAAGGAAGTTTGATCCCTTGTCAACATTCTAACCAACACATAAATAAGGTAATGAGCATTAAGCATTAAACCTAAGCCCATGAATAAACCCTAGATTACAAGAAGTGTTTTAAACACTAAATGGGATGTTTACCTTGGATTTGCAAGGGAACTTGATTAAATAGCAAGAGAGGACTCCTCCTAGTCCTTTGAAGTTTGGAATGAAGCTAAACAAAAGCAAGAGAAGACACCATTACAAGGTGATTCTCGGCCAAGAATAAAAATGAGAGGAAATGCTAGTTTTCTTTGACTTTTATTACCGTAGAACCAAGAAGAACAACAAGGTGCAAGAAATGGAGCTTTTCCTCCATCAATGGAGATTCTCCATGGAATCAAACTTGAGCTCTTGAAGTTTTGAAAAGAGGGAAATGAAGGGCTTGGTCTAACTAGCACAAATATGCTCTTATAATTTGATTTGGAGCATGGAGTAGGATTTGGCAAGGAAATGAAGTTGGATAAGAGTGGTTGCTGTAGCATGAACGGTTTGGAGTTGGGAGAAACATGAGGAAGACGGTGGGAAAGAAAGGAAAAGAAGAAAAGTGAGCTGAGAGGTAAAAGTGTGAGAATTTATGTTTATAAAGTAAATAGTCTTTTACTTTATTTCTTTTTGTTCTCTTTAGTTGGATTACATGGGTGATGACTCACCCCCTTATAAAAACGTCCCCCTTCAGTACATGGGGTATTAATAGGCTAGTTTGACCATTTAACTAATCAAAGTTGACTAAAGCCTTAATTGAGCACTATTTGAGCACTATTCACTAATTAAGGCACATAATTGTGAAATTTTTGATTTCCCATTGGTTTAGGCTTCCTAATGTGATAATAAGTAGTACATGTTAATTAAAGAGTAATGATGGACATTTAGCCACTCAAAACTCATTTCCAAGACAATTTTTCAAAAATGTGCTTTAAGACTCCTTAAAGCACATTTTGTGTTTTAACTTGTTTTCACGCTTGGTTTTCTTTGAAATTGATTTATCACGTCCATTAACATGTAAATAAGTATAGGTATGACCTTTAGGTCTTATACAAGGTTACACCAAGTCTAGAGCAAGTATTGCTTAAATTGACTTTATGGTGTTTCTTGTGTTTTGTTTGGTTTAATTGTCTACCAATGTTTCTTAAGGACTTAATTAGCCTTATTAAATCATAATTGAATATTATTTAGTCTTGGTAGGCTCTTTGGGTCCTAACCAAGTTCACTCCAAGCTTAGAGCATGTTTTCTCAAACTGTGTTTATGGTACTTTATTGTTTTTACTATGGTTTAAATTGTTCACTGATGTTTCTAAGGCACTTTTTAGCCTTTAAATACCATAGTTTAACATTTAAACAACATATCAAGGTTTGGGGTACTTCAATCTACCCCCCTTAAAAGAACTTCGTCCTCGAAGTTACACTTCTCACGCATTAATTGGATTTGAACACGGGGATTACTTACAAAATAAAACTTCCATAATCAAAAATAATTTACATCACAACCTCGGACTTAACGGTCCGGGTATCATATCCACATTCATACCTAGCATAACATACTTACATGATAACCTCGGACTTAACGGTCCGGGTACCTTAACAACATTTGTACTTACATAACAACCCTTAGACTCTCAAGTCTGGGTAACATAACAACATTTAGACACATAGGTCTGGGTAACATAACAACTTTCGGAACTCAACCACATTAGGACTCAAGTTCAAAATAAAATTTATTACACATACCACACAACATGTCTTAGCATGTATAGCCCAAAAATATCTTTTATATACACTGTGATCCCACAGATTCCCTGGGAGATCAAAACAATCACTTAATCTTTAACATATATACTTCCCATTTCACCGGTCCGAAGACAAAGGCTCATACGTCCTCGGGTCGTGAGCAAATACTACAAAAATATTCTTTGTGAGGTTAAGTAAGAGAACTTTCATTATGTAAAGTATCTATCGAACATTTTGGAAATACCAATTCAAAATCCTTTTGAAAACGCATACAACTCCAAGTCCAACTTATGCTCTTTGTTTCTTTTTCTTAGCGTGGTTATTTGTGACCACTTATAGGGAGCTTCAAGAATCGTCCAACCCCGATGTGATCAGCATCAGTGTTGAACTATCCTTCCACCCCAATTTGTGTTCGGCTTCCCTTGATCACATGCAAATCAAGTTCCACCTCCCACTTCATTTTCAAGCATCAAATAATACACCCATTTCCAATTTTCTATCTTTTTTTGTCAATCTAGTCATAATCATTACATCTCCAAAGGATAGAACTCCGTCTATCAGTTATCTCCATTCACTTTAATCCAGTTACCTAGGGAATCTTATTCTCACTAGGTTCTATGTCGGTTCCATACCCTTTCATGACTCACTATATTACATATATACATATATTTTATCAAAATACAACACACGATTTTACATTTATATACTGTCGGGGTTTTTGTTCCCCCAGGAGTTTCTTTTACTCCCTAATACTTGTACTAACACACAACAACTAAGTAGTCACACTTATCACAATGGTATTTCGCATCTTCTATGTAAAATTACCACAATTAAACCTTGAATGAATGTATATGTTTATGTAACGCACGCACCAATCATCCAAACAAATTATTTTGTGTTATGCATAACATAGTTCACGTACACTTGTACGGTAAAACACACTAAGCGGTTTTACGCTCTACCCCCCTTAAAAGGGATTACGCCCACGTAATCAATCACTGAACATTGGCTTAAAATGTTCTGCCGTCGTGAAGTGTTTTAACTTCCACGCGGTCTGTTATACAATGCGTTCTGGTTAGAGGATTTTAACTATATTGGCGGTTTAGTCCCTAAACCAAGAATTCTCATTGGAGTTTATTTAACTCATAACCGGTTTTGGTCCTGGCCTGTGAGGCTTCTAGGCATTGATAATTAGCCATTTATTTGTATTCACAATGCATATTCGGTATATGAGCATGGGTTCACTGGCCTCTACTGCAGAAACTCTGAAACTAGAGTTTAGTAGCCCCTTCGTTATTGTTACTGTATTGTACATCTCCCATTTATCACCTTTATCTTGGTAATAATGGTTTCTCAACCGAGGTGTGGTATCTCTTACTGTGAGCGAATTCGGTGAGTTACAAACATTCTATCCACTTCCCTAATAATTTACTGTGTATACTGCTATGTATTTCACAATGATTGACTTGATTCCTTCCGACTTACCGTCGGTTAAGGTTGTGCTACTACCTAATGTGTAGCGCTCTCTCGGTTATTTCCAACACTTGAGGTATATTTCATACCGATATTTGGTATTTAGTGCTACTTTAGCCACTTATTGCTAATCACACCTCCATATTTGGTTTTGTACAAGTATTCTTTCATTGGTACGACCTTGCATTTCCTACGCATCGGTCATTATAGCGTTATAAGTCCCTTTCTACTTCCACCACAATTAATATTTCCCTAAATCCTAGCTATCCCACTCAATCATTACTGCACTAGTGCAATACCAAAACACTCAGTCATACAGAGTGCAAAGGCATAAACTCTTGGCAGTAAATCTCTCATGCGATTGTAATAGGAATGAACACTATGTTTCACTAAGATCCTTATCTCATAATATTGGCTTATTACCTAGTTTATTTGTGATCACTTACTGTTGTTTCTCCACTGAGTCTAACTCATAACTCTGCTTTTTTCCATACTATCATTTAACAATACTTATACAACGGTCGCTTACTACGCACCGTGCTGTTTATAACACTGACTTACATGGCATCCACTGTCCTATTAGCTTCCGCTCATATACTTTCATCCTTGGTATTCTAGTTCATCCTTCATTTGGATGACTACTGAATACAATATTTTTCGAATCTTTATGCTCCTTGAGCATTGCTCACTCGGTGCTTCACATTATACTCACATGCCACTAAACTACTGCTCTCCCGCAATAACAACATAGTCAATCCTTAACATATTTCTTGAACTTGGTTCACACAACTACCGCTCCCGCGGTTTCACAATATCGAGAGGTATCCCCACGCTTAGTGCAGTGGTTCATTCTCCACTCTATTCACTTATACAACATAAACTTCTACAATCAATCAACTTACATAACATATTTGTTCGTGGCTTATAAGCCTTATTGCCTCGAGCTCTGCTCATTGTAGGCTGTCCACACACATTTACTTCTCTGTACAACGTTACATGATTTTGGAGGTTGTATTGGGCTCCATGACAAGGTCGTTGCATCACGCTTCCTTTCATGAGATGCCCCTTAGGAATGTCAGTCAGCCTCCTGACGACTGATGTTTTAAACTGAGTGTAAGTTTCAACTCTTGTGTTTTAATCACTACATTTTATTCAACTTCAGTTGACCAAAACACCCTTCAAGGACAGCTCCTGGGTGTTACTAAGTTATGCCATCACATCTGGCTTGCACTTATTGGTATGTTTAGTGAACTACGCCGTTTTGCGTTCTCTGCTGGGTTTACTATCCTCTTCTGTGAAGATCGGTATTCCCTGGTAGTCTAGGTGATCATTCCGGGAGTTTCATCCTGTTTGTTACTCATTAACTTGTCCATATTAGGCATCTGCCTTGCCATGTATAGGCTGGGTCACCGTTCCAGCTATCATGTTTATCCCTGAGGATTCTTAAGACATATGCAATGTCTTTACATAACAGTCAGTGCACTGCGCACTTCATGACTCTTAAACATTTCCTTGAAATAAATTCACTAATTCCTTTAGTCTTGTTAACTTTACTGAGTTCTTTTACTCTAACCATTCATGGTAATTCATTGCTCTTGTTTGACCTTACTGCGGACCGTAGTATGGGGTCGACTACTTCATGTGTTCTCGACTCTACTCGTATACATATGTGGGGTACCATATTGATACATTGCTACTTACCCGACTAACTCATGAATAAGTCTATCAAGCCCACAAGCTCCCATCAGAGTGTGGTCATCCCACATTTCATTTTCGTACACTCGTAGTGTCTGTCACACGCCTAGGTGAAGTATTCTGCTGTCAACTCCCTTATATCATCCTATGATAATATGCATTCCGTGCTTCCCGAACTTAATCAAGGGAAATTCTATCCACTGTTGTATTACTATGAACTCAATCAATTCCCTTGGGTTAACCTATTCCCGTCCGGTTGTCCAAAGGGGAACTGGTTGTAACTTATCTATGGTGTGGCACTGAGGCCGGTGTAGGTCCTCTGATTTGGTTTAAAAGAAGATTAGAAATAAGTATAGGTTTAAAAGAATATTTTGGTTTTTGAAAAAAAAGGGGTTTAAAATAAATCTATGTTTGAAAGAAGAATTCTTGTGGTATTACAATGTCTTCTTGCCTTAACCAAGTCTAGTTTCTTGCTGACTGGTGTGTTTCCAATTGCAGAGGTTAGGCTGTTAAGCCTTTCCAAGGTTATGATAATCTCACTTAACTGCGTGGTACTTTACCAGGTGCCTTGTAGTTGTAAAAATTTTCCCGAACAGACGGCAAGTGCGCTATGCTAACTGGCTATCGGTTCAACACACACAGGTTGCGGTATTGTTCTTACCCGCACTGTCATCAGTGGCCTTGTTGGCCCTTACTTGATCTTACAATCTTGACAACAAATCCTCTGGGCGACTTCTCACTGTCTTCACATGATAATCATTAACTAGGGTGTTTTCCATTCTTGGAGACCCCTTTTTACTTAGTACTGTATTTTCCTCATAGCCCGTTTCCACACACTTATCGTGGTTACTGAGACTTGTCCCTTGTTTGGGTGCTACGTTGTAGTTCCTTAATCGGTTGGTATACCGTTGGCGTATTATTTAACATTTGTGATCCCGTAAACACTCGTCTCGGGTTCGTTACTTCACTTATTGCCTGTTGCACGGTTGATGCGTTGCAAGCTGGTTTTCTCGACTGCTCGGCATGTCGACCCAGGTTGCCGGAAATTCCATTCTTCTACACATAGGATTCTTCAATCTTTGCTATTAAATGCGGTTAACATTGTTCAGGTAGAAACCGTCTCCGGGATTCCCACTTTTCGGGATCTACCGTATGATAGGTTCTCCGTACTTACAGATGTACTTAATAACAGCCAGATTGGGTTTTCCCAAATAAGAGAGGACTTCCATCTCTCTGGCGTTCTTTCCCAAGTTATAAAACAGGGATTGTGGAGGGCGGGAAGGATATTGTAGGTTTCCAGTACACACTGGTAATTCCTAACTAGTGTATCTCCCACGCTATCACTCAACCCTTAACCCAAAGTACTAAAATCCTAACTCGGTACTTCCTAAACTCGATAATTCAGTCATCAGAGCGATACTTCGCTCTGATACCACTTTTTGTAACACCCCAACTACAACCATACACTTAACAACAAATTGCAGCGGAAAACTTAACTCATCACATTACTTAACTCAATGGAGTTACACGCCGTTAGCCACCCACGTGGCTAACAAGGCTAATACATAAACGTTGTATCGGTCTGATGGACCAGTTTCCCGAGCAACTACACATTACATTCTCGTTCCATTTCCAACAGTTAATATACATACACATTCCAACTGTACCGAGTATTTACAAACTAAAGCCGACAACAATTTCGGTCTTACTACACCTACAATGCATACTCAATTTGAATGGCTACTCATGTACAAACAACTACCCGTCCTACTCTCAAACAGCTTCCAGCTCCTTGTACCTGAAATAGAAAAGGAAGAAAGGGTGGCTCCCAAGGGGCTCAGCATCCTTGCTGGTATGGTAATCCCGCAGCCCGCATTCTACCAGGCCACGCATAACTAATTGTCGTCTAAGCATGCGGTTGATTTTATTTAAATCATGCATGTTAACTGTAAACACATAACACATTACATACACACAACAATGGGCTCAACAAAACTAACAACACATCAATACCTAGGTGTTCCTTAACCCTGAGGGTTTCTCCTCTATTAGAGCTATTTCCTTAATAGACGACACTTACCCACTAGTCGGGTTGTACTCAAATTCATCTTATAATAACCTAGGGTTCATAACCATGATCCACATTCTCCACATAACAATCCATACCACATATTGACATCCATCTTACATAATATCACAATAAGAATTGCATCACATCATTAACACATAATATAACGGGAACGGTTCTCTTTAGGAACCGACCCAAACATAGTTAGTTCACATGGAGAGCCTAGAGAATGTTGCCAAACTCATGCTAAGCTCATTACATAACTCATTACCGTCTTGTTAAATGAACGAATAACTTAATCCCAAGGTGCGTCGGATATAGTGATCCAAGCACCCCGAAAGAACATAGTATGCCCCTGTGGCCCGACGTGAGTCAGTAAAATAGCTTTAGTTAAGCTAAAGGGAAGGTTGAAAACCAAAAGAGAAGACAACCATAACATACACAGAGAATCGAACCGGTTATGACATCGACTCCCATACTCACACGTGTGGCCGGAACGACCGGACTCCTCACTCCCCGGTTAGCACTTGTTAGAAGTCTCATTATTGGACTTAGTACATTAATTCACAATCATGTGGTTAGGTCTAGTTAGACACACACAAGGGTAGTGAACATACTAACACGCACAAACAAACACATAACTAACTCACGCATAGTCGTGGTTAGAACGTTCCTTAGGTTGGAAACGTTATTACCGGATACCGTTCTCTTACGTTTACTTAATATTGGTTAACTAGCCTTTCATACGCATTCGAGGTTACCGGTATCGGTACGCAAACACCACCACAACAACAACAACGACTGTAAACTCGTTTCATGATTTATCTTATAACGTGGCAAACATACAGAAAAACATATTGGCATACAAGCCGGTGTAATCCGGTAGGACACAGGTTGCAAGAAAACCATACCTGTCACCAAGGTCCACTCTATTGTGTCCTCTTATGTCCTTCGAACAATTCTTGTATAACTAGTAACATTACAATTACTTTCATTAACATTGGGGTAACATGATTGCTTAACGTCTAGTGCACCCATAGTTAACCCCGTCATCCCGTTATACTTAATTTTACTCTTGTGATCTTAAGTTCACAACTCTCACATCAAACCTAACACTTCTTTACACATTTTAAGGCCTTTACCTGTCACCAACACAAGGCCTAAACATCACCTAAAACCATTACCATTCAATCCCCCATGATTAGTAGCCATTAAAACACATTTTGCAACATTTTTGCCCTGGTCTGGGACTTGGTCCGGACCCAAGGTCCCGGACCAATACTTGAATGTAGTCTCGGCTCTTTTTTTCACTTGGTCCGGGTCTTGGTCCTGGACTAAGGACCCAAATGTGCCGAAACTAATGTTTGTAAGTGGTCCGGGTCTTGGTCCTGGACTAAGGACCCGGACCACTTACAAACATTAGTTTCGGCACATTTTTAAGGGTGGTCCGGGACCTTATGCAAGGGCTAAGTCCCGGACCATGTTAATATGTTGTCAAAACATCATTTTTCAACCCCTAATCCAACCTTAAACCTTACCTAATCATTCCATAATCTTTCCACATGTTTCCTACATGTTTAAACACCTTAAAACAAGCACTAAACCTTCTTAAATCATCACCAACTTGTTACTCAATTTCTTACAACAATTCCAAACACTTATTACATTTCTCCTTAGACTTCTAAGTGGTATATTATGCCTACTACCTCAACTAACCAAAGTGTTGTCTCACAAACATTACCACTACTCCAAAAGCATTATTTCTCACAAACACCTCCATCACAGAACTCCATTTATTTACACAAGTTTACACTTAGACCTTCATAAGGCATTATTTTTCCTTTGTTTACCAAAACTTGAACAAGACTTACCACTTCACATAACATAACCTTGGTGTGTTTAAAACACCCATTTGATCTCTAAATCCTCCAAGACAATGCCCAAGGCACCTTAACACCAAAAACACCATAATTCACTTTCTTTCACCATCTTAACACTTAACAATTTCCTAGTACCTTCTAGGTCATAAAATCTCATTACAACACATAAACTTCTTTGTTTATCAACTAAATTTTGCCATAGCTTCTCTTGTATATTCTCACACCCAAAACACTTAGGTTTTCACCTTTTGACAACCAAGAACACTTAATCACTTAATACACATTCCTTACACACAAACATATTGTTTTTCATCCTTTAACTATCCAAGACATTCATCTTCACAAGTAATGCTCTTTACACACAACTAAACCTTTAAACTACACTACATCACAATATAGTTTATATACTTAAATTGCTTGGCACTTAGGCCCTTAAATAGCATGGCTCTTAGGCCCTTAAATTGCATAAACCTTAAACACTGAATTTCCCACATTTAAATGCCTTCAACCTGCAAATACACACAACAAGGCTCCCATGTATTTTTAGTCCACCTTGTGGATAGTTTTCTAGCTCATTTCCCATTGGCTCTTTAGGTTATTTATTAAGCATTTTAAAGCTCAATTTTCCTAAGACACGTAAGACTTCATTAAGGTAGTTCATTTACCTTTTTTTTCTTCAAAACCTCCTCACTTGTTTTTCCATGTTCTTTCTTAATTGAAAACCGGCAAGGAAGTTTGATCCCTTGTCAACATTCTAACCAACACATAAATAAGGTTAATGAGCATTAAGCATTAAACCTAAGCCCATGAATAAACCCTAGATTACAAGAAGTGTTTTAAACACTAAATGGGATGTTTACCTTGGATTTGCAAGGGAACTTGATTAAATAGCAAGAGAGGACTCCTCCTAGTCCTTTGAAGTTTGGAATGAAGCTAAACAAAAGCAAGAGAAGACACCATTACAAGGTGATTCTCGGCCAAGAATAAAAATGAGAGGAAATGCTAGTTTTCTTTGACTTTTATTACCTTAGAACCAAGAAGAACAACAAGGTGCAAGAAATGGAGCTTTTCCTCCATCAATGGAGATTCTCCATGGAATCAAACTTGAGCTCTTGAAGTTTTGAAAAGAGGGAAATGAAGGGCTTGGTCTAACTAGCACAAATATGCTCTTATAATTTGATTTGGAGCATGGAGTAGGATTTGGCAAGGAAATGAAGTTGGATAAGAGTGGTTGCTGTAGCATGAACGGTTTGGAGTTGGGAGAAACATGAGGAAGACGGTGGGAAAGAAAGGAAATGAAGAAAAGTGAGCTGAGAGGTAAAAGTGTGAGATATTTTATGTTTATAAAGTAAATAGTCTTTTTACTTTATTTCTTTTTGTTCTCTTTAGTTGGATTACATGGGTGATGACTCACCCCCTTATAAAAACGTCCCCCTTCAGTACATGGGGTATTAATAGGCTAGTTTGACCATTTAACTAATCAAAGTTGACTAAAGCCTTAATTGAGCACTATTTGAGCACTATTCACAAATTAAGGCACATAATTGTGAAATTTTTGATTTCCCATTGGTTTAGGCTTCCTAATGTGATAATAAGTAGTACATGTGTTAATTAAAGAGTAATGATGGACATTTAGCCACTCAAAACTCATTTCCAAGACAATTTTTCAAAAATGTGCTTTAAGACTCCTTAAAGCACATTTTGTGTTTTAACTTGTTTTCACGCTTGGTTTTCTTTGGAAATTGATTTATCACGTCCATTAACATGTAAATAAGGTATAGGTATGACCTTTAGGTCTTATACAAGGTT
Organism: Limonium bicolor; assembly: GCA_023374045.1. NCBI lineage: Eukaryota > Viridiplantae > Streptophyta > Magnoliopsida > Caryophyllales > Plumbaginaceae > Limonium > Limonium bicolor. Next base: position 476,377,444 of record CM041776.1, read on the forward strand.
ACACCAAGTCTAGAGCAAGTATTGCTTAAATTGACTTTATGGTGTTTTCTTGTGTTTTGTTTGGTTTAATTGTCTACCAATGTTTCTTAAGGACTTAATTAGCCTTATTAAATCATAATTGAATATTATTTAGTCTTGGTAGGCTCTTTGGGTCCTAACCAAGTTCACTCCAAGCTTAGAGCATGTTTTGCTCAAACTGTGTTTATGGTACTTTATTGTTTTTACTATGGTTTAAATTGTTCACTGATGTTTCTAAGGCACTTTTTAGCCTTTAAATACCATAGTTTAACATTTAAACAACATATCAAGGTTTGGGGTATTTCAATCTACCCCCCTTAAAAGAACTTCGTCCTCGAAGTTTACACTTCTCACGCATTAATTGGATTTGAACACGGGGATTACTTACAAAATAAAACTTCCATAATCAAAAATACTTTACATCACAACCTCGGACTTAACGGTCCGGGTATCATATCCACATTCATACCTAGCATAACATACTTACATGATAACCTCGGACTTAACGGTCCGGGTACCTTAACAACATTTGTACTTACATAACAACCCTTAGACTCTCAAGTCTGGGTAACATAACAACATTTAGACACATAGGTCTGGGTAACATAACAACTTTCGGAACTCAACCACATTAGGACTCAAGTTCAAAATAAAATTTATTACACATACCACACAACATGTCTTAGCATGTATAGCAACCAAAAATATCTTTTATATACACTGTGATCCCACAGATTCCCTGGGAGATCAAAACAATCACTTAATCTTTAACATATATACTTCCCATTCACCGGTCCGAAGACAAAGGCTCATACGTCCTCGGGTCGTGAGCAAATACTACAAAAAATATTCTTTGTGAGGTTAAGTAAGAGAACTTTCATTATGTAAAGTATCTATCGAACATTTTGGAAATACCAATTCAAAATCCTTTTGAAAACGCATACAACTCCAAGTCCAACTTATGCTCTTTGTTTCTTTTCTTAGCGTGGTTATTTGTGACCACTTATAGGGAGCTTCAAGAATCGTCCAACCCCGATGTGATCAGCATCAGTGTTGAACTATCCTTCCACCCCAATTTGTGTTCGGCTTCCCTTGATCACATGCAAATCAAGTTCCACCTCCCACTTCATTTTCAAGCATCAAATAATACACCCATTTCCAATTTTCTATCTTTTTTTTGTCAATCTAGTCATAATCATTACATCTCCAAAGGATAGAACTCCGTCTATCAGTTATCTCCATTCACTTTAATCCAGTTACCTAGGGAATCTTATTCTCACTAGGTTCTATGTCGGTTCCATACCCTTTCATGAATCACTATATTACATATATACATATATTTTATCAAAATACAACACACGATTTTACATTTATATACTGTCGGGGTTTTTGTTCCCCCAGGAGTTTCTTTTACTCCCTAATACTTGTACTAACACACAACAACTAAGTAGTCACACTTATCACAATGGTATTTCGCATCTTCTATGTAAAATTACCACAATTAAACCTTGAATGAATGCATATGTTTATGTAACGCACGCACCAATCATCCAAACAAATTATTTTGTGTTATGCATAACATAGTTCACGTACACTTGTACGGTAAAACACACTAAGCGGTTTTACGCTCTACCCCCCTTAAAAGGGATTATGCCCACGTAATCAATCACTGAACATTGGCTTAAAATGTTCTGCCGTCGTGAAGTGTTTTAACTTCCACGCGGTCTGTTATACAATGCGTTCTGGTTAGAGGATTTTAACTATATTGGCGGTTTAGTCCCTAAACCAAGAATTCTCATTGGAGTTTATTTAACTCATAACCGGTTTTGGTCCTGGCCTGTGAGGCTTCTAGGCATTGATAATTAGCCATTTATTTGTATTCACAATGCATATTTGGTATCTGAAGCATGGGTTCACTGGCCTCTACTGCAGAACTCTGATAACTTAGAGTTTAGTTAGCCCCATTCGTTATTGTTACTGTATTGTACATCTCCCATTTATCACCTTTATCTTGGTAATAATGGTTTCTCAACCGAGGTGTGGTATCTCTTACTGTGAGCGAATTCGGTGAGTTACAAACATTCTATCCACTTCCCTAATAATTTACTGTGTATACTGCTATGTATTTCACAATGATTGACTTGATTCCTTCCGACTTACCGTCGGTTAAGGTTGTGCTACTACCTAATGTGTAGCGCTCTCTCGGTTATTTCCAACACTTTGAGGTATATTTCATACCGATATTTGGTATTTAGTGCTACTTTAGCCACTTATTGCTAATCACACCTCCATATTTGGTTTTGTACAAGTATTCTTTCATTGGTACGATCTTGCATTTCCTACGCATCGGTCATTATAGCGTTATAAGTCCCTTTCTACTTCCACCACAATTAATATTTCCCTAAATCCTAGCTATCCCACTCAATCATTACTGCACTAGTGCAATACCAAAACACTCAGTCATACAGAGTGCAAAGGCATAAACTCTTGGCAGTAAATCTCTCATGCGATTGTAATAGGAATGAACACTATGTTTCACTAAGATCCTTATCTCATAATATTGGCTTATTACCTAGTTTATTTGTGATCACTTACTGTTGTTTCTCCACTGAGTCTAACTCATAACTCTGCTTTTTTCCATACTATCATTTAACAATACTTATACAACGGTCGCTTACTACGCACCGTGCTGTTTATAACACTGACTTACATGGCATCCACTGTCCTATTAGCTTCCGCTCATATACTTTCATCCTTGGTATTCTAGTTCATCCTTCATTTGGATGACTACTGAATACAATATTTTTCGAATCTTTATGCTCCTTGAGCATTGCTCACTCGGTGCTTCACATTATACTCACATGCCACTAAACTACTGCTCTCCCGCAATAACAACATAGTCAATCCTTAACATATTTCTTGAACTTGGTTCACACAACTACCGCTCCCGCGGTTTCACAATATCGAGAGGTATCCCCACGCTTAGTGCAGTGGTTCATTCTCCACTCTATTCACTTATACAACATAAACTTCTACAATCAATCAACTTACATAACATATTTGTTCGTGGCTTATAAGCCTTATTGCCTCGAGCTCTGCTCATTGTAGGCTGTCCACACACATTTACTTCTCTGTACAACGTTACATGATTTTGGAGGTTGTATTGGGCTCCATGACAAGGTCGTTGCATCACGCTTCCTTTCATGGATGCCCCTTAGGAATGTCAGTCAGCCTCCTGACGACTGATGTTTTAAACTGAGTGTAAGTTTCAACTCTTGTGTTTTAATCACTACATTTTATTCAACTTCAGTTGACCAAAACACCCTTCAAGGACAGCTCCTGGGTGTTACTAAGTTATGCCATCACATCTGGCTTGCACTTATTGGTATGTTTAGTGAACTACGCCGTTTTGCGTTCTCTGCTGGGTTTACTATCCTCTTCTGTGAAGATCGGTATTCCCTGGTAGTCTAGGTGATCATTCCGGGAGTTTCATCCTGTTTGTTACTCATTAACTTGTCCATATTAGGCATCTGCCTTGCCATGTATAGGCTGGGTCACTGTTCCAGCTATCATGTTTATCCCTGAGGATTCTTAAGACATATGCAATGTCTTTACATAACAGTCAGTGCACTGCGCACTTCATGACTCTTAAACATTTCCTTGAAATAAATTCACTAATTCCTTTAGTCTTGTTAACTTTACTGAGTTCTTTTACTCTAACCATTCATGGTAATTCATTGCTCTTGTTTGACCTTACTGCGGACCGTAGTATGGGGTCGACTACTTCATGTGTTCTCGACTCTACTCGTATACATATGTGGGGTACCATATTGATACATTGCTACTTACCCGACTAACTCATGAATAAGTCTATCAGCCCACAAGCTCCCATCAGAGTGTGGTCATCCCACATTTCATTTTCGTACACTCGTAGTGTCTGTCACACGCCTAGGTGAAGTATTCTGCTGTCAACTCCCTTATATCATCCTATGATAATATGCATTCCGTGCTTCCCGAACTTAATCAAGGGAAATTCTATCCACTGTTGTATTACTATGAACTCAATCAATTCCCTTGGGTTAACCTATTCCCGTCCGGTTGTCCAAAGGGGAACTGGTTGTAACTTATCTATGGTGTGGCACTAGGCCGGTGTAGGTCCTATTTGGTTTAAAAGAAGATTAGAAATAAGTATAGGTTTAAAAGAATATTTTGGTTTTTGAAAAAAAAAGGGGTTTAAAATAAATCTATGTTTGAAAGAAGAATTCTTGTGGTATTACAATGTCTTCTTGCCTTAACCAAGTCTAGTTTCTTGCTGACTGGTGTGTTTCCAATTGCAGAGGTTAGGCTGTTAAGCCTTTCCAAGGTTATGATAATCTCACTTAACTGCGTGGTACTTTACCAGGTGCCTTGTAGTTGTTAAAAATTTTCCCGAACAGACGGCAAGTGCGCTATGCTAACTGGCTATCAGTTCAACACACACAGGTTGCGGTATTGTTCTTACCCGCACTGTCATCAGTGGCCTTGTTGGCCCTTACTTGATCTTACAATCTTGACAACAAATCCTCTGGGCGACTTCTCACTGTCTTCACATGATAATCATTAACTAGGGTGTTTTCCATTCTTGGAGACCCCTTTTTACTTAGTACTGTATTTTCCTCATAGCCCGTTTCCACACACTTATCGTGGTTACTGAGACTTGTCCCTTGTTTGGGTGCTACGTTGTAGTTCCTTAATCGGTTGGTATACCGTTGGCGTATTATTTAACATTTGTGATCCCGTAAACACTCGTCTCGGGTTCGTTACTTCACTTATTGCCTGTTGCACGGTTGATGCGTTGCAAGCTGGTTTTCTCGACTGCTCGGCATGTCGACCCAGGTTGCCGGAAATTCCATTCTTCTACACATAGGATTCTTCAATCTTTGCTATTAAATGCGGTTAACATTGTTCAGGTAGAAACCGTCTCCGGGATTCCCACTTTTCGGGATCTACCGTATGATAGGTTCTCCGTACTTACAGATGTACTTAATAACAGCCAGATTGGGTTTTCCCAAATAAGAGAGGACTTCCATCTCTCTGGCGTTCTTTCCCAAGTTATAAAACAGGGATTGTGGAGGGCGGGAAGGATATTGTAGGTTTCCAGTACACACTGGTAATTCCTAACTAGTGTATCTCCCACGCTATCACTCAACCCTTAACCCAAAGTACTAAAATCCTAACTCGGTACTTCCTAAACTCGATAATTCAGTCATCAGAGCGATACTTCGCTCTGATACCACTTTTTGTAACACCCCAACTACAACCATACACTTAACAACAAAATTGCAGCGGAAAACTTAACTCATCACATTACTTAACTCAATGGAGTTACACGCCGTTAGCCACCCACGTGGCTAACAAGGCTAATACATAAACGTTGTATCGGTCTGATGGACCAGTTTCCCGAGCAACTACACATTACATTCTCGTTCCATTTCCAACAGTTAATATACATACACATTCCAACTGTACCGAGTATTTACAAACTAAAGCCGACAACAATTTCGGTCTTACTACACCTACAATGCATACTCAATTTGAATGGCTACTCATGTACAAACAACTACCCGTCCTACTCTCAAACAGCTTCCAGCTCCTTGTACCTGAAATAGAAAAGGAAGAAAGGGTGGCCCCCAAGGGGCTCAGCATCCTTGCTGGTATGGTAATCCCGCAGCCCGCATTCTACCAGGCCACGCATAACTAATTGTCGTCTAAGCATGCGGTTGATTTTATTTAAATCATGCATGTTAACTGTAAACACATAACACATTACATACACACAACAATGGGCGCAACAAAACTAACAACACATCAATACCTAGGTGTTCCTTAACCCTGAGGGTTTCTCCTCTATTAGAGCTATTTCCTTAATAGACGACACTTACCCACTAGTCGGGTTGTACTCAAATTCATCTTATAATAACCTAGGGTTCATAACCATGATCCACATTCTCCACATAACAATCCATACCACATATTGACATCCATCTTACATAATATCACAATAAGAATTGCATCACATCATTAACACATAATATAACGGGAACGGTTCTCTTTAGGAACCGACCCAAACATAGTTAGTTCACATGGAGAGCCTAGAGAATGTTGCCAAACTCATGCTAATCTCATTACATAACTCATTACCGTCTTGTTAAATGAACGAATAACTTAATCCCAAGGTGCGTCGGATATAGTGATCCAAGCACCCCGAAAGAACATAGTATGCCCCTGTGGCCCGACGTGAGTCAGTAAAATAGCTTTAGTTAAGCTAAAGGGAAGGTTGAAAACCAAAAGAGAAGACAACCATAACATACACAGAGAATCGAACCGGTTATGACATCGACTCCCATACTCACACGCGTGGCCGGAACGACCGGACTCCTCACTCCCCGGTTAGCACTTGTTAGAAGTCTCATTATTGGACTTAGTACATTAATTCACAATCAGTGGTTAGGTCTAGTTAGACACACACAAGGGTAGTGAACATACTAACACGCACAAACAAACATAACTAACTCACGCATAGCGTGGTTAGAACGTTCCTTAGGTTGGAAACGTTATTACCGGATACCGTTCTCTTACGTTTACTTAATATTGGTTAACTAGCCTTTCATACGCATTCGAGGTTACCGGTATCGGTACGCAAACACCACCACAACAACAACGACTGTAAACTCGTTTCATGATTTATCTTATAACGTGGCAAACATACAGAAAAACATATTGGCATACAAGCCGGTGTAATCCGGTAGGACACAGGTTGCAAGAAAACCATACCTGTCACCAAGGTCCACTCTATTGTGTCCTCTTATGTCCTTCGAACAATTCTTGTATAACTGTAACATTACAATTACTTTCATTAACATTGGGGTAACATGATTGCTTAACGTCTAGTGCACCCATAGTTAACCCCGTCATCCCGTTATACTTAATTTTACTCTTGTGATCTTAAGTTCACAACTCTCACATCAAACCTAACACTTCTTTACACATTTTAAGGCCTTTACCTGTCACCAACACAAGGCCTAAACATCACCTAAAACCATTACCATTCAATCCCCCATGATTAGTAGCCATTAAAACACATTTTGCAACATTTTTGCCCTGGTCTGGGACTTGGTCCGGACCCAAGGTCCCGGACCAATACTTGAATGTAGTCTCGGCTCTTTTTTTCACTTGGTCCGGGTCTTGGTCCTGGACTAAGGACCCAAATGTGCCGAAACTAATGTTTGTAAGTGGTCCGGGTCTTGGTCCTGGACTAAGGACCCGGACCACTTACAAACATTAGTTTCGGCACATTTTTAAGGGTGGTCCGGGACCTTATGCAAGGGCTAAGTCCCGGACCATGTTAATATGTTGTCAAAACATCATTTTTCAACCCCTAATCCAACCTTAAACCTTACCTAATCATTCCATAATCTTTCCACATGTTTCCTACATGTTTAAACACCTTAAAACAAGCACTAAACCTTCTTAAATCATCACCAACTTGTTACTCAATTTCTTACAACAATTCCAAACACTTATTACATTTCTCCTTAGACTTCTAAGTGGTATATTATGCCTACTACCTCAACTAACCAAAGTGTTGTCTCACAAACATTACCACTACTCCAAAAGCATTATTTCTCACAAACACCTCCATCACAGAACTCCATTTATTTACACAAGTTTACACTTAGACCTTCATAAGGCATTATTTTTCCTTTGTTTACCAAAACTTGAACAAGACTTACCACTTCACATAACATAACCTTGGTGTGTTTAAAACACCCATTTGATCTCTAAATCCTCCAAGACAATGCCCAAGGCACCTTAACACCAAAACACCATAATTCACTTTCTTTCACCATCTTAACACTTAACAATTTCCTAGTACCTTCTAGGTCATAAAATCTCATTACAACACATAAACTTCTTTGTTTATCAACTAAATTTTGCCATAGCTTCTCTTGTATATTCTCACACCCAAACACTTAGGTTTTCACCTTTTGACAACCAAGAACACTTAATCACTTAATACACATTCCTTACACACAAACATATTGTTTTTCATCCTTTAACTATCCAAGACATTCATCTTCACAAGTAATGCTCTTTACACACAACCAAACCTTTAAACTACACTACATCACAATATAGTTTATATACTTAAATTGCTTGGCAATTAGGCCCTTAAATAGCATGGCTCTTAGTCCCTTAAATTGCATAAACCTTAAACACTGAATTTCCCACATTTAAATGCCTTCAACCTGCAAATACACACAACAAGGCTCCCATGTATTTTTAGTCCACCTTGTGGATAGTTTTCTAGCTCATTTCCCATTGGCTCTTTAGGTTATTTATTAAGCATTTTAAAGCTCAATTTTCCTAAGACACGTAAGACTTCATTAAGGTAGTTCATTTACCTTTTTTTTTCTTCAAAACCTCCTCACTTGTTTTTCCATGTTCTTTCTTAATTGAAAACCGGCAAGGAAGTTTGATCCCTTGTCAACATTCTAACCAACACATAAATAAGGTAATGAGCATTAAGCATTAAACCTAAGCCCATGAATAAACCCTAGATTACAAGAAGTGTTTTAAACACTAAATGGGATGTTTACCTTGGATTTGCAAGGGAACTTGATTAAATAGCAAGAGAGGACTCCTCCTAGTCCTTTGAAGTTTGGAATGAAGCTAAACAAAAGCAAGAGAAGACACCATTACAAGGTGATTCTCGGCCAAGAATAAAATGAGAGGAAATGCTAGTTTTCTTTGACTTTTATTACCTTAGAACCAAGAAGAACAACAAGGTGCAAGAAATGGAGCTTTTCCTCCATCAATGGAGATTCTCCATGGAATCAAACTTGAGCTCTTGAAGTTTTGAAAAGAGGGAAATGAAGGGCTTGGTCTAACTAGCACAAATATGCTCTTAGAATTTGATTTGGAGCATGGAGTAGGATTTGGCAAGGAAATGAAGTTGGATAAGAGTGGTTGCTGTAGCATGAACGGTTTGGAGTTGGGAGAAACATGAGGAAGACGGTGGGAAAGAAAGGAAATGAAGAAAAGTGAGCTGAGAGGTAAAAGTGTGAGATATTTATGTTTATAAAGTAAATAGTCTTTTTACTTTATTTCTTTTTGTTCTCTTTAGTTGGATTACATGGGTGATGACTCACCCCCTTATAAAAACGTCCCCCTTCAGTACATGGGGTATTAATAGGCTAGTTTGACCATTTAACTAATCAAAGATGACTAAAGCCTTAATTGAGCACTATTTGAGCACTATTCACAAATTAAGGCACATAATTGTGAAAATTTTGATTTCCCATTGGTTTAGGCTTCCTAATGTGATAATAAGTAGTACATGTGTTAATTAAAGAGTAATGATGGACATTTAGCCACTCAAAACTCATTTCCAAGACAATTTTTCAAAAATGTGCTTTAAGACTCCTTAAAGCACATTTTGTGTTTTAACTTGTTTTCACGCTTGGTTTTCTTTGGAAATTGATTTATCACGTCCATTAACATGTAAATAAGGTATAGGTATGACCTTTAGGTCTTATACAAGGTTACACCAAGTCTAGAGCAAGTATTGCTTAAATTGACTTTATGGTGTTTTCTTGTGTTTTGTTTGGTTTAATTGTCTACCAATGTTTCTTAAGGACTTAATTAGCCTTATTAAATCATAATTGAATATTATTTAGTCTTGGTAGGCTCTTTGGGTCCTAACCAAGTTCACTCCAAGCTTAGAGCATGTTTTGCTCAAACTGTGTTTATGGTACTTTATTGTTTTTACTATGGTTTAAATTGTTCACTGATGTTTCTAAGGCACTTTTTAGCCTTTAAATACCATAGTTTAACATTTAAACAACATCAAGGTTTGGGGTATTCAATCTACCCCCCTTAAAAGAACTTCGTCCTCGAAGTTTACACTTCTCACGCATTAATTGGATTTGAACACGGGGATTACTTACAAAATAAAACTTCCATAATCAAAAATACTTTACATCACAACCTCGGACTTAACGGTCCGGGTATCATATCCACATTCATACCTAGCATAACATACTTACATGATAACCTCGGACTTAACGGTCCGGGTACCTTAACAACATTTGTACTTACATAACAACCCTTAGACTCTCAAGTCTGGGTAACATAACAACATTTAGACACATAGGTCTGGGTAACATAACAACTTTCGGAACTCAACCACATTAGGACTCAAGTTCAAAATAAAATTTATTACACATACCACACAACATGTCTTAGCATGTATAGCAACCAAAAATATCTTTTATATACACTGTGATCCCACAGATTCCCTGGGAGATCAAAACAATCACTTAATCTTTAACATATATACTTCCCATGTCACCGGTCCGAAGACAAAGGCTCATACGTCCTCGGGTCGTGAGCAAATACTACAAAAAATATTCTTTGTGAGGTTAAGTAAGAGAACTTTCATTATGTAAAGTATCTATCGAACATTTTGGAAATACCAATTCAAAATCCTTTTGAAAACGCATACAACTCCAAGTCCAACTTATGCTCTTTGTTTCTTTTTCTTAGCGTGGTTATTTGTGACCACTTATAGGGAGCTTCAAGAATCGTCCAACCCCGATGTGATCAGCATCAGTGTTGAACTATCCTTCCACCCCAATTTGTGTTTGGCTTCCCTTGATCACATGCAAATCAAGTTCCACCTCCCACTTCATTTTCAAGCATCAAATAATACACCCATTTCCAATTTTCTATCTTTTTTTGTCAATCTAGTCATAATCATTACATCTCCAAAGGATAGAACTCCGTCTATCAGTTATCTCCATTCACTTTAATCCAGTTACCTAGGGAATCTTATTCTCACTAGGTTCTATGTCGGTTCCATACCCTTTCATGAATCACTATATTACATATATACATATATTTTATCAAAATACAACACACGATTTTACATTTATATACTGTCGGGGTTTTTGTTCCCCCAGGAGTTTCTTTTACTCCCTAATACTTGTACTAACACACAACAACTAAGTAGTCACACTTATCACAATGGTATTTCGCATCTTCTATGTAAAATTACCACAATTAAACCTTGAATGAATGCATATGTTTATGTAACGCACGCACCAATCATCCAAAAAATTATTTGTGTTATGCATAACATAGTTCACGTACACTTGTACGGTAAAACACACTAAGCGGTTTTACGCTCTACCCCCCTTAAAAGGGATTACGCCCACGTAATCAATCACTGAACATTGGCTTAAAATGTTCTGCCGTCGTGAAGTGTTTTAACTTCCACGCGGTCTGTTATACAATGCGTTCTGGTTAGAGGATTTTAACTATATTGGCGGTTTAGTCCCTAAACCAAGAATTCTCATTGGAGTTTATTTAACTCATAACCGGTTTTGGTCCTGGCCTGTGAGGCTTCTAGGCATTGATAATTAGCCATTTATTTGTATTCACAATGCATATTCGGTATCTGAAGCATGGGTTCACTGGCCTCTACTGCAGAACTCTGATAACTTAGAGTTTAGTTAGCCCCATTCGTTATTGTTACTGTATTGTACATCTCCCATTTATCACCTTTATCTTGGTAATAATGGTTTCTCAACCGAGGCGTGGTATCTCTTACTGTGAGCGAATTCGGTGAGTTACAAACATTCTATCCACTTCCCTAATAATTTACTGTGTATACTGCTATGTATTTCACAATGATTGACTTGATTCCTTCCGACTTACCGTCGGTTAAGGTTGTGCTACTACCTAATGTGTAGCGCTCTCTCGGTTATTTCCAACACTTGAGGTATATTTCATACCGATATTTGGTATTTAGTGCTACTTTAGCCACTTATTGCTAATCACACCTCCATATTTGGTTTTGTACAAGTATTCTTTCATTGGTACGACCTTGCATTTCCTACGCATCGGTCATTATAGCGTTATAAGTCCCTTTCTACTTCCACCACAATTAATATTTCCCTAAATCCTAGCTATCCCACTCAATCATTACTGCACTAGTGCAATACCAAAACACTCAGTCATACAGAGTGCAAAGGCATAAACTCTTGGCAGTAAATCTCTCATGCGATTGTAATAGGAATGAACACTATGTTTCACTAAGATCCTTATCTCATAATATTGGCTTATTACCTAGTTTATTTGTGATCACTTACTGTTGTTTCTCCACTGAGTCTAACTCATAACTCTGCTTTTTTCCATACTATCATTTAACAATACTTATACAACGGTCGCTTACTACGCACCGTGCTGTTTATAACACTGACTTACATGGCATCCACTGTCCTATTAGCTTCCGCTCATATACTTTCATCCTTGGTATTCTAGTTCATCCTTCATTTGGATGACTACTGAATACAATATTTTTCGAATCTTTATGCTCCTTGAGCATTGCTCACTCGGTGCTTCACATTATACTCACATGCCACTAAACTACTGCTCTCCCGCAATAACAACATAGTCAATCCTTAACATATTTCTTGAACTTGGTTCACACAACTACCGCTCCCGCGGTTTCACAATATCGAGAGGTATCCCCACGCTTAGTGCAGTGGTTCATTCTCCACTCTATTCACTTATACAACATAAACTTCTACAATCAATCAACTTACATAACATATTTGTTCGTGGCTTATAAGCCTTATTGCCTCGAGCTCTGCTCATTGTAGGCTGTCCACACACATTTACTTCTCTGTACAACGTTACATGATTTTGGAGGTTGTATTGGGCTCCATGACAAGGTCGTTGCATCACGCTTCCTTTCATGGATGCCCCTTAGGAATGTCAGTCAGCCTCCTGACGACTGATGTTTTAAACTGAGTGTAAGTTTCAACTCTTGTGTTTTAATCACTACATTTTATTCAACTTCAGTTGACCAAAACACCCTTCAAGGACAGCTCCTGGGTGTTACTAAGTTATGCCATCACATCTGGCTTGCACTTATTGGTATGTTTAGTGAACTACGCCGTTTTGCGTTCTCTGCTGGGTTTACTATCCTCTTCTGTGAAGATCGGTATTCCCTGGTAGTCTAGGTGATCATTCCGGGAGTTTCATCCTGTTTGTTACTCATTAACTTGTCCATATTAGGCATCTGCCTTGCCATGTATAGGCTGGGTCACTGTTCCAGCTATCATGTTTATCCCTGAGGATTCTTAAGACATATGCAATGTCTTTACATAACAGTCAGTGCACTGCGCACTTCATGACTCTTAAACATTTCCTTGAAATAAATTCACTAATTCCTTTAGTCTTGTTAACTTTACTGAGTTCTTTTACTCTAACCATTCATGGTAATTCATTGCTCTTGTTTGACCTTACTGCGGACCGTAGTATGGGGTCGACTACTTCATGTGTTCTCGACTCTACTCGTATACATATGTGGGGTACCATATTGATACATTGCTACTTACCCGACTAACTCATGAATAAGTCTATCAGCCCACAAGCTCCCATCAGAGTGTGGTCATCCCACATTTCATTTTCGTACACTCGTAGTGTCTGTCACACGCCTAGGTGAAGTATTCTGCTGTCAACTCCCTTATATCATCCTATGATAATATGCATTCGTGCTTCCCGAACTTAATCAAGGGAAATTCTATCCACTGTTGTATTACTATGAACTCAATCAATTCCCTTGGGTTAACCTATTCCCGTCCGGTTGTCCAAAGGGGAACTGGTTGTAACTTATCTATGGTGTGGCACTGAGGCCGGTGTAGGTCCTCTGATATGGTTTAAAAGAAGATTAGAAATAAGTATAGGTTTAAAAGAATATTTTGGTTTTTGAAAAAAAAGGGGTTTAAAATAAATCTATGTTTGAAAGAAGAATTCTTGTGGTATTACAATGTCTTCTTGCCTTAACCAAGTCTAGTTTCTTGCTGACTGGTGTATTTCCAATTGCAGAGGTTAGGCTGTTAAGCCTTTCCAAGGTTATGATAATCTCACTTAACTGTGTGGTACTTTACCAGGTACCTTGTAGTTGTTAAAAATTTTCCCGAACAGACGGCAAGTGCGCTATGCTAACTGGCTATCAGTTCAACACACACAGGTTGCGGTATTGTTCTTACGTACCCGCACTGTCATCAGTGGCCTTGTTGGCCCTTACTTGATCTTACAATCTTGACAACAAATCCTCTGGGCGACTTCTCACTGTCTTCACATGATAATCATTAACTAGGGTGTTTTCCATTCTTGGAGACCCCTTTTTACTTAGTACTGTATTTTCCTCATAGCCCGTTTCCACACACTTATCGTGGTTACTAAGACTTGTCCCTTGTTTGGGTGCTACGTTGTAGTTCCTTAATCGGTTGGTATACCGTTGGCGTATTATTAACATTTGTGATCCCGTAAACACTCGTCTCGGGTTCGTTACTTCACTTATTGCCTGTTGCACGGTTGATGCGTTGCAAGCTGGTTGTCTCGACTGCTCGGCATGTCGACCCAGGTTGCCGGAAATTCCATTCTTCTACACATAGGATTCTTCAATCTTTGCTATTAAATGCGGTTAACATTGTTCAGGTAGAAACCGTCTCCGGGATTCCCACTTTTCGGGATCTACCGTATGATAGGTTCTCCGTACTTACAGATGTACTTAATAACAGCCAGATTGGGTTTTCCCAAATAAGAGAGGACTTCCATCTCTCTGGCGTTCTTTCCCAAGTTATAAAACAGGGATTGTGGAGGGCGGGAAGGATATTGTAGGTTTCCAGTACACACTGGTAATTCCTAACTAGTGTATCTCCCACGCTATCACTCAACCCTTAACCCAAAGTACTAAAATCCTAACTCGGTACTTCCTAAACTCGATAATTCAGTCATCAGAGCGATACTTCGCTCTGATACCACTTTTTGTAACACCCCAACTACAACCATACACTTAACACAAATTGCAGCGGAAAACTTAACTCATCACATTACTTAACTCAATGGAGTTACACGCCGTTAGCCACCCACGTGGCTAACAAGGCTAATACATAAACGTTGTATCGGTCTGATGGACCAGTTTCCCGAGCAACTACACATTACATTCTCGTTCCATTTCCAACAGTTAATATACATACACATTCCAACTGTACCGAGTATTTACAAACTAAAGCCGACAACAATTTCGGTCTTACTACACCTACAATGCAACTCAATTTGAATGGCTACTCATGTACAAACAACTAGTCCTACTCTCAAACAGCTTCCAGCTCCTTGTACCTGAAATAGAAAAGGAAGAAAGGGTGGCCCCCAAGGGGCTCAGCATCCTTGCTGGTATGGTAATCCCGCAGCCCGCATTCTACCAGGCCACGCATAACTAATTGTCGTCTAAGCATGCGGTTGATTTTATTTAAATCATGCATGTTAACTGTAAACACATAACACATTACATACACACAACAATGGGCGCAACAAAACTAACAACACATCAATACCTAGGTGTTCCTTAACCCTGAGGGTTTCTCCTCTATTAGAGCTATTTCCTTAATAGACGACACTTACCCACTAATCGGGTTGTACTCAAATTCATCTTATAATAACCTAGGGTTCATAACCATGATCCACATTCTCCACATAACAATCCATACCACATATTGAGATCCATCTTACATAATATCACAATAAGAATTGCATCACATCATTAACACATAATATAACGGGAACGGTTCTCTTTAGGAACCGACCCAAACATAGTTAGTTCACATGGAGAGCCTAGAGAATGTTGCCAAACTCATGCTAAGCTCATTACATAACTCATTACCGTCTTGTTAAATGAACGAATAACTTAATCCCAAGGTGCGTCGGATATAGTGATCCAAGCACCCCGAAAGAACATAGTATGCCCCTGTGGCCCGACGTGAGTCAGTAAAATAGCTTTAGTTAAGCTAAAGGGAAGGTTGAAAACCAAAAGAGAAGACAACCATAACATACACAGAGAATCGAACCGGTTATGACATCGACTCCCATACTCACACGCGTGGCCGGAACGACCGGACTCCTCACTCCCCGGTTAGCACTTGTTAGAAGTCTCATTATTGGACTTAGTACATTAATTCACAATCAGGTGGTTAGGTCTAGTTAGACACACACAAGGGTAGTGAACATACTAACACGCACAAACAAACACATAACTAACTCACGCATAGCCGTGGTTAGAACGTTCCTTGTTGGGATAAAACTACACTATAATTAATATAGAATTATAACAAACTAATAGGCAAGTGTACCTATTCGTAGTAGTAAAACAAGTGTCGTATCCGCAAGGAGATTGTTCAATTATCCTAGTTTAGGTAGTTATTAAAAACTGTAAAAAAAGGGGGTTTAGCCGGAGGCAAGCTTGATTTGTTGTTGGATTATTAAAGAAGTAATAAAAACAGTAAAAACAGTTGTGAATTAAGTGGATGTCAAATGTGCTAAGGAAGGTGACATCGCCCAATTATAACTCAGATAATAATTATAATCCTAGTTTGCTCTTTTTTGTCTGTTAAGAATTTTATCTTGTGGCCTTTCTAAATCATAGATAAGGACAAATCTTAATTAATTCATTAAACTTCTTACAATCAGAAAAAGTCTAAAATCATTAATTAGCTTTAAGTGAGAATTCTTTTATAACAGCGATGGATTTTATCTGCTAATCAAGGAGATAATATCTAACGTTTGTCTCTCTTTGTGGTCTATTCTCTAATTTTACAAAATCATTGAAATTAGAGAAACCGTAAATGAGTAAAAATGATCAGTTCTTAAACATTTAATAATAGAGAGAGACAAAACAAATATTTATAAGCAAACTCGGTATTATAAATACGCTGAGTTATTTTGGGTTAAACACCCATCCTAAGCACAATTATGAGATTACTCAGACATTGACAGAAATAAAAACAGAGTAGAGACTGAAATATTCATTACTCAGGAACTGCCTGCAAATAACGGGTCTGCACTCGCCTGCCTCTTTTCTCTCTTTGTAAAATACTGCTTCTGTTTGAGTGTTTGAGTACGTACGTGAATGTGGTGAAATGGTGAGAATAAATAAAAGATGGAGAATTGCGGTGCTACGGGAGGAATTAATTGGAAGAGAATGGAGTGTGGTGTTGTTTGATTTCTTCAGCCTGTGGACGTACGTCGTGTCTTTTTGCAGTATTGGTGCTGAGTTTATATAGAGAATTAGAAGAGGCAGATCCGTACGTGATTGAGCATTGATTGCTCTCATTGATTTAGTTCATTGATTGCAGGGGACAGAGAGCTGGATGCGTGAGAGATTTATGGTAGGCGGTGCGGGAGTAGATAGATAACGGAATCAAGTTGAAGACGACGCGTGAAGAAGAAACTATAATCAGCCTTGAGTCCGCCTGCATAACCGCCCATTAAGTGGCGGTTTGGTTCTTCACGTCCGCCTCCTTCACCGCCCATTAAGTGGCGGTCTCCTCTTGTTTGTCCGCCTGTACATCCGCAAGATAAGTGGCGGTTGTGTGTTCCTTGTCCGCCTCCTTCACCCGCCCATTAAGAGGCGGTTGACTCAGCCTCGTCCGCCCGGCGGTTGCTCGTGTGACGTCCGCGACTTAGGGGGCGGTTGCACCAGTCCACCGCGTGACTCTCGCGTGCCTCTGTTTGACCGGCTCTACATTCTTCGTTATAAGTCCGTTTTCTGAGCCGTTTCGTCTATGTGTTCGTCTCTTTATCTACTTTAGTCCCAGCTTGGTTTTCCTCATGTTAAACCAATAAATTGTGAGATAAACAATAAAACATAAACTAGAGGAAAACTAACCGAAGTGGAGAAATGAGCAAGAAAAGTGCTAATATTATATATGAAATACACCTATAAAACATGCTCATTTAGACACTTATCACACCCCCCACTTATCTTTTTGCTTGTCCTCAAGCAAAACCAAGTACCCAAGTAAGGAATGCTCAATACTAACAATAATTTTTATGAAGGGTAGGATAAAGAAGTCAACAGTACATGATCTTAAACTTTTTAGAGGAGTGTGATCCATCACCTGCTGGTGGCATAGGTGTACTCAGGGCAAAAATAAAAATTTAGAGTTTCAGGGTATGATCCGGAGTACTTCAATGCTTCTTGATTTAAGGTGACTTTTGAGAACTTTTACCATGGCCAACTTCTCTCAAGAATGGGCATTGAGAGAAAACAAAAGGAAAAATAGAATTAGCATTTGTTTCACTTTTGCATAAGAGATGAGAAGATAATATGTAGGCATCAAGCCTTTGTATTTTAAAGAACACTCAACTCTCTTGTTGGTTACCAATGGTGTCTCACAAGTCCCTTATTTATTTTATTTTTTCCTTTTTGACAGAGAAGCACCCCTTAGCAATCCCTAAGAAAGAAGACAGAAAGAACCCCTGAGCAATAAAAATCCAACCATTTCAGATCATTTGGTCACACCGCATAAAAATGCTCCTCAAAAGTAATCAAAATTTTAAAATTTTTGAATTTGTACCATTTATACCACTTATCCCACAATTCATAACAATTTTGTTTTTAAAGAGAACAACCTACACATAAGGGTTCATGATATAAATTTGGACAAACGCAAGATAAGCAGAGAGATTAAACATTTAAGCACAAAATGACACCGAAAAGGGCGCACTCCCCCACACTTAATTTGAACAACGTCCTCGTTGTTCACTAGAAAAACAAGGGTAAGTTTCAGAAGGCCTTTTCGGTAAGTAGATAAAATAGAGAGAACACGAAGCTCACGAATAATCATTTAAGCACATAAACTCTCCTCTGCATATTTTATTTAAATAAAAGCATAATTTAAAGAAACTGGTACTCCCCTGATTTTATTTTTGCTAGTTGTTAAAGGGGTTCCCCCACACTTGAGCTTCAGCCTCAAGTAGCGTAGCTTGGTTGCGGTGTAGACATGAAAGTGCATCTGCATAAGACACCAAAAGCAACCATACTACAAACGGGGTTAAAAGTTTAGCAAAAATAAAATTGAGAGAGAGAACTTGAAAATTAAAAAGAGAATAAAAGCAAATAAAGATAAGTTCGTCCGGGTTGCCTCCCGGAAAGCTGCCCTTCTTTAACGTCTTTGGCTAGACGCTTTGAAGCGTACTCAAATCTGAGTATCATGTAGGTTCATTGTACGAGCATCAACTGTCTCGAGATTACCACCCTGGTAATGCTTTAGTCTTGATCCATTGACCATGAAAGTGTGTTTTTTAGAATCCACCAACTCAACGGATCCATACGGGGTGACCTTGGAGACAGTAAATGGTCCAGCCCAATAGGATTTAAGTTTACCAGGAAACAACTTCAACCTGGAGTTGTACAACAGAACCAAATCTCCCTCATGGAACTCCCGTTTAAGGATCATCTTGTCATGCCACTTCTTGGCTTTCTCTTTGTAGATTCGGTTATTTTCATAGGCATCCTCGCGAAATTCCTCTAATTCAGTGAGCTGGAATTTCCTTTTGTCACCTGCTCTCAGTAGATCAAAGTTGAGGGCTTTCACGGCCCAGAATGACTTGTGCTCGAGTTCGACCGGTAAATGACAAGCTTTGCCGAAAACTAGTCGATATGGGGACATGCCGATGGGTGTCTTGTAAGCTGTTCTATACGCCCAGAGTGCATCATCCAGCTTCAGGGACCAATCTTTTCGTGAAGAATTAACCGTCTTTTGTAG
This sequence comes from Limonium bicolor, assembly GCA_023374045.1. Lineage (NCBI taxonomy): Eukaryota > Viridiplantae > Streptophyta > Magnoliopsida > Caryophyllales > Plumbaginaceae > Limonium > Limonium bicolor. Next base: position 476,397,123 of record CM041776.1, read on the forward strand.
GATCCACTTCAATTCTCGGTTAGAGACTTCAGCCTGGCCATTTGTTTGAGGGTGATAAGGCAAGGCTACCTTATGTCGCACTCCATATTTGGTCATTAAGGCTGTGAACTGCTTATTGCAGAAGTGGGATCCTTGATCACTGATGATAGCACGTGGGACTCCAAATCGTGTAAAGATGTTCCTCTTCAAGAACCTGAGTACTACCTTTGCATCATTTGTGGGAGAGGCGATAGCTTCCACCCATTTAGTGACATAGTCAACTGCCACCAAGATGAAAAGGTTTGAACAAGACGAAGGAAAGGGACCCATGAAGTCAATGCCCCAAACGTCGAAAGGTTCCACCTCGAGGATGATGTTGAGAGGCATTTCATGTTTTCTGGAGGTGTTCCCAAGTCGTTGGCACTCATCGCAGGAGGCTACAAAGGAATGACAGTCTTTATGTAAGGTTTTCCAGAAAAAACCTGATTGAAGTACCTTAGCCGCTGTTCGAGCTGGCCCATGATGTCCTCCTGCTTCAAGAGAGTGACAATGTCGTAGGATGTTCTGGATTTCATCTTGGGGTACACATCTTCTCACCATCCCGTCTGCACATACCTTGAAAAGGAGAGGATCCTCCCAGTAGTAATGTTTTACATCAGAAAAGAACTTCTTTTTCTGTTGGTAGGTCAGCCCATGTGGTATTACTCCTCGTGCGAGGTAGTTGGCCATGTCAGCGTACCATGGATCACCGGTGTCACCAATCATAAAGACGCACTCATCTGGAAAGAATTCATTGATGGAAGTGCCATCACTTGGTGCCTCTATGCGAGATAGGTGGTCTGCTACTACATTCTGCACTCCTGGCTTGTCTCTGATTTCAATCTCAAATTCTTGTAGTAGGAGTATCCACCGGAGGAGTCGGGGTTTGGCATCTTCTTTGGCAAATAGATACCTCAGAGCGGAGTGATCGGTATGAATTATTACTTTGCTTCCCAAGAGATATGATCGGAATTTATCCAAAGCAAAGACTACTGCTAGAAGTTCCTTCTCAGTAGTTGAATAATTCTTCTGAGCGTCGTTGAGGGTTCTACTTGCATAGTAGATGGTTCTCAAGATCTTCTCCTTCTTTTGGCATAAAGCGGCACCCACGGCATAGTCGCTGGCATCGCACATAATTTCAAACGGAAGGCTCCAATCTGGTGATATCACAATGGGGGCAGAGATGAGGCAATCTTTCAGTGTGTGAAGGCTTGTAGGCATTTGTCAGTAAAGTCGAACTTGGCGTCTTTAGCTAGGAGATCACATAGAGGTTTTGAAATTTTGGAGAAATCCTTGATAAACCTTCTATAGAACCCAGCATGGCCAAGGAAACTTCTGATGTCTTTTACCGTCGATGGTGGTGGTAATTTTTCAATAACTTCGACCTTGGCTCTGTCAACTTCAATGCCTTTTGAAGATATTTTATGCCCAAGAACTATTCCTTCTTTAACCATGAAATGGCATTTTTCCCAGTTAAGCACAAGGTTAGTTTCTTCACATCGGGCGAGGATGGCATCCAGATTATTTAGACAGGATTCGAAAGTGGGACCAAAGACAGAGAAGTCGTCCATGAAGACTTCGATGCTCTTCTCAAGATAGTCGCTGAAGATTGCCATCATGCATCTTTGGAATGTTGCTGGGGCATTGCATAGACCAAAAGGCATCCGATTGTATGCAAATGTCCCGTACGGGCATGTGAATGTGGTTTTGTCTTGGTCTTCAGAAGCAATGGGTATTTGAAAGTATCCTGAATAACCATCCAGGAAGCAGTAGTAATCTTGCCCGCCAATCTTTCAAGCATCTGATCGATGAAGGTAAGGGAAGTGGTCCTTCCGCGTTGCGCTGTTCAGTTTCCTGTAATCGATGCAGACTCTCCATCCCGTCGTGGTTCTCTGAGGAATTAGATCACCTTTGTCGTTGGGGACCACAGTGAGACCTCCTTTTTTCGGGACCACTTGAACGGGGCTCACCCATTTGCTGTCGGAGATGGAGTAGATTATCCCGGCATCGAGAAGTTTGAGCACCTCTTTCTTTACTACGTCTTTCATGTTGGGATTCAGCCTTCTCTGTGGTTGGACTAAAGGCTTGTAGGTATCTTCCATGTATATGTGATGTGTGCAGAAATGGGGATTGATACCTTTAATGTCCGAAATGGACCAGCCTATTGCCTTCTTGTGGCTCTGAAGGATCTTCACAAGCTGTTCTTCCTGTGTACTTGTTAGGGATGAAGAAATAATAACAGGCAAAGTACAAAAATCAGAAAGATAAACATACTTCAGATGTGATGGCAATTGTTTCAGTCTACGAGAGGGGGTTGTTCAATGGATGGTGGTAATTCTGAGTAGAGCTCTAATGGTTCTGGTGGTGGGTAGCGTGGTTTCTTGTATGATTTTATTCTATCCAGAGCTGCTACCATTTGGATTGTGTCAGGGTATACTAATCGGTTATCACAGATTTCAGACAAGGCATTTTCAAGAGCGTCATTACGGATAATAGCAGATAAATTATCCTGCACAATAGAGTCGACAACGTCTATGGAAAAGGTATCTTCTAAATGAGCGGGTTTCTTAACAACCTTGGACATGTCGTATTCTAAAGTTTCGTTATGCAGCCTTAAAATGATTTTTCCTTTTTCAACATCGATTAGTGCTCTTGCAGTTCTCATGAAAGGTCGTCCTAAGATTAAGGGCACCCTAGTGTCTTCTTCCATGTCAATTACAATAAAGTCAGCGGGGAACACAAAGGTTCCTACAGTAACAATCAAATCTTCTATTATTCCTTTTGGGAATACTAAAGATCTATCTGCTAATTGTAATTGAATAGAAGTTGGTTCGCATTTACCAATTTTAAGTTTGTTGAAAGTTGACAGTGGCATTAAATTGATACTAGCTCCTAGATCACATAACCCACTACCACAATCAACATTATCAATTGAACATGGAATAATTGGCAAACCTGGGTCTCCAAGTTTCGGAGGGAGACTCTTGAGAAGTACTGCTGACACTTCCTGTGTAAGGTGTACAGTTTCCACTTCCTGCAACGATCTTTTGTTGGTGATGATATCCTTCATGAACTTTGCGTATATTGGCATTTGTTTTAAAGCATCGGCAAAAGGAATATTGATCGTCAGTTTCTTGAAGTGAGAGAAACTTTCCAAACTGTTCATCTAAATTTTTCTTTCATTCTGTTTGGAAAAGGAAGTGGGGGAAGAATTTTTGTGAGAGGGGAAGGAGTAGATTCAGGAGACTCCTTCTCTCTTGGAATATTTTTGTAGGAGGAGGGGCTTCTTCAGCATCTTCTGTTCTTCTCTGAATTTTCTTGAGGTTCATGAGCTTGCTGCTCTTGATTATCAGTTCATCTCGGGGAGGAGATGAGTTGAGCGGCCTACCACTTCTTAACGTACTGCCTTGGCCTGTTCCCTTGGATTTGGATTTGGCTGACTAGGGAAGGCACCAGGTGGCCTTTGTGCAAGCTGGACTGATTTGTTCCAACTGTGGTTGGTTGTTGTATCTGGGCTTCAACCCTTCTGTTAGTGGCTTCTTGATCCACGAGTCGGGTATGAGTCGTAGTCATGAATCCTTTCATTAAGTTCCTGAATTCCTCATTTGGATCAGAAGAGGTTGACGATGGTTGTTGTTGTTGCTGGAAACCTGGAGGGGCACCTTGTGCTCGATAACCTATATTAGAATTTGGTTGGGGTCTGTTCCCCTGATAGGTATTTGAATTGTTGTTCTGACCTCCTTGGTTTTGATCATTATTCTTCCATGAGAAATTCGGGTGATTTCTCCATGGATAGTTGTTGTTGAAGTTGTTGTTGTAGGAATTACCGGGACGGTTTCCTATGAAGTTTGCATCCTCGTACTGTCCTTTACCTTCGCACTGAGGGGTTTCATGAGGACCGGCGCATATGGCACATCCTTCTGTAGGTGGAACTGACGATGAACTTGTAGGTGGGGAAGCTATTGTTTTTACAATTTCGTTTTGTGATGTCGTTAGCTTTTCCACCATCTTTGTAAGGGACGAGATCTGAGCCGATAAATGATCTGTAGGCTCAACATGGAGTAGGCCTGCTGCTCGTGGCGTTCTTCCTTTGGATCTCGTCCACTGTCTCGTATTGCTCGTCATGGTTTCGAGAAGGTCCATTCCTTCTTTAGGAGATTTCATCATGAAACTCCCTCCTGCAGAGGAATTGACAAGTAGTCGGTTCCCATCATCCAGACCGTTGAAGAATGACAGGCAGAGGGATTGATCGTCAAGACCATGGTGGAACACTTCATAGCATATCTTTAAATCTGTCCCATGCGTCGTACAACGTTTCTCCCGGCTCCTGACAGAAAGTATTGATTTCACCGATCAATTGCCTCGTTCTACTGGTTGGGTAGTATTTGGCAAGGAATTTTTGGGCCATTTGAAGCCATGTGGTGATTGATCGGGAGGGAAGGCTTCGATACCACCTTTGCTGAATCCGACAACGAGTGAGGAAATAGTTGTAGACGGATTCTTTCTTTGACGTTGCCGGTTTGACTAAAGGAATTGCAGAAGTCTAGGAAGAGACTCAGATGATTTGGGGCTTCATCTGGGTTCGCTCCACTAAACTTGCCTAGATCCCGGACGGCGGTGATGTAGTGGGTTTTGAAAACCCATCGTCCGGCTTCTTCTGGTGTTAGGGGAGAACTAGCTGATGCTCTTCCTTCGGTATTCGGTTGGTGGTATCAGAGGAGCACGGTGTTCTGGTTGAATTGCATGGTCCATTTCATTTATAACTTCGTTATTGGCCATGGCTTGGTTTCTCAGGTTTCTTGTGCTTGTAATAAAGTACGCTCGGGTTCGGGGCTCGGACTGATTGGTGGAGAGCCTCGGGTTCGAGTATTTGGCATGCACAGAAGATAACTTGTGGTTTGTGAGAAACTGCAAATTAGTTAGTAAATAAAATAAGAAAGACAGAAATATTGGTTAGGCTGATAAACGTTAGAAGTTAGTATACTGGAAATTATAAGTTAGTAGTTAGACAATGGAAAGAAATGTTAAGGACAATGGAAATGAAATGTTAAGGACAATGGAAAGAAAGTTAAGGACAATGGAACGAAATGACAAGAAATTTAAAGTTAGTAGTTAGGACAATGGAAAGAAAGGACAATGGAACGAAATGACAATGGAACGAAATGACAATAATATTAAGATGTTAGAGTTAGATGTCCAAAGTCCGAAGTCAAATGTCCAAGTCAGGTCCGAAGTCCGATGTCCAATTCAGATGTCCAAGATTAACAATTTAATAGTATTAACAGATTATTACTATATAGCGAGTGAACTACCAGAAACTAGGGAAATTGATGGAATCAATCTCCCCGGCAACGGCGCCAAAAACTTGTTGGGATAAAACTACACTATAATATAGAATTATAACAAACTATAGGCAAGTGTACCTATTCGTAGTAGTAAAACAAGTGTCGTATCCACAAGGAGATTGTTCAATTATCCTAGTTTAGGTAGTTAAAAACTGTAAAAGGGGTTTAGCCGGAGGCAAGCTTGATTTGTTGTTGGATTATTAAAGAATAATAAAAACAGTAAAAACAGTTGTGAATTAAGTGGATGGTAAATGTGCTAAGGAAGGTGACATCGCCCAATTATAACTCAGATAATAATTATAATCCTAGTTTGCTCTTATTTGTCTGTTAAGAATTTTATCTTGTGGCCTTTCTAAATCATAGATAAGGACAGCTCTTAATTAATTCATTAAACTTCTTACAATCAGAAAAAGTCTAAAATCATTAATTAGCTTTAAGTGAGAATTTTTATAACAGCGATGGATTTTATCTGCTAATCAAGGATAATATCTAACGTTTGTCTCTCTTTGTGGTCTATTCTCTAATTTTACAAAATCATTGAAATTAGAGAAACCGTAAATGAGTAAAAATGATCAGTTCTTAAACATTTAATAATAGAGAGAGACAAAACAAATATTTATAAGCAAACTCGGTATTATAAATACGCTGAGTTATTTTGGGTTAAACACCCATCCTAAGCACAATTATGAGATTACTCAGACATTGACAGAAATAAAAACAGAGTAGAGACTGAAATATTCATTACTCAGGAACTGCCTGCGAATAACGGGTCTGCACTCGCCTGCCTCTTTTCTCTCTTTGTAAAATACTGCTTCTTGAGTGTTTGAGTACGTACGTGAATGTGGTGAAATGGTGAGAATAAATAAAAGATGGAGAATTGTGGTGCTACGGGAGGAATTAATTGGAAGAGAATGGAGTGTGGTGTTGTTTGATTTCTTCAGCCTGTGGACTTACGTAGTGTCTTTTTGCAGTATTGGTGCTGAGTTTATATAGAGAATTAGAAGAGGCAGATCCGTACGTGATTGAGCATTGATTGCTCTCATTGATTTAGTTCATTGATTGCAGGGGACAGAGAGCTGGATGCGTGAGAGATTTATGGTAGGCGGTGCGGGAGTAATAGATAACGGAATCAAGTTGAAGACGACGCGCGAAGAAGAAACTATAATCAGCCTGCATAACCGCCCATTAAGTGGCGGTTTGGTTCTTCACGTCCGCCTCCTTCACCGCCCATTAAGTGGCGGTCTCCTCTTGTTTGTCCGCCTGTACAACCGCAAGATAAGTGGCGGTTGTGTGTTCCTTGTCCGCCTCCTTCACCGCCCATTAAGAGGCGGTTGACTCAGCCTCGTCGCCCGGCGGTTGCTCGTTGTGTGACGTCCGCGACTTAGGGGGCGGTTGCACCAGTCCACCGCGTGACTCTCGCGTGCCTCTGTTTGACCGGCTCTACATTCTTCGTTATAAGTCCGTTTTCTGAGCCGTTTGCGTCTATGTGTTCGTCTCTTTATCTACTTTAGTCCCAGCTTGGTTTTCCTCATGTTAAACCAATAAATTGTGAGATAAACAATAAAACATAAACTAGAGGAAAACTAACCGAAGTGGAGAAATGAGCAAGAAAAGTGCTAATATTATATATGAAATACACCTATAAAACATGCTCATTTAGACACTTATCATTCCTTAGGTTGGAAACGTTATTACCGGATACCGTTCTCTTACGTTTACCTAATATTGGTTAACTAGCCTTTCATACGCATTCGAGGTTACCGGTATCGGTACGCAAACACCACAACAACAACAACAACGACTGTAAACTCGTTTCATGATTTATCTTATAACGTGGCAAACATACAGAAAAACATATTGGCATACAAGCCGGTGTAATCCGGTAGGACACAGGTTGCAAGAAAACCATACCGGTCACCAAGGTCCACTCTATTGTGTCCTCTTATGTCCTTCGAACAATTCTTGTATAACTGGTAACATTACAATTACTTTCATTAACATTGGGGTAACATGATTGCTTAACGTCTAGTGCGCCCATAGTTAACCCCGTCATCCCGTTATACTTAATTTTACTCTTATGATCTTAAGTTCACAACTCTCACATCAAACCTAACACTTCTTTACACATTTTAAGGCCTTTATCTGTCACCAACACAAGGCCTAAACATCACCTAAAACCATTACCATTCAATCCCCCATGATTAGAAGCCATTAAAACACATTTTGCAACATTTTTGCCCTGGTCTGGGACTTGGTCCGGACCCAAGGTTCCGAACCAATACTTGAATGTAGTCTCGGCTCTTTTTTCACTTGGTCCGGGTCTTGGTCCTGGACTAAGGACCCAAATGTGCTGAAACTAATGTTTGTAAGTGGTCCGGGTCTTGGTCCTGGACTAAGGACCCGGACCACTTACAAACATTAGTTTCGGCCATTTTAAGGGTGGTCCGGGACCTTATGCAAGGGCTAAGTCCCGGACCATGTTAATATGTTGTCAAAACATCATTTTTCAACCCCTAATCCAACCTTAAACCTTACCTAATCATTCCATAATCTTTCCACATGTTTCCTACATGTTTAAACACCTTAAAACAAGCACTAAACCTTCTTAAATCATCACCTACTTGTTACTCAATTTCTTACAACAATTCCAAACACTTATTACTTTCTCCTTAGACTTCTAAGTGGTATATTATGCCTACTACCTCAACTAACCAAAGTGTTGTCTCACAAACATTACCACTACTCCAAAAGCATTATTTCTCACAAACACCTCCATCACAGAACTCCATTTATTTACACAAGTTTACACTTAGACCTTCATAAGGCATTATTTTTCCTTTGTTTACCAAAACTTGAACAAGACTTACCACTTCACATAACATAACCTTGGTGTGTTTAAAACACCCATTTGATCTCTAAATCCTCCAAGACAATGCCCAAGGCACCTTAACACCAAAAACACCATAATTCACTTTCTTTCACCATCTTAACACTTAACAATTTCCTAGTACCTTCTAGGTCAAAATCTCATTACAACACATAAACTTCTTTGTTTATCAACTAAATTTTGCCATAGCTTCTCTTGTATATCTCACACCCAAACACTTAGGTTTTCACCTTTTGACAACCAAGAACACTTAATCACTTAAATACATTCCTTACACACAAACATATTGTTTTTCATCCTTTAACTATCCAAGACATTCATCTTCACAAGTAATGCTCTTTACACACACAACTAAACCTTTAACTACACTACATCACAATATAGTTTATATACTTAAATTGCTTGGCAATTAGGCCCTTAAATAGCATGGCTCTTAGTCCCTTAAATTGCATAAACCTTAAACACTGAATTTCTCACATTTAAATGCCTTCAACCTGCAATACACACAACAAGGCTCCCATGTATTTTTAGTCCACCTTGTGGATAGTTTCTAGCTCATTTCCCATTGGCTCTTTAGGTTATTTATTAAGCATTTTAAAGCTCAATTTTCCTAAGACACGTAAGACTTCATTAGGTAGTTCATTTACCTTTTTTTTCTTCAAAACCTCCTCACTTGATTTTCCATGTTCTTTCTTAATTGAAAACCGGCAATGAAGTTTGATCCCTTGTCAACATTCTAACCAACACATAAATAAGGTTAATGAGCATTAAGCATTAAACCTAAGCCCATGAATAAACCCTAGATTACAAGAAGTGTTTAAACACTAAATGGGATGTTTACCTTGGATTTGCAAGGGAACTTGATTAAATAGCAGAGAGGACTCCTCCTAGTCCTTTGAAGTTTGGAATGAAGCTAAACAAAAGCAAGAGAAGACACCATTACAAGGTGATTCTCGGCCAAGAAATAAAATGAGAGGAAATGCTAGTTTTCTTTGACTTTTATTCCTTAGAACCAAGAAGAACAACAAGGTGCAAGAAATGGAGCTTTTCCTCCATCAATGGAGATTCTCCATGGAATCAAACTTGAGCTCTTGAAGTTTTGAAAAGAGGGAAATGAAGGGCTTGGTCTAACTAGCACAAATATGCTCTTATAATTTGATTTGGAGCATGGAGGAGGATTTGGCAAGGAAATGAAGTTGGATAAGAGTGGTTGCTGTAGCATGAACGGTTTGGAGTTGGGAGAAACATGAGGAAGACGGTGGGAAAGAAAGGAAATGAAGAAAAGTGAGCTGAGAGGTAAAAGTGTGAGATATTTATGTTTATAAAGTAAATAGTCTTTTTACTTTATTTCTTTTTGTTCTCTTTAGTTGGATTACATGGGTGATGACTCACCCCCTTATAAAACGTCCCCCTTCAGTACATGGGGTATTAATAGGCTAGTTGACCATTTAACTAATCAAAGTTGACTAAAGCCTTAATTGAGCACTATTTGAGCACTATTCACAAATTAAGGCACATAATTGTGAAAATTTTGATTTCCCATTGGTTTAGGCTTCCTAATGTGATAATAAGTAGTACATGTGTTAATTAAAGAGTAATGATGGACATTTAGCCACTCAAAACTCATTTCCAAGACAATTTTTCAAAAATGTGCTTTAAGACTCCTTAAAGCACATTTTGTGTTTTAACTTGTTTTCACGCTTGGTTTTCTTTGGAAATTGATTTATCACGTCCATTAACATGTAAATAAGGTATAGGTATGACCTTTAGGTCTTATACAAGGTTACACCAAGTCTAGAGCAAGTATTTGCTTAAATTGACTTTATGGTGTTTTCTTGTGTTTTGTTTGGTTTAATTGTCTACCAATGTTTCTTAAGGACTTAATTAGCCTTATTAAATCATAATTGAATATTATTTAGTCTTGTTAGGCTCTTTGGGTCCTAACCAAGTTCACTCCAAGCTTAGAGCATGTTTTTGCTCAAACTGTGTTTATGGTACTTTATTGTTTTTACTATGGTTTAAATTGTTCACTGATGTTTCTAAGGCACTTTTTAGCCTTTAAATACCATAGTTTAACATTTAAACAACATATCAAGGTTTGGGGTATTTCAATCTACCCCCCTTAAAAGAACTTCGTCCTCGAAGTTTACACTTCTCACGCATTAATTGGATTTGAACACGGGGAGTACTTACAAAATAAAACTTCCATAATCAAAAATACTTTACATCACAACCTCGGACTTAACGGTCCGGGTATCATATCCACATTCATACCTAGCATAACATACTTACATGATAACCTCGGACTTAACGGTCCGGGTACCTTAACAACATTTGTACTTACATAACAACCCTTAGACTCTCAAGTCTGGGTAACATAACAGCATTTAGACACATAGGTCTGGGTAACAACAACTTTCGGAACTCAACCACATTAGGACTCAAGTTCAAAATAAAATTTATTACACATACCACACAACATGTCTTAGCATGTATAGCAACCAAAAATATCTTTTATGTACACTGTGATCCCGCAGATTCCTTGGGAGATCAAAATAATCACTTAATCTTTAACATATATACTTCCCATGTCACCGGTCCAAAGACAAAGGCTCATACGTCCTCGGGTCGTGAGCAAATACTACAAAAAATATTCTTTGTGAGGTTAAGTAAGAGAACTTTCATTATGTAAAGTATCTATCAAACATTTTGGAAATACCAATTCAAAATCCTTTTGAAAACGCATACAACTCCAAGTCCAACTTATGCTCTTTGTTTCTTTTTCTTAGCGTGGTTATTTGTGACCACTTATAGGGAGCTTCAAGAATAGTCCAACCCCGATGTGATCAGCATCAGTGTTGAACTATCCTTCCACCCCAATTTGTGTTCGGCTTCCCTTGATCACATGCAAATCAAGTTCCACCTCCCACTTTATTTTCAAGCATCAAATAATACACCATTTCCAATTTTCTATCTTTTTTTGTCAATCTAGTCATAATCATTACATCTCCAAAGGATAGAACTCCGTCTATCAGTTATCTCCATTCACTTTAATCCAGTTACCTAGGGAATCTTATTCTCACTAGGTTCTATGTCGGTTCCATACCCTTTCATGAATCACTATATTACATATATACATATATTTTATCAAAATACAACACACGATTTTACATTTATATACTGTCGGGGTTTTTGTTCCCCCAGGAGTTTCTTTTACTCCCTAATACTTGTACTAACACATAACAACTAAGTAGTCACACTTATCACAATGGTATTTCGCATCTTCTATGCAAAATTACCATAATTAAACCTTGAATGAATGCATATGTTTATGTAACGCACGCACCAATCATCCAAACAAATTATTTTGTGTTATGCATAACATAGTTCATGTACACTTGTACGGTAAAACACACTAAGCGGTTTTACGCTCTACCCCCCTTAAAAGGGATTACACCCACGTAATCAATCACTAAACATTGGCTTAAAATGTTCTGCCGTCGTGAAGTGTTTTAACTTCCACGCGGTCTGTTATACAATGCGTTCTGGTTAGAGGATTTTAACTATATTGGCGGTTTAGTCCCTAAACCAAGAATTCTCATTGGATTTTATTTAACTCATAACCGGTTTTGGTCCTGGCCTGTGAGGCTTCTAGGCATTGATAATTAGCCATTTATTTGTATTCACAATGCATATTCGGTATCTGAAGCATGGGTTCACAGGCCTCTACTGCAGAACTCTGATAACTTAGAGTTTAGTTAGCCCCATTCGTTATTGTTACTGTATTGTACATCTCCCATTTATCACATTTATCTTGGTAATAATGGTTTCTCAACCGAGGCGTGGTATCTCTTACTGTGAGCGAATTCGGTGAGTTACAAACATTCTATCCACTTCCCTAATAATTTACTGTGTATACTGCTATGTATTTCACAATGATTGGCTTGATTCCTTCCGACTTACCGTCGGTTAAGGTTGAGCTACTACCTAATGTGTAGCGCTCTCTCGGTTATTTCCAACACTTGAGGTATATTTCATACCGATATTTGGTATTTAGTGCTACTTTAGCCACTTATTGCTAATCACACCTTCATATTTGGTTTTGTACAAGTATTCTTTCATTGGTACGACCTTGCATTTCCTACGCATCGGTCATTATAGCGTTATAAGTCCCTTTCTACTTCCACCACAATTAACATTTCCCCATATCCTAGCTATCCCACTCAATCATTACTGCACAAGTGCAATACCAAAACACTCAGTCATACAGAGTGCAATAGGAATGAACACTATGTTTCACTAAGATCCTTATGTCATAATATTGGCTTATTACCTAGTTTATTTGTGATCACTTAATGTTGTTTCTCCACTGAGTCTAACTCATAACTCTGCTTTTTGCCATACTATCATTTAACAATACTTATACAACGGTCGCTTACTACGCACCGTGCTATTTATAACACTGACTTACATGGCATCCACTGTCCTATTAGCTTCCGCTCATATACTTTCATCCTTGGTATTCTAGTTCATCCTTCATTTGGAGACTACTGAATACACATATTTTTTCGATATTTATGCTCCTGAGGTTGCTCACTCGGTGCTTCACATTATACTACATGCCACTAAACTCACTGTCTCCCGCAATAACAACATAGTCAATCCTTAACATATTCTCTTGAACTTGGTTCACACAACTACCGCTCCCGCGTTTCCAATATCGAGAGGATCCCACGCTTAGTGCAGTGGTTCATTCTCCACTCTATTCACTTATACAACATAAACTTCTACAATCAATCAACTTACATAACATATTTGTTCATGGCTTATAAGCCTTATTGCCTCGAGCTCTGCTCATTGTAGGCTGTCCACACACATTTACTTCTCTGTACAACGTTACATGATTTTGGAGGTTGTATTGGGCTCCATGACAAGGTCGTTGCATCACGCTTCCTTTCATGGGATGCCCCTTAGGAATGTCAGTCAGCCTCCTGATGACTGAAGTTTTAAACTGAGTGTAAGTTTCAACTCTTGTGCTTAATCACTACATTTTATTCAACTTCAGTTGACCAAAACACCCTTCAAGGACAGCTCCTGGGTGTTACTAAGTTATGCCATCACATCTGGCTTGCACTTATTGGTATGTTTAGTGAACTACGCCGTTTTGCGTTCTCTGCTGGGTTTACTATCCTCTTCTGTGAAGATCGGTATTCCCTGGTAGTCTAGGTGATCATTCCGGGAGTTTCATCCTGTTTGTTACTCATTAACTTGTCCATATTAGGCATCTGCCTTGCCATGTATAGGTTGGGTCACCGTTCCAGCTATCATGTTTATCCCTGAGGATTCTTAAGACATATGCAATGTCTTTACATAACAGTCAGTGCACTGCGTACTTCATGACTCTTAAACATTTCCTTGAAATAAATTCACTAATTCCTTTAGTCTTGTTAACTTTACTGAGTTCTTTTACTCTAACCATTCATGGTAATTCATTGCTCTTGTTTGACCTTACTGCGGACCGTAGTATGGGGTCGACTACTTCCTGTGTTCTCGACTCTACTCGTATACATATGTGGGGTACCATATTGATACATTGCTACTTACCCGACTAACCCATGAATAAGTCTATCAGGCCCACAAGCTCCCATCAGAGTGTGGTCATCCCACATTTCATTTTCGTACACTCGTAGTGTCTGTCACACGCCTAGGTGAAGTATTCTGCTGTCAACTCCCTTATATCATCCTATGATAATATGCATTCCGTGCTTCCCGAACTTAATCAAGGGAAATTCTATCCACTGTTGTATTACTATGAACTCAATCCATTCCCTCGGGTTAACCTATTCCCGTCCGGTTGTCCAAAGGTGAACTGGTTGTAACTTATCTATTGGGTGGCACTGAGGCCGGTGTAGGTCCTCTGATTTGGTTTAAAAGAAGATTAGAAATAAGTATAGGTTTAAAAGAATATTTTGGTTTTTGAAAAAAAAGGGGTTTGAAATAAATCTATGTTTGAAAGAAGAATTCTTGTGGTATTACAATGTCTTCTTGCCTTAACCAAGTCTAGTTTCTTGCTGACTGGTGTATTTCCAATTGCAGAGGTTAGGCTGTTAAGCCTTTCCAAGGTTATGATAATCTCACTTAACTGCGTGGTACTTTACCAGGTACCTTGTAGTTGTTAAAAATTTTCCCGAACAGACGGCAAGTGCGCTATGCTAACTGGCTATCGGTTGGCCGGTGCTTTCTTTTTCTTTCAAGGCATGATAGCCTGCGGCTCGTTGGCCAGTGCTTTCTTTTTCTTTCAAGGCATGATAGCCTGCGGCTCGTTGGCCGGTGCTTTCTTTTTCTTACAAGGCATGATAGCCTGCGGCTCGTTGGCCGGTGCTTTCTTTTTCTTTCAAAAAATAATACCTCTTTATTGAAGAATCATAAATTTTTATACATAGAATTTTTTTAGACATTCTCCATGCCAAGAATGCGGCAATTCGTACCCCTCACCATTTTTTAGGCGGTATGAAGCTCGTCCCGTCTTCTGGTGTATGATGTATGGTCCTTCCCATTGAGGTTCCAGCTTTTTAGGCTGCTTAACTTCTCGGAGGACTAAGTCTCCTAGGGCGAAACTTCGTTCTTTTATCCTTTGGTTGAAATATCGCTCTACCTTGGATTTATCTTTCGCCATCCTTACTGCGGCGGCCATCCTAGTTTCTTCGAGGAGATCTAGGTGGTTCTGTACTCCTTGATTGCTGACCTCTTCGTCATATGATTCCCATCTTATGGATGGCACCACAATTTCCGCCGGAATGACGGATTCCAAACCATATGTCAGCCTGTAGGGCGTCTCTCCTGTCGGCCCCTTTTCCGTCGTTCTGTACGAACAGAGGACCTGGGGCAACAATTCTGCCCACTTTCCTTTTTTCTCATCGAGTTTCTTCTTTATTGCCCTTACTATCTGCCCATTCACATTCTCAACCTGCCCATTTGCTTGAGGGTGCGCTACTGATGCAAATCTTAAGTCGATCTTCCATTCCTCACAGAATTCTTGGAAGCTTTCGCAATTGAACTGCGCTCCGTTATCAGTTATTATTGCCTTTGGTATGCCAAACCTGCATAACACATATTTCCAGATGAATTCTTATGACTTTCTAGCTGTGATGGAGATAATGGGCATTCCCTCGACCCACTTTGTGAAGTAGTCGATGGCAACGTACATGAATTTGAATCTCCCTGGAGAAGCTTCCGGAAATGGCCCCACAATGTCCAACCCCCACTTAGCAAAGGGAACTGGACAGAGAATAGATTTTTGCTTTGCCGGAGGAGTGTGTATCTTGTTTCCATGCTCCTGACACTTGTGACATTTTCGTATATACTCTTTGCAATGTTCCATCATTTTCGGCCAAAATTATCCGAGTCTCAAGATTTTGTGAGTTGTGGTTCTTTCTCCCTCTTGGTGATTTCCACAAAGCCCATCATGTATCTCTCTTATCAACTCTGCTCCTTCAGTTATGGTAACACACTTCAGTGCTGGTCTTACGAAAGATCGCTTATACAGCTGGTTATCCTCAATGAAAAATGACGCGGCCCGCCTTTTTATTATCCTGGCTTCCTTTTCTTCTTCCGGCAACTTTCCTTGCCGTATGTAATCTATGATTGGAGTCATCCAGGATTCTTCTTTATCACTTGACTCTACTGCCAACACCTGAGTTCCATCTATGCTTGGTGAAGTCCTGATTTCTAGCCATATCTCATTGGGTACCCTTTCGGCCATAGTTGCCAACTTTGCTAAGGCGTCAGCTTCGACATTCTCCTCGCGAGGAAGGTGTTTTAGTTCGCATCTTTGGAAATTTGCTTTTAGCTCCTGGACCTTGAGCAAGTATCTCCATAGTTTTTTCCTCTTTGACTTCATAGATGTTGTCGTTTTGTCTTGCCACCAGCATAGAGTCCGAATATATTTCTAACTCTGTTAAAAATAGGTTATACTTTCATGAGTTTTATTTCAGACAGGATTTTATAAGAATAAAAGAATAGAGAAGGTATCTTTCTATGGAACCTGTCGCCCCGAGGGCTGTAGCTACTTCCAAACCCCGGATAAGGGCTTCGTATTCGGCTTCATTATTGGTAACATCAAAGTCCAGCCGGAAGGCATAATTCAAGCTTTGCCCATTCGGCGCTTGTACTACTATTCCAGCTCCTGCCCCACTTTTGCATCGGGCTCCGTCGACCAAGATGACATATGGACTCTGAGTCCGCTTCTCCTCTTTTGCAAAGTTTGTTTCTGTTATGAAGTCTGCCAAGGCTTGGGCCTTAATCGCCGTTCTGGGCAAGAAGTGAATTTCATACTGTGTCAGCTCTACCGTCCAGCTTACCATCAGGCCGGAGGCATTTGGATTGTTCGCAATTTGTTTGAGCGGCCAATTGGTCCTGACAAATATTCGATGCGACTGAAAATAGGGTCGTAATTTTCTTGACGCCACCACCAGTGCAAATAAGATTTTCTCTATGTTAGTATACTGTCCTTCTGTTGGGCTCAAGATTTTGCCCATATAATAGACTGGTATCTCCCTTTTCTTTTCCATGATTAAGACAACTGCAACTGCCCAATCTGTTGCGGACAAGTAAAGATAGAGATCCCGTCCTGGGGCAGGTACACCCAATTTAGGCAGATCCCGAAGCATTTCCTTGATCTTTTCAAATGCATCTATACACTTTTGTCCCCACTGGAATTTGCTGTTCTTCCTTAGAATATTGAAGAATGGGATTGATTTTTCCTGAAGTTTAGAACAAAACCTACTTAAAGCTGTGAGCCTCCCATTCAGGGCTTGGACATCTTTGATATTTCTTGGAGGAGAAAGGTTGAGGATTGCCTGACTTTTTCTGGATCGACTTCAATACCTCGTTGTCCAACAATGAAACCAAGAACCTCCCTTTGGTTACACCAAACACACATTTCTCCGGGTTCAGTTTGATTTGGTATTTGTCCAAGGTGTCGAATGTTTCTTCTTCTAAATCCTTCATGTGTTGTTCTTTTGATGGACTTTTTACAACTATATCATCAACGTAAGCTTCCACATTCCGGGCAATTTGTTGACAAAATACCTTGTCAATCATTCGCTGAAAGGTGGCCCCTGCATTCTTCAGGCCAAAAGGCATTACTTTATAACAGAATGTTCCGGCTGATGTAATAAAGGACGTCTTTTCCGAATCATCTTCTTTCATTTTTTTTGGTTATAGCCGGAGAAAGCGTCTAGAAAACTTAACACAGAACTCTGGGCAGTTGAAACCACCAATCTATCTATTGATGGTAGGGGTAGAAATCTTTAGGACATGCCTTATTTTAATCTGTGAAATCCACACACATTCTCCATTTTCCGTTTGCTTTTTTCACCATGACGACATTAGCCAGCCATCGTGGGTATGCAACCTCCCTGATGAATCCGGCTTTGAGGAGTTTTTGGACCTCTGTTCGTGCGGCCAAATCTCGTTCTTCCCCTATTACCCTTTTTCTTTACCTGACCTCCGGATGCTTAGGGTCTACTACCCTGAGCTCATGCCGGATAACGCTTGGGTCTATACCAGGCATCTCGTCCGTGCTCCAAGCGAATGTTGCCCTTCTTTTTTCCAGGAACCTCATTAAGTGAGTCTGTTCTCCACTATCAAACGCAGTTCCTATTTTAAAAAATTTAGAAGGGTCAGATTTTAAATGTACCTCTCTGGGGGAGTCTTGAGTTGTTTGATTCTCTTTTTCTTGCCTTGGCTCCGGGAAGAAGGTAATTTTCCCTTAAACTCTTTTTGTGACCCCACAGTTTTGACTACCTCCTCGCTAGGAAGACTGTCCATAATGCGAACTTCACACAACCGGGCCATCTTTTGACTTCCCCTTATTGTAACCACCTTTCCGCTTGTGGTTAAATACTTCAATTTCAAGTGATAAGTACTGTGTATGGCTTTAAAAGCATTGATTCCTGGCCTTCCGAGATACATGTTATATCCGGACAGACCTGGTACAATAAAAGCTGTGAGCTTCTCTGTTCGCCTTTCATCGTTTTGACCGAGGGTCATAGTGAAATCTATACTGCCGGTAGATGTGGTAGAAACTCCCCCTACAAACCCTCCTAGAACCGCCGAATATGGCTTAATCCGGTCTCAGGTACCTCTAATTTTTTAACCACTTCAGCTGAGATAACGTTTGCTCCGGCTCCACTATCAATCAGGATCCCTTCCATCATTCGATCATTTACTTGCGCACGAATGACAAGTGGATCATTGTGTGGATACAGCACTTCATCTTCATCTTCGTCGGAGAAGAAAATCGGAGGAAAGCCTCCTTTTTGGCAATCTTCCTTTTCGGGAGTTCCTGATGTACTTGGTGAATGTGCCTTTTCCTTTCATTAGGGGTTAGTGGTCCTACCTCCGAAAATAGCCCTGTGAGTTTCTTAGAGAAAGTTTTGTTAGCCTTCTTTCTTTCTTCTTCTTTTTTATTTTTGAGAAAGGGTTTTGCTGTAAACAAAAATGCGAAAAATGAAAGTTCTACTCTTCTTATTTCATGGCACGATTTTTTAAACAATTCAATCCTATATGCTTGATTTTTGGAAAAACAACCTATAACCAGCCTTACTTCCTAGAGGCCCTTTTCCGAATGGAAAGAGAAGAAACCTTACTTTCCTTACAGACCTGTTATCATACCCACCGATTTTCCAGGGTTTAGCCTGGGATGGACTTCTTCCTCCTGCCGTCCCTGTGACACATTCTGGGCGCTGCCCTGCTGACCGCCATACTCTCTTTGCGCTCCGGCTTGTTGCTTTCCCTTCTTCTTATTCTCTTCAATGACTCGGAGCTCTTTGGCCAGAGTGGCACAGTTTACGGTTCGATGGCTGCGGTTCCCATGGTATTCACAGAATGCAACTGGAATTTCTCCCTGTGGCGGCTTCTTCTTGGCTGAGGGAGGTATCCATCCCTTACTGCACAGCGTACTTTCCTGGGTCGATGTAGACAACAGTCCTTGCTCCCTGATGTTGCGGCCCCTGAGAGGAGGATCCGGCAGTTGATTTGTAATAATACGGCTTGTATCTTGATCCTCCTCTTCCGGCACCTCCACCTTGTCCTTCCTTTTTTCTGATGCTGTTGTATTTTTGAAGCTATCTGCTAGCTCCTTAGCCTTGT
Source organism: Limonium bicolor (assembly GCA_023374045.1). Classification (NCBI taxonomy): domain Eukaryota; kingdom Viridiplantae; phylum Streptophyta; class Magnoliopsida; order Caryophyllales; family Plumbaginaceae; genus Limonium; species Limonium bicolor. Next base: position 476,416,527 of record CM041776.1, read on the forward strand.
TCTCTGCTATCTCAGATTTCAAAAAATCATGGATCATTTCAGCTAATTCCCCATGAGTTTTTGGCGCTTTCGTCGCAATCTTTCCAGCAAGTCGAGGTTGGGCCAAGCCATTTCCAAAGGCCTTAATCAAGATCTTTTCATCGATATCGTCGATTTCTGCGACCTTCTTATGGAAGCGCTCGCTGTACTCCTTCACGGTTTCTCCTTTTCGCTGCTTAACGTCCATCAATTCTATTGTTTCTTTTTTAACCCTCTTACTCGCAGCGAAGTATTGCTGGAATTCTTCGGTCAGCTGTTTGAAGCTCGTGATGGACTGTGGCGGTCTCGTGGAGATCCATCCCAACGCTCTCTTCGAAAGCGTTCCGGGGAATAAATTGCAGAGAGCGAGGGAGCTGATCCCCTGAGTGTTCATGGCAAACATGAACTTCTTAATATGTTGGGCGGGGTCTCCAGTCCCATCATATTTCTCAACCGCCGGAGCAACGAAATGCGGCGGAGTTTTGCTTTTCTTATCCGTTCTGAGAAGGGGTACAAGCTCATGTCTATCTGGTCATCTTCTTCCATTTCTTCTTCACTGATGATTGAATTACGCTTCCTATCCTTACTTTCCTCGCCGTTGCTGCCTCTGGAATCCTTATTTCTCAGCTGCTCTATGGCCTCAGTCATTTCATCCCATTTTTTCTGATACTCCTCGTCCTTTGCATTAGTTCCTGTTGCAGAGTTTCGTTTCCCTCTACAATTTTTTCGTCAATGGATCTGACTAATCCCTTAGCATGTCTTGAGATCTTTTTTGGAGATGGCCTCTGGCATCTCCAATTCATTTCTTCTTCAGAACGATTGTTATCCTCGGTAGCGTTCTTCGGTGTTTTCTTTGATCTTGGAGCCATTTCTCGTATTCAGATCCTGCAAAAAATGTCATTAGTTGTTTCAGGATTTCCACTACAAATCGTTACAGATTACTTCCCTGTCTCTAGGTGGTCTCGTGGTTGCTTCTTGCCGTTCGATTCCCACAGACGGCGCCAAATGAAACAGTATATGCTATCCTAATACAATCCGATCTGATCCTCTATTCTACGTTACCTGGTCTCGATTACAAATTTCACAAGAGTAGAGAGAGAGAGAGAGCCTTAGTTAGAATCGAGTGTAAGTTTGATTGCCAAATGTAGCGTGTTTTATTTCATGGGGGTACATCCCTATTTATAGTATTTTGGGCCTTGGTTCCATGGTGCCAGCCTGTATTTTACATGTATAAGTACAGTTTTACCCTCTTAGTATCTTTGGCTGACCACAGGCGGTCGGTCGTACGGTATTTTGCCTTGTCCAAGTCCTATTTTCATCCGGCTGGAGACGGCCGGATGCCCTATGTGCTTCTACTTCCATCCGGCTGAAGCGGCCGGATGCTCTATGCAACTTTATTCTCATCCGGCTAGGCCGGCCGGATGCTCTCCGTGTCTTGTTTTGACTTGGCACCATTTCTTCCCTTCTCAGTAATTGTGACAATTTATGAGGTAATGATGAGATTAGCGGATGGGGTGTTACAAAAATGGTATCAGAGCGAAGTATCACTCTGATGACTGGAAATACCGAGCTTAGGGAATACCGAGTTAGGAATTAGAAAGTTAGGGCTAAGGGTTAAGCGATAGCGTGAGAGATGCGCTAGTTAGGAACTTCCGGTATGATCTGGATGCCTACAATACCAAACCCGCCCTCCACAACCCCCGTATTAAAAGCTCGGGAAAGAACTCTAGAGAGATGGAAAACCAGGTCTAGCAGTTGTTAAATATCTCTATAAGAACCAAAACCTGTCATACGGTAGATTCCAAGAAGCAGAAATCCCAGAGACGGTTCCCGTCCGAATGGCAATAGCCGCACTTAATGACGGGAGATCAAGAAATCCTAATCCAAGGAGATTGGAATCTGCTGAAGCATGGGGCGACATGCTTAGCAGTCGCGAGAACCCGGCTGGCCAAGCAACGGCAAGAAGGAAAGCACCAACCGTGCAACGAGGCGGAAGAGATGAAGTAACGAAAACCAGGACACAAGTCTACGGACTGCCATAGTTAAGTAATACCACCAACGGTATACTAACCGACTAAGAGACTAGTCAAGAGTAGGTACACCCACCCTACCACACCTAAAAAGGTTGTTATACCTAGCCGACATAGCTTAGACAGCTACGAGCACCTCTACGGGACATACCCGAATAGGACTACAGAAGTAGTGCCTAAATAAAATAAGTTTCGATAACCACGGTAAATGTGTGGGAACGAGCACCAAAAAAAAACGACCCAGGACTGGATAAGTAGGGGACTCCGAGAATGGAGAAGCACCTAAATGGATGATAGTCATGTCAAGATGAATAAGAAGCAGCTCTAAAGAGTAGTTACCCAACTAAAGGATCAAAGGAAGAGTCGACAAGGCTACCGAATACAAACGGGAACAATACCGTGACTAGTACGAGTTAACCCAAAAACCGCCTGTATTGCGCACTTGCCATGACAAGTGCAGTAATGACGGAACTATTAAGAGGAACCTTAACAAGCGAAAAGTACTTAGCAAAGTACGAAGATGGTGAAAGAAGCCAGTATAGCACCACAAACCCTAAGAATTTTGAAACAAAACCTTCGAAAGGCCTGACGATCTAACCATTGGATTAAGAACATACCAGTCGGCGAGAAGCTAGGCTTAGTAAGAAGCAACCGGCATTGAAAAGCCATGAAGATCTTACTTTCAAAACCCAAATTTTTCTTTCAAGACTCAATTTTCCTAAAACCCCCAAATTTTGAAACCAAAACAGAAGAACCACGGTAAGTTATCATAGGAGGATATAAGAGGAGTTGGTAACAGAATACTTCGCCTAGGCGTGTGATCGACACTACAAGTGTACAAAAACGAGACGTGGGACAACCGCACTCTGAAGGATCTTACGGGCCTGACAGACCATTTTATGAGTTAGTCGGGTAAGTGGTAATGTATCAATAAGATACCCCATGTATGTATACAAGTAGTGTACGAAGCACGGGAAGCAGTAAACTCCGTACTACAGACCATAAGAGAAGTTTAAACCAAGACAATTGGATACCTCGAACGATCGAAGAACCTAGATAAGCTTGAAAGCTAAAGGAGTCAAGAACCCACTCCAAGAGGATGATTAGGAGTCAAGAGTGTGAGAAGCACTAACAATGGAGTAAAGACATTGGATAGGCCTCAAGGAAACCTTGAAGCAAACACATGATAACTGGAATGAATACCCAGCGTAAACAATATGGCGAATGCCTAAAATGAACACGTCAATGTTCGATGATTGGGATAGAATTCCCACAGTATACCTCACTGAAGAGAATAATGACCGGACCAAGAAGGTAGAGGAGAACGAATCCACGATCTACCCAAGAATGGGAGACGTTGTAACCCTAAACGGGATAGTTCGAAATACATAACCGCAAGGTGGAGTAAGAAACTGAACATACCTCAAGTACCAGCCAAATGTAATGGTGCAACTCAGTAACACCCAGGAGCAATCCGTTAAGGGTGCCGGAGTCAACAGTAGTTGGACAAGATACCGTGTTGTGAACACAAGTGTAAAGCGAACACTCGGGTAGAACCCCGAAGGGATCCCACTTAACAAGGGAACACCGTAAATTGCCAAAAGGCACAGATTAATGTCGAGATACTTAAAAGGGCCTTCCATGTACGGAAGCGTGATGAAACGACCTTATCATAGGACCCAGTACTACCTCCAAACCATTTAATGGTATAGAGAAGAAGAAACTTGTATAAGCAGCCCGCAAAGAGCATGGCTCGAGGCAATGTGGCTTGTAAGCCAGAAAACCAACTACAATACGTAGATCCAAACGTGGTAAAACCTATGCATAAAAGCATAAGAGGAACCGTGGGGAATGAACCACTACCTTACAGTGGGGATACCCCTCATTAATGTGGGGCCTATGGAGCGGCAATTGCGTGAACCCTCTAGAGAAAGGCTACCACCTGAGATGTAATGTGAAACCACTAAAGCGGTGTAATGGAACTTGAGCTTGTGTTTATAGCCAAGGAGTAATGTGAACAGAAATAGTATGTAGAAAGGAAGCATTGACAACAAAGGTTGAAACCGAGAGAGTACCGGTTAAGTAACAAACACAGTATGTGTGCGATATGAATTGCAGAGTAAATAATGCGCAAGGAGCGCAGAGAGATTTAAAAGAGTAGTGTATTCTTTTGAGCCAAGTGAATGGCAAGCCATAGTATAAATGGCGGGAATACATAAGCGGAAGCTAAAGTAGTAGCGGATGCCATGTAAGCAAATGTTGTTTAATGAGTAAGAACATGGTACGCAGCAAGCGACCATTGTAAGAGTATAGCCAGATAATGATAAAGGATGGAAGACAGACCGGGCAACAAGGAAACAATGTTCATTCCTATTGCGATCACATAAGAGATTTACTGCCAAGGGTTTACGCTTCTGCACTCTGTAGGACTGAGTGTTTTGGTATTGCACTTGTGCAGTAATGATCTAGTGGGATAGCCAGGAATATGGGAAATGTCAATTGTGGTAAATCCTCCCTTTCGCGAACGAACATGGCGTAAGCCTGTTGAGCGGAAACCTAAAGACATAACCGTGCGGCCATCGGCCAAAGATGCATGAAGAACGTAGGTCATAACCCACAGGTCCCAGGACCGAGGCATAGTAAATGCAGGGTAGTATGAATGAAGGAATTCTTGTACAGAAACAAGTAAACAAACATAATTCAGAAGCCACTATTAATTTAGGAAGCACTGCATACTAAGTAGTAGCTTGACCTCAACCGACAGTGAGTTGGAAAAAGCAAGTGAATAATCACGAAGGTATGTAGCGGTATATGAAATAGATTTCCATAGAACTGGATAGAAAATCTATAATTTCTCGAATTCGCATACGGTAAGAGATACCACGCGACGATGGAGAAACCTTATTCCCAAGATAAAGGGATAACAAGGTAATGTGTAACTCATTAAGAGTAACCAAAAGGGCAAATCAAGCTTTAAGTTATCAACTCACGCAGCAGAAGCTAGTGGGCCGTAATTCAAAGGTTAAGAATACCTGGCAAATGCTATTAAATGGCTAATCATGAGTGCCTTGAAGCCTTAGAGGCTAGAACCGAACACGGTTATGAGTTATTAACTGCATCGAAGTTAAAACACTTCATGATGCCCAAGTTAGTGAACCAATGTTCAGTGATAACATATGGTCGATTACGCGGGCGTAACCCCTTTTAAGGGGGGTAGGGCGAAAAACCGCTTAGAGTATGTTTTACATATAAATGCATAAACTACTATATGCATTGCACAAAAGAAATTGTTTTAATGATTGGAACTCATATTACATAAACATGTGTACCCATTCATTGTGTGATTATGGTTATTGCGCATGAGAAGATGCGAGTAACGTGTATATAATAATTATAAAAAGGGGAGTAGAGAAACTCCTGGGGAGTGAGAATCCCCATAGTAATGTCTATTGAGATTAGACATGAGTGATGATGAGTGAGAATCGGTATGAAACCGATGTGTAACCTAGTAGGAAGTGAGCTTCCCTAGGTGATTGTATTGAGAATGATTGATGGAGTGAGTTCCATCCTTTAGAGTTGTATGATATATTTTCTAATTGAGTAACAATTTGAGGAAATGAGCCCATGAGTTGCTTAGGTAAAGCAAGTGAAGTAAATAGAGAACAATGGATGACTTAAGTTCCATAACTAAGAGATAAATTGAAATGAATTGTGTTGTGATTATGACTAGAAAGAGTAAAAGATACAAAACGAAAATGTTTGACTATCTGATTGTTTGAAACTGACGTGGGAGGTGGAACTTGGTCTGCTAGCGATCAAGGGAAACCGAACACAAATTGGGGTGGAAAGATAGTCCAACACTGATGCTGATCACATCAGGGTTGGATGATTCTTGAAGCTCCCCATAAGTGGTCACAAGTAATCACGCTAAGAAAAGATGCAGCCACCAAAATCGGACTTGGAGTTGTGTGGTGTTTTCTAAAAGAAATATTCAAACGGAATTTACAAAAAGGATTTTCTTCAAGTATGAAGATGGAAATGAAAACTAGTTTTTAAACCGCTATCACCCGCCGATGGCTACGGCCTTAAGTCTTTGTGACTGGTAGAACGGTGGGCGTGTATTAGTTTTGAAACCTTTACACCGTACGTGCGGCGGTCCTAAGTGACCGGTTGGGGCGGTGGCAAGGTGTGATTTTTTTTCCAAAGGCAGCGGGATGGGAAGAGTACCCTGAGAATGTCCTGTGTTGAGAGAGTCAACCAGAGTGCCTGAGAATATTTGATCAGAACCGAAGGGACCGTGGGCCAGAGAGAGTAAGTGCCCATTTGTCATGAAACGGCCGTGGACCGGAGAGTGTAAGTGTCCAACGTGACCGGTACCTGAGGGATCAGCAGTGTATTACTCAATATGCATTCGAGGACTGTAGTGCCTTCTTGTCTTCGGACCGATTCCATGGAGAGAATACAAAAGAGTATTTTTATTGCTATACATGCTGTGATATTTGTGTGGTATGTGTAGCGTGTACAGAGACAGACCTGTGAGTCTGTAAGGTCGTATAGAGATTACGACCTTTGCATAGAGTACCTATGTGAGCAACGATATTAGATTCACCAACTTTGAGGGCAAAGTTCTTTAAGGGGGGTAGATTTTAATACCCCGGACTTAAAAGTGGTGATTAAATTATTCTAATATGATTATTAAAGGCCTAAGGGTGCCTAGAGAGTATTGGTAAAGAGAATAAAACCAAAAGAAAAGAGAAAATGCGTAAAACGCAAAAAAACGCTAAAACACGCATTAAATGAGTGTGGGAGGTATATGACCTCGTTAGGGTCCGAGATGGATTCCTAAGGCTTAGTTAGGCCTAATTAGTATGCGGGAATGATTCCCGAAGAAAACGGATCCAAATAATGGATTAAAACGCTAACGGAGTTTTAAAGCACGTTTTTCGAGAAAATCCAAAAACGTGACCTTGAGTGGTCAAACAGACCCGTAAAAATTATAGCTGACTATATAACTATAATTAAGTATTAATGGAAGCTTAAGAACCATTAAAATCAAAGAAACGAGAAAAATCCGAAAAACAGGCCCGGTTAGTGAATAGTGCCAAAACCGGGTAATTAAACGAGCGTTTTCTGTAAAAGATGAAAAATGCCCCAGCATGTGTACATTTTGGGGGCCGATTTTTACTAATTAAATCAGCCTTCCCCCTCTCTAATACTAGCTACTAAATAAAGGAAGAAAAGAAAAGGAAAGGAAAAGTAAAAAGCAAAAAGGGGATAAAGCACTCATCTCCCTTTCTCTCCTCCCATTTCCTTTCTTCTTCCTCCTCTCCCCTCTTCCACTGTTTTTTCTCCTCCCTCTCTGTTGCTGAACGTAAATGAAGCTCATTCATGGCTTCCTCACTTTCTCATCTTGTCCAAGCTTCATTCATGCTCCGAATTCAAAAATAACTACATATTTGAACTCGTCTCATCAAGCCCTATCATCCTCTTTTTTCAAAATTCGAAAAGGATGAAGTTCATTCTCATGGGTCTTGGCCACTTGAAGAGAAAACCACACCATTTTGAAGCTTGAAGCCTCCTCTTCTATTAAGGTAAAAATATCCATGGAAAAGTCATGTTTTCTCCATTTTATACCTTGGCCGATTTTGGCCTCTAATGGAGCCTTGTTTCTTCCCTTATATGAGCATTGTTTCAATCCTCAAAAGCTTGGAGGGAGTTCCCCTTTGATTCTTGACCAAAGCCCCATCCTAGGGTTTCAAGGTAATCACCAATTTTAGAGCTTTAACCATTTCTAATTAATGAGGTTAAGTGTTTTTACTTAAACTCATTTCTTGCTTGGAAAATTGATTTGGAGATTGGCAATTCCATGGCCTTTGGCCGATTTCCAAGCAAGAGAAAGGAGAAGAGGAAGAAGAGTGAGAGAGGGTGAAAGAGCTTGTGACAAGAGGTAAATAAGTTACCTTGGAGCCTAATTTGATGCCTTTAGAATTTTGGGATGTGAAGTAAGTGAATGAACCCAAAATGTGTGTTAAATGCGTATTTGGTGATAGTTGAGAGAGTTATGAACTAATGCTTGATTGGTGAGCTACGCATTTTATGAATTATGCATTATGGTGTATATGGACAATTTGATGAGCATTGATAGATTGATGTGTGCTGGTAGAACCCTTATGGGTTTGGTTAGTTTTAGGACGAATTATGTGAAAATATGAGCTTTTGGGCAATGTAGAAAAGTGGTCGGGCTATGGAAAAACTCCGGTAGAAATCTAAGTGATTTGAGAGATGTTATAAGTGGAGAATGACCAAGAGAAACTAGGTGTTGATGGAGCTGGATTTGGGTTAGTAAATCACCATAGGGATACTTGTTTAAATAGGAGAGTTTGGTGCAAAAATCTTTAGCAATGGAGTTGTTTAAGTGCTTTGGGAGTTTTAGAAAAGAATGGGGATTTAAGTCTTTAAAAGCAAGGCATGAAATTTGGTACTAGAGGTGCATTGTCTTGGAGGATTTGGAATGGTCAAATAGATTGATAACAATAATGCAAGTGTCAAGAGAAGTTAGAAAATGCACAAGTGTGCATTAGTGCAAAAGGAGAATGCAAAATTTGTGAATTTGAGCAAGAATTTAAGTGAGGATTAAACCTATGATTTGAGGAGGGTTAGAGCATGATTAAGAGTGTTTTAAGGTGGTTAAACATGAAATACCCCTAACCTTAAAAACTTAATTAAATGATCTATTAATGATCTAAGATGGCTAATAAACATCTAAATATCATTGGGGAACAATCTAAAAGATCTCAACAAGGCAAAACATGCCTTAAGATTGGTAAAGCCAAAAATGTGCTTTAAGACACCATAGAGATTGTATCACCTCAAGTAGGATCCAAAGTGGATTCCTAAGTACTATAATGAAGTAATGAACATTGAAAAACCATTCTCAAAGGAAACCAAGCTCTAAAACATGTTCTAACACAAAATGTGCTTTAAAATTCCTTAAAGCACGTTTTTGAGAAAATTGACTTTCTGAGTGGGTTTTGAGTGGTGTTAGGCATTGGATTAGACCTTGATATACTAATGTACTATAATGTACCACATTAGAAGGTATAAATCCAAAATTTCAAAAAAAAAATCGAAAATATGGCATTCATTTGTGAATAGTAACCCAAATAGTGCATTTTTAAGCAAAATTGACTAAGTATGGTCAATGGTCTGTAACATCCCTAAACACTGGCCTAGGAGTTAGGGGTATTACACGCCACGTATTATTACATAATAACGTAAGGCTCTAATAAACGAACTTAAACAAATAATCAAACAAGGCCCAAAACGAATACTTGAATAAAGTATAATCTAAGAGATGTGGAAACATCCCAAAAGTCATTACAAAACCCACCAAACGAATATCAAAAGCGGAAGCTAACTGAAGAGGCCTAAAGGCTCAAAGTCAAATACAAATGTCTCAAAAGAATTCAGAATAACATAACGAACTAAACTCCAGAGCTGAGCAAAGTGACCCTCGCTGATCAATTGCAATGTTAGATAGAGTAGGGGAATGAGCAAACAACTATGCCAGTAGATGACCAACTTCATCAACCAGCATGCTCAAAACATTTTAAGAATATTAAAAAATCAGAAGGAGTCGCAAGGAGTCCATAAACATATCAGAAAACAGAAGCAGAAGTCCATACCATAAAGGACTAAACAGAGTCAGAAGTAGACAGAATCAGAAAACAAGCGGGACACTAGTTGATCACAGCATGCAGACAGAACGAGTAACCAGCTCGTGAAAAGAACGAGGAAACCTCACTCGTAAACAGAACAGGTGGAAAACCTGTGAACAGAACGGGAACATCACCCGTGAAGCAGAAGGATCCTACATAGCGCGCTATGAGATAGCGAGACCAGCCATCCAAAGGTTCGGATACGGAGATAACTAGGTCCCAAAACATAAGCTTAAAACAATTAAGCATATGCGCACCAAAGGCACCAGAAAGCACATAGATAGCTTGGAAATCAGAAGGGGAAACCAACCCCGCAAACGGAAGTCAAAACGGAGCTCAAACGAGCAAGTTACGGTCAAAACAGTAGCTCGTCCGAACTTGTGTCCGGACATCAATGTTCAGGCACAAGTCGAACCTTAAAATAGAGAGAGAGACAGAGGTGTCCGAACATCAAAGCTCGGACGGATGTTCGGACGTTCTTCGGAAATCAAACACGCGTACTGTCCGAACATGTGTCCGAACGACAAAGCTCGAACACAAGTCGAAGCAAAATCAGAGGAAGGAGATAGGTGTGTCCGAACTTCTGTCCGGGCTTACAAGTTCGGACACCATTCGAGACTTGTAAGTCGGACTCGTCCTCGCACCCCGTCCGAACATTGAAGCTCGATGGAAGTTCGGACACGTTAAACTTCAGAAAATTCAAAGCACCAGAAGGGCATGTCCGAACTTCCAAGGTCGGACGGAAGTTCGGACGCGCCGAAAAAACTCAGAGAACAGGGGCGATTTTCACACAAGCAGAAGCACCAAAACAATGTCAAAACACCATAAGTTTGCAGAAAACAACCTTGGGGGTTTGTAGGCGTTAAAACGGCATTAAACAGACAGTTCACAATCACAATTCTTAGACAGATCACAATCAAAGTTCAGAACCGGAACGAAACTCCCCAAGGCCGAACACACTAATCGAATCCACAGCCACCTACCCAATTAAACAGCAGACGCAACCCGAAATCTGAAGCGGCAGAACCCAGCCAATGCAGCCACTAAAACGCAGACCGAAACGTATTCCAACTCACTGAGCAAAACACAATTGCAGAAACTCCCAATTCAGAAAACGGAGAGACCTCACAATCCAGAACTACCATTGACGAACACAACTAAAATCCTTACCTGAATCTGACAGCGAAATCACAGATGAAGCCAACAGCAGAAGAAGATTGAAGGAAACGCAAGAACCACCGCTGGATGCAATCAGATTACAAAGAACAATTAGGGATTGGAAAGAGTTCCCAAAACCTAACCCCAAAACTGAAACGGAAACGGAGAACCGAACAAACGCTCACCTGAATTCGATAGCGAGACTGAAGCAGCAGTCCACAGCAGAGAAGATCGACGAGACGTCGGGAAATTCACTGATTACAATCAGACTGCAGAGGGAAAGAATTAGGGATTGAAGAGGTTGCTCACCAACTGAATTGCAATACTAACAAACGATACACCAACCTGATTGCGGAGAGGACAGCAACGCAGCAGCAGAAAACAATCTCAGATTCCCCGGACAGCAGCGTAGTAGATCGATCAACAGAGAAGAGAGCTTGAGAGAGAGAGAGAGAGAACAATGAAGAGAGGAGCGTCTTACGGTTTTCCAAAACTGAACGGGAAAGAGAGCGTGACTGAGATCGTGAATTGGTAGTGGGGAAAGAAGATACTGATTAAGGAAATTAAGTATTTAATTAGGGAGAATAAATGAGAGATTATTCTCACCAGGGAAATTAAACGGAAGAGAAGAAAGACCCTTCTGCCCTTGTCTTTAATCAGAAGGACTCCCATGTCCTAAAATCCTCTACTTACCCGACCACTGCACCTTCACCAAGGGCATGGTCTTGCTCCTGAGCTTGCGAACATCTCGGGCTAAAATCCTCAAAGGAACTGCTTCAAAGGTGAAGTCCTCCCTCAACTGAAGCGGACTAAAGTCAATCACGTGCGACGGGTCCGGAATATACTTCCTCAGCATCGACACGTGGATCACACTGTGGACACCAGCCAACGACGGTGGCAAAGCTAGACGGTAGGCAACCGGTCTGATCCTCTCCAGGATCTCAAAAGGACCCACAAAGCGAGGGCTAAGCTTGCCTCTCTTTCCAAAACGGACAACTCCACGAACAGGAGAAACCTTCAGATACACATGGTCGCCCACCTCAAACTCTAGAGGTCGTCTCCTCTGATCGGCGTAGCTCTTCTGACGACTCTGAGCCACAAGCAAGCGCTCTCTGATTGACTGAATCTTAGCTACAGCATCCTTAACTAAGTCCGGACCAACAACTGCTCTCTCCTTCAGATCGTCCCAACAGATGGGTGATCTGCACCTCCTGCCATACAAAGCCTCAAACGGGGCCATCCCGATGCTAGTCTGAAAGCTGTTATTATACGCGAACTCTATCAGCACCACGTGCTGATCCCAACTGCCTCCAAAGTCAAGCACACATGCTCTGAGCATGTCCTCCAGCACCTGATTCGTCCTCTCTGTCTGACCATCTGACTGAGGATGGTACGCTGAACTGAAAGACAACTTCGTCCCCATATCCTGATGCAAACTCTACCAGAATCTGGATACGAAGCGCGGGTCTTTGTCGGACACAATAGAAGCAGGAACTCCATGAAGACGTACTATCTCATCCATATACAACTGCGCTAGGCGATGCAAACTGAAAGTCTTCCTGACAGGCAAGAAATGAGCACTCTTCGCGAGTCTATCCACTATTACCCAAACTGCATCAAATCCTCTCGGAGTCTTAGGCAGTCCCATCACAAAATCCATACTGACGCTCTCCCACTTCCACTCCGGGACGGGAAGAGGCTGAAGCAAACCAGCTGGTCTCTGATGCTCGGCTTTGACCTGCAGACAGGTCCGACATCTGGATACGAAGTCAGAAATGTCCCTCTTCATGTTACTCCACCAGAATGTCTCTCGAAGGTCCCGAAACATCTTCATACCTCCTGGGTGTACCGAGTACGGAGCTCCATGAGCCTCCTGCATAATCTCACGCCTCAACGCGTCGTCTGCAGGCACACAAACCCGGTCTCTAAACCTCAGGCAGCCATCCTCGAAATTTCTGAACTCAGACTCCTGACAAGCTGCAATCTCATCTCTGATCTTACACAAACTGACATCGAGCTCCTGATTGGCCTCCGGTCAATCAAGGTAGGCTGAATCTGCAACGCTGCTAACATCCCAGACCTCTCTGGACGAACGACCAAGATACCCATACGCTGCAACTCGAGAGCAGACCTCTGCACCCCAGACAAGGCACAAACAGCTCCAGACGGATCTCTCCTACTAAGCGCATCAGCAACCACATTAGCCCTACCAGGATGGTAGAGGATCTCCAGATCATAATCGTGTAGCAACTCTAGCCACCTCCTCTGCCTAAAGTTTAACTCCTTCTGAGTGAACAGGTACTTGAGGCTCTTATGGTCCGTATACACCTTGCACGCAGCTCCATAGAGATAGTGCCTCCAAATCTTCAGAGCAAACACCACAGCAGCTAACTCCAGGTTGTGGGTCAGATAGTTCTTCTCATATGGCTTAAGCTGACGAGAGCCATACGCAACCACCTTCCCATGCTGCATCAGAACACACCCAAGTCCCTTATGGGACGCATCACAAAACACCTCTAGACCCTCGGTCCCCTCTGGAAGAGTCAGAATCGGCGCAGACGTCAACCTCTTCTTCAACTCTTGAAAACACAGCTCACAGGCCTCGCTCCACTCGAACTTCACATCCTTCTACAGTAGACGAGTCAACGGAATCACCAACTTGGAGAAGCCCTCCACAAACTTACGATAGTAACCCGCTAGTCCAAGGAAGCTACGAATCTCTCCAACATTAGTAGGCCTGGCCCACTCAGTAATAGCTCGAATCTTCTCCGGGTCCACAGAGATACCATCCTTGGAGACAACATGTCCCAAGAACACCACCTGATCCAACCAGAACTCGCACTTCTTCAGCTTCGCGTACAGCTCCTTCTCCCTCAGAGTTTGGAGAACGGTCCTCAAATGCTCCTCGTGCTCCTCAGCACTCTTGGAATACACCAAGATATCATCAATAAATACTACGACAAACTGATCCAGAAATGGCTTGAACACCTGGTTCATCATATCCATAAACACAGAAGGCGCATTCGTCAGACCGAACGGCATCACTAGGAACTCGTAGTGTCCATAACGAGTCCTGAAGGCGGACTTAGGCACATCGTCTGCCTTAATCCTCAACTGATGATAACCGGACCTCAGATCAATCTTCGAAAACACCTTAGCTCCTGCTAACTGGTCGAACAAGTCATCTATGCGCGGGAGAGGATACCTATTCTTAATGGTAACCTTGTTGAGCTCCCTGTAGTCAATGCACAAACGCATGATACCATCCTTCTTCTTAACTAATAACACTGGCGCTCCCCAAGGCGACACACTAGGGTGAATGAAGCCCTTGTCCAACAACTCCTGCAACTGAACCTTCAACTCCTTGAGCTCAGCAGGCGCCATGCGGTATGGGGCCTTAGAAATGGGCTGAGTCTCAGGTGCGAGCTCGATCGAGAACTCCACCTCTCTAACAGGGGGAAGCCCAGGTACGTCATCCTAGAACACATCTGGGAAGTCTCTGACCACTAGAATCTCCTCCAACTTCGCATCCTTGCGAACCTCAGGGATGTAACACAGATATCCCTGGCATCCTTTCCTCAGAAAGCGAAACGCCTGCATGGCTGAAATAACTGGCGGCGAACACGGGAGTCCATTCCCTGCTACAACTAGGCGGGGTTAACCCGGCTCCTCAAAAGTGACTCTCGAAACAGCACAATCAATGTGAGAATGGTGCGCAGCAAGCCAATCCATCCCCAGAATCACATCAAAATTTGTCATCTCCATCGGGATGAGGTTAGCACACAGAGTCCTATCTCTGACTAACACAGGACTATCTTTACAAACGGAATTTAGAAGCATAGAAGAGTCCCTAACTAATGGACTATGCATACACAACTCAACACCTAGAGGCACATCAGGCAAACCGAGCTCACCCACCAACTCAGTAGAAATAAAAGAGTGGGTGGCTCCAGAGTCAAACAAGCAGAAAACATAACGAGAAGATAGCTGGAGAATACCTGTAACAACCCTGTTAGTCGATCGGTCTCTCTCTCCAGCCATCGCGTACACTCTGGCCTGGCCCTGGGGCTTCTTTTGCTCAGCCTGGTCTCGATCTCTAGACTCAGATACAGATCCTCCAACTCTACCTCCAGAGATACCTCTGCTCCTCTCGGCCTGAGGGCAATCAGCGATCCTATGCTCCAAGGATCCACACTTGAAGCAAGCTCCAGACTTCCTGTAGCAGTCCTGACCTCGGTGAAACTTGCCGCAGACCCGGCACTTCGGAGCGGAAGCTGACGAAGACGAACCGCCTCTATCTCTCGAACGGTCCCCAGAGCGGTCTCCAGCTCGGTCTCCAGTAGACTGCTTCTTCTGAGAAGCAGACTGATCCCTCCTATCACTCTCGTCGGACCTCAGCTTCCTCTTCTGGTCCTTCCCGCCAGACTGGCGGCCCTTCAGATCAGCCTCTACCAACAGGGCGACATCAGCAACGTCCCTGAAGGTCTTGTGACGTAGGGGCGTCACAGCAGAACGGATATCCGGCCTCAAGCCGCTCTCAAACTTTCTGGCCTTCCTATGCTCATCTGGCTCAGGTGCAAACTTCGACAGGCTGATAAACTTCTGGACATACTCCTCCACACTCATATCGCGCCCCTAGCGAAGCCTATTATACTCCAGGATGCGCTGATCCTTATACATGTCGGGGTAGAACTGTTTGTTGAACTCCACAGTGAACTGCTCCCACGTCCAAGGCTGTGGGAACTTCCCCATCACAAACCTCCACCACTCCTTAGCCTCGGCCTTGAAAAGGAAGGTGGCAAAGTCAACCTTCTGCTCCTCCTCGGAGCCCATGACTCGCAGCAAGTCCTCGACCTCAGCCAACCAATGACTGGCCTCCTGGGGGTCTCCTGCCCCATCGAATGACGGTGGCTTCAGCTTCATAAACTCCTGAAGCGCCTTCACATTCCTTCCTCCTGCATCAGCCCCAGCTGGGCCTGCTCCGCCAGCTGGTCCTCCTCCAGCTGGTCCACCCCCTGCAGCCATGGTCTGCATGAGCTGCGTCATAAACTGCTGTACAGCATCAGCAACATTCCCTGTAGCCCTTCTTGGTGGCATTCTGAAAGTCCAACAGCAAGCAGTTAAACTCAGACACTAGCACTGACGTTTCTGACTGACTGGCTAACTTAAAATCCCAGCAGATTAGAACCCAGAGCTCTGATACCACTAAATGTAACACCCCCAAACACTGGCCTAGGAGTTAGGGATATTACACGCCGTGTATTATTACATAATAACGCAAGGCTCTAATAAACGAACTTAAACAAATAATCAAACAAGGCCCAAAACGAATACTTGAATAAAGTATAATCTAAGAGATGTGAAAACATCCCAAAAGTCATTACAAAACCCACCAAATGAATATCAAAAGCGGAAGCTAGCTGAAGAGGCCTAAAGGCTCAAAGTCAAATACAAATGTCTCAAAAGAATTCAGAATAACATAACGAACTAAACTCCAGAGCCGAGCAAAGTGACCCTCGCTGATCAATCTGCAATGTTAGATAGAGTAGGGGAATGAGCAAACAACTATGCCCAGTAGATGACCAACTTCATCAACCAGCATGCTCAAAACATTTTAAGAATATTAACAAATAAGAAGGAGTCGCAAGGAGTCCATAAACATATCAGAAAACAGAAGCAGAAGTCCATACCATAAAGGACTAAACAGAGTTAGAAGCAGACAGAATCAGAAAACAGAGTGGGACAGAGTTGATCACAGCATGCAGACAGAACGAGCAACCAGCTCGTGAACAGAACGAGGAAACCTCACTCGTAAACAGAACAAGTGGAACACCTGTGAAAAGAACGGGGAACATCACCCGTGAAGCAGAAGGATCCTACATAGCGCGCTACGAGATAGCGAGACAAGCCATCCAAAGGTTCAGATACGGAGATAACTAGGTCCCAAAACAGAAGCTTAAAAAAATTAAGCATATGCGCACCAAAGGCACCAGAAAGCACATAGATAGCTTGGAAATCAGAAGGGGAAACCAACCCCGCAAACGGAAGTCAAAACGGAGCTCAAACGAGCAAGTTACGGTCAAAACAGTAGCTCGTCCGAACTTGTGTCCGGACATCAATGTTCGGACACAAGTCGAACCTTAAAACAGAGACAGAGACAGAGGTGTCCGAACATCAAAGCTCAGACGGATGTTCAGACGTTCTTCGGAAATCAAACACACGTATTGTCCGAACATGTGTCCGAACGACAAAGCTCGGACACAAGTCGAAGCAAAATCAGAGGAAGGAGATAGGTGTGTCCGAACTTCTATCCGGACTTACAAGTTCGGACACCATTCGAGACTTGTAAGTTGGACTCGTCCTCACACCCCGTCCGAACATCGAAGCTCGGACGGAAGTTCGGACATGTTAAAACTTCAGAAAATTCAAAGCGCAAAAGGCCATGTCCGAACTTCCAAGGTCGGATGAATGTTCGGACGCGCCGAAAAAAACTCAGAGAACAAAGGCGATTTTCACACAAACAGAAGCACCAAAACAATGTCAAAACACCATAAGTTTGCAGAAAACAACCTTGGGGGTTTGTAGGCGTTAAAACAGCATTAAACAGACAGTTCACAATCACAATTCTTAGACAGATCACAATCAAAGTTTAGAACCGGAACAAAACTCCCCAAGGCCGAACACACTAATCGAATCCATCAGCCACCTACCTCAATTAAACAGCAGACGCAACCCAAAATCTGAAGCGGTAGAACCCAGCCAATGCAGCCACCAAAACGCAGACCGAAACATATTCCAACTCACTGAGCAAAACACAATTGCAGAAACTCCCAATTCAGAAAACGGAGAGACCTCACAATCCAGAACTACCATTGACGAACACAACTAAAATCCTTACCTGAATCTGACAGCGGAATCACAGACGAAGCCAACAGTAGAAGAAGATTGAAGGAAATGCAAGAACCACCGCTGGATGCAATCAGATTACAAAGAACAATTAGGGATTGGAAAGAGTTCCCAAAACCTAACCCCAAAGCTGAAACGGAAATGGAGAACCGAACAAACGCTCACCTGAATTTGATAGCGAGACTGAAGCAGCAATCCACAGCAGAGAAGATCGGCGGAGACACCAGAAAATTCACTGATTACAATCAGATCACAGAGGGAAAGAATTAGGGATTGAAGAGGACAGCAACGCAGCAGCAGAAAACAATCTCAGATTCCCCGGACAGCATCGTAGTAGATCGATCAACAGAGAAGAGAGCTTGAGAGAGAGAGAACAATGAAGAGAGGAGCGTCTTACGGTTTTCCAAAACTGAACGGGAAAGAGAGCGTGACTGAGATCGTGAATTGGTAGTGGGGAAAAGAAGATACTGATTAAGGAAATTAAGTATTTAATTAGGGAGAATAAATGAGAGATTATTCTCACCAGGGAAATTAAACGGAAGAGAAGAAAGACCCTTCTGCCCTTGTCTTTAATCAGAGGGACTCCCATGTCCTAAATCCAAAATGCAACAACATAAAGTCACTTGTGACGAAATAAATTGCAGCGAAACTTTGGGTTATAACATGGTCAATTAATGACCACCCTAACCCTTTGGCTGCGGCAGGCATGGAGCATGAAAGACAGCTCATTCTACTTTAACACTAAATATCTAGCTAATTTGTGAATCACCATTTTACTATTCCATTTTATACTTTTATTCATTTAAACACATTACCTTTTCTCTTGCTCTTGTTCCATTCCAGCCAAGCCATCAGCCTTCTATACTAAGCTGTGTTCTGAGTATGCAAGGTAAATCAATCTTTAAGCACTAAGGTAATCGTTTAAGGCATATTTTAGCTTTTTCTTCATCTTATCATTACCTATACATGGAGCTCATGATCTATCACTTTCCATGGCTCATTCTCAGTGTTTTAAACCTTGAACAACAACCAATCTCGGCTGAAGCAAGTCTAGGGACCAAGGTTTCCAAAATTTGCATTATAAGGTAAAAACATACCTTAAGCATCTCCTTTCTCCATCCGGTTTCTTATTCTGATTTCTATGAGTTTATTCACTCATAATAATTCATTTCATGTTATTCAGTTGGTTAACCATTTGGAGCAAGGGTGGCCGAAAATCAAAGGAAATTCATTCTTTAAGGCATTTTGCCAAGGTAAAACCTATTACCATAGCAGCTTGTTGTTGTCTAGCTATTCCTATGTTTATATGGTGAATTTAACACCATGTGGTGTGTTAATTCAGGCCGAAATCCTTTGGAAACTTCCTTGCATTTTTAAGGTGATTTTTGCCTTAAATATATTAATTGTCTTTATGGTTAAGCTCATGCTTGGAGTGTAACCATATCTTATTTTGGTGTATTAAACATGTCTAAATGATGTGGTGATTTTTCCTCCAACCTGCCGAGTTGTTACTAAGGATAAACCAAGGTATAAACACCTTAAACTTATGATTTTATGATTTCTTAGCATATATATTATATGTGCCGAGAGTGGAGTTATTTATATGGGTGATTTTAACCTAAGTATGGAAAAAAATGACTAAGATAAATTAAGCTAGTCATTTAAGTGATTAATTAACATAATGGTCAAATTATGACATTATGTGGAAAAATAAATAAACTACAGCAAGGCCGAGAGTTTATAGTATAATTTGAGCTATTTATGTGTAATTTTATGTTATAAAGCAAAGTTGTAATAAGGCCATGTCATTAGGCCATTTTAATTTAAGTTTAAAGCTTATTTAGTTTAATTTATGCTTATATAATTATGTTTGGGGTCAAATGGTAATTACTAGTAAAATATAAAGCTGTGGGCTTAATTTAGAGGAATTTAGGGTTTTTAAATGAATTTAATAAAAATTATAACATTTTATAAAGTTTTGGGTCAAAATTGTAAAAATAGAAAACTATAGGGTATAGTTGGTAATTACCAAAAGTTTGGTTCCAATTTGGCATTAGAAGTCAAAGTTGACTAGATAGGAGACTTTGACTAAGTTTGGAGAATTTAAGAAATTAAAATACTACCTTATATTAAGATAGTTATTTAATTGTAAAAGATTTATAAGAGATGGGGTTATATTGCGATTTCCGAAAATTTGGGGTACTAAATAGAATTTCGAACAGACCTTAGGTTATTAGGAATTTTTAGAAGTTTATTTGGTTAAATTTGGAGTTTATATGAATTATATAAGTATAATATATGATATTTCATGACATTGTTACAAATGGGTAACATATGGGTAAAAACCGAGATTTATAGAAAGTATAAGGTTAGGAATGATATTTATAACCTTTTGGTATAGTTTGATAATTTTTGGAATTATATATAAGGTTTTATGAAGATATATGTAAATATATAGTTTTAATGACATTAGAAAACTATGTATTATAAATTGGGGAGATTTGGTAAATATACAAAGTTAGGTGGTGGGAATTTAATTAAAACAGACCCTAGGGTCTGTTCGGTAATTATAGCCTTTAAAAACAATAGGTTATAATTATATTAAGGTTTAAGGATTATAATATAAGATATATATTATAAGTGTAACAATGAAATATAATTTGGGGATGATTTGTAATTTATGGAAGTATAGTGGGTGATAATAAAAACCGAAAGTATAAGGGGATGTTTGGTATTTAATAACAATTTATAACTATAGGTTATAATTGTTTTAATGACATAAATGTCATAATATATGTTATATAACTATGATATAACATTATATTAATTATGTGGTTGATTTTATAAATATCTAAGTAACTAGGTGCTGTTCGGTAATATGGGCATTTTTAAATAAAAATTTATAATATGGTTTTAATGTTATAAGGGTATAACATTTATAATATAAAGAACATTCATTAAAGAGAATGAATATATTATAAAGACTTACCATATAATAAAGAGTCCCATAATATATATATAAATAAATATATGTTATAGAGTGGAGAATATAATATGGTTCAATAACCATATATTATCATAATTTAAATGATATAAGATAAAAAAAAAAAGAATTACAAACATTGGATATGGAGAATCTAATGTTAGGAGTTTACATGGAATAATAAGGATTTATATAATTCAAAGTATTTTTATACATGAATTATACTCCATTAAACTTGGAAAAACAAACCTTAGGAAAATAAATACTAAGGTGAAATGTATAATATATGATTAAGAATTATACATGCAATATAGAAACAAACTATATAATATACAAGGGTATATTGAATTACATGCGATAACAAAGTCCAAACTTTAAGTATATTAATATACAAGACGAGACTACGCGTGTAATATAACGTTTTTCCAATCCCGAGTTAAGCCGAAAACCCGACAAACGTTGACAGTTAATAACGGGGGATTGACCGGGAGGTACTAGTGACGGTACGGGGTACCGTAGAGTTATGTTGTTATACGGGATTCTAATCAGTAGCGTTATATATTATTAGACTGTTAGAGACGACACGGGGAGCATCGGATCTAGCTGATTCATACTCCACGGTTATACATTCAGGGTGAACGGTATGTTGTTACGTGTCTCTGATTGTCTCTGAGGGCTTCCTCAGTTCAGACTTCTGTGTAATCTGTGATAAGATTGTTTGTCTGATTGTGTGAATAAATATGCATGAACTGTATATTTTTAGCTGCTTATTATATACTGTTGTTGCGTTAATAGTATTGATTCGTATATATGGACCTATATATATAAAACGAACAAGTGGCTATGGTGCTATCTTATATGTAATATAAGGATCGTCAGAAAAACGTTGTAGCACTAGGATAATAAGATATACATATTATCTGAGACTTTAATACAGAGCATTGGCCTTTCTAAACGCCGCTCTCGTATCTGACGCTAGATCCCGAGTTTACAGACTCCGGATTGGACTAACGACCTTAGTCTGCTGTGTTAGAAAAATTGGTAATGCGATGCAATGGTATATTTAATTAACATAACAAAGCCAAGAGGATGTGGCTCTTGGTGCGCGCTGTGATCACAAAAACGATACTAGGATGTCCGCGTACGGGTCCGCAAGTATCAAGAAATTTCCCGTGAGCTAGGAGTGGCTACTGCCGTGGGTGACCCGCCATAGTAAATGGGTAATTTAGAGACACGTCGTTTTTAATGAGACGTTATCACTAGGTATAACTGAACACTTATTACAGTTGAGACTTGTACATTGGCGAACAATATTGGTTTCTATGCCAAGGATGGGAGTTAATACTTGTTTATTATTCTCGTTGTTTCGCCTTGTTGTTCATTGGTTATACTGTGTGGTTTATATTATGTGTGGTGATGGTTGTGTTATTGTATGTTATTACTTTTAACTGTTTTACAGTTTAAATATTAAAACGGTATTGCATGTAACGAATCTCATGCTCTCGACCAATTAATTGAGGGGTTTGAGGAGGCATGACGGGGCATGTGATAACATACTCAGCAGGGGCTGATTCCATACCACAAACCATTTTATTTCAGGAGACTAGCTGGAGGGTCGACGCGGGGCGCGACAGTTGTGGTTTTACTGTTGGTTAAGACTTGGTACGGTTTGAGACTACTGTTGTTTTGGACTCGGGTTTTGTAAACCGAGGTGTATGTTTGGATAGACGCTCACGTGTACGGTTTGTATAAGACGGTTGTTGTTGTTTATGTTTTTAGATTGTTTAAGCACTACTATCCATCTCTTATGGTCACTGCGGGAATACGTTTCGTATGTTGATTATCATGTAACTCGTTATCACCCGTATGGGCAAGTGATAACAGTGACACCATTAGAACGACAGTCTGTTATTTACCGTTGCGATTTATTTACTAAGTACGATGTTTATATTATAATTAGGAGCTGGATTAGTAGGGGTGTTACAAAAGTGGTATCAGAGCGGTGTACCGCTCTGATTACAAGAGATAGTAGTCTAAGTACCGTGAGCTCAGGTTATTTATATACGAGCAACAATGAGGAAGTTGTGAACGAGTTGAGTTAGGAGATTGTCGGGGACAATGTGTTTTACGCCTTTCAGGGCTATGTGAACTTATGGTTGAGAAAAGTACGGTATTTATACCGAGAGTTGACCTTGATTCTGAATTCTTCAGATGTCTACTGGAAGGCGTTCGGCAGGCAGAGGCAGAGGTGGAGGCGGCGGGTCTGGAGGAGGTCCTCTTGAGACCTATGCCGCAGGCGTTGCTGAGACGGTAGCTGCCGTCTTTGCTCAGCTAGCCCTGATGGGAGGCGTCCAGATCGGAGCGCCACCCATAGTCCCACCCGTACCCGCACCGAGAGAGCCAAACTGGCTAAAGAGCGTCGCCGACACGCGAGTACCTACTTACGATGGAGCAGCTGATCCCACCGTCCTGGAGAGATATATTATTGAGCACGAGAAGGCCTTTGACGCCATCCACGTGCCTGCTGAGCACCGGGTCGGTATAGCAGCCTTCCATCTGAGGGACGCCGCCAGTACTTGGTGGAGGTCCGTGAAGGCACACTACACTACTATAAAGGGTCTCGGTTGGACGGGTTTTGTGGAGTTGCTGAGGGAAAAGTACTACCCTGCTCACTTAAAGCAGAGGAAGAGGGAGGAGTTCGAGGCTCTGAGGCAGAGTAGTCTGATAGTGGATCAGTACTACTCATTCATCGGGCTGTTGGACTTTGTCCCGGAGTTGTTTATTCTGACACCGTGAAGGTGGAGAAGTTCAGAAGCGGACTACGATATGCTATCAAGGCCACCATGGGTGCTGCTTTATACCCTACGGTTCAGGTAAATTAGTTGACAGATTATACCTTGTAACTCAGTTTGATTTATTACAAGTTCGGGGAACTCATTGATGCATTATAGGAGTGCTATGATGCTGCTACTCGGACCGAGTTGTTGGTGAACAGCCGGGATGACAGCCAGGGGCAGAAGCGTAAGGCCCCTGAGAAGGAGGCTGAGGTTGTGGCTGGAGGTGGTGGCAGCAAGGGCTGGAAGTAAGAACCGCTTTTAAGTTATTTAATTCATTTAAATTACTTACTTGCTGCCTGCTTTCATACCTACTATTCCTAACACTTTGACGATCACAGGAAGAAAAAGTTCTCCTGGAGGGAGAAGAAGAAGGAGCGGGCCATCCAGAAGGGCAAGGAGAACGTTCCGATGCTGACCGGGCCTACCTATGATGTCCAGCCTCTCAGATCTGCACCCCCTACGGGTAAGCGATCTAACCTTGTGAATGAGCTGTGTATTACACTATCCATTACCGTCCTTGTATTAACCAGATTGTTATATGATAATAGGTTCTGCACCCTAGCGCCACTTTCACTGCAAGCGTTGTGGTAAAGACCACCCGGGTGTTGATTACACCGGGCAAGCTGTGGACTGCCACCACTGTGGAAAGAAAGGCCATAGGTCGTTCGAGTGCTTCGCGAATCCGGAGAGCCGAGCGTACCGCCCGTCGAAGGGGACTCAGAGTGCACCTACTGGAGGAGGTGGAGCTCGAGGTGGCCAGAGGGGGCCGGCGCCCCAAGCCCAGAGGGGGCAACAGCAGCAGCAGCAGCAGCCGCAGCAGAACCAGAGGAACCCGCCGGGCAACCGTGTGCTGAATGCAGCGGGAGCTTCGGGCACTGGTACTAGTACCCAGCGCGGTGAAGGTTAGAATTTGAAACCTTAACCATTGTATGAGAGCATGACTAAGTGTGAAACGCTTTACCTTAGCATGAATGTGTGTTTTAATTACCGCTTTAGATAAACGACTTACCTAGGAAACCTCTTATCTCTTAGGAGACTTCGATATCTGCTATCCCACACTTACAAGACAGAGATCACTTAGACCCGTGGAAGAAAGACGGGAGTACCCTAACGAGTTGTGTCATGAGGTCAGACCGGGCATGATACTTCTCAGAGAGTTCCTAACCCTAGATGAGCAAATCGCCATAGTGAATGAGTGTAGAGCTTTGGGTAAGGGCATGGGAGGATTTTATACCCCTGTATTTAATAGTAGTTCTAAGATGAAAGTGCACAGGATGTGCTTAGGGAAAGATTGGGATCCGCAAGCTAGGGTTTATCGAGAGGTGAGGATGGTAGATGGCGTATCAACACCTAGAATACCGGAGAGTTTCCTAACCTTGGTGAGAAACGCAATGGATATTGCTCAAAACTATGAAACGTATCCATTACCCGACATGACACCTGACGTCTGCATCGTCAACTATTACGAACAGGGAGGAAAACTTGGGATGCACCAAGACCGTGATGAGACGACCGAGTCCATCACCAGAGGAATACCGGTTGTGTCATTCTCCATCGGCGATGATGCTGAGTTCATCTATGGAGACCAGAAGAGGATGGATCTAGCAAGCAAGATCAACCTCAAGTCTGGGGATGTGTTGGTATTTGGTGGAGAGTCGAGGCTTGTATATCATGGAATCAAGAGCATTAAGCTCAATACCGCCCCACCAGCTCTAGTGAATGAGACCCACATCCGACCTGGCCGTTTAAATTTGACTTTCAGACAGTACTGATGTAATGGTAGTAGCTAAGTGTGTAATCTTGTATAATACAGTTGGATGAATAAAATGAGAGTTTTTGTAGCTTCAAGTATATGTGTTCAGTTTGTTGATACCGTTAATTCATAACCTCAGGCCACAAAAATGGAAAGGAGGGTACCATATGCATCCTAGATATGGCGCAAGCCAAGGAGTCCGGTAATGTCATCACAGGTATGAGAATTACAACCGACAGTAAATTAGTGATTTATTGGGACTCGATGCTAATAGGAGAGGTGATCTCAGGTACCTTTCCTGTTGATGGTGTTAGTGCTTCCGTATTGTTCGACTCAGGGGCTTCGCATTCTTTTATTTCCTCGGCATTTGCTAATAAGCTGGGGGCTGCCCCCGAACAGGAAATAAAAGATAGTACATGGGGTTAGAGATCAGCATTATGACTGAGACCTTTTTCATCGATCTGATCGAGTTCAAGAACTTGGGCTTTGACATTATAGTGGGCATGGATTGGCTGCAGAAGCATAGGGACCGCCTTCATTGTGCAGAGCATCGACTACTGCTGAAGGGGCCGAGCGGCAAGACAGTGTCATACCGCAGTGTGAGGAGAGAGCCGACTGTCAAGATCGTGTCAGCATTGTCCCTGATGAAGGACGTTAGGAAGTGCCGACAAGCCTTCCTCTGTTATGTACAGGACACGAGACAGAGCGACGTGATGGACTCAAACATTCCAGTCGTGGTAGATTTCCCCGACGTGTTTCCTGATGAGCTGCCAGGCATGCCGCCTGTGCGCGAGGTTGAGTTCGTCGTCGACTTGTTGCCAGGTACGGGCCTATTGCTAAGGCGCCCTACCGTATGGCGCCGACTGAGATGAGGGAGCTAAAGCTACAGCTGGAGGACCTCCTCGACAAGGGATTCATTCAACCTAGTGTTTCTCCTTGGGGTGCTCCAGTACTGTTCGTCAAGAAAAAGGACGGCAGTATGCGACTCTGCATCGACTACCGTGAGCTTAATGCGGTCACGGTCAAGAACAAGTACCCGTTGCCACGGATAGATGACTTATTTGACCAGCTGAGAGGGGCCAGTGTGTTCTCGAAGATAGATCTCAGATCTGGTTACCATCAGATTAGGATTGCAGAGGGTGATGTGGAGAAGACAGCTTTTAGGACACGGTATGGACACTATGAGTTCACCGTTATGCCATTCGGATTAACGAATGCGCCAGCCATTTTCATGGATTTGATGAACCGTCTCTTCAGAGAGCAGCTTGATAGTTCAGTTGTGGTCTTCATCGATGATATCCTGGTTTATTCTAAGACCAAGGAGGATCATGAGTTACATTTGAGGCAGGTTTTGAGTATCATGAGAGAGAACCAGCTGTATGCCAAGCTCTCGAAGTGTGAGTTCTGGTTGGACAGCGTGTCATTCCTTGGACACATTATATCAGCGAGCGGGATATCTGTAGACCCTGCTAAGATTGAGGCAGTGAAGAGTTAGCCGAGGCCAAAGACAGTTATAGACGTCCGCAGCTTTCTGGGTTTGGCCGGTTACTATCGAAGGTTCGTGAAGGACTTCTCCAAGGTGGCCAAACTGATGACGAATCTCATGAAGAAGGAGTCCCAGTTCTTATGGTCTACCGAGTGCGAGCAGTCCTTTCAGACGCTGAAGGATCTCCTGACATCGGCACCCGTTCATACTATCCCTGAGGGCACCGATGGGTTCGAGGTATATTGTGATGCCTCTGGAACCGGACTAGGTTGTGTGCTTATGCAGCACTGGAAGGTAGTTGCTTACGCATCCCAACAACTGAAGAAGCACGAGGTGAATTACCCCACACACGACCTTGAGTTAGGCGCAGTAGTCTTCGCTTTGAAGATCTGGCGACATTATTTATACGGTGTGACAGTCACCATCTACTCTGATCACAAGAGTCTATAGCACCTCTTCTCTCAGAAGGAGCTGAACATGCGACAGAGAAGATGGTCGAGTTCTTGAAGGACTACGACATAGACCTGAAATACAAGGAGGGCAAGGCGAATATAGTAGCCGATGCCCTGAGCCGCAGAGCTCATTCATTGTTTACACTATTAGCGGGCAGCAGTATGATCGATGAGATACGAGCTGCACAGGAGAGTGATCAGTATATGCAGAGTATGAGGCAGAAGATGTTAGAGGGTTGTTTTGAGAGTCAGAAGTATGACTTCGAACTGTGTGATGATGGCATGATAAGACTAAATGGCCGGTTATGTATTCCAGAGTCTTCTCCTGACTTGAAGGAGAAGATACTTCAGGAGGCTCATTGCTCGTCCTTATCCGTCCACCCCGGTTCTTCGAAGATGTACAAGGACTTGAAGGTCCATTTCTGGTGGAGTGGGATGAAGAAGGATGTAGCTAACTACGTGGCTAGATGCTTGACCTGTCAGAAGGTTAAGTTTGAGCATAGGAGACCCGGCGATTTAGTGCAATCTATGCCTATTCCTTGCTGGAAGTTCGAGGACATCTCGATGGATTTCGCTGTCGGTCTCCCACCGACTAAGGGAGGACTGAACACGAATTGGGTCATTGTGGACCGTCTGACGAAGGTGGCAAAGTTTGTTGCTATGAAGGATACCTGGAAGGTCCCGAAGTTAGCGGACTTGTTCCAGAAGGAGGTGATCCGGCACCATGGCATGCCAAAGACCATTGTGTCTGATAGGGACCCTCGATTTTTGTCCAGATTCTAGGGTCAAGTTCAGGAAACCTTGGGTACGAAGTTGAAGCTTAGTACGGCATTCCATCCACAAAATGACGGTCAGAGTGAGAGGACCATCCAGACACTGGAGGACATGCTGAGAGCATGTGCCTTGGATTTTCAGGGGAGTTGGTTAGAGCGTCTACATCTGATAGAGTTCGCCCATAACAACAGCTACCACTCCTCGATACAGATGCCACCATTCCAGGCACTTTATGGTAGACCGTGTAGGACTCCTTTATGCTGGGATGAGACCAGCGAGACTACGCTGCTAGGACCAGAGTACCTAGAGCAGATCAAGGAGGATGTCCTACAGATCCGTAGGAACATGAGGGCAGCTCAGGACCGGCAGAAATCATATGCAGACACCAGGAGGAGGGACATTGAGTTCACTACCGACGACATGGTATTCCTTAGAGTGTCACCTATGAAGGGGATCTTCTGGTTCGGGCAGAAGGGCAAGTTGAGCCCGAAGTATGTTGGACCTTATGCGATCAAGGAGCGAGTGGGCCCGTTAGCCTACAGACTGGAATTGCCAGCAGAGCTCGGGAGGGTGCACGACGTCTTTCACGTTTCACAGTTGAAGAGGTATGTGCCCCATCCATTGCACGTTTTACAGCCAGAGACTTTAGAGTTGGACCCCGCTCTATGATATGGGGAAGTACCACTCCGCATTCTCGATACGAAGACGAGGCAGACTAGGAACAAGACCGTTAGTATGGTCAAGGTTCTTTGGTCGAACCATGAGGTGGAGGAGGCTACATGGGAGTTAGAGGACTTCATGAGAGCGAAGTACCCAGCACTCTTCGAGTAGTGGCTGAGATACTTATACGGGTTCGTGGTCAAACCCTTTTTAAGGGGGTAGACGCCACTTGGCTTGCGCATATGTTATGCATTAGGTCTTGTTTTTGTGGTGTGTTTTGGTAGTATGCTATGTCATACATGTTTGTTTGGATGATTGTATGTTTGATACATCTTATGTATGTGCCTTAGTGCACCTGTTTGAGGATATATATATAGTACCGCTGAGTACTTTTGTTGATGAGTTGGTTGTGCACCTTGTTTAGTGCTATGATACGAATGAGTTTATACCATGAGTTTCGACTATTTGATATGTGCTGTATCAATCATGATACATATAGGCTAGGTCTGAACCTAGTGGGAGTTACTCCCTAGCGATGATCTGTTTGATTACTTAGTGGAACTTGATTCCTTAGGTGAACTGTAGATGAGTAAGGACTTCGGGACGAAGCCTTTTTAAGGGGGGTAGATTGAAATACCCCTAACCTTAAAAACTTAATTAAATGATCTATTAATGATCTAAGATGGCTAATAAACATCTAAATACCATTGGGGAACAATCTAAAAGATCTCAACAAGGCAAAACATGCCTTAAGATCGGTAAAGCAAAAAATGTGCTTTAAGACACCATAGAGATTGTATCACCTCAAGTAGGATCCAAAGTGGATTCCTAAGTACTATAATGAAGTAATGATCATCATAAAACCATTCTCAAAGGAAACCAAGCTCTAAAACATGTTCTAACAAAATGTGCTTTAAAATTCCTTAAAGCACGTTTTTGAGAAAATTAACTTTCTGAGTGGTTTTTGAGTGGTTTTAGGCATTGGATTAGACCTTGATATACTAATGTACTATAATGTACCACATTAGAAGGTCTAAATCCAAAATTTCAAAAATAATCGAAAATATGACATTCATTTGTGAATAGTAACCCAAATAGTGCATTTTTAAGCAATATTGACTAAGTATGGTCAATGTTCAATTAATGACCACCCTAACCCTTTGTCTGTCGGCAGGCATGGAGCATGAAAGACAGCTCATTCTACTTTAACACTAAATATCTAGCTAATTTGGTGAATCACCATTTTACTATTCCATTTTATACTTTTTATTCATTTAAACACATACCTTTCTTTCTCTTGCCTCTTGATTCATTCCAGCCAAGCCATCAGCCTTCTCTAATCCTCTCAAGCTGTGTTCTTGAGTATGCAAGGCAAATCAATCTCTTAAGCACCTAAGGTAATGGTTTAAGGCATATTTTAGCTCTTTTTCTTCATCTTATCATTACCTATACATGGAGCTCATGATCTATCACTTTCCATGGCTCATTCTCAGTGTTTTAAACCTTGAACAACAACCAATCTCGGCTGAATCAAGTCTAGGGACCAAGGTTTCCAAAATTTGCATTATAAGGTAAAAACATACCTTAAGCATCTCCTTTCTCCATCCGGTTTTCTTCTTCTATTTCTATGAGTTTATTCACTCATAATCTTCATATTTTCATGTTTATTCAGTTGGTTAACCATTTGGAGCAAGGGTGGCCGAAAATCAAAGGAAATATCATTCTTTAAGGCATTTTGCCAAGGTAAAACCTATTACCATAGCAGCTTGTTGTTGTCTAGCTATTTCCTATGTTTATATGGTGAATTTAACACCATGTGGTGTGTTTAATTCAGGACGAAATCCTTTGGAAACTTCCTTGCATTTTTAAGGTGATTTTTGCCTTAAATATTACATTAATTGTTCTTTATGGTTAAGCTCATGCTTGGAGTGTAACCATATCTTATTTTGGTGTATTAAACATGTCTAAATGATGTGGTGATTTTTCCTCCAACCTGCCGAGCTGTTACTAAGGATAAACCAAGGTATAAACACCTTAAACTTATGATTTTATGATTTCTTAGCATATATATTATATGTGCCGAGAGTGGAGATATTTATATGGGTGATTTTAACCTAAGTATGGAAAAAATGACTAAGATAAATTAAGCTAGTCATTTAAGTGATTTAATTAACATAATGGTCAAATTATGACATTATGTGGAAAAAAAATAAACTACAGCAAGGCCGAGAGTTTATAGTATAATTTGAGCTATTTATGTGTAATTTTATGTTATAAAGCAAAGTTGTAATAAGGCCATGTCATTAGGCCATTTTAATTTAAGTTTAAAGCTTATTTAGTTTAATTTATGCTTATATAATTAACTTTGGGGTCAAATGGTAATTACTAGTAAAATATAAAGCCGTGGGCTTAATTTAGAGGAATTTAGGGTTTTTAAATGAATTTAATAAATATTATAACATTTTATATAGTTTTGGGTCAAAATTGTAAAAATAGAAAACTATAGGGTATAGTTGGTAATTACCGAAAGTTTGGTTCCAATTTGGCATTAAAAGTCAAAGTTGACTAGATAGGAGACTTTGACCAAGTTTGGAGAATTTAAGAAATTAAAATACTACCTTATATTAAGATAGTTATTTAATTGTAAAAGATTTATAAGAGATGGGGTTATATTGTGATTTCCGAAAACTTGGGGTACTAAATAGAATTTATAACAGACCTTAGGTTATTAGGAATTTTTAGAAGTTTATTTGGTTAATTTGGAGTTTATATGAATTATATAGTATAATATATGATATTTCATGACATTGTTACAAATGGGTAACATATGGGTAAAAACCGAGATTTATAGAAAGTATAAGGTTAGGAATGATATTTATAACCTTTTGGTATAGTTTGGTAATTTTTGGAATTATATATAAGCTTTTATAAAGATATATATTATATATATAATATAGTTTTAATGACATTAGAAAACTATGTATTATAAATTGGGGAGATTTGGTAAATATACAAAGTTAGGTGGTGGGAATTTAATTAAAACAGACCCTAGGGTCTGTTCGGTAATTATAGCCTTTAAAAACAATAGGCTATAATTATATTAAGGTTTAAGGATTATAATATAAGATATATATTATAAGTGTAACAATGAAATATAATTTGGGGTTGATTTATAATTTATGGAAGTATAGTGGGTGATAATAAAAACCGAAAGTATAAGGGGCTGTTTGGTATTTAATAACAATTTATAACTATATGTTATAATTGTTTTAATGACATAAATGTCATAATATATGTTATATAACTATGATATAACATTATATTAATTATGTGGTGGATTTTATAAATATTTAAGAAACTAGGTGTTGTTCGGTAATATGGGCATTTTTAAATAAAAATTTATAATATGGTTTTAATGTTATAGGGTTATAACATTTATAATATAAAGAACATTCATTAAAGAGAATGAATATATTGTAAAGACTTACCATATAATAAAGAGTCCCATAATACATATATATATATATATATATATATATATATATATATAAAAATGTTATGGAGTGGAGAATATAATATGGTTCAATAACCATATATTATCATAATTTAAATGATATAAGATAATAAAAAAAAAGAAGAAAGAATTACAAACATTAGATATGGAGATTCTAATGTTAGGAGTTTACATGGAATAATAAGGATATATATAATTCAAAGTATTTTTATACATGAATTATACTCCATTAAACTTGGAAAAACAAACCTTAGGAAAATAAATACTAAGGTGAAATGTATAATATATGATTAAGAATTATAAATGCAATATAGAAACAAACTATATAATATACAAGGGTATATTGAATTACATGCGATAACAAAGTCCAAACTTTAAGTATATTAATATACAAGACGAGACTATGCGTGTAATATAACGTTTTTCCAATCCCGAGTTAAGCCGAAAACCCGACAAACGTTGACAGTTAATAACGGGGGATTGACCGGGAGGTACTAGTGACGGTACGGGGTACCGTAGAGTTATGTTGTTATACGGGATTCTAATCAGTAGCGTTATGTATTATTAGACTGTTAGAGACGACACGGGGAGCATCGGATCTAGCTGATTCATACTCCACGGTTATACATTCAGGGTGAACGGTATGTTGTTACGTGTCTCTGATTGTCTCTGAGGGCATCCTCAGTTCAGACTTCTGTGTAATCTGTGATAAGATTGTTTGTCTAATTGTGTGAATAAATATGCATGAACTGTATATTTTTAGCTGTTTATTATATACTGTTGTTGCGTTAACAGTATTGGTTCGTATATATGGACCTATATATATATAAAACGAACTAGCAGCTATGGTGCTATCATATATGTAATATAAGGATTGTCTGAAAAACGTTGTAGCACTAGGATAATAAGATATACATATTATCCGAGACTTTAATACGGAGCATTGGCCTTTCTAAACGCAGCTCTCGTATCTGACACTGGATCCCGAGTTTACAGACTCCGGATTGGACTAATGACCTTAGTCTGCTGTGTTAGAAAAATTGGTAATGCGATGCAATGGTATAATTAATTAACATAACAAAGCCAAGAGGATGTGGCTCTTGGTGCGCGCTGTGATCACACAAACGATACTAGGATGTCCGCATACGGGTCCGCAAGTATCAAGAAATTTCCCGTGAGCTTGGATGGCTCGTTGGTCGGAGACTCTACTGCTGGAGTGGCTACTGCCGTGGGTGACCCGCCATAGTATATGGGTAATTTAGAGACACGTCGTTTTTAACGAGACGTTGTCACTAGGTATAACTGAACACTTATTACAGTTGAGACTTGTACATTGGCGAACAATATTGGTTTCTATGCCAAGGACGGGAGTTAATACTTGTTTATTATTCTCGTTGTTTTGCCTTGTTGTTCATTGGTTATACTGTGTGGTTTATATTATGTGTGGTGATGGTTGTGTTATTGTATGTTATTACTTTTAACTGTTTTACAGTTTAAATATTAAAACGGTATTGCATGTAACGAATCTCATGCTCTCGACCAATTAATTGAGGGGTTTGAGGAAGCATGACGGGGCATGTGATAACATACTCAGCAGGGGCTGATTCCATACCACAAACCATTTTATTTCAGGAGACTAGCTGTAGGGTCGACGCGGGGCGCGATAGTTGTGGTTTTACTGTTGGTTAAGACTTGGTACGGTTTGAGACTACTGTTGTTTTGGACTCGGGTTTTGTAAACCGAGGTGTATGTTTGGATAGACGCTTACGTGTACGGTTTGTATAAGACGGTTGTTGTTGTTTGTGTTTTTAGATTGTTTAAGCACTACTATCTATCTCTTGTGGTCACTGCGGGAATACGTTTCGTATGTTGATTATCATGTAACTCGTTATCACCCGTATGGGCGAGTGATAACAGTGACACCATTAGAACGATAGTCTGTTATTTACCACTGCGATTTATTTACTAAGTACGACGTTTATATTATAATTAGGAGCCAGATTAGTAGGGGTGTTACAAAACATGTTAGGAAACATGTGGAAGGTTAGGGATGAAATGGGTAGAGGAATGGAGTTGAAACAAAGTCAAAAGAAGTAAATTGGGAAGGACCGACCCAGGGGAGTGACCCATGGATGGGTCGGTCGAGTGTAAAATTTGCATTCGAAGAGTTTCTAACTCCGACCGACCCAGGGGGATTGGGTCGGTCGTGGGTCGGTCTAGTGTATAGGTTCAAGACGGGAAGTTACTGACTTGGACCGACCCAGGGGAGTTGGGTCGGTCGTGGGTCAGTCGAGAGTAAATTCCCGAAGTCGGATGTTTCTGCATCCGACCGACCCAAGGGGTGGGTCGGTCGGGCCTATATATATAAGAAAAAGGGGTGTGAGACTTTGGTAGTAAACCCCAAGGAGGTTAATGATAGTAGGAAGAAAAATATGGCCATAAGAACTTAAGGAAACAAGTTTAGAAGTGAATGAGGAAGTGGAGATAATTAAGTACACTTGAGCAAAACCGAAATAACGGGACAACGGGGTAAGTATGGGAGTAACAATTATTTACCTACCGTAAAGTATTAATGTTAATAGAAACATTTGAATGTTATCAGTGGACCAAGAGTAAACCGAGGAAACATAAGGCAACCCGGTAAAGTTAAACCCCCGGTGAAAGGTATGATTTTCTCATGCCCCGTATGCTAACCGTGTTACGTTGATTTGTGTGTTTGTGTGCCGGCTTAATGAAGAATAAATCAGGAAAATAATCCATTGCTTGATTATGTATGTCTTGTCGTATATTGTATGAGCTAACATACTTGAATGCCGGTGAGGTCTAACTTAGTGTGCAGACCGACTCATAGTTGAGTAACGATTGGCTAGAAACTCGTAGATCGGGTCGTTTCGTAAAATAACGAAAATGTGCAAACACACAATCTATCGATTAAAGAATAACGATAACACAAACTTATGAACTCACTAGTATGTGAGGAAGATGTACGGGTTGAGTAAACACCCGACAACGGTTAGAAAACCAATTTGAAACAATCCACGAAACAAATAAATGTGGAAGGGTAAATGAACCTCCATCTAGAGGATTGAAGATAGTTTAAAGATATGAACTTGTGAGAAAAGTAAAAGAGACATAAGGGACCATTTAACTCCCTTAAGATACGATCGACTTCCTATACGAGGATTCGACCCGGTATGAGGAAATAACCGAAAGTATAAGTATACGGAAATTTGGGGCAACCCTTAAACTTAAGAATACCCCAACTTAAGAAATGTTCCCAATGTCATTAGAAACATCGAGAGTGATGCTTCTAGACAAATGTACATAATTACATTATAACGCCGAGAGAGGAGTGCATGGGAAAGCGAGAAGTCCAAGAGTAGCCGGACCTATGTGAAAGAAGTAGGAACTAAGAGAGAGTTCCAGGAGCTAGTTGAACCTTCCCACTATGCTAGACCCAGAGTAGGGTCGAAACTGGGGAAGTAAGACTATGCTCGAGAGCCATGAGTTTTGGCTTAAGATTGTAATACAAGAAAACAAGCATGAAGTGCGTAGGAGACCTATAGTGTCTCAAGAACTACGGGAGCTTGAGTATAAGTACCCAAGAGAGTGGGTGAGATAATGAATAAGTGACCCAAGAGAGCAGGTGAGTTAAAGGATAAGTAACCCAAGAGAGTGGGTGAGATATCGAGTAAGTAACCAAGGCATAGTGAGGTAGAACCCTCAAGGCCTAAGAGTAAATTGATACAAACTAACAACCTTGTTATGTTAGTTAAGGATTGTATTCCATGGTTGAATGTGAATCCTTGTGTAGTGTGCATATGTATTGTATTGCTATGTTGCGTGTTGATTGAATTAAAATGAATCTCATGCTCTCGACAAAAGTAGTCGGTGACCCCGGTTAGCACGAGGGGTATGCGAATTTCATATGCAGCGAAAGCTGAGCCCCTTGGGGTACCATTTTTTATTTTTCAGGTGCACCGAAGACGATACCGTTCGAGTGTATGATGGGGATGGTGGTTAACATGGGTAGTTAGATTTTAATTACTTATGTATTTGAATGAGGTGTAAGACCGAAAGTGTTATCGGCATTCGTATGTTTAGACTCGGTATGGTATGAAACTGAATGGAGAGTTGTAATGTATGAGACTCGGTAGTAATGAAGAGTATTGTGTTTATAATTGAGTACTCGGTTATTCCGGTCCATCAGACCGATGCAGTAGTGGAGTTAGGCCTGGTTGGCCACGTGGGTGGCTAACGGCATTGTAGCACCCTCCGTTGTAATTAGAGTTCTAATGCGGGTTTAATATTAGTTGTGACATTTATGAGGTAATGACGAGATTAGTGGATGGGTGTTACAACTACCTTTACCAAGGAGTGCGATGAACGATTATGAACAAACAAAGGTCAAGATTAAGTTCCATGTGTATTATTATTGATCATAGAACAAGTTCCAAGTAAAGGAGTGGCTACCGCTATTGGTGTTCCACCATGTAAAGAGTAATAATTATATGTATATGTAAAAGGCATGTCGTCTACTATTAAGATGACTGTCAGTGATGATGATTATGTGAAATAAACAATAGCAAATCGCCTAAACAATAATACAAACATCAGAGTTTAATCAAGGAAACAAGGCACAAGCCTAAGCAAGATAATTGATATACCCCAAAAAGGGCATGAGCCCAGGAGGATGGGAACACCGCCTCCTGTTACCTTCGATGTATGTTACCAAGATAGCAATACCTAATTAATATAACAGATAACAAGAAGCAAGCTACCATAAGGAATTCCATAAAGGAAGGATACGTAACAACAATTAGACCCAATATATGAATAAATTCAATAAACAAATTACTAAACAATGAATAACAACAAACTCACAAATACGTAACTCATGGATTCCTTTAAAGGTATCAATGAACCACTATCAACAATATACTCAATAACAACGAGGAGAAAAACCATCTCCTACTATGACGACGCAAACCTTGTCACTACGATAAATTATAATAAACACCTGTTGGAATCAAATGCATGAAACCATACCATTGGGCGGGAACCGAACATTCCCACGGGAGACCCCAATACTAATAAGAAGGGAGATTGACAATAGAATACTTCATGAACGTGTGACGGACACTACGAGTTTATAAACGAGTTATGGGACGACCACGCTGGGCTTGACAGACTTATTCATAAGTTAGTCGAGTAAGTAGTAATGTATCAGTACGGTACCCCATACACGTATACATGTGGTGAAAGGAACACAAGAAGTAGTCAACTCCATATGAAGGTCAGAAATGTAAACCTAGATCAGTATAAATACTCACCCAGATGAATTAACAAATAGAGCCTAGTTAAACTAACAAGGATAATGGTACCAACAACTTTTAATATAATATGACCAAGACATGATTCTGCAAAGGAATGACTAACACACGATAACCTTTAGAGGAAAACCTCACGACATGGAGAAAGTTAATAGTCTACTTAATGACAAGCAAGAAGACCCAATAAATGGGCAACTGAACATATAATACCAAAAGGTTCAATAACTGTTTACATTAACACGATTCAAATACTCATACTACTTGATGATGACAATCAATACCCGTAAAAAGGGACAAGGAGATAACTACTCTCCAAATATGAAATATATACAACAACACAAAATGGTATGACAACCATGTATGTCCAAAGTAAGGACAATGGTACGTTCTTAACCGAAAAGAGGTTGAACACAAACACACTTCTATCTAATATACAATAAAGGCAAAGCTAGTACACTAGTGGATGCCCTAAACCATAATGCAAATACCACTATAAATATATAACCGTCGAATCGACTGGAATATGGTGCGCGCGGGAGCAACCATTACAGACAACTGTTAGAATGAATACATTCACAAACACAGACGAGTAAAAACTCGCATTAAACACAATGACGAGAAATAAAATGCAAGGCAGGCTATACAACAGCCTAGACTATTAAGGACACTACTCCAAAATAAATACTGAGTTCAAAATCATAACTCACACAGGAACTCATAAATATACAATTATATTCCTTATGAACAATGTGAGAGTACAAAAACAAATATACCAAAGGAAAATACCTCAACTGCCAAACATATCCCCACGAGAGGTTAAAGAGTGCAGGACGCAATGTAATTATAACAATGGGTTTCTCCTAATAAACAGGACGAACCGTACAATGAATGCTGCGAAACCGACACACGGAAAGCTCAATATATATATATATCAATGAAAAATACATAATAGATATCACAATTAAATACCTTACTCCGGAACAAAACACCGGGAGACACAGGATTACAAGAATTGTCCTTGTGCATTCATAACGATATGTCTTAAGGGAATTGTTAAGACTAGTGCAAAACGGCACTAAATACAAACCATAACTAATATCATACTTCATCTCAACAGTATATCAACGAGTGAAGATAGTAACATCTCAAACTATATTCCGTGCTATCGATCTACAACATTGATACACGATTTCGATCCAGTCGTGTGCAGATACAACTAACGTTACCACACCGACTGAGACACCTCTCTTTCCAATTAACAAGACCGTGAACGACACTATCATAATAGAATGAGGTCAGCAATAAACTGCTGCCACTAAACCATCTTACATATAATGATAGGAATAAAGGGCGTACTAAGCCCTATATCTGTGGGTCTGCACCTCAATACAGAGCGAGTGGGCCCAATAGAACGTGATTGAGACAGCGCACCAAGTACTCCATGCCTTTGGCTAGAAATGTATGCGCCACACCTTTCACATAATTTCTTTTAGAATCGAATGCCTATGATCGACCCGCCTCTCAAATATCAGAAGACTCAACTCCAAAGTTTTAATACAAGAATGAGGAAGAGTTCTAGGGATCCAAGTATCCAGCGCTCTTTGAATAGCGTCTGTTGTATACTTGTGGGGTACGGGGGCGTAACCCTTTTTAAGGGGGTAGAGCCTCTTGGCCGTGCATAGTGTGTGCACTAAGTTTAATGAGTCGTATGCGGGGCATACAATAAATTGTTGTTAGTCGTTGTCGTTTTGCTGTTTGCTGTCATGCGAGGCATGCATTGTTTGATTGTACATGTATTGCACACTTGTGAATGAATGTGTTTGTACGTATCTAATGAGATACTTGTATGATGTTGTACAAACAACCATGAATGCAGTATCTATTAAAGATACATGTGATATATATATGTTTATGCTTTTATGAATCCTTCGCATAGTATCGTCTAGATACTGAATGGATCATAGTATAAAATGATGAAATGTGGAACGTGAAATGTCATGGACACCTCGGGGAGGTTGTCAAGGTGGTTAGAACTTATAGGAAATGATGGTGTTGATGGATCACCAATATCCATATATTCGAATTAACGCCACACTTGAGGGCTATGTGCAATATGAGCACAACACATTATGCATGAATGTTACATCACATAGATGTACATTAGGGGAGTCATAGGTAGGTATATATTACATACATATTTGAGAAAAGACGACTTCGGGATGAAGTCTTTTTAAGGGGGGTAGACTGAAATACCCCTAATTAATTAAACATTGATTAAACATCTAATAAATTAAATTAAGGCCTGAACATTCCTTAAAGTCAATTTAAAAACAACAATTGTCAACATAAAGCAAAGATTGCACCCTTTGACCATTTAAGGCAAATATATATCCCCAAATGAATTCCTTAGGATCCAAAATTAATTCGTAAGCATATTAACTCATAAATGAATGTACTAAAATTATTGTAAGACACTCCAACTGTGAGCCTCGATTTTAAACCCTATCCTATGTTGGTTAAAGATGATTAGGATCTAACCGGGTTTTAGGTCCACTTATAACCTAAGGTTAATAACTATGTCATATAACAATGATTATTAAAAACTAAGCTAGCTCACTGGAACCTATTATGAGTCGCCACCTACTTTTAACCTAGATCAAATTAGGAAAGGAGAGTTCGGGTTCGGGGGCTTGATATTCGACTTAATTAGGGTTCAAATTACTTTCATTACCCCTAGAAGTCGTTTTTCCTCTACTTAGTTTAATTACGGCTTATTACGAGTCGTTTTAACCTAAGTGCGCGAGCTTCTGTTTTTTTTTTGTTTTTAAGCATTTTTTGACTGAAAATAAAAGTGAAAGTTGAAATTACCTAAGCTAGGGTTTCGGAGGCAGAATTGGGTCAAATTTTGTTTCCGTCCGTAGCCACGGACCTAATGTCCGTAACCACAGACCCTAGTTAATCTATGTGGAAATAAAAGTCGAATTAAACAGAAAACAAAAATTTGAAAAGTCCGGGGCACGGACAGGACGTCCGTAGGCCTGGACATAGTTTAGCAAAACCTAAATTTCTAAAATTTTAAAATCCCGCCGCCGTCCGTGGGTGTCCGTGGCCACGGACAACCCGTCCGTGGTCCCGGACCATAGGTCCGAGATCCCGGACCACCCACGGACAGGGGTTTTATGGTGGTTCCCGAAGGTGTTTTCGGCTCAAAATTTATGCACGTGTAGCCTGAAAGGTATACAATTCGTTAGTAATTGAAAGATTGCAGTTTGAAGTCGAATTATGTACGAAACTTGACGAACAAGTAACAAGGCAGAAACAAAAGTAATTAGCAATACAGAAGCGTAAAAAGGTTAGTTTGAACCCAAAATTTGACAGAGAGTTAATAAGGTTGTGGAGAGTTAGAAAAGTAGAATTGCAACCTGTTTTACCTTCGAATTCAGGAGGATTCTTCACGTCGGGATTCTTCGGAGGCTCCGATGGTGCCGGTTCCGGATTGAGTTCGACCCGAGCTTCTGGTTGTTGATTGTTGAAGGTGTTCTTCACGTTTTGGAGGTGGTGGTTTGGTTGATGTTTGATGATTGTTGATGTGTTGGGAGTTGAAAAATGTGTTTAGATGGTGATTTCGGGGGATTTTTGATGTGATTTTGGTACTTGGATGTGTAAAAACGTGAAGAGAATGAGACGGATGCCTTATTTGAGGGTCTAGGGTTCTTGAGGTTCTCATTTGATCATGGGGTAAGGTTCCTTATATAGGCTTCCTTAAAGATAGAAAAATCCGGTAAAAACCGAGATTTACCGATGTTTTAGCTCAAGGGCTTCCAAAAAGAATTTGATTATGAAATTTTACACATGGGTAAAGGATGATATTTCTGAATTTTCTAAAGTGGAATCGAATTTTTTGGATATTGGAATATTTTTAAATTCAATTTCTCGTTAGATTCAATCAGAAATTGCTAGAAAATTATTGGAAATTCGAAAAATCAAAATTCCAACGCCATTATGCTTCAGATGTCATCCTCTATCATGGGTTAAAATTTCAAAGCATTTTGAATTGATTTGACCCTTATTTGGAGGAGAGAGAAAGCCTATAGGGGGCTTAGGAGCCTTGAAAAATTACAAAAATGCCCCTGGAGATGACTAAGCTGTCCCTAGTACTCTGAAATGTCCGATCGAACTGGGAACCCTCGCTACTTGACCAAACTAGCCTATTAGTAGAGACTCTCTTCCGGGGGGGTTGAAATTTTGGGTATAACAGATTGCCCCCCATCAACTAGACTTTGTAATGGAAATGAAAAGGCTAGTTGATGCTTGAGTGATACCCCAAAATTTTGGATCTTAAAAGACCACACGTGCAATCCGACAAGTTGCGTCAAGCTATTCTAAGGCGCTGACTACCTATGAGTAAGGTGGAAGGGTGTCAAGCGGTTATAAGGCGTCGACCACCTAAAGGTAATAATGAAGTAATGTCAGACTATTCTAAGGCGCCGACTACCTATAAGGATGATATGATGTCAAGCTATTCTAAGGCGTTGACTACCTATAATGAATGAGATGATGTCAAGCTATTCTAAGGCGCTGGCTACCTATAATGAATGAGATGATGTCAAGCTATTCTGAGGCGTTGACTACCTATCAGTGATTGAAAATTGGTGTTAGGTCGAGTTCTTCTATTCGGGTGAGTTCTGCTGCTCTAGTGAGTTCTGCTGCTCTGGTGAATCTGAATCTTTGGCTGAGAATCTGTATCTTTGAAGAGTCTATACCTTCGGCTGAGAATCCGTATCCCTGAAGAATCTGTACCCTCGGCTGAGAATCTGTATCCCTGAAGAATTGTACCTTCGGCTGAGAATCTGTATCCTGAAGAATCTGTACCTTCCTGAGAATCTGTATCCCTGAAGAATCTGTACCTTCGGCTGAGAATCTGTATCCCTGAAGAATCTGTACCTTCGGCTGAGAATCTGTATCCCTGAAGAATCTGTACCTTCGGCTGAGAATCTGTATCCCTGAAGAATCTGTACCTTCGGCTGAGAATCTGTATCCCTGAAGAATCTGTACCTTCGGCTGAGAATCTGTATCCCTGAAGAATCTGTACCTTCGGCTGAGAATCTGTATCCCTGAAGAATCTGTACCTTCGGCTGAGAATCTGTATCCCTGAAGAATCTGTACCTTCGGCTGAGAATCTGTATCCCTGAATTGTGACGAGGAGTCTCATACGAATAGATGCAATGGTCATGATGAAAGTTGATTATGAAAGTGCCAAACGTGGCAATGAGGATGTGCATGTCAAAATACGATCAAAGTGTATGTAGGAAATTTGTCCAAAACAAGAAATTGTTGAAAGAGGTGCCAAACGTGGCAGTGTTTGAAGAATAATCTGTTTAATGAAAAGGAAAGCGAAATTATCATTTCCTGACCATAGACTTCGGACTTGTAATTTATCTCCTAGGAGATGAACATGCCATCGGTGGGGTATGGTGTATGATGTAAAGGTAAGGGCTTATGTGGGCCTGTGGTGTTTGATGTGGAGGTAAGGGCTTATGCGGGCCGGTGGTGTGTGATGGTGGTGGTGATGTTTGAGCTCTGGGTTCCAATTGGTGTTGTCATAGCAATTGTTGGAACCAACAATTGCCCCCAGTATTTTTCCCTTAAGACAACCTGAGCTAGAGTTCATGGCAATCGATCGTTCCGATCGATTGCCCCCAGTATTTAGTTTTATGAAACGTGCGAACGAGTCTCGTCCTCACAGGGTCAGGGCTTATGTTTTATGTGGTGCTTCCTAACCTACACTCGGCGTGTTTGGTGCTTGCACTCGTTCCTCACCAACAGTCACAACTTCTAGACCATTGAATTCGATATTTGATGGATTTACGCATTTGATCTGTTACTTTCACGTGATTGGACACACAACTATCAAGTCGGAAGTCTTTAAAGCTTATAACGTGGCCACGGGGTGTGATGAAGGACAACGGGACCATGGAGGGATATTTGAGGTATGTGGAGCTTAAGTGGGTGACCAAAGCTGCAACTTGCGTCTTCTCTCAGATTCAGCTTCCTTGTCTTGAAGTCGTCTAACTGCTTCATGTTGACGTTGTTTTTGAGCTTCTGGACTTGGACTTTTGAAGTTGTCCTTTACACCATTTCTCTTTTCGTCTTTTGGATTTCTTCGAGGCACTTCGGTTTTACCTCTTTGTTTGATCCTTTCTTGATTTTGCCTTCGGGGTTCTTGTGTTTCCCGGTTTTGAGTTTTAAGAGCTATTTTTATGTGAGCTCTTTTGATCCTGTGTCACTTTGGGACTATTTGCGGATCACTTCATCATGCTGATAGCGGCTTTGCTTCTCTGGACTGATGAAAACGTTATCTGAGAGTCAGGCTCCTCGCTTCCTTTGGTCACCGGGTTGGTTATTCATCACGGGCTGGCTTGTTCTGTGGA
This sequence comes from Limonium bicolor, assembly GCA_023374045.1. Taxonomy (NCBI): domain Eukaryota; kingdom Viridiplantae; phylum Streptophyta; class Magnoliopsida; order Caryophyllales; family Plumbaginaceae; genus Limonium; species Limonium bicolor. The sequence goes on from CM041776.1 coordinate 476,460,580, forward strand.
GCTTTGCAACATCGAAAAGGGATATATGAAAGGCTCAGTGGGGGTGCCTAGGGTTTAATGTCAGGGTTTACAAGCTTTTAGCTATGTGGTGTTGTACCTAGGTGCTTCGTCATTCCTGATAGTTGTGTATCCGTTCATTGCTACTTTTCACAGGTCTAAGAGTAAATTTACAAATTATCTCCTTCGGTCGGAGTTATGCCGTTTACCTCACCTTTGAATGTGGTCTCACCGGAGTCGTGTAAAAATGACACGCTCGTTCACACATGGTTTTTCCACTCAAGACACTCTCATGAGATTTTCACTCGGAAACTCGTTCGCACATTTAAACAAAAGATAAAAGATGATGAACTTAAACTTAGATTGCCCCCAGTATTGATTTTGGGGTTTGTGACAACAATTCAATAGATGTGGACCTTGAACCTCTTTGTGGGTTGTGAGTTGTGGTGTTTGGTTAGGCATGTTCAAATTTTCAGAAACAAAATGCAGGTCCTTGTGTTCCATTGCATAGCCAGAAAATGATTACTTCGTGATCCTTGAAAGACGTAAGTGCTCTTTTTTTTTAGTTTTTCGAATTAATGAATAATGCTTTGTACAAAAGTTATGAAAATGGAACTATTTTTTTACTCAACAAAAAGAATAATGTTGGAAATTACAAACTCAAGAAAACTACCGAGAATGATCAAGGGAACTAACTACTACAAAAGTTGAAAGACAACTAAACAAGAAAAGAAATGCATTTAATGAGAAAAACACTAAAAAACAACATTTCTTATGATGCTTGGGCACGCGTGCTCTGCGCTCTCCACCATGTTCTTAGAATTGGAGCCCTTGGTCAATTAGATCCTGGATTCTATGTTGTAGGGCCCTGCAGTGGTCAGTGTCGTGACCGGGCAGCTGATGGAAGTGACAAAATTGATTAAGATCCTTCCCCAAATGAGTAGTTCCTGGCCTCAGGGCGAGCGGTTGCATCGGATATCTTCCTCGAAGCTCTTCAAGTGCTTGTCTTGGTGTTCGACCGATGTCTGTAAACTCTCTCTGTCGAGAATTCCGTCGGGGTGAATCTACTGTCCCAACGCTCCAACCAGGTCCTCTTGACTGTCGATCACTGTCTTCCTCATGTTGCCTGGTTCTCTTGCGGGTGCAGCTTTGGATGCAAGTTGTTGCTCCTGGTTTCCTAATCACTTTCCTGAGTTCTGTAGCAATTTCTTTGACATTCCCCTTCGATCCTCGGACCCTAATGGAGCCAACTTCAATGCAGTCATAAAGGGTGTTGAGAAGCCTGTCCACTAACTCATCCCAAGTTTGACGTTCGGACTCGAGGGAAAGAGCCTTTGCTTTCAACTCTTCGATAACAGCAACGTAGTTAGATTCCACGGCGTCCATGGCAAACTATGCCTCTGCTCCATGGCTTCAATGGTGGCCATGTGCTTTTGTTCCAAAATTGCGAGCTGGGCTTCCATGTCGATTGGACCGCACTTAGGACTTGAGTCTACCTGTGTCCAAGGTGTCCATTATTAGCTAACAAAAGGAAGTGGGCTGAAACATGACACTTCACAAGATAGATCGAAACAGACTTAGGCTGAAAGCAAGTGGACCAGGATACCCAGAGAATGAGGTGTTTGGGCTGGAGTATCTTTCAGACTACGAACTGGCACTTGGGCTGAAATCTAAACAGATGGCTTTGATTGGGCCTGAGAGGTGACACCTAGATCTAAGGTTTGGGGCTAGGGCCCGAATAAGAAGTCTACCTAGTCTAGAATGAGCCCTTGGGCTGGAATGTGTTTGGGCCTGGAGTAAAGCACATGGGCTGGAATGGTCCCTAAATCACAAATGGGCCTAACTTTCTTTGGGCCAGAGAAGATGGTTACTAAGCAGAAAAAGATTTTATTTTCAGAACTTGTGGGTTATTTCAAGTTCAGGTGGATTTCTTTTTTTTGGGCCTAGAACTAATTGGATAATTCAAATTGGGCCAGAAGAGAAATCACCTAAGTCTAAGCTTTTGGGCCGAAGCCCGAATGACTCACATATTAAACCAAACAGGACCTCTGGGCCACAAACAAGTAGAGCCGCCAATTCGGTTGGGCTAGGTTAATGTAGGAGAAGTTCCTATCAATCTCTAGGCTGGGTAATGGGCCGATCATACAAGCAAACAAGGCCCACCAAATTCAACATGTCCTCACTTGACGGTTAAATCAATTTGGGTATGGATCGATCCGGAGAGGTGCTTGGGGCTTGGGCCCAGGTCGCCACAAAGAAATATGGCTTGCACGCTATTCTCTTTGGGCTTCCCCACTTTTTTCACATCACCTGAAGGGTGTGTGTCTGCGGCCGGGTCTTTGACTGACCAAACAATGGGCTAGGTAAGGACACTGCCAGGAAAACGCTTGGGGCTAAAGCCCAGGTATTAAGGGGATGTGGTTAGACGACATCCTCCTCTTTTTCCCCGCTTATTCACATCACCTAAAAGGTGTGAGTCCCTGACAGGGGACCCTCAAATGGGTCCCGGGGTGAAATCGGTTTGTGTGGACCCTCGCTCTCATATGATGCAAAGGTACAGAAATTAAAGTGCGCACAAGAGTAAACAAACAAAGTAATAAAGCCATAAATAAACAATTTCGAGTTAAGCCCTCTTTCTTAAAATTAAACAAGTTAAAATTAAGAAGTTTGTCCCCAGCAGAGTCGCCAGTCTGTGAGCCTCGATTTTAAACCCTATCCTATGTTGGTTAAAGCTGATTAGGATCTAACCGGGTTTTAGGTCCACTTATAACCTAAGGTTAATAACTATATCATATAACAATGATTATTAAAACCTAAGCTAGCTCACTGGAACCTATTATGAGTCGCCACCTAATTTTAACCTAGATCAAATTAGGAAAGACGAGTTCGGGTTCGGGGGCTTGATATTCGACTTAATTAGGGTTCAAATTACTTTCATTACCCCTAGAAGTCGTTTTTCCTCTACTTAGTTTAATTACGGCTTATTACGAGTCGTTTTAACCAAAGTGCGCGAGCTTCTGTTTTTTTTTTGTTTTTTAGCATTTTTTGACTGAAAATAAAAGTGAAAGTTGAAATTACCTAAGCTAGGGTTTCGGAGGCAGAATTAGGTCAAATTTTGTTTCCGTCCGTAGCCACGGACCTAATGTCCGTAACCACGGACCCTAGTTAATCTATATGAAAATAAAAGTCGAATTAAACAAAAAACAAAAATTTGAAAAGTCCGGGGCCACGGACAGGACGTCCGTAGGCCCGGACATAGTTTAGAAAAACCTAAATTTCTAAAATTTTAAAATCCCGCCGCCGTCCGAGGGTGTCCGTGGCCACGGACAACCCGTCCGTGGTCCCGGACCATAGGTCCGAGATCCCGGACCACCCACGGACAGGGGTTTTATGGTGGTTCCCGAAGGTGTTTTCGGCTCAAAATTTATGCACGTGTAGCCTGAAAGGTATACAATTCGTTAGTAATTGAAAGATTGCAGTTTGAAGTCGAATTATGTACGAAACTTGACAAACAAGTAACAAGGCAGAAACAAAAGTAATTAGCAATACAGAAGCGTAAAAAGGTTAGTTTGAACCCAAAATTTGACAGAGAGTTAATAAGGTCGTGGAGAGTTAGAAAAGTAGAATTGCAACCTGTTTTACCTTCAAATTCAGGAGGATTCTTCACGTCGGGATTCTTCGGAGGCTCCGATGGTGCCGGTTCCGGATTGAGTTCGACCCGAGCTTCTGGTTGTTGATTGTTGAAGGTGGTCTTCACGTTTTGGAGGTAGTTTGGTTGATGTTTGATGATTTTTGATGTGTTGGGAGTTGAAAAATGTGTTTAGATGGTGATTTCGGGGGATTTTTGATGTGATTTTGGTGCTTGGATGTGTAAAAACGTGAAGAGAATGAGACGGCTGCCTTCTTTGAGGGTCTAGGGTTCTTGAGGTTCTCATTTGATCATGGGATAAGGTTCCTTATATAGGCTTCCATAAAGATAGAAAAATCCGGTAAAAACCGAGATTTACCGACGTTTTAACTCAAGGGCTTCCAAAAGGAATTTGATTATGAAATTTTACACATGGGTAAAGGATGATATTTCTGAATTTTCTAAAGTGGAATCAAATTTTTAGGATATTGGAATATTTTTAAATTCAATTTCTCGTTAGATTCAATCAGAAATTGCTAGAAAATTATTGGAAATTCGAAAAATCAAAATTCCAACGCCATTATGCTTCAGATGTCATCCTCTATCATGGGTTAAAATTTCAAAGCATTTTGAATTGATTTGACCCTTATTTGGAGGAGAGAGAAAGCCTATAGGGGGCTTAGGAGCCTTGAAAAATTATGAAAATGCCCTTGGAGATGACTAAGCTGTCCCTAGTACTCTGAAATGTTCCGATCGAACTGGGAACCCTCGCTACTTGACCAAAATAGCCTATTAGTAGAGACTCTCTTCCGGGGGGGGGGGGGTTGAAATTTTGGGTATAACACCAACATAAATAACAAGCATTAACATGCTTAAAAGTCACTTAGGGCAAAAATGTGCTCTAAGAAACCTTAAAGGTCTTGTGACCTCCATTAAAGTCCAAATTTGATTTCTAAGTTTAATAATCATGTAATGGATATAATAAAACCATTACCAAAGAAAACCAAGCCCTAAAACAAGCTTTAACACAAAATGTGTCTTAAGACACCTTAAAGCACATTTTTGTGTATAACTTCACAAATATTGACTTTTTGTCATTTTAAGACCTAGATGACATTCTTTATAACATTAATGTGACATGATAAACTATATTATAAAGTCCAAATCTAAGTTTTAAAAAAAATCAAAATGGGTGATTTTGGGTGAATAGTACCCAAAATAACACTTAAATTCCTAAACTAAACCATGGTCAATGATCATCCTTTGACCTTGATCATACATTTCCATTTAATTAATGGTTCCTCCTTATCAAGTATCCGGACTCAAAATGAAGAAACAAGACTCTTGAATAACCTTATATTAAATTAAGATAAGTACAACTTTATAATATAAACTAATAAAATTCATTCTTTCCACTTGGCATCCCCTTACGGCAGCCTTAAGAGATTTCCTCTTCATTAAGAAACTCCAAAATATCTTCAATGACTCATCATAACACTATTCCTTTAATTAATGACCTTTATCACTTAAAAGCCAAAATAGACTTCTTTCCTCCATTACCCTCTCTCAGCCGTAAGCTACCTTCTCCAAACCCTCTCTTCTGCTCCTCTATAACCAAGAGCAGCTGCTCAACATCAAGGACTAACACTTTGAGTTATAGGTAAGCTCTTGGTACCTCTTTATGCTCGTTTTCTTCATCTTCTTCTCCTCTTTCCAATGGTGCAACTCATTTCCATTTTCATCCAGCCACCTAGAGAGAGTTCATGCTTGAAGGAGAGGGGGTGTTTCGGTTCAAAAATAAGAAGACGAAGGGAATCTAACTTGAGAATTATTTAAGGTATAAAACTTACCTTAAGCATGATCTTCATCTTCTCTTCATTTCCAGTTTTTCTCTTCAGTTTCACAAGCTTATTTTCTGGTTCTTTTCATAGTTATTCGGTGCACATAACCACACTTGGAAGATCTAGCAAGATCCAAGATAAACATGCCATTTTTGGCAATATTAACAAGGTGAACCAAGGCTGTCTTCTACCTTGCTCCTTCTGTTTTTGTATTCTTGGTTAAATGGTGTTTTAACACCTTATGTTGCTTCAGTTTTCCAGGCATGAACCAGCCTACCTAAGCCCACCATTATCAAGGTAAAATCAAGTTAAACTAAGCTTGATTAAGTCCTAAATTCCTCTTAGTGTTGAGATGACTAATACCTAGATTTTTCCTTGCATATATATGCTGCCACAAGCTGTTGGAGCTTTGGGAAAATTCTACAAAAATTGTAGAAATCAAATCCAAGAGTAAAACTTAGCAAAGTAAGCTAGTTACTCCTAAATGATGTGTTAATCAAGTGTTCATATGGGTTTTATATTCAAAACTAATTCAAATATATACATATGCACAGCCATGAGCTATGGAGGAAGTTTGGTTAATTTGGTTGCTCAGAATCAAGTAAGTGTATTAATCAATTATAATATAAAGTTTTTATGTGATTTTGTTACTCTATGATGTAAGTCGTGAGTGAGAAATGGTCCAAATGACTTAATTAAGTGTTAAAATGTTAATTAACACTTTTGGCTAGTTTACTATATATTAAGATGGCTTATAATGCCATGAAAATGATTTAAGTGGTTAAAATGCAATTTATAAAAAATATTGAGGAGAAATAATGAAAGCCGAGAGCTTATATGGTTATATATAACCAAACTATATACTAAAATGTTTATTAACATTTTGGGTAGATAACCTAATGTTTATGTGACACATAATGTCATAGGAATTAACTAATTAGTTAAAACTCAATTTATAAATATTGTTACAAATATATTTACCAAGCCGTGGGTTAATAATGTCTTTTATGACATTTATATGTAATTTATAATATATGTTAAGGTGTGTAATAAGGCCATATACCTTAGGCCATTTAATTTTATGTTTAATTAAGTTTAAATCAATTTTTAAATTAAATAAATATTACCGATATGAAATTTGGGGTTGATTTGTAATTAAAATAAAATTTAGAGGCTGAATAATGAATATAGCCAAAAACCATATTTTATAAGCTATTAAAATAAGTTTTATAAAGTTTTATTAAACATTGGGGTCAAAATGTAATTTTCTAAAAATATTGGGTTAAACCGGGTTTAATAAAACTATGGTCAAACAGATAGTCAAAAGGGTCCATGTAGACCAAGTTAGGTGACTTGACCAAGGTTAATCACATAAATAATTAAATTGTGATCATATAGAAATATTATGAGTTAAATATTGAAATTACAAAACTATTGGGGTATAAAACATAATTACCGAAAGTTTGGTGTTCAAACAGTAAATATAACACTTAATAACATTTGGGTAAAGTTTGGTAATTTTCAGAATTAAATAAAAGGCTATACATTAAGATAGGTGTATAATATAAGGTTTTAATGATATTAAAAGTACAGGCTATAAAACTGGGTGAAGTTGCAAATATGCAAAGTTTAGTGAGGCAGAAAAATAAATTAGAACAGCCCTAGGGGGCCGTTCGCAAATTAAATGAAGCCTAAACTATAGGTTATAAAATTGTGAGTATTAATATGATATAATATAAGCTATATGTGACATGTTATAATAATTGTGGTAAAAGTGTAAATATAGAAAATATGTGGTGTGCTGGAAAATAAACCAAACAGACCTAAGGTCTGTTCGGTAATGTAATTAATTAAAAAAAACCATATGTTATATCTTATTATAAGATTTAAATGTTATAACATATGGTATATGTAACATACCCTGAAATATGTGATGAATATGTGATTATAAGAAGTTATAATGTGTTGGAAAATAATTAAGAATAGCCCTAGGGGTTGTTCGTAATTTTGGGGAAATATGCAGCAATTTGCTGATCCCCGAGGGGCACCGTTTTTATTTACATGTACTTTGAAGCCGACCACCGTTCGAGAGTGTAGGACGGGGCTGCTATGTAAGCATGGGTAGTTGAGTAATAGGAATTGTATTTGTATTGTAATGCGAATTTGGAAGTCCAAACTGTATCGGTAATCTAAGGATTGTAGTAGACTCGGTATAGTACTGTATTGGAGTTGTATTTGAATTATGATTTGGGTATGCAATGGAAAGTAATGTATTTGTAGTGGACTCGGTATATTCACGTCATCAGACTGATAGTATGTAGTAGTGTAGCTGGCCTTGTTAGTCACGTGGGTAACTAACGACATTGTACACCCGTCGTTGTAACACCCCATCCAACATTAACACACTTAAAATAAACTGCAGCGGAAATACAACCTCATAACATTACTTAACTCGTTGGTGTTACACGCCGTTAGCCACCCACGTGGCTAACAAGGCTAATACATACACATTGTACCGGTCTGATGGGCTAAATTCCCGAGTGACCACACATTACTACCCCTTTCCATTAACAACAACGACAACGTACACCTTCCAACTATACCGAGTATTAATAAACTGGTGCCGACAACAATTTCGGTCTTACTACACCTACTGTATATATACACTTAAATGTTTACCCATGTACAATGTCTACCCCGTCCTACTCTCGAACGGCTTCCAGCTCTCTGTACCTGAAATAGGAAAAGAAGAGAAAGGGTGGCCCCCAAGGGGCTCAGCACCTTTGCTGGTATGGTAATCCCGCAGCCCACATGCTACCGGGCCACGCAAAACTAATTGTCGTCTTAGCATGCGGTTGATTATTTTTAAATCATACATGCAACTGTAAACACACAACACATAATCATTTCACCTCAACGGGCTCAACAAACGGATAATATATCCTTACTTAATAAGTCACTCATGGTATTCATTATCCCTAGAGTGTTCCTCCTCTAATGGAGCTACTTCCTTAATAGACGACACTTACCCTTAAATCGGGTTATCCTTAAACGCCTCTTATCACAAACTGGGAATCATATCCATGATCCACACACTCCACATTATACAACCTATAACATACACTACATACAACACTTAACAACACTTTGCACGTTCCCACGTGCACAACATAATACCGCGATAGATATTGCATCACAACAAAAATACATAACGGGAATGGTTCTCTTAGGAACCGACCCAAACATTGTTTATACACTGGTGAGCCTAGAGAATGTTGCCAGTCTCATGATAAGCTCGTTATACAATAACAACAACACTCATTACCGTCCTAATAGTTGGACGAGTAACTTAAGTTAAGGCGGTTCGGGTTTGGAGGCCCGAACACACCACACAAACACATGTTCCCCCTAAACCGATCATAAGTCAGAATAGCTAAGCTTTGGAATAAGCTAATGGGAGATCATAACCCGTGAGGGAAACAACCATAACAAAGAGAAGGGTAAGGCTAAAAAGGATACCCTCTCCCAAACAACGCGCGACCGGCCAAACCGGATTCCTCACCACTATTAGTACATACTTACTTTAGATATTAGTTAGAACCCCACTATGGAGTCTATCATAACTACACACCATACAGTTACAACTGGGTTAAACACACAAGGGAGATCCCTACATTCACATACACATATCACATAATTAACACACGCATAGCCGTGGTTAGTACGTCCCATGGTTCGGGTCGTTTACTCCGAATACCGTACTCTCATGTGATCCTAGACTCAGTTAACTAAGGTTAACACTTCCGAGGTTAAATGGTATCGGAGTTGTACACGCCACATAAATGAATTACTGTAAACTCATTACATGTTTAATCTTACAACGTGGCAAACATACAGAAAAACACATTGGCATACAAGCCGGTGTAATCCGGTAGGACACAGGTTGCAAGAAAACCATACCTGTCACCGGAGTCCACTTTACCACGTCCACTTACGTTCCTCGAGCAATTCTCGAACAACTGATAACATTACATGTATTTTTATTAACATCGGGGTAACATGGTTATTTAATGTCTAATGCTTATAACTTCTCCCCGTTAACTTAGTTACATAACTTAACATTTTTAACTTGTTTTACTCTCACACTCTAATACAACTTTTCACCCACTTAATCGTCATTAAAACTCACCTAACATGTCCTTAACAACTTTATAACATCATTACTAATCAATCCCCATCATTACATGTCATTTCATAACCTTAACTCATGTTTTTGGTCCGACCGACCTTACCGACCGGACTTACCCAAGTCCGGTCAATTCCAGAACACATTTCCGTCAAAATTTTCTACTCCGACCGACCTTGTAAGTCCGGTCCTATGTCCGGTCGGTTCCAGTAACTCAATCCGTACACAAAATACAAGCCCGACCGACCTTGCAAGTCCGGTCCCAAGGTCGGTCCATTCCAGAGGCTAATTCTCGCAGGGTAAACTGGGCCCGACCGAACTTGCAAGTCCGGTCGCAAGTCCGGTCTGCCCCAGATCTTTGTTTTCCTTTTTACATTCAACTCCAAACTTCACCCCATATATCCTAGTATACCCTAACCTCATTTGGGCACTTCAAACACACCTTTATCCATGTGCTAAACTCTTTAAATCACTCACCAAAACCGTTTTATCATTCACAAACTTCTTACAAAGTTCCTAGCACTAGGGATGTTTTCTCCTTAAGATTTATAGGTGGTAGTTCACCAATAATGACCACTACAGCAAGGTGTTTCCTCTACACCTTAACATCTCCTCTCAACTTCTTTCCTTACCAACTAAACCTCCTTTTTCACATCTTACCTAATCATCACTTATTCCTTGGATATCAACATTACCTAAACCTTAAACAAACTCCTCCAAGACTTAAATACATTCTCAAGACACACATTGAATTCCTAGAACTTCCAAGATAATACCTAACTCCTTGCATCACTCTAAATCACCTTAATACATGTTTTCTTTCTTAGTAACATTTGTTCACCCTTCACACTTCCTAGTCCACCAAAACCATTTAAAACACTTAGAACTTCTTACACATTTCCCAAATTTGGCCATAGCTTCTCTTGTATATACTCACATCCAAACACTTAGGTTTTTACCTTATTTCATTCAAGAACACCTAAAATCCATCAAGAACATTTTTACACACAAACTTCACACATTAAGCACTACATCACAATATAGTGCATAACTTAAATTGCTTGGCACTTAGGCCCTTAAATTGCATAAACCTTAAACACTGAATTTCCATAATATATAAGCCTTTGACCTGCAAATACACCCAACAATACATATTCCTTTAATAAACTCCTTGAGAGCATTTTCACTAGGTCATTCACCATTGGCTCCTTAGGTAGTTTTAGCAAGCATTATAAGCTCATTTCTCCTAAGGCATTAAACCACATTAAGATAGCATATTTACCTCTTTTCCTCCCGAATTTCTTTCTTGTTTCCTTACAAAACCGGTAAGGCATTTGGTTCCTTGTCAACTACTAAACATTATACAAACAACATAATGAGTATTCAAGCTTTAAGCTCCATCTCATTGTAAACCCTAGGTTTACATTATTTCAAAACATTAATGTAGTTGTTTTACCTGAATCTTTGAAGGGTGTTTGAATATCTATGAAGAGAGGACTCCACCTAGTCCTTAAAAGATTCAAATGGAGCTGGAACAAGGCAACACAAGGAGCTCCATCAATGAATATTTTCGGTCACACACAAAACATGAAGGAAACTTGATTTTTCTTTGAGATTCCTTACCTAGGAGCAAAGGAGATCAATAATATGTGGAAAGACAAGCTCAAGCCCCTTCAATGGTGGAACTCCATGGCACCGAAATGGGGCTCTTGAAGTTTTGAGAAGATAAGAATGAAGAGCTTGATGAGAGGAAGAGAATGGTGGTGTTTGTTTTTGATTTGGTTAAGTGAGTCATGAGATATTGACAATGGAAGATGGTGAAATGGTGGTGGTGCTGTAGCTTCACCGTGAGAACAGAAGGAAGAAAGGTAGAAGAAGAAGAGAACCGTGTGAAATGAAGAAAGAAATGAGAGAAGTGAGTTTGGTTTTGTTTTTGAAGATATTTATGACTTAAAGCAAATAGTAACTTATGAGTCATCTTTATTTACTTAATAAGTTAACATGTTTGGTGACTCATTACTTCAAAAACCGGCCCCCTTTTTAGTCTAGGGGTATTATAGTCTTTATTGACTCATTTAATTACTTATAACATCATATGTTACAAACTAGCTTATAAAAATCACTATTCACAAAACAAGGCACATAGAAGTGAAATTTTTGATTTCCCATTGATATAGACTTCCAAATGTGATACTATATAGTACACATGTTAATTAAAGAGTAATGATGGACATTTAGCCATTCAAAACTCATTTACAAGACAATTTTTCAAAAACGTGCTTTAAGACTCCTTAAAGCACTTTTTGTGTTTTAACTTGTTTTCAAGCTTGGTTTTCTTTGGTAATTGATTTATTATGTTCATTAACATATTTATAAGGTATAGGCATGACCATTAGGTCTTATACAAATTTATCCCAAGCTTAGAGCACATTTTTGCTCATATTGACTTTAAGGTATTTTCTTGTGTTTTATTTGGTTTAACTGACTACCAAGGTTTCCTAGGGACTTAATTAGCCCTATTAAATCATAATTGAATATTATTAAGTCTTGGTAGGCTCTTTGGGTCCTAACCAAGTTTACTCATAGCTTAGAGCATGTTTTTGTTCAAACTGTATCTTAGCGTTTTATTGCATTTACTATGGTTTAAATTGTTCACTGATGTTTCTAAGGCACTTTTTAGCCTTTATATAACATAGTTTGATATTTAAACCACATATCAGGTTTGGGGTATTTCAATCTACCCCCCTTAAAAGAACTTCGTCCTCGAAGTTTACACTTCCCTCACATCTTGGATTAGAATACGGGGATTACTTATAGAGATAAAACTTCCATAACCAAACACACTTTACATCACAACCTCGGACTTAATGGTCCGGGCAACACATTCACATCCACACATAACATAACATATTCACATGATAACCTCGGACTCAATGGTCCGGGTATCTTAACAACACTTACACATACATAACAACCCCTTTGACTCACTGGTCTTGGGTAACATAACAACATTTGGACACATAGGTCCCGATAACATAACAGTCTTTAGACACATAGGTCTATGTAACACCACACATTTAGACTCATAGGCCTTGATAGTATACACTTTTAGAACTCGAGGTCAAAATAACATTTATTACACATACCAAACAACATGTCATAGCATGTATAGCAATCAAAAATATCTTTTACATACACACTGTGATCCCGCAGAACCCGGTCGCGATGGACACCTTCCATCCCCGTGCCTTTGGGAGATTAAAACAATCACATATATTTGAAATTTTTTCCTTGTGAGGTTAAGTAAGAAGACTTTAATTATATAAAGTATCCATCAACGTTTTATAAATACCAATTGAAAATCCTTTTGAAAACACACACAACTCCAAGTCCAACTTAAGCTCTTTGCTTCCTTTCTTAGTGTGGTTATTTGTGACCACTTATAGGGAGCTTCAAGAATCATCCAACCCTGATGTGATCAGCATCAGTGTTGAACTATCCTTCCACCCCAATTTGTGTTCGGCTTCCCTTGATCGCATGCAAATCAAGTTCTACCTCCCACTTCATTTTCAAGCATCAATTAAATCACTCATTTCCAATTTTCTATCTTTTAAAATCACTCTAATCATGATCATACATCTCGAAGAGATAGAACTTCGTCTATCAGTTATTTCCATTCAGTTTAATGTTGTTACCTAGGGAATCTTATTCTCACTAGGTTCTATGTCGGTATCATGCCCTTTCTTGAATCACTATAAAGTATATATATACACATATATTTTATCAAAATACAACACACCATTTCACATTTATACACTGTCGGGGTTTGTTCCCCCGGGAGTTTCTCTACTCCCACACTTGTACTATCACTCACAACTGTTAACAAATAAACACACTTACCACAATGGTATTCGCATCTTCTGTGCACAATTACCACAATTAAACCATGAATGAATGTGTATGTTTACGTAACACACACACCAATCATCAAAACAATAATTTTGTGCTATGCACAATATAAGTCACATACACTACGTACACTTGTACGGTAATATACACTAAGTGGTTTTGCGCTCTACCCCCCTTAAAAGGGATTACGCCCACGTAATCAATCACTAAACATTGACTTAAATGTTCTGCCGTCGTGAAGTGTTTTAACTTCCACGCGGTCTATTACAATGGATTCTGATTAGAGGATCTTAACCATATTGGCGGTTTAGTTCCTAAACCAAGAATTCTCATTGGAGTTTGTTTAAACTCTTAGTTGGTTTCGATTCTGGCCTGTTAGGCTTCTAGGCGTTAATAATTAGCCGTTCACTCATGTCCACCACGTACATCCAACAGTTGAATCACTGACTCACTAGTTTCTGTTGTGAAACTCTAGTAACTGTAGAGCTTAATTGCCTCTTTTGTTATTTTTACTGTAATGTACATCCCCAATTATCACCTTTATCTTGGTGACAACGGTTTCTCACCGATTGTGTGGTATTTCTGACCTTGAGCAAATCGTGAGTTTCAAAACTTCCTATCCACTTCCATAACAATTTACTGTGTATACAACTGTGTATTTCACAATGATTGACTTGTTCCCTTCCGACTTACTGTCGGTTGAGATTGAGCTACTACCTAGTGTGTAGGGCTCTCTCAGCTATTTCCAACATTTGGGGTATATTTCATACCGATATTTGACAGTTAGTGCTACTGTAGTCACTTACTGTTAATCATGCCTCCACATTTGGTCTTGTACAAGTACTTTCTATAGGTGCGGCCTTGCATTTCCTATGCATCGGCCATTATAACATTATTCATCCACAATTAACATGTTTCCAATTCCTAGCTATCCCACTCGATCATTACTGCTCAAGTGCAATACCAAAACACTCAGTCATACAGAGTGCAGAGGCGTAAACTCTTGACAGTAAATCCCTTATGCGATTCGCCATGGAATTCACACTGAGTTCCTTATCACATAGTACCGACCATTGGCTTATTGCCCAGTCTGTGTATCATCACTTGCTTGCATGTCCATTGAGTTTAACCCATAGCTGGTCTTATCCGCCACATCACTATTTAACAACACTTATACAACGGTCGCTTGTTGCGCACCGTGCTCTTACTGTATAACATAACACTAACTTGCATGGTATTTACTGTCACATTAACTTCCACACCCATACTTATATTATGGTTCGTCATTCATCTGGATGACTACCGAATGTTCCTTGAGCACCGATCATTCGTGTCACAAGCCGGCATTATTCAGCTCGGTGTTTCACTCTATACACACATGTTACTAAGCTAACTGCTCTCTTTCAATAACAATATGGTCAATCCTTAACATATTTCTTGGGCTTGATACACATAACTACCGCTCCTGCGGTCTCACAATATCGAGAGGTATCCCACTCTTAATGCAGTGGTTCGTTTACCACTCTATTCACTTATACAACTAAACTTCTACAATCAATTGAATTTATATAACATATCTTGCTTATGGCTTATGAGCCTTGTTTGCCTTGAGCTGGGCTCATTGTAGGCTGTCCACACATATGTACTTCTCTGTACAACATTACATGGTTTGGATATTATATTGAGCTCCATGACAAGGTCGTTGCATTTCGTTTCCTTTCCTGGGATTCCCCTTAGGTTTGTCAGTCCGTCTCCTGACAACTTATGTCTAAACTGGGTGTTAGTTTCAATCCTTGTGTTTCTGTCATGCATTTCATGCAACAATTACTGATGCGAACACCCTTTAAGGATTGCTCCTGGGTGTTGCTAAGTCATGCCCTTACATCTGGTTCACAGTTATTGGTACATTCAGTTAGCCACACCTTTTTGCGTTCTTAACTGGTTATTATCTTCTTCTGTGAAGATCAACCTTTCCTGGTAGTGTAGGTACTCATTCTGGGAGTTTCATCCCGTTTATTGCACATTAATGTGTCCACATTAGGCATCTGCTTTGCCATGTACAGGCTGGGTCTTCGTTCCAGCTAACATGTTTATCCCTGAGGATCCTCAAGTCATGTGTGATGTCTTTACATAACAGTTAGTGCACTTCGCACCTCCTGACTCTTAAACATTTCCTTGAAAGGAATTCACTAATTCCTTTAATCTCGTTAACTTAACTGAGTTCCTTAACTTCAACCATTCCTTGTTAATCCTTAGCTCTTGTTTAACTTATACTGCTGACCGTAGTACGGAGTCGACTACTTCCCGTGTTTCGGACTCCACTCGTATACATATGTGGGGTACCATACTGATACATTGCTACTTACCCCACTAACCCATAAGTAGGTCTGCCAGGCCCACAAGCTCCTATCGGAGTGCGGTCGTCCCACAATTCAGTTGGTACACTCGTAGTGTCCGTCACACGCCTAGGTGAAGTATTCTGTTGTCAACTCCCTTATATTGTCCCGTGACAATATTCATTCCTTACTTCTCGAACTTAATCGAGGGAAAGTTTATCCATGCTGAATTCTTATCAACTGCCCTTGGTTTTACTGGTTTGGTTTAGAAGAAGGTTAGAAAGAAGTATTGGTTTGAAAGAAAATTTGGTTTTGAAAAGAAAAGGGTTTGAATAAATTTAGGTTTGAAAGAAAATTTTCATGGTTTCACAACATCTTCTTACCTTAACCTAGTCCTGTGCTAGTTCTTGTGACTGTTACTTACAATTACAGGGGTTAGGCTAACAGGCCCTTCCACTGTTATGACAATCACATTTAACTTTATGGTACTTTAACAAGTACTTTGTAGTGGTTATAAATTTCCCGAACAGCCCTGTTATAGCAGCACTTGCTATGGCAAGTGCGCCATGCTAACTGGCTATCGGTTTAACACATACCGGCTGTGGTATTGTTTTTACCCGCACTGTCATCAGTGGCCTTGTTGGCCCTCACTGATCTTACTGTCTTGATAATAACTCCTCTAGGTGACTTCTCACTGTCTTCACATGATAATCATTAACTAGGGTGTTTCCCATTCTGGGAGACCCCTTTTTCTTTTATTGCTTCCTCTTCGTAGCCCGTTCCACCCGTTTGTTGTGGTTACTGAGACTGGTCTCTTGTTTGGGCACTACGTTGTTGTTCCTTTGTCGGTTGGTGTACCGTTGGTGTATCACTTAACAACTACGGTTCCGTAGACACTTGTCTCGGGTTTCATTAATCCATTTCTTGCCTGTTGCATGGTTGGTGCGTTGCAAGCTAGTTATTCTCGACTGCTTAGCATGTCGACCCAGGTTGCCGGAAATTCTATTCTTCTGTACACTGATTCTTCATTCTTCGCTATTAAATGCGATTAACACTATTTAGATGGGAACCGTCTCCGGGATTCCCAGTTTTCGGGATCTACCGTATGACAGGTTCTCCGTACCCTTAGAGGTATTCAATAACAGCCAGATCGGGTATTCCCGAGTATGAGAGGACTTTTATCTCTCTGGCGTTCTTTCCCAAGTTATAAAACAGGGGTTGTGGAGGGCGGGAAGGATATAGTAGGTTTCCAGTAGTCACTGGTAGTTCCTAACTAGCGTATCTCTCACGCTATCACTCAACCCTTAACCCAAAGTACTAAAATCCTAACTCGGTACTTCCTAAGCTCGGTAATTCAGTCATCAGAGCGATACTTCGCTCTGATACCACTTTTTGTAACACCCCATCCAACATTAACACACTTAAAATAAACTGCAGCGGAAATACAACCTCATAACATTACTTAACTCGTTGGTGTTACACGCCGTTAGCCACCCACGTGGCTAACAAGGCTAATACATACACATTGTACCGGTCTGATGGGCTAAATTCCCGAGTGACCACACATTACTACCCCTTTCCATTAACAACAACGACAACGTACACCTTCCAACTATACCGAGTATTAATAAACTGGTGCCGACAACAATTTCGGTCTTACTACACCTACTGTATATATACACTTAAATGTTTACCCATGTACAATGTCTACCCGTCCTACTCTCGAACGGCTTCCAGCTCTCTGTACCTGAAATAGGAAAAGAAGAGAAAGGGTGGCCCCCAAGGGGCTCAGCACCTTTGCTGGTATGGTAATCCCGCAGCCCACATGCTACCGGGCCACGCACAACTAATTGTCGTCTTAGCATGCGGTTGATTATTTTTAAATCATACATGCAACTGTAAACACACAACACATAATCATTTCGCCTCAACAGGCTCAACAAACGGATAATATATCCTTACTTAATAAGTCACTCATGGTATTCATTATCCCTAGAGTGTTCCTCCTCTAATGGAGCTACTTCCTTAATAGACGACACTTACCCTTAAATCGGGTTATCCTTAAATGCCTCTTATCACAAACTGGGAATCATATCCATGATCCACACACTCCACATTATACAACCTATAACATACACTACATACAACACTTAACAACACTTTGCACGTTCCCACGTGCACAACATAATACCGCGATAGATATTGCATCACAACAAAAATACATAACGGGAATGGTTCTCTTAGGAACCGACCCAAACATTGTTTATACACTGGTGAGCCTAGAGAATGTTGCCAGTCTCATGATAAGCTCGTTATACAATAACAACAACACTCATTACCGTCCTAATAGTTGGACGAGTAACTTAAGTTAAGGCGGTTCGGGTTTGGAGGCCCGAACACACCACAAACACATGTTCCCCCTAACCGATCATAAGTCAGAATAGCTAAGCTTTGGAATAAGCTAATGGGAGATCATAACCCGTGAGGGAAACAACCATAACAAAGAGAAGGGTAAGGCTAAAAAGGATACCCTCTCCCAAACAACGCGCGACCGGCCAAACCGGATTCCTCACCACTGTTAGTACATACTTACTTTAGATATTAGTTAGAACCCCACTATGGAGTCTATCATAACTACACACCATACAGTTACAACTGGGTTAAACACACAAGGGAGATCCCTACATTCACATATCACATAATTAACACACGCATAGCCGTGGTTAGTACGTCCCATGGTTCGGGTCGTTTACTCCGAATACCGTACTCTCATGTGATCCTAGACTCAGTTAACTAAGGTTAACACTTCCGAGGTTAAATGGTATCGGAGTTGTACATGCCACATAAATGAATTACTGTAAACTCATTACATGTTTAATCTTACAACGTGGCAAACATACCGAAAAACACATTGGCATACAAGCCGGTGTAATCCGGTAGGACACAGGTTGCAAGAAAACCATACCTGTCACCGGAGTCCACTTTACCACGTCCACTTACGTTCCTCGAGCAATTCTCGAACAACTGATAACATTACATGTATTTTTATTAACATCGGGGTAACATGGTTATTTAATGTCTAATGCTTATAACTTCTCCCCGTTAACTTAGTTACATAACTTAACATTTTTAACTTGTTTACTCTCACACTCTAATACAACTTTCACCCACTTAATCGTCATTAAAACTCACCTAACATGTCCTTAACAACTTTATAACATCATTACTAATCAATCCCCATCATTACATGTCATTTCATAACCTTAACTCATGTTTTTGGTCCGACCGACCTTACCGACCGGACTTACCCAATAATGACCACTACAGCAAGGTGTTTCCTCTACACCTTAACATCTCCTCTCAACTTCTTTCCTTACCAACTAAACCTCCTTTTTCACATCTTACCTAATCATCACTTATTCCTTGGATATCATTACCTAAACCTTAAACAAACTCCTCCAAGACTTAATATACATTCTCAAGACACACATTGAATTCCTAGAACTTCCAAGATAATACCTAACTCCATCACTCTAAATCACCTTAATACATGTTTTCTTTCTTAGTAACATTTGTTCACCCTTCACACTTCCTAGTCCACCAAAACCATTTAAAACACTTAGAACTTCTTACACACATTTCCCAAATTTGGCCATAGCTTCTCTGTATATACTCACATCCAAACACTTAGGTTTTTACCTTATTTCATTCAAGAACACCTAAAATCCATCAAGAACATTTTTACACACAACTTCACACATTAAGCACTACATCACAATATAGTGCATAACTTAAATTGCTTGGCACTTAGGCCCTTAAATTGCATTAACCTTAAACTGAATTTCCATAATATAAAGCCTTTGACCTGCAAATACACCCAACAATACATATTCCTTTAATAAACTCCTTGAGAGCATTTTCACTAGGTCATTCACCATTGGCTCCTTAGGTAGTTTTAGCAAGCATTATAAGCTCATTTCTCCTAAGGCATTAAACCACATTAAGATAGCATATTTACCTCTTTTCCTCCCGAATTTCTTTCTTGTTTCCTTACAAAACCGGTAAGGCATTTGGTTCCTTGTCAACTACTAAACATTATACAAACAACATAATGATATTCAAGCTTTAAGCTCCATCTCATTGTAAACCCTAGGTTTACATTATTTCAAAACATTAATGTAGTTGTTTTACCTGAATCTTTGAAGGGTGTTTGAATATCTATGAAGAGAGGACTCCACCTAGTCCTTAAAAGATTCAAATGGAGCTGGAACAAGGCAACACAAGGAGCTCCATCAATGAATATTTTCGGTCACACACAAAACATGAAGGAAACTTGATTTTTCTTTGAGATTCCTTACCTAGGAGCAAAGGAGATCAATAATATGGAAAGACAAGCTCAAGCCCCTTCAATGGTGGAACTCCATGGCACCGAAATGGGGCTCTTGAAGTTTTTGAGAAGATAGTGAAGAGCTTGATGAGAGGAAGAGATGGTGGTGTTTGTTTTGATTTGGTTAAGTGAGTCATGAGATATTGACAATGGAAGATGGTGAAATGTGGTGGTGTGTAGCTTCACCGTGAGAACAGAAGAAGAAAGGTAGAAGAAGAAGAGAACCGTGTGAAATGAAGAAAGAAATGAGAGAAGTGAGTTTGGTTTTGTTTTTGAAGATATTTATGACTTAAAGCAAATAGTAACTTATGAGTCATTTTTTATTTACTTAATAAGTTAACATGTTTGGTGACTCATTACTTCAAAAACCGGCCCCCTTTTTAGTCTAGGGGTATTATAGTCTTTATTGACTCATTTAATTACTTATACATCATATGTTACAAACTATCTTATAAAAATCACTATTCACAAAACAAGGCACATAGAAGTGAAATTTTTGATTTCCCATTGATATAGACTTCCAAATGTGATACTATATAGTACACATGTTAATTAAAGAGTAATGATGGACATTTAGCCATTCAAAACTCATTTACAAGACAATTTTTCAAAAACGTGCTTTAAGACTCCTTAAAGCTTTTTGTGTTTTAACTTGTTTTCAAGCTTGGTTTTCTTTGGTAATTGATTTAATATGTTCATTAACATATTTATAAGGTATAGGCATGACCATTAGGTCTTATACAAATTTATCCCAAGCTTAGAGCACATTTTTGCTCATATTGACTTTAAGGTATTTTCTTGTGTTTTATTTGGTTTAACTGACTACCAAGGTTTCCTAGGGACTTAATTAGCCCTATTAAATCATAATTGAATATTATTAAGTCTTGGTAGGCTCTTTGGGTCCTAACCAAGTTCACTCATAGCTTAGAGCATGTTTTTGTTCAAATTGTATCTTAGCGTTTTATTGCATTTACTATGGTTTAAATTGTTCACTGATGTTTCTAAGGCACTTTTTAGCCTTTATATAACATAGTTTAATATTTAAACCACATATCAAGGTTTGGGGTATTTCAGTCGTTGTGTATGTAATATCTGCTGTGAAGGTAAGTATTTGTACAGTAGTGACGGGATTAGCGGTAGGGGTGTTACACTTAGCCCAACAGAGTCGTACTGCAAGGGGCGCCGCAGGACTTTGACAAGAAAAGATTGAAAAAAATTGTTGACTGCAAAATTAAGAAGAATGAGGCCGCGTGACGTTTTATCAAGATCTCTTTAAAGATAAAAAGAATTCTCAGCAGATAAACGGACGGGGGCTATATATATATCAAGAAGGGAGGCATCCATTCAGATAAAAAAACACACGCCCACAAGGGGCTAATGCCCTGCATTCAAATTACCACACCACATCACCTCCATCACCGCCATAACATCATCATCCAACCATCACCATCACTTATGCACCATCTCACTACCACCAGCACATTCACGCCACTACCTTCACCGCACCACCATCCTCATACCACCACCACAACCACAGATTATTTCTTCCTATGTCGTTCTTTATTATGTATGTTATTTTTATGTCTATGTTTAAGTAGTTAGACTAGCTCCCCGGATTGGGGTAGCAAACCGGATCTTTACATTTATTTTGTTATCTTTTCCCTAATTATAGTTGCAGTTGTTTAATTCCAGTTCTTCATGCACTTTAATTCTCTAGCTAATTATTAAAGCAATCTTTGTAGTTTTCTAATCGACACGCGAGAGCTGAGATAGATAACAAGACATAGGAATTAAACCTGATTAACGACTAGAAGCGTGATCCCGCCTATAGGTTAATCGGTCTCAAATAGAAACTGTAGTTTATGCGATTAGTTGTGTCCGGATTAGAGCATTAGTCTGCTGCTAGTTCTAGCAACTAGTTGGGATTCGTTAGACTTAGCCGTTGACGAATTAATTATAGTTTCTGAGTTTATTGTAGAATTAGGGAAGAGTTTATTAATAGATTAAAGTGAAGGCTTGCAGAACAATCCAGGGTGCTTTCTTTTATTTAGAGTTTTACTCTTTATTTATTTACTCAGTTTATTACATTTATTTCGTTATTTTATGTTAGTTAGTTGAGTCTTCCGTTTTATTAAATAAAGTAAAACTTGAAAAAGTGACATTTGCTGTTTTCTTAGTTTAGTTTCTCTGTTAATTAATAAATTGTCAATTAATTGAACGGGGTCCCTGAGATCGACAACCCCCACTTAATTCACTATTCCGCAAAATGATAGATACACTGTCTAGGTAGAGATAGTCACATATTTCTACTAACAGCGATACGACACATAACAACTTGTTACAACTACAACTGCTAACCAAATCGTACCTCATAGGATGAGATCGTGTCTAGCCGCCCCCTCATCTAACGTAGCCTCTCATCATCCGTCACATTCTTTGTTTAACGAGGCCATTTCACCGCCATTGGGGAGCTGTCATCCCACTCTGCAAGTTGCTCCGGCCTGAACATGGGGAAGTACTCGTATATCCAGCACTGCGGTAATCATATGTAACATTAAATACCCAACCAATTAATTGACAATACTAAACTCGTGCGCTCGTTATGAAGTTCTCACCTAAAATAAGGTTAGGCAACCAGCCAGCTGACATGTCTCTGCCCGGGAAGCGATGCCGAGCTGTCGATACAGATATGCCAACGTCCCAGCCACCCATGCATACATGTTGACCCTACTAGGGTGCTAACAGGAAATTTGTAGGTATAAAAGGATGTACAAAAAGAATAAAAGAATCCTACAACTCTATATGGGTAGCAAAAATCCCGATCGGAATATAGCGTAAGCAAATTACGACCAAGAGTATCGAACCCAAGGGACTGAATAGAAAATTAGTCCTAGCCTTGGTAATCACTAATTCTTACTAAATAAAAGGGGGGAGTGTGAAAACATTTTCTAATCCTAATTAAAACTAACTGAACTAAGTGATTATTTACAATGAAATTATCCTAGTTGGGAATATAATCAACCTAGTACGCAACCATGATCATTTAATGAATAACAAGTTTCTAAATTAACCTGAACAAGTGAACGCGCCGGATGTCCTGCCGTATGACGCACGGCATATTCAAAGACGTTGAATATGCTGGACACACTTAACCCGACACTTGACCCGGCAAGAACAAAAAGTGAATATTTATCCCAGTCTCGAACTCTGAAAACAAGGACTCATTATCTACTTTCAAACCCAACAATCTCTTGTCAGCATTCGACCGAGATAATGAAAATGAATAAGGTAATTCTAATCCTTTAAGTGTTGCCATCTACACTTATGCATTTAACAATGGTAAAAGATCACTAAGACTCTTTAACCAATTCCACTCTTGTCTTTTGAACCTTAAGTAGAATTTAGAAGAGAGGAGAACAAGTCACGATCTCATTTCACTCTACCTTGGATGAAGATCTGAATCTTAGTAAAACTTGTAAGAATATATTGAATGATCAAAGTGTTTACAAGTGGATTACATCCCTAACCAAAGATACAAAGAATTCTTACTCAACCATCTATACAAAATGCAAGAAGAAAACACAAAAGGAATAAGGAGATGGTCATAGCCTTAACCCAATGGAGATTCCTTCTCTTCGCGTGGATGGTTGTGTAGAATTTCCTTGGATACCAACACATGGAATGGAGGCGAAATTGGAGTGTGAATGGGATGGAAAGAATATGTTGAAGTGTGTGGAGAAGTGTAGGTCAACGGCCTATTTATAGGCATCATTACCCCCTTATGCTGGGTGTAATGTCGGGTGAGAAGTGCCCGACACCTAATAAAACACGTGCCAACTGTTAACGGTCGAAACCGCCAAATTGGAGCGAAACGATGCATGTGCCGGACAGGGAATGTCCGACACCGTACCCGGCATCAGTTGAGTCGTCAACGGTAAATAACTACCATCGTTTGGTCAACCGTGACGACTTTTACTTGTGCCGGATACATCACAGGATCCGGCAATAACTTGTTTCTGCTCCATACTCATGCCGTGCAGAAGCCACCCGGCATCATATCCGGCACCACTTGGACTTTTGGCTAGAGATTTGTTCCTTGCATGAAAAACATATAAAAACATAAGTCTAAACAAATAATACACTTTAATACATAATATAACACAAATACTAACTATTTAACCTTATTTCTGCCGATAATCTATATAATTGTAGCATATAAATATGATAAGTCTGCGGCTTATCAAGGCCCTACACTTACCTTTTGCTAGTCCTCGAGCAAAACTAAATTAGAAAAGAATAACTGCTTATGCACAAAACAGATAATCTCAAGAATGACAATTAGATAAACATTTCCAACTATATGACTCTAATTCATAAGCATCACTTAATCATTCTTATTTTATAAAAAACATACTAATGGGTATAAAATAAAACATACAATTTCAAAAACCGATCAGAACTTTTGGGATATTTTGCATAAGGGATTTTGCAATCTCTCCTTTTTCCGGTTTCCACATTCAGCCCTATTTTTCAAGGGTTTCTGAACGTGGCCAAGACACTCATCAATGGTCTACAAGATTCAGCCCTATTTTTCAAGGGTTTATGAACCTAACCATGAATATTTTTCATTACGAACAAGGAATTTAGGAGAAAAAAAAGAAAAAAATCTCGTTTGTTGCTTTTATTCTGAGGCTATTTTTTTGCAACCTCATAGAATATACTGCTTCCTATATTTTTTCTTTCTTTTTTCCTTGGAAGAAGCTCTTTTTTTTCCCTTTTTTCATACACCATCCCTATTTAAGATATTCACCTAAAAGGATTGAACTATTTCGAAAAAGAAGGAAAAATATTAACCCAAAGTAAATCAAAGATAAAAGTAGGAGTAAGGGCATATACTCATATAAATAAAAAGAATCGTGAATTTAAAATAGTAATCTAAGAGGCATTAGAAAGCTTACCTCTTGAGAGAACAAGCATTTACTCTTCCCTAATCTTATTTGATCAAAGACAAACAAAAATTTTAGTAGAATATTAATAAGACTCTCAACTTATACATATTATTTATATACATACAGTCATTTTTATAAATAATAATAATAATAATTTTTTAAGGGGGATCCCTGCCCTACACTTGGTAGGAACACTGTCCCAGTGTTCAAATAAATAAATCTAATAAGAAGATTTTTTTTTAATGAACGGAAAGGAAGTTTAAAAGAATAAAGAAAGAAAGACTCCCCTGGGTGAAGAAAAGAAATGCGTAAGGAGGGCCCGCCCTACACTTATCCTTTTGGCTATTTGGCGGAATAATCAGAGATCTTGGATAAGATGGTGACCGAATTCGCATGCTCCCTTGGATTAATTTGAGTTTGAGACGGGAGTTGACCAGGTGGTCTTGGTTGAGCAAGAAGTTGCTGTAATTGTAATTGCAACGACTTGTGCTCCTTGCAAATGGTCGATATCTCTGCGTGAGCATCATGGGATTTGTTCATCAGAGCCATCATCATATCATGCAGTTTTGCCATTTCGGCCTCTGATGTAGATGTGGTTTGGGATGGTCGATTTGGTCCTCCACTGTAAGAAGGTTGCATGAATTGTCTCTAACCTCCCTGGTAGCCGGCATGGTTTTGGAAGTTTTGAGGGGATTGGCTCCCCTGCTGCCAAGGCTTCCTATACCCTTGATTGTTGCTCACGTAATTTGCTTCCTCAACATTATGAAAATCTTGCAATTCAGGGCCCTGGGCGTGTGGTCGTGCACTAACCACATTCACCTGCTGAGGAAGAAAGTTCATTGCCATTTGCTCTACCACCTTTTGTAGAGCACTAACCTTTGTTGATGTTAACCTAATGGAGATTCCTTCTCTTTGCATGGACGGTTGTGCAGAATTTCCTAGGACACCAACACATGGAATGGAGGCGAAATTGGAGTGTAAATGGGGTGGAAAGAATATGTTGAAGTGTGTGGAGAAGTGTAGGCCAATGGCCTATTTATAGGCATCATTTCCTCCTAGTTTCAGGTGTAATGCCGGGTGAGAAGTACCCGACACCTAATAAAACACGTGCCAACTGTTAACGGTCGAAACCGCCAAATTGGAGCGAAACGATGCATGTGCTGGACAGGGAATGTCCGGCACCGTACCCGGTGAAATACCCCTAACTAATAAAACATTGATTAAACATATAATAAATTAAATTAACGCCTAAACATGCCTTAAAAATAAATTAAACACAACAATGTTTAACAGAAAGCAAGAACTACACCCTTTGACCTTTTAGGGTGATTAAATGCCCAAACGAACTCCGTTGGACCTAAAATTTTGACCTGAGCCTTATAACTCATAAATTAACATATTAAAACTGTTTCCAAGGGAAACCAAGCTCAGAAACTCACTAGAACATAAGATAAACACTAAGCTTTCTTAAAGCACATTTTGTGAGATTGTCTCCAAAATGAGTTTTGTTTGATATTAGGGTCTTGAATACCCTTAAATATACTAGTGTGACATAATGTGCCACATTAAAATGCCTAATTCAAGTTTTTCAAAAAAATCAGAAATATGTGCATTGGTTTGTGAATAGTAACCAAATAGTGCAAAAATATCACTTAAATCTCTTAATCTAGTCTATGGCCAAAATGTTTCCTTTGACCTTGGCTATTACTTCGGCCAGTATAAGGCTTATTTCCAAGCTAGTAATCGTCCCCATTTGTAAGTAAATGTGACTCAGCATTCTTACTTTATTAAAGTAATCATAACCTTCTTTTATTACATTAATTAATCAAGACTCATCCTTCCACCTGGCTGATCTTTTCTGCCTGCAATATAGGTTGCTTCATCCTTAGGAAAGTCCACAAAATATCTAAGTAAGGAGCCTTGTAACACCCCACTCATAATCACGTAATAATCACTCACGTAGCATTAATTTAATAGCGTCTCACAACGGAAGTCACACGTTAATAAACCTCACTCGGGTGTCACATGCCATTACTCGCCCATACGAGTAAAGAAGCAGAAATAAATTAAATAAGAAATAATGCTGGTAATACATACATAACCGCAGTGATAACGAGATACTAACCTATACATCATACTAAACCAAAAGTAACTTTAACGACAAGTGAGCATCTAGGTGTTCCTGACTGTATACATCATTACTAATACATTGACTAATATCCATCCTATCCAATACAAAGTCTCGTGCAGTAATTAAAATCCTAACTACCCGGGTCCCGCTCTTCGACTCCAACAGTAGTCATCACCTGCACGTAATGCCATAAAGGATCAGCAATAAACGCTGAGTACGCCAGGCCTGGACCCTATTGGTCACTTAATAGTCATGGTCGTCATTATTAAGTTCATTACATGTTTTACCGGTGTACAGGTATTTAAAGCAGTAGACACATGGATGGCAGTAATTTAAACAAGTAAGACAGTCACTACATTTCACATAATCACATGCAACAACGCACAACACAATCAATATTAACATTAACACGTGCAGCCGTTAGTAACGGTCAGGTTATTTAGTTAATCACATGACCCCCCGGGTCCTCATTACATCACATCACAAACGTCAGTGGGTGTCAAGTTAGGACAACCCAAAATAATCTCACTTGGACAGTAGTCCCACGTACATACAAGGTGCTCACTGCCCTGATGATCCGAAGACTCCGGGGCTTATTCACTTTGCCTTTGTAAAGGCATCCATTTAGGTGGCCAAGGGCCTGGTGCCAACGGTCGCACACTACGCCTGACGATCTATCTAGGCTCGATCAGGATTAACTAGGGTAAACCCGATACGGGATAACCCAAGAGATCTCTACGCGCGACCAGCAGCCAGTGACTGTCTGGATTAAGGTACATCATCACATTCATTCACACTCCACTGTTGACTTCGTTAGTTAGATAATCAGTTATAGTTTAGGTATGGAGAACATCACTTATTGTTGGCTCCCCTGTGGGTCTTACGCATGCCTAGAATTATTCTAGGTAGTATTCATGTTCGAGTCAAAGCTCTAGAGACCGACGATGTCGTGTCTCGTTCCTAAGTGTTTCACTTAGGTTAATACATACTTATTTATAACATTAAATGTGTTATGTTAAGTAACCACAAACACGTCACATTAAACGTACATGTGTTTTATATAAGTCGATCTATAGTCGACGTAGTATTAGTCCCGGAGGACGTTCGCGCACAATTAAACGGTGCGGGAAATCAAACAATCAAACATCACATATCACAATCACATCCACACACATACATACATGCATCACACTCGTTATACAGCACACATATCTGAGCCCGAGGAAGTCCTCAGGACATCTCAGATCAGACCCCTTTTTCGTACCGTTCACCAAAGACTTAGGTTGCGCAGTAGACCACTAGCTCGTCGAGCGCCTTCGTCGGTGATACAGTCTAAATATCAAACAAAACATAAGTCAATCCACATGACTTATTTAAGCTCGGTAAATCCGAACAACACAAATAATCCCGACGTTTCATCCTTGGATTTCAACAATTATTGTTAAGGTATCGTTATACGAACTCATCAGTCGTAATACGTATTAATTACCAATGCCCGGGTTTATTTAAATGAGTCAGTTGTAAAAACGTCTTAGTTGTAGCGTTTTTAAACATTATGATTTATCCTTGTTTTTACGAGTATACGAATATATATTCCTGTTCATACTTAAGTATTGGTTTAATCATTCGGTTTAAGTATATGAGTATACATTTATAATATATAGTTGCATTGGTGCATGCAACGTTAATTCGCATTGCATTTTTCTGCTCATGCAATAATGTTATATGGCATTATTATTTAGCGATTTAATATTGTATTATGTATTATACATCTCATTATTCATTTTAATGAACTATACTTTAATTTGTAATTGTATGACTTGTAGCATATAGTTATACTAATGTCATAACACTTGTCATTTATTATCATATGACATTAAGAACCATATTGTATATACTTATGTATACACATTCTCGGTTTTTGCATATATATATGCACATTTTGTCTTCGGTTATTTGTATCCATATGAATATATATATATATATATTGTTATTATCTGATCTTAATCATATACTATATAGTTGCGTATATGCATGCACTATATTATATAGTATCCAACTATACTATATACTTATTATGTGAAGGTTTTTAACATATGGTTTCGGAACTCATATATATATACACTTACACATTTATTTTTCTTAAGTTAAACACTTATTTTGTATACCACATAATTATCATCTTATGTAAGATGATTATTTCCATTTGTTGCATTATACTATGCAAATTAATATTAAGAACTTATCTTAATATTATACAACATTTCATTTCATATATTATAGTTTCCTAAGGTTTATTTTAATACCAACCTTAGTTTTATAAATTCTATTTCTCATTAGTTGTCACAGTATTTCATGTGAATATTCTTACTTGTACTTGTTTAATTTAAATCACATTAATACCACAACAATTCATGTAACACTTACTATATACATAACATACTAATTCTCTTTGTTTATATATATATATACACATATTTGCACATCTATATACATATAATTTCATAAACTCTAATGTTAAACTATTATGTACACACGTATATATATCTTATATAAGTATGTTCCCACCAATTTAATGCTACACTAACATATTCATAACTTCATAATTTTCTAAGTTCCGTATGAATTTTAAAATTCATCATTTGTTCTAATCCTCTATCTACATATATGTATACATATTATTACACATATATATATAGTCTCATAAATTATAGTGTTATACTTTTAGGTTCCACGTGTAGTTTTCATAGTATAGAAATTTTAAAGGTATTGTGTTGTTTATGTTGGTTAGAAATCTGTTTCAATATACCATATTCTTTTTAGTTATCCCACACTAAAGCACATCATAACAAGATTCATTTTGGTGCTGATAAGAAGAAAGAAAACACAACAGCTTGCTAGAAGGGTAATACCATCGTTGCTCTTAAAGTCTATATAGTCCCTTTTTTTCTAAATTATTCTGAACAGCAACTACTACTCTGCTGTATACGCTGATTATCATTTGTTTCAAAAGGTACAGCAGAAGGAAACCACAAGGTTCTATCGTTTAATTACTAGAAGAACTCTTATCATGTGCTGCTGCAGGTGTACCATATTTTTTTGGAACAACAAGGATTGCATATGCTACTGTCTACAATGATTATCATTTTCTTCAGCAAGGTACAACAGCTAGAATTCAGAATCACCAAAAACTTTTTATATGCAACTGCTTATAATTGGCAGAGAAACAGAATTTTCATTGCTATATTCACCAGGGAGAATATGACAAATTTAGGTAATCGACAGAAGAAAAACTATGAAGACTCCTTTATTGAGCAAAGAGAGAGAATGCGAGAATGAATTCTCGAATGGCAATGTACAACCCTAACTGAGACGAGCAAGAGTTTCTGTATGATTATATCAGAATAGGATAGGCGAGAAGAGGGTAGTAGGAAAGAGGGGAAATTACATAGTAGTCCCTAGGATACAAACTATAATTACAATTGTGACCTATAATACAAACTACAAATGCAAAATACCCCAAGCATATAACATAATGACATATTACATTATATGCGACATATGTGACATATCCCAACACCCCCCCCCCCCCTCAAAGATTACAATTCTGAGGTAGTGAAGAATTTGATCTTTGCTCTGCTGCTTGCTGTAGACTGAGAGAAGGGAAGTTTGCTTTCTATGCCTTACCTGTTAGGCACTTCATCATAACATCAGCCAGCTGTTGATTGCTAGAAACGTGCTGAACATGAATCAATCCTGCCTGTAATTTCTCACAGACAAAATGGCAGTCTAGTTCTATATGCTTAGTTCTTTCATGTGATACTGAATTTTTAGCAATGTGAATTGCTGCCAGATTATCACAGTTTACAGGAACAGGATTAATATCTGTTATTCCTAGTTCATTTATGAGCCTGCTTAGCCAGCTCAATTCATTAGTGACATATCGCATAGCCCTATATTCTGCTTCAGCAGAGGATAGGGCTACTAAAATTTGTTTCTTAGATTTCCAACTAAGAGGATAGCCTCCTAGTTGGATGAAATATCCTGAAATGGATCTTCTTGTTATGGGGCATGAAGCCCAATCTGAATCACAGTAGGCCACTAAATTATACACTGTGTCCTTATTGAAAAATAGACCATATCCGATGGTTCCTTTTACATATGACATAGTGTGATAAGCAGCCTTTAAGTGTTCTGTTGTAGGAGATTGAAGGAATTGGCTTAGGTACTGAACTATATAACAGATGTCTGGTCTGGTATTAGTTAAGAAATTCAGCTTTCCTACAATGCATCTATACAGAGTAGGATTATCTAGTTTTGCTCCTGAGTCATTGTAAAGTTTTAAGTTCTGTGGTAGGGGAGAAACAGAAGGGCGACAGTCAAGCATTTCAAACTCTGTTAAGATTGTTTACATATTTCTATTAGGGTCATTATGATTCCTTCTGGTGTTTTCAAAAACCCATCCCTAAAAAAGAAGTTAAGTCTACCCAAGTCTTTTATTTTAAATTCTCGTTCAAGTTGTTTTTAGATGTGTATTTGCTTTTATTGTTCCTACAACAAGTATATCATCCACGTAGATACGAGGAAATGTCACACTGTTGTTATTCTTTTAATGAACAGAGAATAGTCATTTAAAGACTGGTAAAAACCTAAACTCATAAGAAATTTAGCAAGTTTCTCGTACCACTGACGAGAAGCTTGCTTTAAACCATATAGTGATTTTGTGAGCTTACAAACTTTGGTTTTCTCCTTCCAACCTTTAATCCTTCTGGTATTGTCATATACACTCTTCATGTAAATCTCCATGAAGGAACGCGTTGTTTACATCTAACTGATCTAAAATCCAACCTTTTTTAATAGCATTATGATGAGAGCCCGAATGGTAGTGAGTCTTAATACGGGAGAAAAAGTCTCCTCATAGTCTAGTCCATATTTTTGGGTAAAGCCACGCACGACAAGTCTGGCCTTGAATCTTTCAAGTGTGCCATCTGCCTTAAGTTTGGTCTGTAGACCCATTGCAGCTGATGGCACGTTTTCTCTTGGGGTCTACTATAGACCATGAATGATTGTTTTTCAAGGCCAAAAATTCTTGGTTCATGGCTGCTACCCATCTGGGATCCTCACTAGCATTTCTATAATTCAAAGGCTCTGCTAAGCTATCCAATTCATTTAGTGTTTTATTAGAGCTGCTATGGAGAGCACAAGTTAAAATAGTGGAAAGAGTAGTAAGATCAGTTAGGCTACTTATATCACTTTGGCTCTTTTCTGGTTTCTTAGAGATTAATCGATGGCTAGAATGGAGCTGAAAGAATCATTTGTTAGAATTTATGGAGCAGATGTAGTCTTGGAACCTGACTGGGGGTCTAGTGACACGTGTGGACCTCCTACCCCCGGTGTTTCCCCCCCTACCATGTTATCCTCTAAGGGTGGAGGTATATCTTCAGGTTCAGGAGGATTGCCTGTTTCTGTCAACAAATTTTCAGTGGAGTTTGGGCTGTTGTGTGGACTGTGAGGAGCAATAGGGTTTTCCCTGTCTATGTTGGTATATTCTTCCTGTTCAGGCAGATCAAACATGGCCCTGTTCTGTTCTGTTGGCTAAGGGTGTTGGTTTCTAGAACACCTATTCTGTTGTCATGCCAAATTTCCTTCCAGTGGCTGTCCCTTAAAAGGTATATACTCTCAAAGAAGGTGAGATCTCTACTAATCTTTATTTCTTCAGTTTCCATACTAAGGACCTTATGTCCTTTAGTTTTTTTGCTCACACCAAGGTAAATACAAACAGAGGACCTAGGATCCAATTTGTTTCTGTTGGGACAGGTATTAGTGACATAGCATAAACAACCAAAATTTCTTATTTCATTGTAATCTGGTTTAGTATGGTAGAGTTTCTCATAAGGTGTCATGTGATCTATCACTTTACTAGGAAGTCTGTTTATTACATGGGTTGCATGCTCAAAACAGTGGTTCCAAAACTTATCTTGGAGCCCAGATTGAAATAAGAAAGCCCTAGCTATTTCCATGATGTAGCCCTGTTTTTGTTCTACCACACCATCTTGTTGGGGTGTGTGAGAACAGCTGGTTTGGTGGATTATTCCTCTGTTTCTGACAAAATCTACCCCTTTTTTGTGATTTACCCAATTCTTTGGCGTTATCACTTCTCGGAATCTTGACTTTTCTGTTCATTTGTCTGTCAACTAGAGTAATGAAATCCTTTATTTTTTGTGTTGCTTCTGATTTTTGTTTTAGGAAGGTAACCCACGTAGCCCTTGTATTATCATCAACTAGAGTTAGGAAATACCTAAAACCTTCTGTGCTATCACATCTCATGGGCCCGCATATATCTAAGTGGAGCATTTCAAAAGGTTGTTCAATTCTGATAGTGGACTTAGGGAATTTGAGCCTTTTGGCTCTGGCTTTATAGCAAACAGTGCAAGGGACAATTGTATTAGGGTGGATTCCTTTTATTTCCTTGATTGTACAAAGCTTCTTAACAGAGACATGCCCAAGCTTGCTATGCCATAAAAGTAAATCCCTAGACCTATCATTATACTGAACTTGAGTACAATCAGAAAAGCCAAAACATGATGAGTTTCCCCTATTCAAAACAAAATTCATCAAAGCAAGAATATCAGGGAAGTGGAGGCCAGAACTTTGCCTCCCAATTTTAACCAAAC
The DNA here is from genome assembly GCA_023374045.1 of Limonium bicolor. Taxonomy (NCBI): domain Eukaryota; kingdom Viridiplantae; phylum Streptophyta; class Magnoliopsida; order Caryophyllales; family Plumbaginaceae; genus Limonium; species Limonium bicolor. The sequence goes on from CM041776.1 coordinate 476,494,618, forward strand.
CTTGGTTTTTACAATCCTACAAAGCACAAAAATCACCAGAGAAAACAACAGAAATAGCCAGATCATTTACCAATTTTCCAACAGAGACTAGATTGAAGAGAAATTCAGGAACAAACAAGACATTGCTCAGGCACTCAACATTTTTATAAACAAGTTTTCCTACACTGTGCACATCTCTTTTGTGACCATCAGGCAAGGTTACTTGTTTCTTGTAAGTTAAATAATCAAGATTCGTAAGTGTTAGGTTATTTCCCGTAACATGCTCTGTAGCCCCAGTATCTATTATCCAACAATCCCTTAAATTCTTCAGCAAACAAGTCGCATTAGAAACCAAGGGTTGTATAGAGAGAAACTTACCAGAGAAATCACCGAAGTTCTGCTGTTTCTCGCTTGGGTTGTTTCTGTTCTGGAGGTACTGCACCAATTGATTCAATTGATCCACGCTAAGTCCAGCAACAGGGGAGACTGTCTCTCCTTCATTAGTGCTCGGCCTTCCTCCAGTGGGAGTCTCATTGTAGACCGTGGCTACAGCGCTTCTCTCTGGGTTCTCTCTTTGGGTTTCGGGAAACCATTTATGATCCAGCAGTCGCTTTTGATGTGTCCAAGTTTACCACAGTGTAGACATTTTGGTGGACTCTTCTTTGCACCCATTTGGGGTTTGTTAGGGTTCTTGAAACCTTGGGGCTTGTAACTTGTGGAGCTGGGTCGTTGTTTGTTCGAATTTTTGATTCCGGTTTTAAACCCTAGAGCCACCGATTCTTTTGGTTGTTTTTCCCTTCATCCGTCAATTTCTATTTTTCGTCATGCATGACAAGACCAAAAGTCCGTTCCAAAGTCGGAACTTCTTTCATCGCAAGAATTTGCCCCCTAATGTGGGCGTGTGATTTGTTGAGCCCCATCAGGAAGTGCATTATCTGATCTTCCTCTCTTTCCTTTTGTTGAATCTTTCTATTTGTGCAGTTAGGGCAACAGGTACAACTCTGGATAGGCCGGACCAAATCGTACTCAGACCAGGTTTCTTTGACTCTGGTGAAGTAGTCGACTACCGAATCACTTCCTTGCTTTAGGTTTCCTATTTCCCTCTTGAGAGCGTGGATGGTAGCGAAATTGTTTTGCTCGAATCCTTGGGAAAGCCATCTCCAGATTTCTGCTGGGTCATCGCAGAACATTATGCTTCTCACCAGATTCGGAGCAATGGAAGATACGATCCACAACACCACGAGAGAATTTGCACGGCGCCAGGCCAGGAATCGCGCTTCATCTTCTTTCTTCGGTTGTTTAATGCTCCCGTCAAGGAAGTCGTATTTGTTCTTGGCCAAAAGAGCGGTCTTCATACTCCATTTCCAACCTTGGAAACCTTCCCCGTTGAACTTTGGCGCCAGTGCTTGTCCTGGTTATTCTAATGGGTGGATGTAGAAAGGATCGTTGATGTCGATACTTGAGACCGAAGAACTCCCAATCTCCGCTTGTTTTTCTTCTACTTCGACTACATTCTTCTTCTTTGGATCTTCCATCGCTTAAAGAAACGATAACTGCTCTGATACCATGACAAATTTAGGTAATCGACAGAAGCAAACCTATGAAGACTTCTTTATTGAGCAAAGAGAGAGAATGCGAGAATGAATTCTCGAATGGAAACGTACAACCCTAACTGAGACGAGCTAGAGTTTCTGTATGATTATATCATAATAGGATAGGCGAGAAGAGGGTAGTAGGAAAGAGGGGAAATTACATAGTAGTCCCTAGGATACAAACTATAATTACAGTTGTGACCTATAATACAAACTACAAATGCAAAGTACCCCAAGCATATAACATAATGACATATTACATATATGCGACATATGTGACATATCCCAACAGAATAGGACCAGTTTGGTATATTACCTCATTTCGATATAAATTGTTTTCAGCCCTTGTTTCATCTGGTGTGAATACTTCAGTTCCAATGATTCTTAGTTTGGTTCTTTTTCCGATGATCAAGGCATATATAACAGGTTGGTGGGAGCAGATTAATGATTGAAAATAGCTCACCCGAAATAGAAAGTTTCTCACCGTGGTGCCAGTGATGTTGTACTTGATAGCCTCGCGTGCTACAGATTATCAAAACACAATGTTGATGGTCAACACGGTTGCAGTTTTTTTTTGTGCTAGTTGTGGCTAAGTTCCCACATATGCGCAGAGTTCGCATTTTTTTTTGGAATAAATGGAGATCAGTAGTAGCTCAAGTGATATATCTGTCTTGGTTGGACTTTTGTGTCTACGATGCAGAAACCTAACTTCATTCATTTAAGGTAATCGGGTGTATATGTATGTAATATGGTTGATGAATTGCTGTCAGTTTAATAAAGAGAAGAAGTGTTGTTTTATCTTAAATGGAAAAGAAGTTAGAGTGCCCTTGAATATTTGAAAACAATAAAACCTTGGAGTTTGGCAAACCCGATGTCATCACAAAACAATTCTCAGAAGGCCATTCACTAACAGTGGAATCAGTTAAAAGTAATCAACATTATAAATCTGTTTGTCCTTGAAACTCTTCCAAAGACATGTGTGGTAGATAAAATAAAAATACATTTGCCAAACGAAAGCTTTGTAAGGCAGAAAACAAGAAACAGGAAGGAAAAAAATGAAGGAGGAAACCATCTTCTTCGATATACAGCATAAGCACATAGACGAGATCTACACCTGTTGTAAGAACAACGAGTCAATCCGGTTATCTTATTCTCGTGAGAAGATTAGGGCCATGCTAAGAAATTTGAAACTCGTAAATTAAAAGAGGATGAGAAAAAAATGTGAATGTCCCTTCGATAACAGGGATAACTGCTCAGAGGTTCAAGTATGAATCAAGATCAAATACAATGTGACAACACTTTAGCGAAAACTTGAAATGCATACTGCACCCATTCGATTGAAGCATGAGAAGATAAAAGCACAATAGTGATTCTGAACCCACACGGGCTTTGATTGCTCGCTAGTCCTGTGAAGATGTACTACGCTCTTCAACTTGTATTCTCTTTATGGGTTGCATTTGGGGGGGAAATCCCTTCACATTCAATCATTAAATTTCTGTTGGTTAAAAACGAAAGGACTCATGAATCTGATGCTAGAAATACGAACTAAGTTGAGACTTAATTTCAACATGGAAATGAAGAAGACCAGGTGCTGCTGGGAGACCACTGGTCTCAAAGAGGCATGGACTTAAGAAAAGAATGAAGAGAAGTTTATGTTCCTTCTTTGCCAGCAGACGAGGGAGAGTGAGGAGCAGAATAGAGAAGAGAATGAAGCCGCAGTGATTTATCAATCAAAGACGTAGACTTAAGCTCTCTTACTATTTGTAGTACGGCAACAGAGATATAATTTCTAGAAAGAAGGATTGTTTGAGTTGTAAAATTACCGTGAAGAGTATAAGGAAATCAATAGAGAAAAAAAAAAGATAGTTTTAAGCATGTTACCGGTTCCAGCAGAAACGGTTTTGAACTCCCTTGCTCAATCTGGTGCACCAATGTAGTAGTTTCAAAAATTCATTCTTTAGGAGGTGCAGATGCAGGAAGGAAATGGAGCACGTCTGTTGTGCAAGATGTAGCAGTTTCAGTGATAAATCCTACAGAAGTGCATATACGAGTAGAAAATGAAGGGAGTGAGCGCGTACGCTCCTTGTTTGCCAGTTAAACAAAGAAGAGAATGAAGAGTGAAGGGAGGCAGCAGAAGCATGTTCCTCCGGTTAGGTTTGCAAAATTTTGGAGTGAACAGAATGAATAAGAGGTATTGGGCATGCAGTCCAGTACGCCAGCTAGGCTTTCTCCACCCATGGGCCAGGCAGAGCACTATTTTTTGGGTTCTTCAATTTGCTAATTTGACTTATTAGTTGTTAGCTGATTATTTATTCATTTTTTTATTAATTAACATGGCCCAAATCGTTTTTCTTCAGCTTTCTCGAGTCATTTAAACATTCACAATTTACATTAACTAGTCAATTGATTTTCCACATTCCCACGTAATAATTTATGTTATTATTATTTTAGTGTGTATATAAGGGGTTGTTATACTTAATAATTTTGTTTGACTATATATAATGTTTTATATAGTCTAAAGGGTAATATTTATGATATTTAGTACATGCACTAATGTGTTACATTGTAACACCCCATCTCGATCCAATCGTGGTTATCCCAAACTTATCACCATATATACAAACTCTGCAGCGGATTCAAATACATTCCAGGACCTTGCCACGGTCTGACTACAGAATATACCAAACATTAGTACATACAAATCTTAACCAAATACATATCCTTCTTACAAACCCCTCACAACCTATACACTTTACTAACTCAAATTGCCATACGAGTGTACATGCACAACTCGTAGGCCACACTTAACCCGTAACGCTTGTACCCCTTCTTAGTCTCGCGACGGCCGCCTCCTGACATTCACCTGTGTAGTAAAAACAGCCCCCAAAGGGGGTCAGCACGAATGCTGGTACGATCCTCTCATGGCCCCCAAGCTAACATGGCTACGACGACTAATTGTCGATAGCATGGAGGTTGTTTAGATGCACAACATAATAGAAAGTGCAGTAACAACAATCCAAATATGAACAATCAAAGTTCAAACATAATGAACGACTTAAATATGTTCCCTTAATTAGAGAGTTAATTATTTAACTCCTTAAGTTATGTTTCCTCTTAATCTTAGTCCATCCTTATCTTACCTCAATCTTAGTCTTATCTTAGCCTTAGAAACAACCATCCTTTAAAAAGGAATGGATGTAGCTTATCTTAGTCTTATAATACAAACCATCCTTTAAAAAGGAATGGTTGCAACTTATCTCAAACCTTATCTTAATCTTAGAATACAAACCACTCTTTAAATAGAAATGATTGCATCTTACGTCAATGTTTATTTTTGTCGGGTCAAAAGCAACCCTAGCCAATGAGCTATTAACTCCATTGGTTGAATAAACAACTTATTTTATAATTTAGGATTTAGGTGATCCTACCGCACCATCTTAATGCCTCCTACCTTGGACTGTATGTCCAACGTAGCTGAGCCGGCAACCGACCCTAGGCAACAAGTCCGAAGACAAGTCCTTAAGCGGAAGTCGGATCTGCTATAGATACCGACCCCCTTTTTCCTTAGTATGCATGACCGGAGTCAGTCCCGGGTTCCTCACTCCCCCCTTAAGTTCCAGTTAGTAGAAGTCTCAAGACAATGTTTGTTGGTTAACCTCTTTCGGTTTATAACAAACTTATATTAGGGAGCGTTCCTTAGTCTCACTCAATTCCTTACTAAACGTTGGTTAGTAAGTTCTCACAGTAAGTTGTGTTAGTTTTCAAACATCACACAAAAATACAATAAACATAATGTTCCGGTTGCATGCTTTATCTTGTTTAGTGAGCACACAAAAACAAATAGCACACAAGCCGAGGGACACCTCGTTAGCAAGCAGGTCACAAGAAGAACTGTACCGTTCACCGTTGGTCATTCGGTTGCTTACTCTCCTCTGGAGTCCAAATTCTCAAACCCTAAAACATTCATTCAATTTTAGGTTGTTAATTACTTTTCCAATAAAGCTAACTTACTTAACTCACTTAGTCACTAATGATCCCCATCTAACACCACTTAAGTTCTATAAACTTAATCTTAAGTGAATCACTTTCCTCATACTTATACTTATCACCCACTTAATTATCATTGTTACCCACAAACATGTCTTAAAACCTTATATTATCATTACATATCAATCCCACCATTGGATATCATTTCCTAACCTTAAACAAAGTTTTTGGTCAAAACAGCACCGCGTCCGAACTTGTGTCCGAGCTTACCAAGTTCGGACGCAAGTCGAGGCTCAAAAGGGTGCAACCAGACGTGTGTCCGAACATGTGTCCGAACTTCCCTAAGTTCGGACATAGGTCGAGGAAAAATCAAAGGAAGAATTTCAAGTGTTCGAACATCTATGTCCGGACGGTAGTTCGGACTCTGGTCGAGACTCAAAAATTCTAATCGCAACAGGGCATGTCCGAGCTTCCAAATTCGGACGGAAGTTCGGACAGGCCAGAATATTCATCTTCTACACCCTTAAACACTTATCTCTTTCTTGCAAAAATGCCCAACTCTTCCACAAGTGTCCCATTATGTCTTAATACCATATAGGCACTTAAACTCACCTTAGAACATCCTTTAAAACCTCCTTAACCATTTTCTCAATCCTTACAAGAATTTCTAACACTTGTTACTTATTTCCTTATTTTTCCAACATGTAATTTTTGTCTAAAACTCTAACCATCCAAAGTGTTTCCTTCCAATCAATGTAACTTCTCCCTAAGCATTATTGCATCCCCTCTTTGCTTGCCAAACCTTCCAAGGTTATCTTGCATGTCCATGCACAATTCCTTTCTTTTCCTTTTTCTACTCATCAACCTAAACTCATTTTTTTACCTTTTTCTTAATTTTTTCTTCCTTTATCTTTTTTCTCCTCAATTCTTTCTTGTCCTTCATTCCTTTTCTCCCTTTCTTATCTTTGTTCTTTTTTTTCTTTTGACTTTGTCTTACCTTCCTGTTTATTTTTTTTTTTTTTTCTTTTTTTTTTTTCTTTTTTTTTGGTTCATTTTTTTTCTTTTTTTTCATTTGTGTTTCATGGCTCCCTCCTTATGGGTTTTTTTTTCATTTTTTTTTCTTTTTTTTCTTTTTTTTTATCCTCTGTTTTCTTTAACTTCTTTTTTTTTCTATCCTTTTTCTTTTCTTTTTTATTTCGCTTTCTTTCTTTTTTGTCTTTTTCTTTTTTTTCTGCTGTTTTCTTTCTTTTTCTCTTGCTTTCCTTTTTTTACTACTCATCAACCTAACTCATGAACTTACCTATGCATTTCTCCCTATCTTCTTAGCACCTTAACCTTGTTCTTCTTTACCTTAACTATCCTACACCCTCCTTGGACATTTCCATCTCCTGTTACTCACTTACTCACCATCTTATGATCATACGCTCTTTACATTCCTAGTCATTTTCCTTGACATTTGACAACATTCCCACCACACCTTTCTCTTCCATCACCTAAGTCCACTCATTACCATCTAAACTAAACCTCATTAGTCCACTACTAGCATCATCACACTTACACAAGCTTCTCAAAACTCTCATTGTTATATTCCTAGTTCATACCTAAATTATCTTAAAGCATTATAACCTTCCTCCTCCAAATTTGCACGAGTCTTACCATTCCTCTTACCATGACTTTGGTGTGTTCAATACACCCACCAATCTTCTAATCCTTCCTAGACAACTCTAGGTCATTCTCATCCTCAAAAACTCCTTAGTTAACTCATTTCCACTCAAATTCCTTTTTAATGATCCCAAGTGAATCCTAGGGCATCTTAACTCACCACTACCACTTAAACACTTTGTTTTCTACTCAAATTTCGCCATAGCTTCTCTAGTATATTATCATTCCCAAATGCATTGTGTTTCCTCATTCAATCATCTCACACACATCAAGTTCTTTCTCATCATATTTTATCACTCAAACCAACTCATTCACAACAACTCAATATATTGCAATAATCTTAAATTGCATAGCACTAAGGCTCTTAAATAACATGGCTCTTAGGCCCTTAAATGACTTAAACTTAAACACTGAATTTCCCACATATAAAGGCTTTCAACCTGCAATACACACAACAATGCTCCCATAGCAATATAAGTGTTCTCTTAATTCACCTTATACTTATCTTACTAACTTATTTCCATTGGCTCCTTAATCACAAGTTCATAAGCTAGTTTAAATTCTTTTTCCTAGGTTATATAACCCATTACCAAATGTAGACCCTAGGCTACATTGGTACTCATCTAGAACTCATTCCTTAAACCTTAAACCACCATTAGGTAAGCAATTTACCTTGTTTTCTCAAGCTTATCTTAACTTCCTCCTTAGACCTTTTTCCTTGGGAACCTCGGCCACCATCTAACCTCCCTTGCCAATGTTCTAGTCAATACACAATGACTCTCATGAGTGCTAAATAATACACTAACCTTAAGGAATAAACCCTAGGTTGAAAATGTGTTTTAAGGTATTAAATTGAATGCTTTACCTTGGATTCTCAAAACAAGCTTGGATATGAATCATGTAGGACCTCCTCTAGCCCTTGGAGAATATAATCAAGCTAGAACAATGGATAAAACAAGGCTTCATGAGAAGGTAATTTTCGGTCATGTAGAAAAATGAAGGGAAGTTGATTTTTCTTTCCACTTTCATTACCTTGGATGAATGGAGACCCAAAAGAGCTCTTCAAACTTGACTTTCCTCCATCAATGGAGTTTTCTCTTGGCACCTAAATGAGCTTTGAAGGATTTGAAAAGATAGAAAGCTAGAGCTTGAGCTAACTAAGAATAATATGTTTAGTTTTTGATTTGGAGCTAAAATGAGCAAGTTATGGACATTTGAAGATGAGGCAACCATGGAGGCTGCTTGGGACGGTTTGGAACAGAGAGAAGAGGAAGAAAATCGTGGAAGAAGAAGAGAAATGAAGAAGAGAGGAGAGATAGGCTAATATAAGGTATTTTGCTTTTATATAGCAAATAGTACTATTCTCTCTTTTCCTCTTCTTTTCCTTTAATTGCCTTGTCATGTGGTGACTCCCCACTTAAAAAACTGGCCACCACCTTATAATAAAGATATTTATGGTCTTGTTTGACCAACTAATTGACTTATGTTGACTAAAACTTAATTAGGCACTATTTGGCACTATTCACAAACTAGTGCACATATTTGTGAAATTTTTGGTTTCCCATTGATCTAGGCTTCCTAATGTGATACTAATTAGTACACATGTTGATTAAGATGTAATCATGGGCATTTAGCCACTCAAAACTCAATTCTAAAGACAATTTCTCAAAAAGGTGCTTTAAGGAGTCTTAAAGCACATTTTGTGTTTAAGCTTGTTTTTGAGCTTGGTTTTCTTTGGTAATTGATTTAAAATGTCCATTGACATACTACTAAGGTCTTATAATGGTATTTGGGTGCTAATCAAAGTCACTCCAAGCTTAGAGCACGTTTTTGCCCAAATTACCTAAGGCATTTTCTTGTGTTTTTCCTTGTTTAAATTGTCTACCAATCTCTCTAAGGCATATTTTAGCCTGCTACTACATCATATATGATGTTTACTTAACATACTTAGGTTTGGGGTATTTCATACATGTAGCATTGACTTTAGGAGTTGATTTCTCCTTAATAGTGTTCTCTCTTTAATTAGAGAGTTAATGTATAGTTTGGTGTTCATTTTGGACTATATGTTTGTACACAATGTTTATAATGAGTATTACTCATTAGATGAATATTTGGTAATTATAACCTTTATTTGGTTTAATTCCTTATTAATTAAGGTAATTAATGTTGGGGTATTTCAAGCCTAGCTTGACCATTGACTAAGTTGGACACTTTCTACTTAAAAACTTCTTTTTTCCTCACCAGCTCATTAACCTCTTATCCACCGTAGGTAAAGCTCTCAACCCTCTCTTTTATCATTCCAGAACCGAGGATAATTCCCAGCTTACAAGACCAACCGTTGGAGCTATAGGTAAGTGATTAACCCAACCTTGTAATCTCAAAATACTCATCTCTTCTTCCTCTCTCAAATGGTGTAGCTAACTTTCACTTTCATCCAGAGCTCATTACTTTGTTGGGGGCAAGAAAAGGGGGTTATACTAGCAAAGCAAATGTAAATCCATGCTAGAAACTAGCCATTTCATCTCTTCTCTATTACCAGTTTTCTACTAGTTTTTCCCCAGCTCATCCTTAGTATTTTTCATGTAAAAATCAGTGGGAAATTCCCAGCTTTGTGAAGAAAAAGATCCAGGCCCAAGGCCTTCCATTCTTGGCCATCTCGGTAAGGTTTTACCCTTGCTTATTCCTGTTGTTTTACCGGTTATATGTACTGGTATAAGTGGTAGTTAACCTTTGATTTTGCCCACAAAAATCAGGCGTGAATGAGCCTTGAAACCAGCTTCAAAACAGGTAAGATCTTGCATTTCCTAGCCTAAATCAACATATAACCTTGTTTCATATGGCTAACATATGTTCTTTTCATGGCATGATATGCTGGTGAAAATCCCTTGGAAACCACTTGCTCAACAGTAAGAAAACAATACCAAAAATAAATACTAGCAAAGTGAGTATTCTTACTCTAATGATGTATATATTAAGCTTATGTTATTAACACTTCAAAAAAACTAATTAAGCTTTGTGTAAAAATCGGGCCGAGAGCCTAAGGGAGTGTTTGGAGTGCTTGGTGGCTTGAAAATCAAAAGCTAGGTGAGAAAATCCTATCTTATACTATATTATAGTTTTTATGACATTTTGTTACATATATGTAACAGCCGTGGGGTTATATAAGGTTGAATAATTAATTATGTGTTAAAATATTTAATACATTTTTGGTTGGTTAGTTGGTATATTAATGATCTATAAGGTCAAGGAAATAATTTAGGGGTCAAAAACATAATTTATAAAAATATGGGGGCATAGGTAATGAAAGCTGAGACATTAATATGTCATTAGAGTCATTTATGTGTAATTTTATTCTATGCTATGATTGTAATAAGGCCATGTATTTTTAGGCCATTTAATTTATTTAGATTTTATTTAAGATGATAATTAACATTACCGAATTATTTATGGGGTTTTTCTGTAATTAAAATAATTTTAGGGGTTAAACTATAGGTATTAGCCGAAATTAGACATAAAAACCTTATTTTATGAATTCTATAAAATTTAATAAGTTTTAAGACAAAAATGTAATTTCTAAAAAGTATAGGGGTCAAACTGTAAATATATAAACTTCTGGTCAATCTGAAAGTCAATAGGTCAATATAGACCATATTAGGAGGTTTGACCAAATTTAATGTCATTAATAATTTATTTATGAACTTATAGTAACATTATAGGTTAAACATTAATCTATAAAACTTTTGGGGTATAGAGTTTATTACAGAAAGTTTGGGGTATGATTTGGTTAATTTATGACTTATATCCTAAGTATAAAGTTTGGGAATTTTTGGGGTTAGATAAATGGTTATATTAATAAAAGTGTATAATATATGGTTATGTGACATATAGGAAGCATATTATATAAGATGGGGTCAATATGCAAATTAGGAAGAAAAACTGGGGCGGAAAAGGAATTTAGAAACAGCAAGGGTCTGTTTAAAATTAGGTATTTATAACATGGTATAAGTTATGAGGCTATAGTGTGTAATATACACATGTTATTTTCGGTAACATTAATAGTTTTAAAACTATATGTTATAAAGTTTAATGACATATAAATATCATACTATATGATATCATAATATAAGTGTAACACTAAATATATTATGTGGTTAAAAGTATAGTTTATTAAAACTATTATGCTAGCGCATGCTATATATATATATATATATCAAAATGAAGATATAAACTATAGTATACAATCACATAAAATACTATGGTTATCATATGATTTTGGAATGATAAAATAAACCTTGCATAAGGAATAACATGTACATAACATAAAGTTCATATTTCATGAAATCAATGTATATATACATATATGTATAACGGCGCAAATAACATGCATATATATAATATGGTTTACAACCCATATAATAGTATTTAATGAATGTTAACATATTAGTATATATATACTATAAAGTCATAAGGTTTTAAATGAATACAACTTGTTACATAAATGGGAAGTTGTATAATATAAGGTATATTAGAGCATAGTAATATACCATGCAATATAAACTAACGATGCATGGATGCATGCAACCATAGGTTATAAAATATAACCATGCATGCAACTATAGGTTATAACACATACCTATGCATGCGATGTAACAGTTAAATTAAATATACAAGAACGAACCAACTTATATAAAGCGTAACGCTTATAAGATACAACGGGTTGGAAAATATAATTCCTACGTTTGAAAACATTAACTACGAAGTTTGTATAAAAATCGACCTCTTTGTTAAAATGAAAATTAACACTTACTACGAGTAAGGGGTTTTTTAGGGTAACGATACCTTAACTAGTAACAGTTGAAATCCGGGGATGTATACCGGGGTTACTGACGTTATTCGGAAATACCGAGTAATTTTGTCATGTGGATTGATACTTAGCGTTCTTCGTATTTTTAGATCTGAAATACCCCAAACTTAACATGTTAATTAATTGTGTAATTATAATTTTCTAAGGCTAATTAAGTCCTTAAGATCATTGGTGAAGAAAGGAAAACCAAAAAAAAAAAAAAAATGCGTAAAAGTCATAACCGTGAAAACACGTATTTAATTATTCTAGGGGTACATAACCTTCATTAGGGTTATAAATACATTTTATACCTTAATTACACATTAAGAACATGTGGGAAAAAGTCCGGAAGAAAACGGATCCAAATAACGCGTTAAAACGCTAACGGAGTCCTAAAGCGCGTTTTTCGAGAAAACCCGAAAACGTGATTTTAAACAGTTAAATGACCCCGTAAAATTATAGTTCATCAAATAACTATAAATAAACATTAATGGAAGCTTAATAGCCATTAAAATTTAAAGAACGAGAAAATTCCAGAAAACAGGCCTGGTTGGTGAATAGTGCAAAACCGGGTAAATTAACGAGCATTTCTGTAAATAACGAAAAACGCTCCAGCTTGTATTATAACAGAGGCCGGTTTTTCCAGTATAAATCAGCTCTCTCACACACTCTTGACTAGTTAGCTAATTAAATAAGCTATAAAGCATAAAGTAAAACAAAGAAAAGGTACTAAAGTACCTTTATCTTCTCTCTCCTCTCATTTTCTTTCTTCCTCTCGTGCTGCCCTTTTCTTCTTCCTCAGCCGATTTCTTTTCCTCCCTCTCTGCTGAAGCGATTTTGAACTCCTCCATGGCAGTCCATCTTCCCATGCTTGCCCAAGCTACACCAAAGCTCCAAATCAAAACAAAGTACATATTCTTGCTCCACTCGTCAAGAGCTTCATTCCTATCTTTTTAAAATTCGAAAATGAAGAACTTCATCTCCATGGGTTTTTCCCATTTGAAGAGAAAAGCACACCATCTTGTAGCTTGGAGTCTCCTCTTTCAAACAAGGTAAAAAGTTTCAAGAGAAAAACTCATTTTTCCCATTTTCACGCCTTGGCCGATTCTTGCCCATTCTCACACCTTGTTTTTTTCTTATTTTGGAGTTTCATTTCAACCCTTCAATGGTGGGATAACCCCCTTCTTGGTTCAAGGGTGAGAACCCTTTCAAAAATCTCCAAAGGTAAAACCCTAACTTTGTGTTTTAAGCCCTTTGATTGAACTAAAATTTCCTAAGGGTTAGATGATTAATTGAGTACGTTTTTGGTGTTTATTGAATGTTGGGATGGAGTTTGGCAACAACTCCATTCCCACTTGACCGAAATTGAGAAGTGGAGGGGAAAGAGGAGAACTAAAAGAGAACTTGTGAAATTAAGGTAAGAAATCTACCTTAAGGCTTGTTTTTATATTGCTTTAGGTTTTGGGATGGGTAATTAAACTAATGAACCCAAATTATGAGTTGGAATCTATGTGGGAGAGTGTGTAAAGTTGATCTAAGAGAAAATTGTGAACTCGTGTTGATTTAAGGGCCTAAGTGCCAATGCATTTGGCCTTGGAGCTATATTGTTGTTTAATGAAGTTTTGAGGATATATTATGCTCTGATAGAACCCTTGTGGGTTTGGCTAGATTAGGTTTGAAAAATAATGACAAGATGAGGTTTGGGAGATGCTAAGTTTATGGGAGGTTATGGCGAATTTTAGTAGAAAATGAGTGTTGTGATGATGAATTGGTGAATGGGAGAATCTAGGTGTTTGTAGTGTTGAGTGGAGTGGTTTAATAGCCTTGCAATGGTATTTGGAGAACTAAGAGGAGTAGTACAAAAATCTGTAGCACAAGTGTTAGAAAAGTCATGGATTTGGCTAAGAATGAATAAGAGTGTTAGGCTTGAGCAACAAAGTATAACTTGGGTTTTGGAAGTGTATTGGTCTAAGAACGTGTTTGGTGTGGTGAGTAAGAGATATAGTAAGGATGGTGGAAGTTTATGAAACAACAAAAGAAGTTCATGTGCACTGTTGTGCTTAAGTGTAACAGGAAGAATGGAAAACTTGTATAAATTGACAAGAATTGAATGGTGAGTTTGACCAACGATTTGAGGAGGTTTAGTCAGTGTTTTAGTGTGTTTAAACATGTAGAAAACATGTGGAAAGTTTAGGAAATGATTAGAGGTGAATTATGGGTTGAAAACTGATCAAAAACTGTAAATTTTGACAGTTCCAGGGTTGGTCCGGGTTTGCAAATCGGTATGCAAACCCAGACCATAGCAAAAACATGGCAGAAGACCATCCCAGGGGGTGGTCCGGGTTTGTAAACCCGGACACAAACCCGGACCACATGAAAATTGTCTAGAAAGTGAAATCCGTGGTTGGTCCGGGTTTGTAACCCCGGACACAAACCCGGACCATGCTAAAAACTTACCAGAATGTGTTTTAAAGTGTTGTTTTGATGGAAGTGAATGGTAATGGTTTTAGATGTTGATTAGGCCTTGTTTGGTGAGTTTTAAAGGCCCTAGAAGGTGTAAACAAGTGTTAGGGTGGATGTGAGAAAGTTGTGAGTTTAAGTACCAAAGTTAAACCGAAACAACGGGATAACGGGTTAAGTACGGGAGTAATAGAAATTTACGTACCATAAGATTTTGATGTTAATGGAAACATTTGAAATAATACCAGTTGTTGGAACACTACCCGGGGAGCGTGAGGTGACGCGTTGGAGTAAATCCTCGGGAACACGGTAGAGTAACCCATGGTGTAAGGTATGGTTTCTTGCTCAACCTGTGTCCTACCGGATTACACCGGCTTGTATGCCAATGTGTTTTTCTGTGTGTTTGCCACCTTGCAAGATAAAGCATGAAACGAGTTTATAGTAATTCATTATTGTGGCGTAATTAATTCCGATACCGCTTAACCTTAATTATGTTTAAATAATAGTTAACCGACCTTAGGTTCACATAAGAGATCGGTATTCGGAATAAACGTCCCAACCCACGGGAACGTTCTAACTACGGCTATCCGTGCGTTAGTGTATGTTGTGACTTTGTGTGATGTATGTGACTTGTTCAGTATGTTGTTGTTATTGGATACTGTTATCCGTGTTGTTGAAATGGGATGTGATTTTCCCTGATGTGTCTAACTGAGTTAGTAACACTTTGTGAGGTATGTATGTGATAAGTTCCATGAAGGAACCTTAACTAATAAGTATATGTTATGTATGGTGAGGAATCCGGTCGTTCCGGTCGCGCGTGTTGTTTGGGAGTTGATGTATATATGTGAATTAACTCCCACTCTGTTATGTTAGGGTTGTTTATCCTTCTTGGATGTTCGACCTCCCACTAGCTTAGCCAAAGCTTACCTACCCGACCTCCACATCGGGCTAGGAGGGAAATTATGTGTAATGTTGGTAGGGTGTTGATGCCTAAGTTCGCTTCGACTCCCTCTTTATTATGTTACGGTTGTTTTTCCTCCTTGAATTACAACCACCCACAAGCTTAACCAAGGCTTACCTACCTCATCATTATTGGAGCTAGGGGAAATTGTGTAAGGTGAGATCGGTCCTATATGAGGCCGCCACACCTAAGTAAAGAAAATGTATGTATGTTGTGCTCGGGCTTATATCACCCCGACACTCCCAAGTAAAGTTTATGTTCTCTAAGAAGAATGGAATTAAGTTTGTATAGGTTATTAAGTGAAATGTGTTGTTATGTTGTGTGTGCTAACCTTGAGTTTGTGTTCTATTAACGGATGTGTGCTTTTAAGCATGATGTATGTGTGTAATGTGTGCATGTTTTAAATAAAATCAACCGCATGCTAAGACGACAATTAGTTGTGCGTGGCCCGGTAGCATGCGGGCTGCGGGATTACCATACCAGCAAAGGTGCTGAGCCCCTTGGGGGCCACCCTTTTCTTCCTTTTCTATTTCAGGTACAAGGATGCAAGCCGTTCGAGAGTAGGACGGGGTAGTTATTTGTACGTGGTAGTCATGAGATTGTGGATGTATTGTAGGTGTAGTAAGACCGAATTTGTATCGGCGTTAGTTGGAAGATACTCGGTACATTGTAATGTAAGTGTATAATGATCGTTGGACATGGAATGGGATTTATGTGTAGTTGCTCGGGAGTTTAGTCCATCAGACCGGTACAATGTATGTATGTTAGCCTTGTTAGCCACGTGGGTGGCTAACGGCGTGTAACACCAAGGAGTTAAGTTATGTTGTGAGATGTGATTTCCGCTGCAAGGTGTTGTTAAGTGTGTTGTTAGTAGTTGGGGTGTTACAAAAAGTGGTATCAGAGCGAAGTATCGCTCTGATGACTGAATTACCGAGCTTAGGAAGTACCGAGTTAAGAGTTTAGTGCTTTGGGTTAAGGGTTGAGTGATAGCGTGAGAAGTACGCTAGTTAGGAAATGCCAGTGTGTACTGGATACCTACAATATCCATCCCGCCCTCCACAAACCCTATTTTGTAACTTGGGAAGAACGCTAGAGAGATGGGAGTCATCTCTTACTCGGGAAAACCCGATCTGAAGTTGATATTTACCTCTGTAAGTATGGAGAACCTGTCATACGGTAGATTCCGAAAGGTGTGAATCCCGAAGACGGTTTCCATCTGAACAAGGTTTGCCGCATTTAATAGCGAAAAGTGAAGAATCTTATGCTTAAAGGAATAGAATTTCCGGCAACCTAGGTCGACATGCGGAGCAGTCGAGAACAACCAGCTTGCAACGCACCCATCGTGCAACAGTGGAGAAGTGGAGTAATGAAACCGAGATGAGTGTCTACGGGATCATGAATGTTAACTAATAGCAACGGTATACCAACCGATTAAGGAACTACAACGTAGTACGAGGAGGATACAATACTAAGAAAAGGGGGTCTCCCAGAAAAGGGAAACACCCTAGTCAATGGTTATCATGTGAAAACAGTGAGAGGTACCCAGAAAATTTATTGTTAAGGCTGCAAGATCAAGTAAGGGCCAGCAAGGCCACTGATATTAGTGCGGACGAAAACAATACCGCAACCAATGTGTATTGAACCGATAACCAGCTAGCATGGCGCACTTGCCATGGCAAGTGCTGCTATGACAAGGCTGTACGGAAAATTTTAAACAACTACCGGTACTTAGTAAAGTACCATGAAGATAAGTGGGATTATCATAACCGTGGAAGGGCTTAATAGCCTGACCTCAGTACTTGGAAATACACCAGTCAGCAGGAAGCTAGACTCGGTTAAGGCAAGGAAACGTTGTAAAATCAGGAGAATTTTTCTTTCAACTTAAATCCATTTTCAAAACTTTTTCAAAACCAGATTTTCTTTCAAACCCATTTTATTTTAATTCGCCTTTTTCTTTAAACCAAACCAGAAGACCTACACGGGCCTCAGTGCCACATGGTAGGTAAGTTTTACCCAGTTACTTTTAAGATAACCGGATGGAAACCGGTAAACCCAAGGGTAACAACCCGAGGAGTGGATTGAGTTCATAATAATACAACAGTGGATACATTTCCCCTGATTAAGTTCGGGAAGCATGGAATGCATATGAGACAGGATAATATAAGAGGAGTTGACAACAGAATACTTCACCTAGGCGTGTGACGGACACTACGAGTGTACCAACAGTAATGTGGGACGACCGCACTCCGATAGGAGCTTGTGGGCCTGACAAACCTTCTTATGGGGTAGTCGGGCAAGTAGCAATGTATCAGTAGGATACCCCATGTATGTATATGAGTGGAGTCTGGAACACGGGAAGTAGTCGACTCCATACTATGATCCGAAGTAAAAGTCAGACAAGAGTAATAAACTACCATTGAATGGTTGAAGTAAAGGAACCCAGTTAAGTTAAGAGGACTAAGGGATTAGTGAGTTATTGCGAGGAAATGGTTAAGAATCTAGAAGTGTGAAGTGCACTGACTAGTAAGTAAAGACATCGCATATGTCTCAAGGATCTGGATGGATGAACACAATAGCTGGAGTAAGTACCCAGCCTATATATGGTGAGGCAGATGCCTACTATGGATATGTTAATGTGCAATGATCGGGATGAGACTCCCGAGATGATCACTAGAGATATCAATCTCACTAAGGATAATATTCAACCCAGCAAAGAACGCGGGGCGAAGTAGAAATTAAACATACCAATGAGTGCAAGCCAGATGAAAAGGCATAACCTAATAACACCCAGGAGTTATCCTTAAAAGGGTGTTTGGGTCAACAATGGTTGAACAAGATACGTGACAGAAACGCAAAGGCTGAAATTAACACCAAGTTTAAACACAAGTCGTCAGAGGGAAGTCTGACATCCTTGAAGGGGCATCCTATGAAAGGAACCGTGATACTACGACCTTGTCATGGAGCCCAATACCAATCTAAACCATGTAATGTGTGTGGACAGCCTACAACGGGCAGAGCTCGAGGCAATAAGGCTTAAAAGCCATAAATCGAATGTGTTAAGAAAATGTTATTGATCACAGAAGTTTACGTTATATAAGTAAGTAAGCGGATAACGAACCACTACTTAAAGTGTGGGGACACCTCTTGATATTGTGAGACCGCAACAGCGGTAGTTATGTGAACTAAATTCAGAGAATGTGTTAAGAGTTGACCATGTTGCTACTACGAAAAGAAGTATTCGTACCAGTTGTGCAGACGGAAAGGGTGATAAGCCTAATGGCAACCACCATAGGTGTGGGATGCTAGATGTGTAATGAACAACGCTCAAGGAGCATAGAGGCTCGAAGAGTAGAGTATTCAGCAGTCAGCCGAATAAGTGGCAAAACACAGTGTAATAGCGGAAGCTAATATAATAGCGGATGCAGTGTAAGTTAATGTTATATAATGAGTAAGAGCACGGTGCGCAGTAAGCGACCGTTGCATAAGTATTGTTAAATATAATGTGGCAAACAAGACTAGTTATGAGTGAAACTCAATGGGCATACAGGTAAGTGATAACAAACCGACTGGGCAATAAGCCAATGGTCGGTACTATGTGATAAGGAACACGGTGTGAATTCCTATTGTAATCGCATAAGAGATTTACTGTCAAGAGTCTACGCCTCTGCACTCTGTATGACTGAGTGTTTTGGTATTGCACTTGCGCGGCAATGATCGAGTGTGATAGCTAGGAAGTTTGGGAAATGTTAATCGTGATGGAAGAACAAAGACTTATAATGTGATAAGACCAATGCACAAGAAATGCAAGGTCGTACCAATGAAAGAACATTGGTATAGAACCAAGTGTGGAGACATGATTAAAATGAGTGACTACAGTAGCACTACATGCCAAACACCAGTATGGAACATACCTCAATTGTTGGAAATAACCGAAAGAGTACTACTCATTAGTAGTAGCTCAAATTCAACCGACAATAAGTCGGAAGAAATCAAGTAAGTCATTGTGGAATACAGTAAATTATCATGGAAGTGGATAAGAAGTATGTAACTCACCGAGTTCGCTCACGGTAAGAAATACCACGCGTCGGTTGAGAACCCGTTATTACCAAGATGAAGGTGATAATCGGAGATGTACAATATGGTAAGAATGACGCATGGGGGCAAACTAAGCCATAAAGTTACCAAGAGATTGCGCAGCAGAAACTAGTGAGCCACAATTCAAGGGTTGGATGTGTGTAGCGAATATGAGTGGATGGCTATTTATTAACGCCTAGAAACTCCACAGGCCAGAACCAAAACCGGCTACGAGTTAAACAAACTCTGGTGAAAATTCTTGGTTTAGGGACTAAACCGCCAATATGGTTAAGATCTTCTAACCAGAACACGTTGTATAACAGACCGCGTGGAGATAAAACACTTCACGACGGTCGGTAGAAAATTTTAAACCAATGTTAAGTGATTGATTACGTGGGCGTAATCCCTTTTAAGGGGGTAGAGCGCAAAACCGTTTAGTGTGTTTTTACCGTACAAGTGTACGTGAACTATGGTGTGCATAGCACAAAATGATTTGTTTTGATGATTGGTGCGTGTCTTACATAAACATACGCATTCATTCATGGTTTAATTATGGTAATTGCGCACAGAAGATGCGAATACCATGGTAACAGTGTGTTTATTTTGTTAATAGATGTGTGTGAAAGTACAGATATAAGGGAGTAAAGAGACTCCCGGGAAATAAAACCCCGACTATGTATGTTCATATAATACTAAATGTAAAACCGTGTATTGTATTTTGATAAAGTATATATATACAAGTATTGTGATTTATGAAGAGGTATGACACCGATATAGAACCTAGTAAGAATTAAAATTCCCTAGGTAACTCGGATTAAGTTGAATTTGGGTGATGATTGATAGACGGAGTTCTATCCCTTGGAGATGTAATGATTATGACTAGATGGATTAAAAGATAGAAAATGGTACATGCTTGAATTAGCTGTTGTTTGAAAATGAAGTGGGATGTGAAACTTGATTATCATGAGATCAAGGGAAGCCGAACACAAATTGGGGTGGAAAGATAATTCAACACTAATGCTGATCACATCAGGGTTGGATGAATCTTGAAACTCCCTATAAGTGGTCACAAATAATCACATCAAGAATAAGATGCAGTTAACAATAATTGGACTTGGAGTTGTATTGAGTTTTCAAAAGAGTTTTAAATTGGGTTTCAAATTTTCAATTGGTACTTTCAAGACTTCAATTAAAATCTCTAAGATTCTTAAGTGGTATTTTCAAAGGAAGGACTACTTTTACTTGACCTTGTAAAAGGATCTTCAATTGGTATTTTCCAATAAAGGATTTCATTCTACTTAACCTCATATAGAGTATTTTTGTATTACTTGCTCACGAGCTGAGGACGTATGAGCCTTTGTCTTCGGACTGGTGACATGAGAAGTATATTTTAAAGATGTATGCAATTGTTTTGATCTCCCAAAGAAACGGGGACCAGAAGTGTCCATCACGACCGGGTTCTACGGGATCACAGTGTATATGTACTCAACATGGGTCTCGAACCCATGAAGAGATGGAAAAGGAATTTCTGGTTGTTATACATGCTAAGACATGTTGTGTGGTATATGTAATAAATATTGATTTGACCTCGAGTCCTAATGTGGTTGAGTTCCAGGAAGTGTTATGTTACCAGGACCTAAGTGTCTAATGGTTGTTATGTTATCAAGACCTAAGTGTCTAAATGTTGTTACGTTACCCAGACCTAAGAGTCTAAGGGTTGTCATGTAGGTACAATGTTGTTAAGGTACCCGGACCACTAAGTTCGAGGTTACTATGTAAGTATGTTATGTATGTATGGATGTGGATGTGTTACCCGGACCGTTAAGTGAGTTGTGATATAGAGTATGTTGGAGGAGTATGGAAGTTGTGTTATGCAAGTAATCCCTGTGTTCTAATTCAAGTGATGCTAGGGAAGTGTGAACTTCGAGGACGAAGTTCTTTTAAGGGGGGTAGATTGAAATACCCCAAACCTTAACATGTTAATTAATTGTGTAATTATAATTTTCTAAGGCTAATTAAGTCCTTAAGATCATTGGTAAAGAAAGGAAAACCAAAAAGAAAAAGAAAATGCGTAAAAGTCACAAACCGTGAAAACGCGTATTTAATTATTCTAGGGGGTACATAACCTTCATTAGGGTTACAAATACATTTTATACCTTAATTACACATTAAGAACATGTGGGAAAAAGTCCGGAAGAAAACGGATCCAAATAACGCGTTAAAACGCTAACGCAGTCCTAAAGCGCGTTTTTCGAGAAAACCCGAAAACGTGATTTTAAACAGTTAAATGACCCCGTAAAAATTATTGTTCATCAAATAACTATAAATAAAAATTAATGGAAGCTTAATAGCCATTAAAATTTAAAGAACGAGAAAATTCCGGAAAACGGGCCCGGTTGGTGAATAGTGCAAAACCGGGTAAATTAACGAGCATTTCTGTAAATAACGAAAGACACTCCAGCTTGTATTATAACAGAGGGCCGGTTTTTACAGTATAAATCAGCTCTCTCACACACTCTTGACTAGTTAGCTAATTAAATAAGCTAGAAAGCATAAAGTAAAACAAGAAAAAAAGGTACTAAAGTACCTTTATCTTCTCTCTCCTCTCATTTTCCTTCTTCCTCTCGTGCTGCCCTTTCTTCTTCCTCAGCCGATTTATTTCCTCCGTCTCTGCTGAAGCGATTTTGAACTCCTCCATGGCAGTCCATCTTCCCAAGCTTGCCCAAGCTACACCAAAGCTCCAAATCAAAAACAAAGTACATTATCTTGCTCCACTCGTCAAGAGCTTCATTCCTATCTTTTCAAAATTCGAAAATGAAGAACTTCATCTCCATGGGTTTTTTCCCATTTGAAGAGAAAAGCACACCATCTTGTAGCTTGGAGTATCCTCTTTCAAACAAGGTAAAAAGTTTCAAGAGAAACTCATTTTCCCATTTTCATGCCTTGGCCGATTCTTGCCCATTCTCACGCCTTGTTTCTTCTTATTTTGGAGTTTCATTTCAACCCTCCAATGGTGGGATAACCCCCTTCTTGGTTCAAGGGTGAGAACCCTTTCAAAAATCTCCAAAGGTAAAACCCTAACTTTGTGTTTTAAGCCCTTTGATTGAACTAAAATTTCATAGGGTTAGATGATAATTGAGTACGTTTTTGTGTTTATTGAATGTTGGGATGGAGTTTGGCAACTCCATTCCCACTTGACCGAAATTGAGAAGTAGAGGGGTAAGAGGAGAACTAAAAGAGAACTTGTGAAATTAAGGTAAGAAATCTACCTTAAGGCTTGTTTTTATATTGCTTTAGGTTTTGGGATGGGTAATTAAACTAATGAACCCAAATTATGAGTTGGAATCTATGTGGGAGAGTGTGTAAAGTTGATCTAAGAGAAAATTGTGAACTCGTGTTGATTTAAGGGCCTAAGTGCCAATGCATTTGGCCTTGGAGCTATATTGTTGTTTAATGAAGTTTTGAGGATATATTATGCTCTGATAGAACCCTTGTGGGTTTGGCTAGATTAGGTTTGAAAAATAATGACAAGATGAGGTTTGGGAAATGCTAAGTTTATGGGGAGGTTATGGCGAATTTTTAGTAGAAAATGAGTGTTGTGATGATGAATTGGTGAATGGGAAATCTAGGTGTTTGTAGTGTTGAGTGGAGTGGTTTAATAGCCTTGCAATGGTATTTGGAGAACTAAGAGGAGTACAAAAATCTGTAGCACAAGTGTTAGAAAAGTCATGGATTTGGCTAAGAATGAATAAGAGTGTTAGGCTTGAGCAACAAAGTATGAACTTGATTTTGGAAGTGTATTGGTCTAAGAACGTGTTGGTGTGGTGAGTAATAGATTTAGTAAGGATGGTGGAAGTTTATGAAACAACAAAAGAGTTTCATGTGCACTGTTGTGCTTAAGTGTAACAGGAAGAATGGAAAAACTTGTATAATTGACAAGAATTGAATGGTGAGTTTGACCACGATTTGAGGAGGTTTAGTCAGTGTTTAGTGTGTTTAAACATGTAGAAAACATGTGGAAAGTTTAGGAAATGATTAAGGTGAATTATGGGTTGAAAACTGATCAAAAACTGTAAATTTTGACAGTTCCAGGGTTGGTCCGGGTTTGCAAATCGGTACGCAAACCGGACCATAGCAAAAACATGGCAGAAGATGATAAGCCGTAGACTTATCATATGTTATAAGCTAGATTTATGGTATTATTAGTTAAAATAAGGTTATAATAGGTAGTATTTACATTAATTTGCATAAAAAGCCATTTTATATGTTCAGACTAATGCATTGAGTGTTTTCTATGCAAGGAGAAAGTTCTGCATCAAAAACCAAGCAATGCCGGATGTAGAGCCGGGTTACTTCTGCCCGGCATCAGTACGCTTCAGGAAGAAGATCAGGCCGGGCATGTTGCCGGGTGTGATCCATCCGACATAAGCAAACGTCGCGCCTATTCGCCAAATGCTAAACGGTTATTTACCGTTAGTAAATACTCAAAGCCGGACAAGGTGCCGGATATTCTCTATCCGGCATATGTGACTTTTCGCGCCAGACGGTTTTCGACCGTTATTGGGAAGCATGTGTTTTATTCACATGCCGGTTAACTTGTACCGGCATGGGACCGGCATCTGAGGATTTTCAAGTCTATAAAAGGGCCGAGAGTCTGCACTTGGAGGACACTTCATTCATATTACTTTACACCAAAAATCTCTCAAATTCGCGACGAACTACTACCAAGGAAGCGCTGTGAACCCAACCTGAAGAAAGAAGACATTAGCGAGTTTAAGGGAATTCTCATCAAGTTGTACTCTTGATCCTCCTTATATCTTCTCTCAAATGTTCTGGTTGGTTTGGTAGACTCTTTGGTTGCTTTGATTAGATTGATTGCATTGTAAAACACTCTTTGATCATTAATGGAATTCTCAAGTTTCTTAACCCGAGTTTTAATCTCCTTATCAATAGAACAAGAATTTTCTCTTGTTCTATCATCACAAAGTTCTATTTAAGGCTTCAACAGCAAGAGTAGAATAGGTTATGACTTTGGTAATCTTTAATATTGTTGCCTTGAGAAGTAGGCAACAAATGCTAAGATTTAGGATTGTTTCTCTTATTTCCCATTGTTCTGTTCGTATTCGCGGCATTATTTATGCACGATGCGAATAAGGATAATGAGTTCCTTTTGTCATAATTGAAACTGGAAAAATTATTTACGAAATGTACGATGCCGGACTGACTGCCGGTGGAATATGTCCGGCACATTCAATTTTTTGAATGCGCCGGGTATAATGTGGCCGGCATCAAACCCGGCATATACATTTTGCGAGAAAGAGAATCCTTTTCGAGACTTGCCACTTTTGATCCGTGATCATATGAGTTCTTACATTGTTAATTGACTCTAATCAAGGTTAGTTCGTTGTGAATAATTAGTTTAGTTAGTTTAGAAATACTTATACACCTTTTTCCCCCTCTTTACTTAGTAATTACCAAGGCTAGGACTAATTTTGTATTCAAGTCCCTAGGGTTCGACTTGCTTGGTCTTAATTTGCTTCCCTGCTACTTTTGACCGGGTTTTTGTTTGCTACCCGTATAGATTGAGTAGGTTTTCTTTCATATTTATTCACTGCCGTGCAGGGTGCCGGGTGGTTCTTGGTTTCATACCCAGCACATTTGATTCTTTTTCCTATGTTCGGTTTACTCTTTGTACATAAAAGTATATATTTAACTACTAAAATCTACATTAGCAGAAGACCATCCCAGGGGGTGGTCCGGGTTTGTAAACCCGGACCACATGAAAAATTGTCCAGAAAGTGAAATCCGTGGTTGGTCCGGGTTTGTAACCCCGGACACAAACCCGACCATGCTAAAAACTTTACCAGAATGTGTTTTAAAGTGTTGTTTTGATGGGGAAGTGAATGGTAATGGTTTTAGATGTTGATTAGGCCTTGTTTGGTGAGTTTTAAAGGCCCTAGAAGGTGTAAAACAAGTGTTAGGGTGGATGTGAGAAAGTTTGTGAGTTTAAGTACACAAAGTTAAACCGAAACAACGGGATAACGGGTTAAGTATGGGAGTAATAGAAATTTACGTACCGTAAGATTTTGATGTTAATGGAAACATTTGAAATAATACCAGTTGTTGGAACACTACCCGGGGAGCGTGAGGTGACGCGTTGGAGTAAATCCTCGGGAACACGGTAGAGTAACCCATGGTGTAAGGTATGGTTTTCTTGCAACCTGTGTCCTACCGGATTACACCGGCTTGTATGCCAATGTGTTTTTCTGTGTGTTTTCCACCTTGCAAGATAAAGCATGAAACGAGTTTATAGTAATTCATTATTGTGGCGTAATTAATTCTGATACCGCTTAACCTTAATTATGTGTTAAATAATAGTTAACCGACCTTAGGTTCACATAAGAGATCGGTATTCAGAATAAATGTCCCAACCCACGGGAACGTTCTAACTACGGCTATCCGTGCGTTAGTGTATGTTGTGACTTTGTGTGATGTATGTGACTTGTTCAGTATGTTGTTGTTATTGGATACTGTTATCCGTGTTTTGAAATGGGATGTGATTTTCCCTGATGTGTCTAACCGAGTTAGTAACACTTTGTGAGGTATGTATGTGATAAGTTCCATGAAGGAACCTTAACTAATAAGTATATGTTATGTATGGTGAGGAATCCGGTCGTTCCGGTCGCGCGTGTTGTTTGGGAGTTGATGTATATATGAATTAACTCCCACTCTGTTATGTTAGGGTTGTTTATCCTTCTTGGATGTTCGACCTCCCACTAGCTTAGCCAAAGCTTACCTACCCGACCTCCACATCGGGCTAGGAGGGAAATTATGTGTAATGTTGGTAGGGTGTTGATGCCTAAGTTCGCTTCAACTCCCTCTTTATTATGTTACGGTTGTTTTTCCTCCTTGAATTACAACCACCCACAAGCTTAACCAAGGCTTACCTACCTCATCATTATTGGAGCTAGGGGGAAATTGTGTAAGGTGAGATCGGTCCTATATGAGGCCGCCACACCTAAGTAAAGAAAATGTATGTATGTTGTGCTCGGGCTTATATCACCCTGACACTCCCCAAGTAAAGTTTATGTTCTCTAAGAAGAATGGAATTAAGTTTGTGTCGGTTATTAAGTGAAATGTGTTGTTATGTTGTGTGTTCTAACCTTGAGTTTGTGTTCTGTTAACGGATGTGTGCTTTTAAGCATGATGTATGTGTGTAATGTGTGCATGTTTTAAATAAAATCAACCGCATGCTAAGACGACAATTAGTTGTGCGTGGCCCGGTAGCATGCGGGCTGCGGGATTACCATACCAGCAAAGGTACTGAGCCCCTTGGGGGCCACCCTTTTCTTCCTTTCTATTTCAGGTACAAGGAGCTGGAAGCCGTTCGAGAGTAGGACGGGGTAGTTATTTGTACATGGTAGTCATGAGAATTGTGGATGTATTGTAGGTGTAGTAAGACCGAATTTGTATCGGCGTTAGTTGGAAGATACTCGGTACATTGTAATGTAAGTGTATAATGATCGTTGGACATGGAACGGGATTTATGTGTAGTTGCTCGGGAGTTTAGTCCATCAGACCGGTACAATGTATGTATGTTAGCCTTGTTAGCCACGTGGGTGGCTAACGGCGTGTAACACCAAGGAGTTAAGTTATTTTGTGAGATGTGATTTCCGCTGCAAGGTGTTGTTAAGTGTGTTGTTAAGTGTGTTGTTAGTAGTTGGGGTGTTACAATTGCGAGGATCGGATCATGTTCGCATTATTGTGCAAGTTCTACTGATTGTGTGACAAGTGTTTGAAACTCTGGGGGTATTGTCGGTGGCATTGCTCCGTCTGATGTTCGTGTCTCTTGGTATGTCTTGGTATAAGGATTCCAGTCCTTTCCCAAGAACATCATTTTCAGCCTCATCTTCGCTCCACTGGGGAATTCGGGTGTATAAAATCCACCTGGACCCGTTCCTAGTTCGTTGCATCATCGAATAATTGAGATTTGTGCTTCGGGTGTCAGGTATCCCCTTAATAAAATCATACCTGGTCGGATGACCTGACACTGCTCACTGGGGTAGTGGTGTGAGGTGATGTCGATCTCTTCTTGATTCAATTCCTATGGTTATAAATTTATCTACTGTGAGTACTAGTTTCAACTACTTCATTTCATGCTCCATACATACTTCAATTATTTATTCATGCATTCATTCAAACGAATACTCCAATACTTAGAGATGCTTCTCAAGGATTCAAGGTTAAGATTATTACCTGGGCCGGACTTAGAACCGGACTCGTCTCGGTCTATGATATGCAAGGCAGGCTACCTCTGAGGTGCACCCCTCTGAGGACCCCGGGATCCCTGTCCCTGTGGTGCCTGCTGGGTCGGTGCATCGCCAGATGCAACCTCCTTGCCTTCCCTCTGCTTGTAGCTTTGGAAGTTCCCTTTCGGCTTGGCATTCTCTGGGCATTTATTAGCTGTATGTCCCGGTTTCTGGCAATTGTAGCACTTATTTCTCTCCCATAGCAGTCCTTGTCGGGATGGTGTTGGTTGCACTTCCTGCACACATAGGTGCGGCCGTCGGAGAGAAGGTTTGGGGAAACCGGAGCAGAACCTAAGGTTTAGAGGGTCAGCACATGTGTGCGTGGATATACTAGATGTTATACTTGTACGAATACGAATGAGGAGTAGAAGTTTACCCTTAGGTGGGTGTGAACCAACTGGTTAGCCACCGGTGCAGATGAACCAAGCTGAAGCAGCTCAACTGGTTTGCCCTGCTCAGCATGGGCACTGCTCTCGCTTGGGAAGTTCTTTTGAGTTTGATGAAAGAATTTCCCTTTCTTCTTTTTCAGCTTTTACCCTGGTTCTGCTCCTCAGCACTTGTGTTCTTATTGTTAGCCTTGTGCTTTAGCGCGGTTTCTTCATCCCGAAGTTGGCAAGTGATCTCAACACGAGAAGCCGCGTGATAACACTCCTGAAGGGAGGTAAATCGTGTGTAGCACATACCGTACCGAAGGCGAAGGCTCAGACCGCCATAGAAGTGATCGACCAACACCTGGCCGGTGTATCCTAGATCGGGTAGAAAACGGACGATAGAAGTGAAGGTTCTGTAGTATTCATCGACAGACATCTTCTCTGTCATTTTCAAGGCATCCAGCTCTAGCCTTTTCTTGGTCTTGACATGTTCTGGGTAATACTTGGAATGGAGGAGAGATGCGAAGGATTCCCAGTCGAAAGTAGGGTCGTTGACGTGCTCATGCTTGACTAGCTTCCACCAATCCATGGCTGCATCTTTCAGATAGTAGGCTGCAACTCTAACTCGAACTCCAGCAGGAGCTTCGAGGGTTTCGAACGCCGTCTCCATCTCGGAGATATAGGCTTCTAGCTTAGCCGGATCACTCTCGCCCCTAAAGCAAGGAGGGCGGAGTTCCGCTACAGCTTTTACCCAGTTGGCTTCTCTAGGTGGAGGGGGAGGGATTGACCCCGTTTGGTTTGTTGGTTTTGTTGCATCGCATTGATTACTTGTGGTAGCATCTACGCTACCGTGGCGGCGATGATCTCAACAATCGTCTGCGCGCCAGGTCCTTCAGAGGCTTCGCCTCTACCTCGGCCTTGGCCTCGTCCTGACATCTGAACATTTAGCATTTACATTAGGCTCTGCAAGATATGACTCAAGGGTCTTGGAATTAAGCAAGGTATCGTCCATAAGGACGTCAAGGGTATCCGTTATTAACAACGGTAGTTCCTAGTTAGGTTTCTAAGTATCCGTCTTAAGACGGTTGAAGTCCTAACTTGGTAATCCCTATGCTCGGTACTATAGACATCAGAGCGTAACTACGCTCTGATACCACTTTTGTAACACCCCTACCGTTAATCCTATTCTTACCATCTAATCGTCCTGTTAATCCTATCAGTTCGCAGCGGAAATACTACACTACTACGGCGGTGGTACAACGCCGCTAACCGCCCATACGGCTAGCTAGGCTTACCTTACTTACAGTGACGGTCTGATGATCATAGTATACCAAGCTACTAAAACATTGCTTACTGAATACAAAATACCATTCACTTACATTAATGGACTACCGAGTATTTAAGTGTATTCAATTACATCCTTCCACTAGTTTCCAAAAAATGAATGAGTTTAAAACAACTGCTCATCTATACCAATTCACCATCCTATCATTCTTTCACAATCCAAAAGGGTGTACCCCATGGTACACCGGCTAACAAAAATCTACAGTCGTGTACTACTTAGTACACCATCCATAATTCATGTTTGCACCAAAAAGAAATTAAACTAAATCTCTTCACAGTCTTCACCCTTCTCTTGTACCTGCGTGTAGTAAAAACATCGCCCCAAGGGGCTCAGCAAAAGCTGCGCATGCACTCCGCATATACCGCGTGCTAGCTAGGGCACGCCGACTAATTAAGGTCAAATAGGCATGCGGTTCATTTTTAACATACATACATGCTTTGCATACAACATACATGCATATAAAATACATTACACAATCCAAGATGGCAATATAACAGCACACACTTACTTACCTTCACCGTGTTAGCCAAATTACGCATCCGGGTTAATCGGTATGCTTATTACTCTTTTACTCATTACATCTTACTTACTCTTACTTTACTTACTTACTTTCATTTACTTACTTACTCCTTCTTACTTACTTACTCATACTCATGTTAAGTCGGTATGACCTCCGGCCCGGGGACTACACCGTCCCACCCGGGATTTACTTGACTCACCAATCCGGGATGCTACCCATTTAAGGGATTTGGGCCGCGGACCAGTTTAAGAGTCAGGACTTGGATCCAACCTCTTGTGTCTCCGCATCCTCACCCGTGGCCGAAACTATATCGGACTTCTACTCATTCCAATTTAATTACCAATTTAAGTTAGATTGGTTAGCTTGTGAGGAATCAGTTAGAAGTCCATCTCAAACACATTCGGTCACAATGCAATATATCATACATACACACATTCATTATCATCCATACATTTCATGAATTATACAAACTAAGATTTAAAGAAAAAAAATACAACATACAACACTACATATTCACAAGTATGCATAATAACTCCGATTTGTGCATTTATCTTATTTGGTGATCAATTAGCACACAACACACAAATTAGAGTAACCAAGATAGCATACGGGGCATGAGGAATTCGTACCGTTCACCGTTGTACTTGTGTCCCAACGTTCCTCCGGTGTTCACAAATCAAATCCTATGATATACACACATCGAGTGATTAATCTAACTATCATTAACTTAATTCGATTACTCTACGTTTCCTAAGTCATACTTACTAAGTCCTTTCCATTCTTACACTTACACATTACTTACTTACTCTTCTTTACTTTAAGTTTATTTCCTTACTTACAATGGTACATGTTATATGTACATATGCATGTGTAGGTACACACACACACACACACACACACACATATAATATATATATACTCATTATAATTTTTTTTGACCCAACCGACCTTACCCAGGGTCGGACCCAAGGTCGGTCGAAGTCAGTAGGGTACATTCGCTGGAAAATTACAGGGCCGACCGACCTTGCCAAGTCCGGTCCGAAGGTCGGTCCATTCCAGTGAGTTTTGGTTTCGACATTCTGGAGTCGACCGACCTTACATGTCCGGTCCAAGGTCGGTCCATTCCAGTAAGTCACACTACAGGCGAATTTTAGGCCGACCGACCTTGCAAGTCCGGTCCCCAAGGTCGGTCCATTCCAGAAGGTTTTAAGACGGGAATTTTCTGGCCGACCGACCTTGCAAGTTCGGTCCCCAAGGTCGGTCCATTCCAGAAGCTTTCCGTCCTTTGTAAATCTGGGCTCGACCGACCTTGCAAGTCCGGTCCCAAGGTCGGTCCAGTCCAGTGATTGCATTTTTATTTCTGTTTTCAGTCCCTCTTCTTACCTATTACATCCCCATTGTTCCTATACTTGCTCCCACATGTTTTAACACTAATTACACCTCCTAAATCCTATTATTTCATTCCTTAATTCATTACACAAATCCTATATTAACTTACACTCTTGTTCTTCCCAAATTCCATTTCAACACTCACATGGTTTCTTCTCTAGTTGCATTTTGCTACAGATTTCCTCTAACACTCTCCATCATCAGCTCCCTCTTCTAATGTCATTTCTAGAGTTTCTAATGCATTACAATACACTAACTACCTCTCTTAATCCACCCTACTAACTATCTCAATCAAAATCTGTTACAAGCACATGTTTTACACCTAGTTTCTAGTTCATAAGCCATATAATTTCTAGGCAAATTTTGTCATAGTCTCCCCTATATCTTTACACTCTCACCACATTGTTTCCACACACATTATCACTTATCCCACCTGTTCATACTCAACAACAATATACCAAGTTCTTCAATACAAATGCTACCCATTCAACACATTAAATTCCTGCACTCAAACACCCAATCCCAATCTAGTTTGTGACAGTTTTAATCGTCTTAAAGCTTCAACACAATTCAATTCTTCTCTGTATTACACTATTGTTCATTACCATTTTACAATACAATTTTATCCTTTAAAATCTGTTACACAAGCACACACAAGACTACATAAGTGAGTATCATTACCTTGTTTCTCTTCTAGTTTCTTTTCTTCTTCTTGCTTCCTCTTCCTTCCTTCTCTCTCTCCACCGGTTTAGCAACCCAAATTCTCTAACACTATAACCCATATATACACATTTCAATACACCAAAAACTAACCCTACTATCCTTTAGAGCTTAATGTAGGTTTTAGGGTTTAGAAATTCC
Source organism: Limonium bicolor (assembly GCA_023374045.1). Taxonomy (NCBI): domain Eukaryota; kingdom Viridiplantae; phylum Streptophyta; class Magnoliopsida; order Caryophyllales; family Plumbaginaceae; genus Limonium; species Limonium bicolor. The sequence continues at coordinate 476,526,971 of CM041776.1, forward strand.
ATTACCTTGCAAGGGTATATGTAATGCTTGGAACAGCACAAGAGTAAGATTTCCCACTCTCCAACAATGCCAAAATCGGCTAGAGTACAAAGAACCAAACAAGGTTTTAGCTAGATTTTCGTTTTGCCCATAAGGGTTAGAAAAAGGACGAGATTTCAAGAAGATTTTTACCTCAAAATAACAAGGAGGAGAAGGTGGTTCTAGTGGTAGTCTTGAAGCTCCAAATGCTCCACACCCATGGAGATGAAAGTTCTCTTTTCCGGATTTTGAAAAGATAGAAGTGTTCCTCTTGATGAGAGGAAGACAATGGTGGTATTTTATGATTTTTGGGGCAAGTTTGATGGGTTAACAAGAGGAGAGAAGTAGAGGTTTTGAGAGTTTACTATTTTCTCCATTGTTGCTGGTTGAGGAAGAAGAGAATAGAGAGGAGAAGGGGTGGGGGTCTGTACGTGAAAGAAGAGAATGAAATAGAGGAGAGAGAGTGGTGAGTAAGTAAAGTAAGTGAGTGTTTACTTTTATTGCTTTTGTGTTTTGTAAATAAGAAGGAGTAAGTGAGTGTATGTGAGAGAGGGAGATGGGATCGGCTGGCACAGCACACACACACAAATTACTTTTTATTTTTATTTTTTTTAAAGTGGACACATAAGTTTGGTCTATTTATGTTTCTACCCCACAACTTCCCGTTTTTGACAGTTTTTACTAATTTCTCGTTTTATTGATTTTATTGGTTCTAAAGCTTCACTAATATTTATTAATGATTATTTAGTTGACCAAAATTGTTACGAGTCTATTTGACCCGCTTAAAGTCACGTTTTCCCGGTTTCCTCGAAAAACATGCTTTAAGGTTCGTTAGCATTTTTAATCCATTTTAGGGATCCGTTTTCTTCGGGATTTGTTTCCTCATGATTATTTATGCATAATTAAGCTTCTAAATTACTCGTTAGCCTAATTAATCACTATTTTTAATTACGGGGTTTTTCAATCTACCCCCCTTAAGAAACTTTGCCCTCAAAGTTGCTCAAGGTTAATAGTTTAGTAATTCTACTCATTAGGCAAACCAATTGCCATAATGTGTCTTACTACCACCTATGAGGTGTTTACTTCCTTCCACATTGCAAACATACACAATCCAAGCACATACGAATTACATACACCATACACCTTTTCCACACATACCATCACATTCACATTACACAATACACCGCTGCAATTCACGATACACATACATACATACATACACATACCAAATTCACTTGCACTACATGTGCCATACAAAACCTATTACAATACCTACACACTATGCAATGCTCACCCCGAAGCAATGCAAAAGCAAAAAGGCTCTACCCCCCTTAAAAGGGGTACGCCCGTACCCGTATTACTAAATACTAGACTACCTAGTCTATGAACAACTGTGGGTACTTAGCCTTCATGGCATCTTCCAACTCCCATGTCGCTTCTTCGACATCATGGTTTGACCATAGGACCTTCACCATTCGTATCGACTTATGGCGAGTGTCTTTGGTCTTCCTATCGAGGATTCTCACTGGAGTTTAATGTATCTCATTGTCGGCTCAATGGAAAGTCTCTCGGGCTCTAAGACATGAGAAGGATCAGAAATGAACTTCTTGAGTTGTGACACATGAAATACATCATGGACACGTCCCAAGTCCTCAGGTAGTGCTAACCTATAGGCTACGGATCCAACTCTTTCGGTGATAGTGTACGGCCCTACAAATTTGGGCTTAGCTTGCCCTTCTGACCAAACGGAATACGCCTTCATAGGTGAAATGCGCAAGAACACCTGGTCGCCTACGGCAAACTCAAGGTTGCGTCGTCGCACATCCACATAGGATTTCTGTCTATCTTGGGCTGCCTTCATATTGGCTCGGATTTGTTGCACTTCCGCTTGGACTTGTTCTAGATACTCCGGTCCTATGATGACCGCTTCGCTTGACTCATCCCAACACAAAGGTGTACGGCAAGGTCTACCGTATAGAGCTTGGAAGGCGACATCTTAATCGAGGCATGGTAGCTATTATTGTATGAAAATTCGATAAGATGAAGCTTGTCTAACCAACTCCCCTGAAAGTCTAAGGCACATGCCCGAAGCATGTCCTCCAGTGTCTGGATGGTCCTTTCTGTCTGACCGTCGGTCTGAGGATGGAAGGCGGTACTCAACTTCAATTCTGTACCCAACGCTTCCCGTGTAGCTCTCCAGTATCTCGAAAGAAATCTGGTGTCGCGGTCAGATACTATGGTTTTTGGGACTCCGTGATGTCTGATAATCTCCTTGTCGAATAGCTCTGCGAGCTTCACTACCTTCCAGGTGTCCTTCATCGGTATGAATCTGGCAACCTTGGTGAGGCGATCGACTACAACCCAGATCATGTTGAGTCCTCCCCTGGCAGGGGAGTCCTACAACAAAATCCATGGAGATATCATGGAATTTCCACTCTGGAACTGGCATTGATTGTACCATTCCGCCCGGTCTACGATGTTCAAATTTCACTTTTTGGCATGTTAAGCATCTCAATACAAATTCTGTCACATCTGATTTCATTCCAGACCACCAGAAGTACCTCTTCATGTCTTTGTACATCTTGGAGGCTCCTGGATGGACTGACAATGTGGAACTGTGTGACTCTCGCAGGATGCGATCCCTTAGCTCAGCATTGCTTCGGGGGACGCATAGCCTGCCATTCAGCCGAATCAGACCATCTTCATGTAGCTTGAAGTCATACTTCTTCTTCTCAAATGTACCATTTTCAATCTTTCGTCTGATTTCGGTTAGGTAAGGGTCGCTCGACTGAGCGTCTCGCACATCGTCAACCAAGCTAGAAGAAGCGAGTAGCGAATGGAGCGAGTGTGCTCGACGGCTCAGGGCGTCGGCTACAATGTTTGCCTTCCCTTCCTTATACTGTAGGTCGATGTCGTAGTCTGAGAGAAACTCCATCCACCTTCTCTGTCTCAAGTTCAGTTCTTTCTGTGTGAATACGTACTGTAAGCTCTTGTGGTCAGAGTAGATGGTGATGCTTACCCCATAGAGATAGTGTCGCCATATCTTCAAGGCGAAGACAATGGCTCCTAACTCCAGTCATGTGTCGGGTAATTCTCCTCATGCTTTTTCAGCTGGCGGGAGGCATAAGCTACAACCTTGCCATGCTGCATGAGTACGCATCCCATTCCTTTGCCTGATGCATCACAATATACCTCAAATCCCTCTGTGCCCTCTGGAAGAGTAAGGATGGGCGCTGAGGTCAATGAGTCCTTTAGGCTCTGAAATGATACTTCGCACTCGTCTGTCCATACAAACGGTGCATCTTTCTTCATCAATGTGTCATGGGCTTAGCGACTTTTGAGAAGTCCTTTACGAATCTCCGGTAGTAACCGGCTAGACCAAGAAAGCTCCGAATGTCGGTAACAGTCTTAGGTCTAGGCCATGATCGTACAGCTTCAATCTTTGAAGGGTCAACTGAGATACCTGCGCTCGAGATGACATGACCAAGGAATGATACCTGATCTAGCCAGAACTCGCATTTGGAGAACTTCGCATACAGCTGGTTCTCGCACAGTGTCTCAAGCACTTTCCTCAAATGAATCTCATGTTCCTCTGCTGATTTGAGTATACAAGGATGTCGTCGATGAAGACAACAACCGAAGTGTCCAACTGCTCGCTGAATAGTCGTTCATGAGGTCCATGAATTTTGCTGGTGCATTTGACAAACCGAATGGCATGACGGTGAATTCGTAGTGGCCATATCTGGTACGGAATGCCGTTTTCTCTATGTCCTGCTCTTTGATAGCAATCTGATGATACCCAGAACGGAGGTCAATCTTGGAGAAGACTGATGCTCCTTTCAGCTGATCAAATAGGTCGTCGATGCGTGGCAATGGGTATCTATTTTTGACTGTGACCGCATTCAGCTCGCGGTAGTCAATACAAAGTTGGAGACTACCGTCCTTCTTCTTCACAAAGAGGACCGGTGCTCCCCAGGGTGATACGCTCGGGCGTATAAACCCTTTGTCAAGTAGGTCTCGCAGTTGTTTTTTCAACTCTGTCATTTCAGCAGGTGCCATAGTACGGTGCCCTAGCGATGGGACCGGTACCTGGCAAAAGATCGATTTCAAATTCCACTGCTCTCTGAGGTGGCATGCCGGGTAGCTCCTTAGGGAATACGTCAGGGAATTCGGATACAATGGGTACTTCAGGCTGAACTCTGGATCTCTCTCCAGGTCTTGTACATAACATAGGTACACCTCATGGCCCTTTCTGAGCTCCCGGTACATAGCCATAGCAGATATGAGTGTGGTCGAAGGCTCTCTCGGTCTCTGGCGGTAAGATACAGTAACCCCAGAAGGACTCTTGAGCAGCAATCGATGCTCGGCGCAGAGGATTCTACCCTTGTGCCGCTCCAACCAATTCATTCCGATTATCAAGTCGAATCCCAATCCATTAAACTCGATGAAGGAGATGGGAAACGCTTCGCCTTTGATGTCAATCTTGGCTGCTTGGTAGTATTTGGTACACTGTACTCGCTCCTTCGATGGGAGAGTAACCATGAAGTTCGGTAGCTCATCCGCATCTAGCTTCAACCTCTTCACAAAAGATGGTGATACGAAGGTGTGAGAGGCGCCGGAGTCGAATAACATATAGGCTTCAATGCCATTCACTGGGAAGGTTCCTGTCAGATGGTGCCGCTTTTGCCGGCTTGTGCTTCAGTGAGGATACTCAGGTTACCTTCGGTACCGAGTCCACAACCTATTGGATTCACAAGTGGATAAGTATTGATGGTGGACACAAGTGGAATTTAAATCAACACTACTCTTTATTGATAAACCAACCATCATACATGCCGTGTCTCTAATACACGTTACTAATAGATTACATGATACTATGAATTTAATACTTGCTAAAGGTAAGGTTCAGGCGTCCTGGTTTCATGTGTGTGGCATTGATTATTCCGGCGGGGTGCCGTATTCACTTGATCTTGTTGATCCCATGATACAGCATCCTAGAGTTTCCACCCATGATTAGGACATCTCCTGATCTCAATACCAGTTTCTGTGCGAGGTCCACACGCTTCTGCTCGCTATACATAAATACGGCGTCATCACCAATGGACCAAGACACTACGGGCACTCCTTGTTCAAGAGATTCCGCTGTCTCGTCCTTGTCTTGGTGTAACCCAAGTCGTCCTTCTTTCTCATAGAAGTTGACGATACAAATGTCCGCTTCAATTGCGGGGATCGGATCATGTTCGCATTGTTGTGTGCAAGTTCTACTGATTGTGTGACAAGTGTCTGAAACTCTGGGGTATTGTCGGTGGCGTTGCTCCGTCTTGTGTTCGTGTCTCTTGGTATGTCTTGGTATAAGGATTCCAGTCCTTTCCGAAGCACATCATTTTCAGCCTCATCTTCGCTCCACTGGGGAATTCGGGTGTATAAAATCCACCTCGACCCGTTCCTAGTTCGTTGCATCGTCGAATAATTGAGATTTGTGCTTCGGGTGTCAGGTATCCCCTTAATAAAATCATACCTGGTCGGATGACCTGACACTGCTCACTGGGGTAGTGGGTGAGGTGATGTCGATCTCTTCTTGATTCAGTTTCGATGGTATTGGATAGCAGGTACTAAAGCTTCCTGTGGTTATAAATTTATCTACAGTGAGTACTAGTTTCAACTACTTCATTTCATGCTCCATACATACTTCATTTATTTATTCATGCATTCATTCAAACGAATACTCCAATACTTAGACATGCTTCTCAAGGATTCAAGGTTAAGATTATTACCTGGGCCGGACTTAGAACCGGACCCGTCTCGGTCTATGATATGCAAGGCAGGCTGCCTCTGAGGTGCACCCCTCTGAGGACCCCGGGATCCCTATCCCTGTGGTGCCTGCTGGGTCGGTGCATCGCCAGATGCAACCTCCTTGCCTTCCCTCTGCTTGTAGCTTTGGAAGTTCCCTTCGGCTTGGCATTCTCTGGGCATTTATTAGTTGTATGTCCCAGTTTCTGGCAGTTGTAGCACTTGATTTCTCTCCCATAGCAGTCCATGCCGAGATGGTCTTGGTTGCACTTCCTGCACACATAGGTGCGGCCGTCGGAGAAGGTTTTGGGGAAACCAGAGCCAGAACCTAAGGTTTAGAGGGTCAGCACATGTGTGCGTGTGGATATACTAGTGTTATACTTGTACGAATACGAATTAGGAGTAGAAGTTTACCCTTAAGTGGGTGTGATCTCAGTGGCTTCGCAGCCACCGGTGGAGATGAACCAAGCTGAAGCAGCTCAACTGGTTTGCCCTGCTCAGCATGGGCACTGATCTCACTTGGGAAGTCTTTTGGTTTGATGAAAGAATTTCCCTTCTTCTTTTTCCAGCTTTTACCCTGGTTCTGCTCCTTAGCACTTGTGTTCTTATTGTTAGCCTTGCGCTTTAGCGCGGTTTCTTCATCCCGAAGTTGGCAAGTGATCTCAACGCGAGAAGCCGCATGATAACACTCCTGAAGGGAGGTAAATCGTGTGTAGCCCATACCGTACCGAAGGCGATGGCTCAGACCGCCATAGAAGCGATCGACCAACACCTGACCGGTGTATCCTAGATCGGGTAGAAGACGAAGGATAGAAGTGAAGGTTCTGTAGTATTCATCGACAGACATCTTCTCTGTCATTTTCAAGGCATCCAGCTCTAGCCTTTTCTTGGTCTTGACATGTTTATGGTAATACTTGGAACGGAGGAGAGATGCGAAGGATTCCCAGTCGAAAGTAGGGTCATTGACGTGCTCATGCTTGACTAGCTTCCACCAATCCATGGCTGCATCTTTCAGATAGTAGGCTGCAACTCTAACTCGAACTCCAGCAGGAGCTTCGAGGGTTTAACGCCGTCTCCATCTCGGAGATATAGGCTTCTAGCTTAGCCGGATTACTCTCGCCCCTAAAGCAAGGAGGGCGGAGTTCCGCTACAGCTTTTACCCAGTTGGCTTCTCTGGGTGGAGGGGGAGGGATTGGCCCCGTTTGGTTCTGTTGGTTTTGTTGGTTTTGTTGCATCGCATTGATTACTTGTGGTAGCATCTGCGCTACCGTGGCGGCGACGATCTCAGCTAACGTCTGCGCGCCAGGTATTTCAGAGGCTTTGCCCCTACCTCGGCCTCGGCCTCGTCCTGACATATGAACATTTAGCATTTACATTAGGCTCTGCAAGATATGACTCAAGGGTCTTGGAATTAAGCAAGGTATCGTCCATAAGGATGTCAAGGGTATACGTTATTAACAACGGTAGTTCCTAGTTAGGTTTCTAAGTATCCGTCTTAAGACGGTTGAAGTCCTAACTCGGTAATCCCTATGCTCGGTACTATGGACATCAGAGCGTAACTACGCTCTGATACCACTTTCTATAATACCCCTACTGTTATCCTATTCTTACCATCTAATCGTCCTGTTAATCCTATCAGTTCGCAGCAGAAATACTACACTACTACGGTGGGTGGTACAACGCCGCTAACCGCCCATACGGCTATCTAGGCTTACCTTACTTACAGTGACGGTCTGATGATCATAGTATACCGAGCTACCCCTAATACGCACATGATACTAAATGAAATCGCAGCGGAACAAAATAACTAAACAGTAACTAACGCTTCGGTGCTACAACGCCGTCAAACACCCACGTGGTTGACAGGGCAGAATAAATACAATTGTACCGGTCTGATGATCAGACTCCCGAGCATAAAACTAAACCATAGATACTTAATATACAATACCGAGTGTTTACATATCCTTTACTGTATAACATCACTGTAACTGCAACAACCCAAAATACATAACGCCACAGGAGCACAGGCGCATCCCGGGCCAACATCCACAAGTATACAAAAGTAATTACATCCTAGGATCTAAAGCCACTCCGCTTCTTCGATCCTCATCCTGCAGTATAAGAAATATGGATCCCCCGAGGGGGTCAGCAACCCTTGGCTGGTATGGCTAACGCGCAGCGCATCGGCTACCGGGATACGCGCAGCTAATTGTCATGATAACATGGCATTTATTTACATACATAGCATAACATAACATGGAGCATGGCATCAGTAGTGCACAGCTCATCATCACATACACGGTGGATCTTCGTTCCACAATAACAAACCACAAGGGTCAAATAACATAAGAGCCTAGAGAGTGATTCACCCTCATGTTAAGCTCGTTAAACACACTCATTACCGTTCTGTTAGGCGAACGAGTAACTTAAGTCACAGATGGTTCGGATTTAGTGACCCGAACACACCACACAAACACAGGTTCCCACTAAACCGATCATAAGTCAGAATAGGTAAGCTTTGGAAGAAGCTAGCGGGAGATCGAACGCCAAATTAAGGAGAACAATCTTAACAACATAAGAGTCGAATCTGATTCAGATATCTACTCTTAACTTACATGCATGACCGGATAACCGGATTCCTCACTTCCCAGTTAACACTTGTTAGAAGTTCATAGTGGAACTTAACAACCAACACACAATAGGTGGTAAGTCATGATAGACACACACAAGGGAATTGAGTCACAAACATCACATCACAATAATATGAACAACTGTAAACTCATTACATGTTTAAGGGTTCCAGTCCTACCCATGCACATCATCTTCAATTGCATTCTTGATCCGTTCGGATATTCAGGGTGTAGAAAACCTCCAGGTTTAGCTCCAAGTTCGTCGCATCATCTGATGATAGGACTTGTGCTTCCGGTGTCAGGTATCCACTTAAGAGTATCATACCTGGCTGGATAACCTGACATTGCTCCATTGGAAAGTCGGTGATGTTGATGGTGGTCTCTTCAGGGTTTGGTGTGGGTGGGATTGGATAACATATATTGAAGTTCCTTTCAGTTTAGAATTATCTAATTAGGTGTCTTTCACACTATACTTTAACTCCTTACTCACATGATAATACACTTGAACTCACTAATACACATAAGCATGAAATGCGGTATGCAATCACTTATTACATTCAACAGTTTAGGCGGTACCTGGTCTAGAAGAGGGCCCTGGCGCCTCAGACCGGTCCACCACATTCAGGGTGGCCTTGCTAGGTCCCGACCCCTTCCCCTTCTGGGAATCGGTGTGCCTCTGATCAGTGGGTGGCTGGTTAGCCGTCTTCGGGCCATCAATAGCTGCTGTGGCCTTACCCTTCCACTGCCCCTTGGGCTTGTTGACTCTGCTGTTGGGGTTCCGGTAACACTCGTGGTCACGGTGACCCCACTTCTCGCAGTATCGACATTGCACCTCATTCCCTTGCAGTCCTTGCCGGGGTGATCTCCATTGCACCACTTACAGTAATAGTGGCGCTCCGGTCCAGAGCCCGTGCTAGCTGCTAACACAATACACACTCAGTACTTGTCTCACAACTTATCAACATACACATCAACTTATCACACAGATTAAACAATTACCCTTAGTGGGTATGAGCGTAGGGGCTTCGCCGCATAAGCATATGTGAGCTTCAGTGGCTCCTCAGCTGTGTGTGGTTTGGGCTTGGCCCTTGTCACCCTGGTGCTGACTCTTCTGGGGCTGGGGATAAGGTTTCTTCTTCTTCTGTCCTCCCCCGTACCCCTGCGAACTCTGGCCCTCGCTCGTGGCCTTGCGCTTGTGCGCATTCTCCTCGTCCCTCAGACGGACGGTGATCTCCACCTTAGCAGCGGCATGATAGCACTCCTGAATTAGGATGGTCAGTCATGCTCCGCAATACAAACTCACAAACTCACATTAAACACTCACTTGTAGGTTACACATATTCACATCACTCTTTATTTAAATTACCTGCAAGGTAGTATACTCAGCTGCCCCATCCCATAGCGAAGACGGTGGCTGAGACCGTTGTAGAGACGGTTTACCAGCACCCGGTTCGAGTATCCCAGGTCCGGTAACAGGTGGACAAGGCCGGTGAAGGCTGTGTAATACTCATCAACCGACACCTTGTCCCCCTGCCTCAGACTATCCAGCTCCAGGCGCTTGGCCTCTTGAACGTGCACGGGGTAGTATTTGGCTCGCAGCAGAGCCGTGTACTCCCTCCAGCCAAACTGAGGATCCGCCATCCGGTCCCTCTCACTAGCTTCCACCAGTTTTGTGCCAAACCCTTCAGATAGTAAGCGGCAAGACGGACCTTAGCCTCTGCGGGTACAGCCAAGGTCTCGTAGGCGGTCTCCAACTCGGAGATGTACGCCTCCAGCTTACGTGGGTCGGTCTCCCCATGAAATGAAGGGGGTCTCAGATCTGCCAATGCCTTGACCAGTTGGTCTCTCGTGGCGGTGGCGGTGGTGGCTGAACTCCGGGCATCTGCCCCTGCTGGATCGCAGCTACAAGCTGGGTACCATCTGGGCCACAGCGGCTGCTACAGCCTCAGCCATAACCTGAGCCGTAGTGTTCTCGCCCTGGTCACCCCCAGTACCAGTACCACTTCCGCGGCCTCTACCGCGCGGTCTACCTGCCATCTGTATTCACATGAATATTCATTAGCAATATGCTTGCACACTTATCGGTCCAACGATTGTAACGCTTCCCGACAATAAGGTATTTCCACACTTAGTTAGTGGTTAACCTTTCCATAACTGATCACTTAGGTAACTGTAGTTAGGTTTCCTAACTCGGTATATTCTAAGCTCGGTATTCTAGTCATCAGAGCGATACTTCGCTCTGATACCACTTTTTGTAACACCCCTAATACGCACATGATACTAAATGAAATCGCAGCGGAACAAAATAACTAACAGTAACTAACGCTTCGGTGCTACAACGCCGTCAACCACCCACGTGTTGACAAGGCAGAATAAATACAATTGTACCGGTCTGATGATCAGACTCCCGAGCATAAAACTAAACCATAGATACTTAATATACAATACCGAGTGTTTACATATCCTTTACTGTATAACATCACTGTAACTCAACAACCCAAAATACATAACGCCACAGGAGCACAGGCGCATCCCGGGCCAACATCCACAAGTATACAAAAGTAATTACATCCTAGGATCTAAAGCCACTCCGCTTCTTCGATCCTCATCCTGCAGTATAAGAAATATGGATCCCCCGAGGGGGTCAGCAACCCTGGCTGGTATGGCTAACGCGCAGCCCATCGGCTACCGGGATACGCGCAGCTAATTGTCATGATAACATGGCATTATTTACATACATAGCATAACATAACATGGAGCATGGCATCAGTAGTGCACAGCTCATCATCACATACACGGTGGATCTTCGTTCCACAATAACAAACCACAAGGGTCAAATAACATAAGAGCCTAGAGAGTGATTCACCCTCATGTTAAGCTCGTTAAACACACTCATTACCGTTCTGTTAGGCGAACGAGTAACTTAAGTCACAGATGGTTCGGATTTAGTGACCCGAACACACCACACAAACACAGGTCCCACTAAACCGATCATAAGTCAGAATAGGTAAGCTTTGGACGAAGCTAGCGGGAGATCGAACGCCAAATTAAGGAGAACAATCTTAACAACATAAGAGTCGAATCTGATTCAGATATCTACTCTTAACTTACATGCATGACGGATAACCGGATTCCTCACTTCCCAGTTAACACTTGTAGAAGTTCATAGTGGAACTTAACAACCAACACACAATAGGTGGTAAGTCATGATAGACACACACAAGGGAATTGAGTCACAACATCACATCACAATAATATGAACAACTGTAAACTCATTACATGTTAAATCTTATAACGTTGTAAACACACAGAAAAACATACAACACACAAACCGGTGTAAACGCTAGACAACAGACTGCAAGAAAACCATACCTTGGTCCTTGCCTCGTTTGGTTCCCTCCGTAGGTCAATCCTATACATAATTCAAGAACGTCAGTTAATTAACTTACTTAACCTCCAAATTTACTAAGTGTTTAACATAGTTATTTGACATGTTTAATGTCTAACTTTACCCTAGGTTACCTTCGTTATACAGCCTAGGGTTAACTACCTAAGTCACATTCTTTTTGTTTTTTTTTTTTTAGTTTAGGCCGACCGGACTTGCCGACCGCACTTTGCCCATGTCCGGTCGATTCCAGAACATATTTCCGTCAAAATTTTCTACTCCGACCGACCTTGTAAGTCCGGTCGCATGTCCGGTCTATTCCAGAGAGTTTCTCCCTTTGAAAATTAGTCCGACCGGACTTGCCAAGTCCGTGTCCTCGTCGTTCGCTTACTCAATCCGTACACACTTACAAGCCCGACCGACCTTCCCATCCCCGGTCCCAGTCGGTCGATTCCAGAACTCAATCCGTACACAATTCGACCGACCTTGCAGTCCGGTAACAAGGTCGGCCCATTCCAGAGCTAATTCCGCAGGGTAAACGGGGCCCGACCGAACTGCAGTCCGTAAGTCCGGTCTGCCCCCAAAACTTTGTTTTCCTTTTTACATTCAACTCCAAACTTCACCCCATATAACCTAGTACTCTCTAACCTCATTTGGGCACTTTACACAACACTCAAGACATCCTTAAACACTCACAAAACTCTTTTCTAATTCCTTAAACAAACCTTACCTACATCTTCACAAAATTCCTAACACTTACAATGTTTTCTCCTAGTTTTTCAGTGGTGGTGATTCATACCTATGATAACTACTATCCCAAAAGCTTTCTCCTTATTTAACATCATCTCCCAAGCATCATCTCTCACAACTAACTCCTTATATCATTCTTGAAACTCTTTTCCTAGTGTACACTTTCTCCTTATTTACCAAAGTTTGCCTAAGTATTTACCTAAGTCCTTGTTACATCCTAAATCACCTTAATGCATGTTTCCTACACAAGAACAACACTTAACCATTTAAATACTTCTTAACTTATCAAAACTCATTTTAACACTTAGAATTTCTCATTCATTACCTAAATTTCGACATAGGTTCTCCTAGAACATTACTAACCAAAACACATTGTTTTTACCAACAAACAACAAGAACACTAAAAATCCATCAAGCACTTATTATACACAAACTCCACTCACAAAGCACTACATCACAATATAGTGCATAATTTAAATTGCATGGCACTTAGGCCCTTAAATGACATGGCTCTTAGGCCCTAAGATGCATAAATCATAAACACCCTGAATTTCACAATATATTTGCCTTTAACCTGCAAATACACTCAACAACACATATGCCTTTTACTTAAGCTCTTGAGAACACTTTACTAAGTCATTCACCATTTGCTCTTTAGGTAGTTTTAACAAGCATTTAAGCTCATTTCTCCTAAGGAATTAAACAACATAGGTTAGTAAATTTACTTTTTTCCAACAACTTCTTCTTGTTTCCTTTAAAAACCAGTAATGGTATTTGATTCTTGACAAGTTCTAAACAATATACAAACATTATAATGAGTATTCAGCTATAAGCTCCATCTCATTGTAAACCCTAATTTTACATGTTTCAAAAACATTAATGTAGCTGCTTTACCTTGCTCTTTGAAGAGGTTTGAATATCTAGCAAGAGAGGACTCCACCTAGTCCATGAAGAGTTGGAATGAAGCTAGAACAAGGTCACACAAAGAGCTCCTTCAATATGTGTATTTTCGGTTACCACAAAAAATGAAGGAAATGAAGTTTTTATTTGAGATTCCTTACCTAGAAGCAAAAGAGAGTAACAATATGTAAAAATACAAGCTCAAGCTCCTCAATGGTGGAACACCTTGGCACCGAAATGGTGGTCTTGGACTTTTAAGAAGATAGGAATGAAGAGCTTGATGAGAGGAAGAGATTGTGGTGTTTGTTTTTTTGATTTGGACAAGTGAGTAAGATTTTACAAGAGATCAAAGTGGAGTTTTAAGAGGTGTGTGGTATTACCGTGAGAGAACGGCAAGAAGAAGGAAGAAGAGAGGTGGGGGAAACCGTGTGAACAAGGAAAGAAATGAGAGAATGAGATAGAATTTACTTTTTGAAGATATTTATACTTTGTAAAGTAAAAAGGGTACTTAAGTAGTTTGTTTATTTCTTAATAAGCTAACAAGGGTGGTGTGTCACCAACCTTAAAAACCGGCCCCAAATAGTAGCATGAGGGTAATATAGTCTTTATTTGTCAATTTAATTACTTATACAAACATATGTTACAAAATAGCTTATAAAAATCACTATTCATGAAAACAAGGCACATAGAAGTGAAATTTTTGATTTCCCATTAATATAGACACCCAAATGTGATATTAATAGTACACAATATATTTAAGAGTAATGATGGACATCTAGCCACTCAAAACTCATTTACAAGACAATTTTTCAAAAATGTGCTTTAAGACTCCTTAAAGCACATTTTGTGTTTAAACTTGATTTCAAGCTTGGTTTTCTTTGGTAATTGATTTAATATGTTCATTAGTGTATAAATGAGGTCTTGGTAAGTTCATTAGGTCTTAACCAAGTTATCCAAGCTTAGAGCACATTTTGGCTCTTATTGACTTTAAAGCACATTTTGTGTTTTCTGTTGTTTAAACTTGTTTACTAATGTTTCTAAGACTCTTTTTAGTCTTAATACACCATATTTAAGTGTTTATACCATATATTAGGTTTGGGGTATTTCAAAAAACATTGCTTACTGAATACAAAATACCATTCGCTTACATTAATGGACTACCGAGTATTTAAGTGTATTCAATACATCCTTCCACTAGTTTCCAAAAAATGAATGAGTTTAAAACAAATGCTCATCTATTACCAATTCACCATCCTATCATTCTTTCACAATCCAAAAGGGTGTACCCCATGGTACACCGGCTACAAAAATCTACAGTCGTGTACTACTTAGTACACCATCCATAATTCATGTTTGCACCAAAAGAAATTAAACTAAATCTCTTCACAGTCTTCATCCTTCTCTTGTTCCTGCGTGTAGTAAAAACATCGCCCCAAGGGGCTCAGCAAAAGCTGCATGAAACTCCGCATATACCGCGTGCTAGCTAGGGCACGCCGACTAATTAAGGTCAAATAGGCATGCGGTTCATTTTAACATACATGCTTTGCATACAACATACATGCATATATAATACATTACACAATCCAAGATGGCCAATATAACAGCACACACTACTTACCTTCGTTGTGTAAGCCAAATTACGCATCCGGGGTTAATCGGTATGCTTATTACTCTTTTACTCATTACATCTTACTTACTCTTACTTTACTTACTTACTTTCATTTACTTACTTACTCTTTCTTTTACTTACTTACTCATACTCATGTTAAGTCGGTATGACCTCCGGCCCGGGGACTACACCGTCCCACCACGGGATTTACTTGACCCACCAATCCGGGATGCTACCCATTAAGGGATTTGGGCCACGGACCAGTTTAAGAGTTAAGACTTGGATCCAACCTCTTGTGTCTCCGCATCCTCACCCGTGGCCGAAACTATATTGGACTTCTACTCATTCCAATTAATTACAAATTAAGTTAGATTGGTTACCTTGTTAGAATCAGTTAGAAGTCCAATCTCAAACACATTCGGTCACAATGCAATATATCACAATACACATTCATTATCATCCATACATTTCATGAATTATACAAACTAAGATTTAAAGAAAATATTCACAACATACAACACTACATATTCACAAGTATGCATAATAACTCCGATTTGTGCATTTATCTTATTTGGTGATCAATTAGCACACAACACACAAATCAGAGTAACCAAGATAGCATACGGGGCAAGAGGAATTCATACCGTTCACCGTTGTACTTGTGTCCCAACGTTCCTCCGGTGTTCACAAATCAAATCCTATGATATACACACAATCGAGTGATTAATCTAACTATCATTAACTTAATTCGATTACTCCTACGTTTCCTAAGTCATACTTATTAAGTCCTTTCCATTTTACACTTACACATTACTTACTTACTCTTCTTTACTTTAAGTTTATTTCCTTACTTAACAATGGTACATTGTTATATGTACATATGCATGTGTAGGTATACATATATATATACTCATTATAATTTTTTTTGACCCGACCGACCTTACCCAGGGTCGGACCCAAGGTCGGTCGAAGTCAGTAGGGTACATTCGCTGGAAAATTACAGGGCCGACCGACCTTGCCATGTCCGGTCCCAAGGTTGGTCCATTCCATTGAGTTTTGGTTTTGACATTCTTGAGTCGACCGACCTTGCATGTCCGGTCCCAAGGTCGGTCCATTTCAGTAAGTCACACTACAGGCAAATTTTAGGCCGACCGATCTTGCAAGTCCGGTCCCCAAGGTCGGTCCATTCCAGAAGGTTTTAAGACGGGAATTTTCTGGCCGACCGACCTTGCAAGTTCGGTCCCCAAGGTCGGTCCATTCCAGAAGCTTTCCGTCCTTTGTAAATCTGGGCTCGACCGACCTTGCAAGTCCGGTCCCAAGGTCGGTCCAGTCCAGTGATTGCATTTTATTTCTGTTTTCAGTCCCTCTTCTTACCCATTACTTCCCCATTGTTCCTATACTTGCTCCCACATGTTTTAACACTAATTACACCTCCTAAATCCTGTTATTTCATTCCTTAATTCATTACACAAATCCTATATTAACTTACACTCTTGTTCTTCCCAAATCCATTTCAACACTCACATGGTTTCTTCTCTAGTTGCATTTTGCTACAGATTTCACCTCTAACACTCTCCATCATCAGCTCCCTCTTCTAATGTCATTTCTAGAGTTTCTAATGCATTACAATACACTAACTACCTCTCTTAATCCACCCTCTAACTATCTCAATCAAAATCTGTTACAATCACACGTTTTACACCTAGTTTCTAGTTCATAAGCCATCTAATTTCTAGGCAAATTTTGCCATAGTCTCCCCTAATCTTTACACTCTCACCACATTGTTTCCACACACATTATCACTTATCCCACCTCTTCATACACAACAAACAATATACCAAGTTCTTCAACACAAATACTACCCATTCAACACATTAAATTCTGCACTCAACACCCAATCCCAATCTAGTTTGTGACAATTTTTAATCGTCTTTAAAGCTTCAACACAATTCAATTCTTCCTTTGCATTACACTATTGTTCATTACCATTTTACAATACAAATTTTACTCCTTTTAAAATCTGTTACACAAGCACACACAAGACTACATAAGTGAGTATCATTACCTTGTTTCTCTTCTAGTTTCTTTTCTTCTTCTTGCTTCCTCTTCCTTCCGTCTCTCTCTCTCCACCGGTTAGCAACCCAAATTATCTAACACTATAACCATATATACACATTTCAATGCACCAAAAACTAACCCTAACTATCCTTTTGAGCTTAATATAGGTTTTAGGGTTTAGAAATTCCATTACCTTTCAAGGGTATATGTAATGCTTGGAACAGCTCAAGAGTAAGATTTCCCACTCTCCAACAATGCAAAAATTGGCTAGAGTACAAAGAAACCAAACAAGGTTTTAGCTAGATTTTCGTTTTGCCCATAAGGGTTAGAAAAGGACGAGATTTCAAGAAGATTTTTACCTCAAAATAACAAGGAGGAGAAGGTGGTTCTAGTGGTAGTCTTAAAGCTCCCAATGCTCCACACCCATGGAGATGAAAGTTCTCCTTTCCGGATTTTAAAAAAGATAGAAGTGTTCCTCTTGATGAGAGGAAGACAATGGTGGTATTTTTATAATTTTTGGGGCAAGTTTGATGGGTTAACAAGAGGAGAGAAGTAGAGGTTTTTGAGAGTTTGCTATTTTCTCCATTGTTGCCGGTTGAGGAAGAAGAGAAATAGAGAGGAGAAGGGTGGGGGGTCTGTACGTGAAAGAAGAGAATGAAATAGAGGAGAGAGAGTGGTGAGTGAGTAAGGTTGAGTGTTTTACTTATTGCTTTTGTTGTTTAGTAAATAAGAAGGAGTAAGTGAGTGTGTGAGAGAGGAGATGGGATCGGCTGGCACCAGCACACACACACACACAAACTTTACTTTTTATTATTTTTTAAAAAAGTGGACACATAAGTTTGGTCTATTTAGGTTTCTACCCCACAACTTCCCGTTTTTGACAGTTTTTACTATTTTTTTTTGATTTTCGTTTTTATTTTATGTTTCTAAATTTAGTAAGTTATTAATGATTATTTAGTTGACCAAAATTGTTACGAGTCTATTTGACCCGCTTAAAGTCACGTTTTCCCGGTTTCCTCGAAAAACGTGCTTTAAGGTTCGTTAGTGTTTTTAATCCATTTTAGGGATCCGTTTTCTTCGGGATTTGTTCCCTCATGATTATTTATGCATAATTAAGCTTCTAAATTACTCGTTAGCCTAATTAATCACTATTTTTAATTACGGGGTTTTTTAGGTGCCCTTGGGAATAAAGGTCAAAGCGTAAGAAACGAGCTTAATGAAGTCCAGAAAAGCTTGGATCTACATCCTTGGAACCTAACACTTATTTTCAAGGAGAAATTCCTAAGGTACCAACTTCTTCGTAGGGACTCTCATGAGCTTCTTTTCCTTCGCCAGCTCTCTAAAACTCGTTGGCTTAAGCTAGCCGGCTCCAATAATTCCTTCTTTCATAAAGCCATTAAAGCTAGAAGGAATAAGAACTTCATTGCTTCCATCACGAATGATTTTGGAGAGGGTTCTCAACACCCATACAGATATTGAAAACTGTTTGGCTGCCCAGTTCCGCCAAACTCTTGGCACTAGAACTCCCCCCCCCCCCCCCCCAATGCTCCCTAGCTAATCTTAACTTGGACAATGGCAGGACACTTGACCAATCATCGTGGGATCAGCTTACTTGGCCCGTAGACAATAATGATATCAAGTTGGCCCTGTTCTCCATTGGAGATGATAAAGCCCCTGGCCCGGATGGTTCCACTGCCAAATGTTTCAGAGCGACCTGGGACGTTATTGGTGAGGACATCTATGGCGCAATTAAAAGCTTTTTTCACAGTGGGCGGCTGCTCAAGGAGACGCTACGCTTATCACCCTTATTCCCAATTGGACAATGCCTCCTCCCCGGGTGACTTTAGACCTCTCCTACTGCAATACTCTATATAAGATCATTAGCAAAATCCTCACCGATAGGCTTAAGAGGGTCCTTCCCTCTCTTGTGAGTCCTAGCCAAGGAGCCTTCATCAAAGGCCGCCTTATATCGGATAACATTCAATTGTGCTCATGCCTTATGAAAAATTACCAGAGAGCCAATATTTCCCCAAGGTGCACTATGAAATGGATATCAGGAAGGCTTTTGACACCGTTAACTGGGATTTCCTCCAAGCCACTCTCTCGTTCCTAAACTTACCCCCGGAGTTTAGTAATTGAATTTTACAATGCGTCACCACCTCAATATTCGATTAACATTAATGGCTCCCCCTCTGCTCCCTTCAAAGGGGAAAGTGGGCTTCTTCAAGGGGATCCTCTCTCTCCCTACCTTTTTGCCCTTATTATGGATATGCTCTTCAGGCTTCTCGACCAACTCTCGACTGCTCCTGGCTTTCACTACCACCCATCCTGCAAACCCTTTCATATCATCCACCTTTTCTTCGCTGATGATGCTCTTATCTTATTCTGCAGAGGTGACCAGAACTCGATTTCCCTCATGCTCAACAAGGTCAACCTCTTCTTTAAAGCTTCTGGCCTATCGCTCAACCCTTCAAAATCTGACTTATTCCTGGGAGGCGTTAATCCCTCTAATGCCGAATCAATCATTCGCCTCAAGGGGGTTTAACAAGGGGTCTTTTCCTTTCCGCTACCTTGGAATCCCTATCACAGCTGGAAGCCTAAAGTTGTAGATTTTAACCCCTTCTAGACAGTATCCGTAAAGCTATCTCGACCTGGGGTAGCAAATCTCTCTCCTTTGCGGGTAGACTCTCCCTCATCCAGAGCACCCTTTTTGGTATAGTGGGCTTTTGGGCCTCTTGTATCACCATACCAAATAATGTTATCAAAAGAGTAATTAAGTGCCTCCGTTCGTTTCTTTGGTCGGGTGATGCTGACAGTAATACTACCCCTGCAGTGGCCTGGAGCATTCTCACGAACACCAAGAAAAATGGTGGTGTGGGTTTTAAGGACATCCACAATTGGAATATGTGCTTCATGCTCAAAACCATCTCAGCCGTCACCCATAATGCGGAGCACCTTTGGATCCAATGGATCCAAAAGCTCTTCTTACCTAACAGTAGTAACATTTGGACAATCACCGCTAAAGGTAATGACCCTTGGACCTGAAATCTATTCTCCATGCCAGGGACTGGTGGTTGGAGCAATGTGGGTCCCCCGGTGATGCCTTTTCTCTTTTCAATTACTACCCTACCCACCCCAGGGTCAGTTCCATCTATAAGGATATCTCCACCCAAACCCAGAACTTTTATTGGTACAATATTTGCTGGAAAACATGGGCTACCCCCAAAGCCAAATTTATTATGTGGATTACTCTGAAAGGTAGACTTAAAACATGTGATAAGCTCCAAACTTGGGGCATTTGTCTTGCTAACAGATGATGGCTCTGTGAGCGTGCTCAAGAGTCAAGCAACCCGGTACATTCACACTAAATAACAACTAATGCTACTAATCAAGTTAGCATCAAGAGGGAAGTGAGATCGAAGTGCTAAATTAATAATACCCAACAATGGTCGATTAATAAATTTCCTACCATTAGAGAGTTTCAATAAAAGATACTTTAAAGGAGAATCTAATCCCTTACAAAGTTTCACTGGTATTAAGTTAATTTAAGAATGTAATATAAATTATCCTTGGTACAAACAAATTAATATATTGTGATTCGTGGTTTCGAACTTGGCGCAAGTGCCAGGTTCTAATATGGAGATGGCTAGTTTTAGTATTTGTCCTCCCATATATCAAACACTCTAATGGAGGGAAATAAAGGAAAAAACGAATAAAAAGAGGGAATATGAGGGAATTGGAGATGCGTGAACGGGAGAGGGGAAGGGAGTATAGTATGAGTAGGAGGGAGATAAATATTTGTTTTCAAAAATGTCATAACTTATAAAATATAAGTGCAAAAATAAAACAAATTATACATTGTTCATCATTTTTTTGTACTCTTCAAAAAAGATGCATCATGGATATGTTTTGGTAAAACTGATAAATTTTTTATTTTTTGTAAGTACATATTTTTTACATTTAATTGTGAATCTTAAGTTTAAGAAAAGTGAATCAAAGGTTGTTAAAAAGTGAATCAAAGGGTTGTTAAAAAGTGAATCAAAGAGTGGCTTAAAAATGAATAAGAGGTTTAAAAAAGTGAATCTCATAAACAAAGATTATTTAAACTAAATTGATTCTGATTGTTTGACTAGTGTGAATCAGAGATTTTAGAAAAGTGAATCAAAGGTTGTTAAAAAGTGAGTCACAAGAGGTTACAAAGTGAATTAGAGTAATAAGAGTGAATCTCGTAACCATAGATTGTTTAACTAAAGTGATTAAAAGGTTTAAGAAATGTGAATCAGATGTTTTTAAAGTGAATCATGTTTTTAAGAAAAGTGAATCAGAGGTTTAAGAAAAGTGATTCTCATAATAGAGATTGTTTTAACTAAAGTGAATAAGAGGTTTTAAAAAGTGAATCAAAGGTTTATAAAGGTTTTTTTATAGATAATTCGCGTATAGCCCTTTATTGAAATGAAATGAAGAAGATGGGATTATGTTGGGCCTCGTTAAAACCTCTCAATGCCAAAACCTAGTGGGAAAAAGACTTAGAGGAGAAAAAGAGTGCCCTCCGCATCCGATACAGCCCTACAAATCATCTAATAGTTCACACTTGCCAGCTTAAAACAAAAGACAGGAACAATAGTAAAACAGTACAGCCCTAAACATCACCTAGTTGTCCACGGTTTCCAACTAAAACAAAGACATGAACAACAGTAGTCTAGTAACCATAATCGCCCCAAATATACTATTGTATCTATACCCTAGTTACCAATTGATGCGCCAGTGCATTCGGGGCACAAACCATCTGCTCAACTCAATCAGAGATACTGCAACGAATCTCCTAGCTTGCCTGTGTTGATGAACTGCTCGCATGATAAGGGCATCTCCTTCCACCACAGTTTCGTCCACCTCCATATCCCGAGTTCAGATCTGATTATAATTCTGTCTACCACAAAGGCTTCATCTCGGAACACCAAATTATTTCGAGCTGTCCACACATTATAAATTCTATAACATAAGGTAGACTTCCAGACCCTTGCGCTCTTACGTGGTAGAGGAAATGAAAACCAGTCATTATATATATCCTTTATTGATTGCTTGAGTGAAAACGAAACACCCACCACATGATTAGTTCTTCATACTCCTCAACAACAACTGGGCAGAGGAAAATAATATGCTCCAACGATTCCATGGCCCGTTTGCAGCACGGGCATCTACTTTGTCCGATCGGGGTGATGTCCCTTTCAAACAGGATTTCTCTTGTGGTAAATTTTCTTAACAACGAAAACCATATTGTCATAGCCACTCTTGGTTCGGAAAGGCCTTTCCATATATGCTCTAGCTCCCCATCCCGCATTATTCCTAAATTATCTGCATCCACTTCAATCAAAGAGGAGTGTATCTCTCTTGTTGTGAAACTTCTGTTACTACCATCCCAAACAGCTACATCAGCCTCTTGAGCATTTGAAGGCCGAGTTACCAACAATACATTCAGCTGTTCTACCATTTCCTGCTCATATTCAAAGAGTTCTCTCCTTCATATCAGATTCTAGCACCACACTCCATTGCACCATTCACCCATATCAGCAACCATGAGATTCTGCTGTTGACTTAGTTGAAAAAGCCTAAGGAATTTTGATTTTAGTGGACCTGCATCAGTCCAACTATTCCCAAAATTTGGTGTCCTTCCCGTCTCCTCACTGTATTCTCATCTTCTCTTCCAACAATTGCTGTAATTTCTCGTGTCCTTCAGTGGTTTAACAATTGACGACCACAACCCTTTGAACCATCCAATTTCTTGACTTTGTTTCCCGTATGTATGCCACGCCTCAATCGATAAATGGATTCGATCGTCTGTTTTCAGATAGAGTTTTTACACTGAGCATACCTCCATCGCCATTTTTCTAGGAAACTTAGGTTTCTCAGTTACAGATTCGAAAAGCCCAATCCCCCCAGCTTTTTTGGTTTCTCCATTTGTGTCCATGGGACTATTACAAGGAACTTCCGCCTCCTTTTCCCCCAAAAAAATTGTCGTTGTATGGATGAGAGCTTTTTTCTCACCTCTGCAGGGATAACAAACATACTCGCATAGTAAATCGGGAGTGATTCGAGTACTGACCTAATCAGGACTGCTCGTCCTGCTTTTGACAGGTTGGTTGCCTTCCAGGTCATAATACTGTTCTCGTAGCAATACATTTAGCATTCCTAGGGTGGTTTTAGGGTGTTTGGGGGGTAGGGTAATCTATTTGACATTGGTTCTACACTTTATATCGTTGTTACAGACTCGACAAAACTCTGCACTACAAACCCTAAAAATGCATTCGACATTTTTAACTTTCCTTGGATGGTTTTAGAGTGTTTGGGTAAGATTCATTTGTGCTAATGAATATGATTCATTTATTATTAAAGAAAATTCATTTTACTAATTAGTAAGATTCATTTTAAAATACCTAATATATACTCATTCTAAATACATAAAATTTTAAGTTTACCAAAATATATCCATGATGCATTTTGTTTTGAAGAGCACAAAAAATAATGAACAATGGTATAACTTTTTTTATTTTTGCACTTATATTTTGTGAGTTATAACATTTAAAAAAACAATTTCTCTCTCCTCCTAGTCTAACTCTCCCCTGCGTGACGGATGAAACGTTGCGCTAGTCTTTCCCCTTTTTTTCATTCTTTTTTTCTCCCAACCACATGTGACATGTATATAGAAACCATATCTAGCCTAGCGCTTGCGCCAGGGTCTCCATTCCGATTGTGATTTCGGTTATCCTTTCATTCTGTTGCCTCTGCCTAATAATTACTATAATTCTTTAATTTTCTAAATATGTAGTTAAGAACACTTAAAAAATGCTGATTTGATAAAATGCACATATACAATATGTATACTATCATATCAACATTATTTATTCCGATACAAACAAAATCAAGCTCTCTTGAAGGATCAGAGTACGTGCATAAGCATTCTGATCAATTCCTCAAGATCTGCTAATTCTTTCTTATCTACCAATTAGTTTTGTTCTAGTGCTTACTGCTAAAACACACTTCCAGCTTCTTATCTATTTTGTTTATTATTTTCCACTAGGAAACTGAGGGTGAACCACCGTCCCAAGCAAAAATGCAGGCAGAGAGCTAACACATTTTTGTTAGTGGCATCTAAATATTTGGCAGAATAAACAAGAATAATCTCTCCTGTTACTAAGATGATGACTAAAAGAAATATATACGACATTCTTTTTTTTTTTGGAATAAATGGATCTATATATATATATATATGGGTAATGTGACAGTAGATACAAAGAAGCCCTATATATTTGATAACTAAGCATGACGATACTGCTAAGGGGAGGGTGGATATACAAAAACCTCCCACACAGTGGATAAAAATAACCTCAGGCTGGCTTTTAATACCCCAGCTCTATGATTACAAAAACCAATTCTCCAGATATACAAAAACTACTCCTAGGAGCAGAGAACTCTATCAAGCCAATCAAAGTCAGTGCTAGAATTTTCATCTTCGTCCATATGATGGCTTTGATAGCAGCTTTGATGTCAAAAACAATGAGAGCGGGGTCCCTAGCTTGGTTGGCCATGGCTCGCTTGCATTTTTCTATCTAGAGGTGGTATACAACACTAGTGACTGCTGCTCTTTTCACAAAGTCAATCGGGCAGAGTCTCTTGTAGTATCGGATGATCTAAGTTGAGTAGATGCGCAAACTTTTCTGGTTGGTAGGAATACCCAGCCAGTCACAGATAGTCCACCAAACCCTAATTGAGTACCTGCAATGGAAAAAAAGATGGTTGCTTGACTCTTGAGCACGCTCACAGAGCCATCATCTGTTAGCAAGACAAATGCCCCAAGTTTGGAGCTTATCACATGTTTTAAGTCTACCTTTCAGAGTAATCCACATAATAAATTTGGCTTTGGGGGTAGCCCATGTTTTCCAGCAAATATTGTACCAATAAAAGTTCTGGGTTTGGGTGGAGATATCCTTATAGATGGAACTGACCTGGGGTGGGTAGGGTAGTAATTGAAAAGAGAAAAGGCATCACCGGGGGACCCACATTGCTCCAACCACCAGTCCCTGGCATGGAGAATAGATTTCCAGGTCCAAGGGTCATTACCTTTAGCGGTGATTGTCCAAATGTTACTACTGTTAGGTAAGAAGAGCTTTTGGATCCATTGGATCCAAAGGTGCTCCGCATTATGGGTGACGGCTGAGATGGTTTTGAGCATGAAGCACATATTCCAATTGTGGATGTCCTTAAAACCCACACCACCATTTTTCTTGGTGTTCGTGAGAATGCTCCAGGCCACTGCAGGGGTAGTATTACTGTCAGCATCACCCGACCAAAGAAACGAACGGAGGCACTTAATTACTCTTTTGATAACATTATTTGGTATGGTGATACAAGAGGCCCAAAAGCCCACTATACCAAAAAGGGTGCTCTGGATGAGGGAGAGTCTACCCGCAAAGGAGAGAGATTTGCTACCCCAGGTCGAGATAGCTTTACGGATACTGTCTAGAAGGGGTTAAAATCTACAACTTTAGGCTCCCAGGCTGTGATAGGGATTCCAAGGTAGCGGAAAGGAAAAGACCCCTTGTTAAACCCCGTGAGGCGAATGATTGATTCGGCATTAGAGGGATTAACGCCTCCCAGGAATAAGTCAGATTTTGAAGGGTTGAGCGATAGGCCAGAAGCTTTAAAGAAGAGGTTGACCTTGTTGAGCATGAGGGAAATTGAGTTCTGGTCACCTCTGCAGAATAAGAGAGCATCATCAGCGAAGAAGGTGGATGATATGAAGGGGTTTGCAGGATGGGTGGTAGTGAAAGCCAGGAGCGGTCGAGCGAGAGTTGGCGAGAAGCCTGAAGAGCATATCCATAATAAGGGCAAAAGGTAGGGAGAGAGAGGATCCCCTTGAAGAAGCCCACTTTCCCCTTTGAAGGGAGCAGAGGGGGAGCCATTAATGTTAATCGAATATGAGGAGGTGGTGACGCATTGTAAAATTCAATTACTAAACTCCGGGGGGAAGTTTAGGAACGAGAGAGTGGCTTGGAGGAAATCCCAGTTAACGGTGTCAAAAGCCTTCCTGATATCCATTTTCATAGTGCACCTTGGGGAAATATTGGCTCTCTGGTAATTTTTCATAAGGCATGAGCACAATTGAATGTTATCCGATATAAGGCGGCCTTTGATGAAGGCTCTTGGCTAGGACTCACAAGAGAGGGAAGGACCCTCTTGAGCCTATCGGTGAGGATTTTGCTAATGATCTTATATAGAGTATTGCAGTAGGAGAGGTCTAAAGTCACACGGAGGAGGGAGGGCATTGTCCAATTTGGGAATAAGGGTGATAAGCGTAGCGTCTCCTTGAGCAGCCGCCCACTGTGAAAAAAGCTTTTAATTGCGCCATAGATGTCCTCACCAATAACGTCCCAGGTCGCTCTGAAACATTGGCAGTGGAACCATCCGGGCCAGGGGCTTTATCATCTCCAATGGAGAACAGGGCCAACTTGATCATTATTGTCTACGGGCTGAGTAAGCTGATCCCACGATGATTGGTCAAGTGTCCTGCCATTGTCCAAGTTAAGATTAGCTAGGGAGCATTGGGGGGGGGGGGGGGGGAGTTCTAGTGCCAAGAGTTTGGCGGAACTGGGCTGCCAAACAGTTTTCAATATCTGTATGGGTGTTGAGAACCTCTCCAAAATCATTCGTGATGGAAGCAATGAAGTTCTTATTCCTTCTAGCTTTAATGGTTATGAAAGAAGGAATTATTGGAGCCGGCTAGCTTAAGCCAACGAGTTTTAGAGAGCTGGCGAAGGAAAAGAAGCTCATGAGAGTCCCTACGAAAAGTTGGTACCTTAGGAATTTCTCCTTGGAAATAAGTGTTAGGTTCCAAGGATGTAGATCCAAGCTTTTCTGGACTTCATTAAGCTCGTTTCTTACGCTTTGACCTTTATTCCCAAGGGCACCTGAAAAACCCCGTAATTAAAAATAGTGATTAATTAGGCTAACGAGTAATTTAGAAGCTTAATTATGCATAAATAATCATGAGGGAACAAATCCCGAAGAAAACGGATCCCTAAAATGGATTAAAAAACGCTAACGAACCTTAAAGCACGTTTTTCGAGGAAACCGGGAAAACGTGACTTTAAGCGGGTCAAATAGACTCGTAACAATTTTGGTCAACCAAATAATCATTAATAAATGTTAGTGAAGCTTTAGAACCAATAAAATCAATAAAACGAGAAATTAGTAAAAACTGTCAAAAACGGGAAGTTGTGGGGGTAGAAACCTAAATAGACCAAACTTATGTGTCCACTTTTTTTAAAAAATATATAAAAAGTAAAGTTTGTGTGTGTGTGTGTGCTGGTGCCAGCCGATCCCATCTCCCTCTCTCACACACTCACTTACTCCTTCTTATTTACTAAACAACAAAAGCAATAAAGTAAAACACTCACCTTACTTTACTCACTCACCATCTCTCTCCCTCTATTTCATTCTCTTCTTTCACGTACAGACCCCCAACCCTTCTCCTCTCTATTTCTCTTCTTCCTCAACCGGCAACAATGGAGAAAATAGCAAACTCTCAAAAACCTCTACTTCTTCCTCTTGTTAACCCATCAAACTTGCCCCAAAAATTATAAAAATACCACCATTGTCTTCCTCTCATCAAGAGGAACACTTCTATCTTTTTAAAATCCGGAAAGGAGAACTTTCATCTCCATGGGTGTGGAGCATTTGGAGCTTTAAGACTACCACTAGAATCACCTTCTCCTCCTTGTTATTTGAGGTAAAAATCTTCTTGAAATCTCGTCCTTTTCTAACCCTTATGGGCAAAACGAAAATCTAGCTAAAACCTTGTTTGGTTTCTTTGTACTCTAGCCAATTTTTGCATATTGGAGAGTGGGAAATCTTACTCTTGAGCTGTTCCAAGCATTACATATACCCTTGAAAGGTAATGGAATTTCTAAACCCTAAAACCTACATTAAGCTCAAAAGGATAGTTAGGGTTAGTTTTTGGTGTATTGAAATGTGTATATATGGGTTATAGTGTTAGAGAATTTGGGTTGCGAAACCGGTGGTGGAGAGAGAGAGACGGAAGGAAGAGGAAGCAAGAAGAAGAAAAGAAACTAGAAGAGAAACAAGGTAATGATACTCACTTATGTAGTCTTGTGTGTGCTTGTGTAACAGATTTTAAAAGGAGTAAAATTTGTATTGTAAAATGGTAATGAACAATAGTGTAATGCAAAGGAAGAATTGAATTGTGTTGAAGCTTTAAAGACGATTAAAAATTGTCACAAACTAGATTGGGATGGGGTGTTGAGTTGAGTGCGGGAATTTAATGTGTTGAATGGGTAGTATTTGTGTTGAAGAACTTGGTATATTGTTGTTGTGTATGAAGAGGTGGGATAAGTGATAATGTGTGTGGAAACAATGTGGTGAGAGTGTAAAGATTAAGGGGAGACTATGGCAAAATTTGCCTAGAAATTAGATGGCTTATGAACTAGAAACTAGGTGTAAAACGTGTGATTGTAACAGATTTTGATTGAGATAGTTAGAGGGTGGATTAAGAGAGGTAGTTAGTGTATTGTAATGCATTAGAAACTCTAGAAATGACATTAGAAGAGGGAGCTTACTGATGGAGAGTGTTAGAGGTGAAATCTGTTAGCAAATTGCAAACCAGAGAAGAAACCATGTGAGTGTTGAAATGGGATTTGGGAAGAACAAGAGTTGTGTAAGTTAATATAGGATTTGTGTAATGAATTAAGGAATGAAATAACAGGATTAGGAGGTGTAATAATAGTGTTAAAACATGTGGGAGCAAGTATAAGAATAATGGGAAGTAATGGGTAAGAAGAAGAGGACTGAAAACAGAATAAAATGCAATCACTGGACTGGACCGACCTTGGGACCGGACTTGCAAGGTCGGTCGAGCCCAGATTTACAAAGGACGGAAAGCTTCTGGAATGGACCGACCTTGGGGACCGAACTTGCAAGGTCGGTCGGCCAGAAAATTCCCGTCTTAAAACCTTCTGGAATGGACCGACCTTGGGGACCGGACTTGCAAGATCGGTCGGCCTAAAATTCGCCTGTAGTGTGACTTACTGAAATGGACCGACCTTGGGACCGGACATGCAAGGTCGGTCGACTCAAGAATGTCAAAACCAAAACTCAATGGAATGGACCAACCTTGGGACCGGACATGGCAAGGTCGGTCGGCCCTGTAATTTTCCAGCGAATGTACCCTACTGACTTCGACCGACCTTGGGTCGACCCTGGGTAAGGTCGGTCGGGTCAAAAAAAAATTATAATGAGTATAATATATATATATAATATATATATATATATATGATACCTACAATGCATATGTACATATAACAATGTACCATGTTAAGTAAGGAAATAAACTTAAAGTAAAGAAGAGTAAGTAAGTAATGTGTAAGTGTAAGAATGGAAAGGACTTAATAAGTATGACTTAGGAAACGTAGGAGTAATCGAATTAAGTTAATGACAGTTAGATTAATCACTCGATTGTGTGTATATCATAGGATTTGATTTGTGAACACCGGAGGAACGTTTGGACACAAGTACAACGGTGAACGGTATGAATTCCTCTTGCCCCGTATGCTATCTTGGTTACTCTGATATGTGTGTTGTGTGCTAATTGATCACCAAATAAGATAAATGCACCAAATTGGAGTTATTATGCATATTGTGAATATGTAGTGTTGTATGTTGTGAATATTTTCTTTAAATCTTAGTTTGTATAATTCATGAAATGTATGGATGATAATGAATGTGTGTATGTATGATATATTGCATTGTGACCGAATGTGTTTGAGATTGGACTTCTAACTGATTCCTAACAAGGTAACCAATCTAACTTAAATTGGTAATTAAATTGGAATGAGTAGAAGTCCAATATAGTTTCGGCCACGGGTGAGGATGTGGAGACACAAGAGGTTGGATCCAAGTCTTAACTCTTAAACTGGTCCGTGGCCCAAATCCCTTAAATGGGTAGCATCCCGGATTGGTGAGTCAAGTAAATCCCGGTGGTGGGACGGTGTAGTCCCCGGGCCGGAGGTCATACCGACTTAACATGAGTATGAGTAAGTAAGTAAGAAGGAGGTGAAAGAATGTAGATTTTGTTAGCCGGTGTACCATGGGGTACACCCTTTTTGGTTGTGAAAGAATGATAGGATGGTGAATTGCTATAATGAGCAGTTATTTTAAACTTCATTATGTTTGAGGAAAATAGTGGTGGAAGGATGTAATTGAATACACTTAAATACTCGGTAGTCCATTAATGTAAGTGATGGTATTTTGTATTCAGTAAGCAATGTTTTAGTAGCTCGGTATACTATGATCATCAGACCGTCACTGTAAGTAAGGTAAGCCTAGATAGCCGTATGGGCGGTTAGCGGCGTTGTACCACCCACCGTAGTAGTGTAGTATTTCTGCTGCGAACTGATAGGATTAACAGGACGATTAGATGGTAAGAATAGGATTAACGGTAGGGGTGTTATAAGAAAGTGGTATCAGAGCGTAGTTACGCTCTGATGTCCATAGTACCGAGCATAGGGATTACCGAGTTAGGACTTCAACCGTCTTAAGACGGATACTTAGAAACCTAACTAGGAACTACCGTTGTTAATAACGTATACCCTTGACATCCTTATGGACGATACCTTGCTTAATTCCAAGACCCTTGAGTCATATCTTGCAGAGCCTAATGTAAATGCTAAATGTTCATATGTCAGGACGAGGCCGAGGCCGAGGTAGGGGCAAAGCCTCTGAAATACCTGGCGCGCAGACGTTAGCTGAGATCGTCGCCGCCACGGTAGCGCAGATGCTACCACAAGTAATCAATGCGATGCAACAAAACCAACAAAACCAACAGAACCAAACGGGGCCAATCCCTCCCCCTCCACCCAGAGAAGCCAACTGGGTAAAAGCTATAGCGGAACTCCGCCCTCCTTGCTTTAGGGGCGAGAGTAATCCGGCTAAGCTAGAAGCCTATATCTCCGAGATGGAGACGGCGTTTGAAACCCTCGAAGCTCCTGCTGGAGTTCGAGTTAGAGTTGCAGCCTACTATCTGAAAGATGCAGCCATGGATTGGTGGAAGCTAGTCAAGCATGAGCACGTCAATGACCCTACTTTCGACTGGGAATCCTTCGCATCTCTCCTCCGTTCCAAGTATTACCATAAACATGTCAAGACCAAGAAAAGGCTAGAGCTGGATGCCTTGAAAATGACAGAGAAGATGTCTGTCGATGAATACTACAGAACCTTCACTTCTATCCTTCGTCTTCTACCCGATCTAGGGTACACCGGTCAGGTGTTGGTCGATCGCTTCTATGGCGGTCTGAGCCATCGCCTTCGGTACGGTATGGGCTAACACACGATTTACCTCCCTTCAGGAGTGTTATCATGCGGCTTCTCGCGTTGAGATCACTTGCCAACTTCGGGATGAAGAAACCGCGCTAAAGCGCAAGGCTAACAATAAGAACACAAGTGCTAAGGAGCAGAACCAGGGTAAAAGCTGGGAAAAAGAAGAAAGGGAAATTCTTTCATCAAACTCAAAAGAACTTCCCAAGTGAGATCAGTGCCCATGCTGAGCAGGGCAAACCAGTTGAGCTGCTTCAGCTTGGTTCATCTCCACCGGTGGCTGCGAAGCCACTGAGATCACACCCACTTAAGGGTAAACTTCTACTCCTAATTCGTATTCGTACAAGTATAACATCTAGTATATCCACGCACACATGTGCTGACCCTCTAAACCTTAGGTTCTGGCTCTGGTTTCCCAAAACCTTCTCCGACGGCCGCACCTATGTGTGCAGGAAGTGCAACCAAGACCATCTCGGCATGGACTGCTATGGGAGAGAAATCAAGTGCTACAACTGCCAGAAACTGGGACATACAACTAATAAATGCCCAGAGAATGCCAAGCCGAAAGGGAACTTCCAAAGCTACAAGCAGAGGGAAGGCAAGGAGGTTGCATCTGGCGATGCACCGACCCAGCAGGCACCACAGGGATAGGGATCCCGGGGTCCTCAGAGGGGTGCACCTCAGAGGCAGCCTGCCTTGCATATCATAGACCGAGACGGGTCCGGTTCTAAGTCCGGCCCAGGTAATAATCTTAACCTTGAATCCTTGAGAAGCATGTCTAAGTATTGGAGTATTCGTTTGAATGAATGCATGAATAAATAAATGAAGTATGTATGGAGCATGAAATGAAGTAGTTGAAACTAGTACTCACTGTAGATAAAATTTATAACCACAGGAAGCTTTAGTACCTGCTATCCAATACCATCGAAACTGAATCAAGAAGAGATCGACATCACCTCACACCACTACCCCAGTGAGCAGTGTCAGGTCATCCGACCAGGTATGATTTTATTAAGGGGATACCTGACACCCGAAGCACAAATCTCAATTATTCGACGATGCAACGAACTAGGAACGGGTCGAGGTGGATTTTATACACCCGAATTCCCCAGTGGAGCGAAGATGAGGCTGAAAATGATGTGCTTCGGAAAGGACTGGAATCCTTATACCAAGACATACCAAGAGACACGAACACAAGACGGAGCAACGCCACCGACAATACCCCCAGAGTTTCAGACACTTGTCACACAATCAGTAGAACTTGCACAACAATGCGAACATGATCCGATCCCCGCAATTGAAGCGGACATTTGTATCGTCAAGTTCTATGAGAAAGAAGGACGACTTGGGTTACACCAAGACAAGGACGAGACAGCGGAATCTCTTGAACAAGGAGTGCCCGTAGTGTCTTGGTCCATTGGTGATGACGCCGTATTTATGTATAGCGAGCAGAAGCGTGTGGACCTCGCACAGAAACTGGTATTGAGATCAGGAGATGTCCTAATCATGGGTGGAAACTCTAGGATGCTGTATCATGGGATCAACAAGATCAAACTGAATACGGCACCGCCGGTAATAATCAATGCCACACACATGAAACCAGGACGCCTGAACCTTACCTTTAGCAAGTATTAAATTCATAGTATCATGTAATCTATTAGTAACGTGTATTAGAGACACGGCATGTATGATGGTTGGTTTATCAATAAAGAGTAGTGTTGATTTAAATTCCACTTGTGTCCACCATCAATACTTATCCACTTGTGAATCCAATAGGTTGTGGACTCGGTACCGAAGGTAACCTGAGTATCCTCACTGAAGCACAAGCCGGCAAAAGCGGCACCATTCTGACAGGAACCTTCCCAGTGAATGGCATTGAAGCCTATATGTTAT
The DNA here is from genome assembly GCA_023374045.1 of Limonium bicolor. Classification (NCBI taxonomy): domain Eukaryota; kingdom Viridiplantae; phylum Streptophyta; class Magnoliopsida; order Caryophyllales; family Plumbaginaceae; genus Limonium; species Limonium bicolor. The sequence goes on from CM041776.1 coordinate 476,560,386, forward strand.
TCGACTCCGGCGCCTCTCACACCTTCGTATCACCATCTTTTGTGAAGAGGTTGAAGCTAGATGCGGATGAGCTACCGAACTTCATGGTTACTCTCCCATCGAAGGAGCGAGTACAGTGTACCAAATACTACCAAGCAGCCAAGATTGACATCAAAGGCGAAGCGTTTCCCATCTCCTTCATCGAGTTTAATGGATTGGGATTCGACTTGATAATCGGAATGAATTGGTTGGAGCGGCACAAGGGTAGAATCCTTTGCGCCGAGCATCGATTGCTGCTCAAGAGTCCTTCTGGGGTTACTGTATCTTACCGCCAGAGACCGAGAGAGCCTTCGACCACACTCATATCTGCTATGGCTATGTACCGGGAGCTCAGAAAGGGCCATGAGGTGTACCTATGTTATGTACAAGACCTGGAGAGAGATCCAGAGTTCAGCCCTGAAGTACCCATTGTATCCGTATTCCCTGACGTATTCCCTAAGGAGCTACCCGGCATGCCACCTCAGAGAGCAGTGGAATTTGAAATCGATCTTTTGCCAGGTACCGGTCCCATCGCTAGGGCACCGTACCGTATGGCACCTGCTGAAATGACAGAGTTGAAAAAAAACTGCGAGACCTACTTGACAAAGGGTTTATACGCCAGAGCGTATCACCCTGGGGAGCACCGGTCCTCTTTGTGAAGAAGAAGGACGGTAGTCTCCAACTTTGTATTGACTACCGCGAGCTGAATGCGGTCACAGTCAAAAATAGATACCCATTGCCACGCATCGACGAACTATTTGATCAGCTGAAAGGAGCATCAGTCTTCTCCAAGATTGACCTCCGTTCTGGGTATCATCAGATTGCTATCAAAGAGCAGGACATAGAGAAAACGGCATTCCGTACCAGATATGGCCACTACGAATTCACCGTCATGCCATTCGGTTTGTCAAATGCACCAGCAAAATTCATGGATCTCATGAACCGACTATTCAGCGAGCAGTTGGACACTTCGGTTGTTGTCTTCATCGACGACATCCTTGTATACTCAAAATCAGCAGAGGAACATGAGATTCATTTGAGGAAAGTGCTTGAGACACTGTGCGAGAACCAGCTGGATGCGAAATTCTCCAAATGCAAGTTCTGGCTAGATCAGGTGTCATTCCTTGGTCATGTCATCTCGAGCGCAGGTATCTCAGTTGACCCTTCAAAGATTGAAGCTGTACGATCATGGCCTAGACCTAAGACTGTTACCGACATTCGGAGCTTTCTTGGTCTAGCCGATTACTACCGGAGATTCGTAAAGGACTTCTCAAAAGTCGCTAAGCCCATGACCACATTGATGAAGAAAGATGCACCGTTTGTATGGACAGACGAGTGCGAAGTATCATTTCAGAGCCTAAAGGACTCATTGACCTCAGCGCCCATCCTTACTCTTCTAGAGGGCACAGAGGGATTTGAGGTATATTGTGATGCATCAGGCAAAGGAATGGGATGCGTACTCATGCAGCATGGCAAGGTTGTAGCTTATGCCTCACGCCAGCTGAAAAAGCATGAGGAGAATTACCCGACACATGACTGGAGTTAGGAGCCATTGTCTTCGCCTTGAAGATATGGTGACACTATCTCTATGGGGTAAGCATCACCATCTACTCTGACCACAAGAGCTTACAGTACGTATTCACACAGAAAGAACTGAACTTGAGACAGAGAAGGTGGATGGAGTTTCTCTCAGACTACGACATCGACCTACAGTATAAGGAAGGGAAGGCAAACATTGTAGCCGACGCCCTGAGCCGTTGAGCACACTCGTTCCATTCGCTACTCGCTTCTTCTAGCTTGGTTGACGATGTGCGAGACGCTCAGTCGAGCGACCCTTACCTAACCGAAATCAGACGAAAGATTGAAAATGGTATATTTGAGAAGAAGAAGTATGACTTCAAGCTACATGAAGATGGTCTGATTCGGCTGAATGGCAGGCTATGCGTCCCCGAAGCAATGCTGAGCTAAGGGATCGCATCCTGCGAGAGTCACACAGTTCCACATTGTCAGTCCACCCAGGAGCCTCCAAGATGTACAAAGACATGAAGAGGTACTTCTGGTGGTCTGGAATGAAATCAGATGTGACAGAATTTGTATTGAGATGCTTAACATGCCAAAAAGTGAAATTTGAACATCGTAGACCGGGCGGAATGGTACATCAATGCTAGTGCCAGAGTGGAAATTCCATGATATCTCCATGGATTTTGTTGTAGGACTCCCGCCTGCCAGGGGAGGACTCAACATGATCTGGGTTGTAGTCGATCGCCTCACCAAGGTTGCCAGATTCATACCGATGAAGGACACCTGGGAAGGTAGTGAAGCTCGCAGAGCTATTCGACAAGGAGATTATCAGACATCACGGAGTCCCAAAAACCATAGTATCTGACCGCGACACCAGATTTCTTTCGAGATACTGGAGAGCTACACGAGAAGTTGGGTATAGAATTGAAGTTGAGTACTGCCTTCCATCCTCAGACCGACGGTCAGACAGAAAGGACCATCCAGACACTGGAGGACATGCTTCGGGCATGTGCCTTAGACTTTCAGGGGAGTTGGTTAGACAAGCTTCATCTTATCGAATTTTCATACAATAATAGCTACCATGCCTCGATTAAGATGTCGCCATTCCAAGCTCTATACGTAGTAGACCTTGCCGTACACCTTTGTGTTGGGATGAGTCAAGCGAAGTGGTCATCATAGGACCGGAGTATCTAGAACAAGTCCAAGCGGAAGTGCAACAAATCCGAGCCAATATGAAGACAGCCCAAGATAGACAGAAATCCTATGTGGATGTGCGACGACGCAACCTTGAGTTTGCCGTAGGCGACCAGGTGTTCTTGCGCATTTCACCTATGAAAGGCGTATTCCGTTTTGGTCAGAAGGGCAAGCTAAGCCAAAATTTGTAGGGCCGTACACTATCACCGAAAGAGTTGGATCCGTAGCCTATAGGTTAGCACTACCTGAGGACTTGGGACGTGTCCATGATGTATTTCATGTGTCACAACTCAAGAAGTTCATTTCTGATCCTTCTCATGTCTTAGAGCCCGAGAGACTTTCCATTGAGCTGACAATGAGATACATTAAAACTCCAGTGAGAATCCTCGATAGGAAGACCAAAGACACTCGCCATAAGTCGATACGAATGGTGAAGGTCCTATGGTCAAACCATGATGTCGAAGAAGCGACATAGGAGTTGGAAGATGCCATGAAGGCTAAGCACCCACAGTTGTTCATAGACTAGGTAGTCTAGTATTTAGTAATACGGGTACGGGGCGTACCCTTTTAAGGGGGGTAGAGCCTTTTTGCTTTTGCATTGCTTCGGGGTGAGCATTGCATAGTGTGTAGGTATTGTAATAGGTTTTGTATGGCACATGTAGTGCAAGTGAATTTGGTATGTGTATGTATGTATGTGTAATGTGTATCGTGAATTGCAGCGGTGTTATTGTGTAATGTGAATGTGATGGTATGTGTGGAAAGGTGTATGGTGTATGTGAATTCGTATTGTGCTTGGATTGTGTATGTTTGCAATGTGGAAGGAAGTAAACACCTCATAGGTGGTAGTAAGACACATTATGGCAATTGGTTTGCCTAATGAGTAGAATTACTAAACTATTAACCTTGAGCAACTTTGAGGGCAAAGTTCTTAAGGGGGTAGATTGAAAAACCCGTAATTAAAAATAGTGATTAATTAGGCTAACGAGTAATTTAGAAGCTTAATTATGCATAAATAATCATGAGGGAAACAAATCCCGAAGAAAACGGATCCCTAAAATGGATTTAAAATGCTAACGAACCTTAAAGCATGTTTTTCGAGGAAACCGGGAAAACGTGACTTTAAGCGGGTCAAATAGACTCGTAACAATTTTGGTCAACTCAATAATCACTAATAAATGTTAGTGAAGCTTTAGAACCAATAAAATCAATAAAACGAGAAATTAGTAAAAACTATCAAAAACGGGAAGTTGTGGGGTAGAAACATAAATTGACCAAACTTATGTGTCCACTTTTAAAAAAAATAAAAATAAAAAGTAAAGTGTGTGTGTGTGCTGGTGCCAGCCGATCCCATCTCCCTCTCTCACACACTCACTTACTCCTTCTTATTTACAAAAACAACACAAGCAATAAAGTAAAACACTCACCTTACTTTACTTACTCACCACTCTCTCCTCTATTTCATTCTCTTCTTTCACGTACAGACCCCCACCCCTTCTCCTCTCTATTTCTCTTCTTCCTCAACCAGCAACAATGGAGAAAATAGTAAACTCAAAAACCTCTACTTCTCTCTCTTGTTAACCCATCAAACTTGCCCCAAAAATCATAAAATACCACCATTGCTTCCTCTCATCAAGAGGAACACTTCTATCTTTTCAAAATCCGGAAAGGAGAACTTTCATCTCCATGGGTGTGGAGCATTTGGAGCTTCAAGACTACCACTAGAACCACCTTCTCCTCCTTGTTATTTTGAGGTAAAAATCTTCTTGAAATCTCGTCCTTTTCTAACCCTTATGGGCAAAACGAAAATCTAGCTAAAACCTTGTTTGGTTTCTTTGTACTCTAGCCGATTTTGGCATTGTTGGAGAGTGGGAAATCTTACTCTTGTGCTGTTCCAAGCATTACATATACCCTTGCAAGGTAATGGAATTTCTAAACCCTAAAACCTACATTAAGCTCTAAAGGATAGTAGGGTTAGTTTTTGGTGTATTGAAATGTGTATATATGGGTTATAGTGTTAGAGAATTTGGGTTGCTAAACCGGTGGAGAGAGAGAGAAGGAAAGAAGAGGAAGCAAGAAGAAGAAAAGAAACTAGAACTAGAGAAACAAGGTAATGATACTCACTTATGTAGTCTTGTGTGTGCTTGTGTAACAGATTTTAAAAGGATTAAAATTTGTATTGTAAAATGGTAATGAACAATAGTGTAATACAGAGGAAGAATTGAATTGTGTTGAAGCTTTAAAGACGATTAAAAACTGTCACAAACTAGATTGGGATTGGGGTGTTGAGTGCAGGAATTTAATGTGTTGAATGGGTAGCATTTGTATTGAAGAACTTGGTATATTGTTGTTGAGTATGAACAGGTGGGATAAGTGATAATGTGTGTGGAAACAATGTGGTGAGAGTGTAAAGATATAGGGGAGACTATGACAAAATTTGCCTAGAAATTATATGGCTTATGAACTAGAAACTAGGTGTAAAACATGTGCTTGTAACAGATTTTGATTGAGATAGTTAGAGGGTGGATTAAGAGAGGTAGTTAGTGTATTGTAATGCATTAGAAACTCTAGAAATGACATTAGAAGAGGGAGCTGATGATGGAGAGTGTTAGAGGTGAAATCTGTAGCAAAATGCAACTAGAGAAGAAACCATGTGAGTGTTGAAATGGAATTTGGGAAGAACAAGAGTGTAAGTTAATATAGGATTTGTGTAATGAATTAAGGAATGAAATAATAGGATTTAGGAGGTGTAATTAGTGTTAAAACATGTGGGAGCAAGTATAGGAACAATGGGGATGTAATAGGTAAGAAGAGGGACTGAAAACAGAAATAAAAATGCAATCACTGGACTGGACCGACCTTGGGACCGGACTTGCAAGGTCGGTCGAGCCCAGATTTACAAAGGACGGAAAGCTTCTGGAATGGACCGACCTTGGGGACCGAACTTGCAAGGTCGGTCGGCCAGAAAATTCCCGTCTTAAAACCTTCTGGAATGGACCGACCTTGGGGACCGGACTTGCAAGGTCGGTCGGCCTAAAATTCGCCTGTAGTGTGACTTACTGGAATGGACCGACCTTGGGACCGGACATGCAAGGTCGGTCGACTCCAGAATGTCGAAACCAAAACTCACTGGAATGGACCGACCTTCGGACCGGACTTGGCAAGGTCGGTCGGCCCTGTAATTTTCCAGCGAATGTACCCTACTGACTTCGACCGACCTTGGGTCCGACCCTGGGTAAGGTCGGTTGGGTCAAAAAAAAAAATTATAATGAGTATATATATATATATATGTGTGTGTGTGTGTACCTACACATGCATATGTACATATAACAATGTACCATTGTTAAGTAAGGAAATAAACTTAAAGTAAAGAAGAGTAAGTAAGTAATGTGTAAGTGTAAGAATGGAAAGGACTTAGTAAGTATGACTTAGGAAACGTAGGAGTAATCGAATTAAGTTAATGATAGTTAGATTAATCACTCGATTGTGTGTATATCATAGGATTTGATTTGTGAACACCGGAGGAACGTTGGGACACAAGTACAACGGTGAACGGTACGAATTCCTCATGCCCCGTATGCTATCTTGGTTACTCTAATTTGTGTGTTGTGTGCTAATTGATCACCAAATAAGATAAATGCACAAATCGGAGTTATTATGCATACTTGTGAATATGTAGTGTTGTATGTTGTGAATATTTTCTTTAAATCTTAGTTTGTATAATTCATGAAATGTATGGATGATAATGAATGTGTGTATGTATGATATATTGCATTGTGACCGAATGTGTTTGAGATGGACTTCTAACTGATTCCTCACAAGCTAACCAATCTAACTTAAATTGGTAATTAAATTGGAATGAGTAGAAGTCCGATATAGTTTCGGCCACGGGTGAGGATGCGGAGACACAAGAGGTTGGATCCAAGTCCTGACTCTTAAACTGGTCCGCGGCCCAAATCCCTTAAATGGGTAGCATCCCGGATTGGTGAGTCAAGTAAATCCCGGTGGTGGGACGGTGTAGTCCCCGGGCCGGAGGTCATACCGACTTAACATGAGTATGAGTAAGTAAGAAGTAAGAAGGAGTAAGTAAGTAAATGAAAGTAAGTAAGTAAAGTAAGAGTAAGTAAGATGTAATGAGTAAAAGAGTAATAAGCATACCGATTAACCCGGATGCGTAATTTGGCTAACACGGTGAAGGTAGGTAAGTAAGTGTGTGCTGTTATATTGCCATCTTGGATTGTGTAATGTATTTTATATGCATGTATGTTGTATGCAAAGCATGTATGTATGTTAAAAATGAACCGCATGCCTATTTGACCTTAATTAGTCGGCGTGCCCTAGCTAGCACGCGGTATATGCGGAGTGCATGCGCAGCTTTTGCTGAGCCCCTTGGGGCGATGTTTTTACTACACGCAGGTACAAGAGAAGGGTGAAGACTGTGAAGAGATTTAGTTTAATTTCTTTTGGTGCAAACATGAATTATGGATGGTGTACTAAGTAGTACACGACTGTAGATTTTTGTTAGCCGGTGTACCATGGGGTACACCCTTTGGATTGTGAAAGAATGATAGGATGGTGAATTGGTATAGATGAGCAGTTGTTTTAAACTCATTCATTTTTTGGAAACTAGTGGAAGGAAGGATGTATTGAATACACTTAAATACTCGGTAGTCCATTAATGTAAGTGAATGGTATTTTGTATTCAGTAAGCAATGTTTTAGTAGCTTGGTATACTATGATCATCAGACCGTCACTGTAAGTAAGGTAAGCCTAGCTAGCCGTATGGGCGGTTAGCGGCGTTGTACCACCGGCCGTAGTAGTGTAGTATTTCCGCTGCGAACTGATAGGATTAACAGGACGATTAGATGGTAAGAATAGGATTAACGGTAGGGGTGTTACAAAAAGTGGTATCAGAGCGTAGTTACGCTCTGATGTCTATAGTACCGAGCATAGGGATTACCAAGTTAGGACTTCAACCGTCTTAAGACGGATACTTAGAAACCTAACTAGGAACTACCGTTGTTAATAACGGATACCCTTGACGTCCTTATGGACGATACCTTGCTTAATTCCAAGACCCTTGAGTCATATCTTGCAGAGCCTAATGTAAATGCTAAATGTTCAGATGTCAGGACGAGGCCAAGGCCGAGGTAGAGGCGAAGCCTCTGAAGGACCTGGCGCGCAGACGATTGTTGAGATCATCGCCGCCACGGTAGCGTAGATGCTACCACAAGTAATCAATGCGATGCAACAAAACCAACAAAAACCAAACGGGGTCAATCCCTCCCCCTCCACCGAGAGAAGCCAACTGGGTAAAAGCTGTAGCGGAACTCCGCCCTCCTTGCTTTAGGGGCGAGAGTGATCCGGCTAAGCTAGAAGCCTATATCTCCGAGATGGAGACGGCGTTCGAAACCCTCGAAGCTCCTGCTGGAGTTCGAGTTAGAGTTGCAGCCTACTATCTGAAGAGATGCAGCCATGGATTGGTGGAAGCTAGTCAAGCATGAGCACGTCAACGACCCTACTTTCGACTGGGAATCCTTCGCATCTCTCCTCCATTCCAAGTATTACCCGGAACATGTCAAGACCAAGAAAAGGCTAGAGCTGGATGCCTTGAAAATGACAGAGAAGATGTCTGTCGATGAATACTACAGAACCTTCACTTCTATCGTCCGTTTTCTACCCGATCTAGGATACACCGGCCAGGTGTTGGTCGATCACTTCTATGGCGGTCTGAGCCTTCGCCTTCGGTACGGTATGTGCTACACACGATTTACCTCCCTTCAGGAGTGTTATCACGCGGCTTCTCGTGTTGAGATCACTTGCCAACTTCGGGATGAAGAAACCGCGCTAAAGCGCAAGGCTAACAATAAGAACACAAGTGCTGAGGAGCAGAACCAGGGTAAAAGCTGAAAAAAGAAGAAAGGGAAATTCTTTCATCAAACTCAAAAGAACTTCCCAAGTGAGAGCAGTGCCCATGCTGAGCAGGGCAAACCAGTTGAGCTGCTTCAGCTTGGTTCATCTGCACCGGTGGCTAACCAGTTGGTTCACACCCACCTAAGGGTAAACTTCTACTCCTCATTCGTATTCGTACAAGTATAACATCTAGTATATCCACGCACACATGTGCTGACCCTCTAAACCTTAGGTTCTGGCTCCGGTTTCCCCAAAACCTTCTCCGACGGCCGCACCTATGTGTGCAGGAAGTGCAACCAACACCATCCCGACAAGGACTGCTATGGGAGAGAAATAAAGTGCTACAACTGCCAGAAACCGGGACATACAACTAATAAATGCCCAGAGAATGCCAAGCCGAAAGGGAACTTCCAAAGCTACAAGCAGAGGGAAGGCAAGGAGGTTGCATCTGGCGATGCACCGACCCAGCAGGCACCACAGGGACAGGGATCCCGGGGTCCTCAGAGGGGTGCACCTCAGAGGTAGCCTGCCTTGCATATCATAGACCGAGACGAGTCCGGTTCTAAGTCCGGCCCAGGTAATAATCTTAACCTTGAATCCTTGAGAAGCATCTCTAAGTATTGGAGTATTCGTTTGAATGAATGCATGAATAAATAATTGAAGTATGTATGGAGCATGAAATGAAGTAGTTGAAACTAGTACTCACCGTAGATAAAATTTATAACCATAGGAATTAGACCTGCTATCCAATACCATGAAAGAATCAAGAAGAGATCGACATCACCTCACACCACTACCCCAGTGAGCAGTGTCAGGTCATCCGACCAGGTATGATTTTATTAAGGGGATACCTGACACCCGAAGCACAAATCTCAATTATTCGATGATGCAACGAACTAGGAACGGGTCCAGGTGGATTTTATACACCCGAATTCCCCAGTGGAGCGAAGATGAGGCTGAAAATGATGTTCTTGGGAAAGGACTGGAATCCTTATACCAATACATACCAAGAGAACACGAACATCAGACGGAGCAATGCCACCGACAATACCCCCAGAGTTTCAAACACTTGTCACACAATCAGTAGAACTTGCACAACAATGCGAACATGATCCGATCCTCGCAATTTGTAACACCCCAACAACACACTAACAACACACTTAACAACACCTTGCAGCGGAAATCACATCTCACAACATAACTTAACTCCTTGGTGTTACACGCCGTTAGCCACCCACGTGGCTAACAAGGCTAACATACATACATTGTACCGGTCTGATGGACTAAACTCCCGAGCAACTACACATAAATCCCGTTCCATGTCCAACGATCATTATACACTTACATTACAATGTACCGAGTATCTTCCAACTAACGCCGATACAAATTCGGTCTTACTACACCTACAATACATCCACAATTCTCATGACTACCATGTACAAATAACTACCCCGTCCTACTCTCGAACGGCTTCCAGCTCCTTGTACCTGAAATAGAAAAGGAAGAAAAGGGTGGCCCCCAAGGGGCTCAGTACCTTTGCTGGTATGGTAATCCCGCAGCCCGCATGCTACCGGGCCACGCACAACTAATTGTCGTCTTAGCATGCGGTTGATTTTATTTAAAACATGCACACATTACACACATACATCATGCTTAAAAGCACACATCCGTTAACAGAACACAAACTCAAGGTTAGAACACACAACATAACAACACATTTCACTTAATAACCGACACAAACTTAATTCCATTCTTCTTAGAGAACATAAACTTTACTTGGGGAGTGGGGGGTGATATAAGCCCGAGCACAACATACATACATTTTCTTTACTTAGGTGTGGCGGCCTCATATAGGACCGATCTCACCTTACACAATTTCCCCCTAGCTCCAATAATGATGAGGTAGGTAAGCCTTGGTTAAGCTTGTGGGTGGTTGTAATTCAAGGAGGAAAAACAACCGTAACATAATAAAGAGGGAGTTGAAGCGAACTTAGGCATCAACACCCTACCAACATTACACATAATTTCCCTTCTAGCCGATGTGGAGGTCGGGTAGGTAAGCTTTGGCTAAGCTAGTGGGAGGTCGAACATCCAAGAAGGATAAACAACCCTAACATAACAGAGTGGGAGTTAATTCACATATATACATCAACTCCCAAACAACACGCGCGACCGGAACGACCGGATTCCTCACCATACAACAATATTATTAGTTAAGGTTCCTTCATGGAACTTATCACATACATACCTCACAAAGTGTTACTAACTCGGTTAGACACATCAGGGAAAATCACATCCCATTTCAACAACACGGATAACAGTATCCAATAACAACAACATACTGAACAAGTCACATACATCACACAAAGTCACAACATACACTAACGCACGGATAGCCGTAGTTAGAACGTTCCCGTGGGTTGGGACATTTATTCTGAATACCGATCTCTTATGTGAACCTAAGGTCGGTTAACTATTATTTAACACATAATTAAGGTTAAGCGGTATCAGAATTAATTACGCCACAATAATGAATTACTATAAACTCGTTTCATGCTTTATCTTGCAAGGTGGAAAACACACAGAAAAACACATTGGCATACAAGCCGGTGTAATCCGGTAGGACACAGGTTGCAAGAAAACCATACCTTACACCATGGGTTACTCTACCGTGTTCCCGAGGATTTACTCCAACGCGTCACCTCACGCTCCCCGGGTAGTGTTCCAACAACTGGTATTATTTCAAATGTTTCCATTAACATCAAAATCTTACGGTACGTAAATTTCTATTACTCCATACTTAACCCGTTATCCCGTTGTTTCGGTTTAACTTTGTGTACTTAAACTCACAACTTTCTCACATCCACCCTAACACTTTTTACACCTTCTAGGGCCTTTAAAACTCACCAAACAAGGCCTAATCAACATCTAAAACCATTACCATTCACTTCCCCATCAAAACAACACTTTAAAACACATTCTGGTAAGTTTTTAGCATGGTCCGGGTTTGTGTCCGGGGTTACAAACCCGGACCAACCACGGATTTCACTTTCTGGACAATTTTTCATGTGGTCCGGGTTTACAAACCCGGACACCCCCTGGGATGGTCTTCTGCTAATGTAGATTTTAGTAGGTTAAATATATACTTTTATGTACAAGAGAGTAAACCGAACATAGGAAAAGAATCAAGAATGTGCTGGGTATGAACCACCCGGCACCCTGCACGGCAGTGAATAAATATGAAAGAAAACCTACTCAATCTATACGGGTAGCAAAAAAAAACCCGGTCAAAAGTAGCAGGGAAGCAAATTAAGACCAAGCAAGTCGAACCCTAGGGACTTGAATACAAAATTAGTCCTAGCCTTGGTAATTACTAAGTAAAGAGGGGGAAAAAGGTGTATAAGTATTTCTAAACTAACTAAACTAATTATTCACAACGAACTAACCTTGATTAGAGTCAATTAACAATGTAAGAACTCATATGATCACGGATCAAAAGTGGCAAGTCTCGAAAAGGATTCTCTTTCTCGCAAAATGTATATGCCGGGTTTGATGCCGGCCACATTATACCCGGCGCATTCAAAAACTTTGAATGTGCCGGACATATTCCACCCGGCAGTCAGTCAGTCGGCATCGTACATTCGTAAATAATTTTCCAGTTTCAATTATGACAAAAGGAACTCATTATCCTTATTCGCATCGTGCATAAATAATGCCGCGAATACGAACAGAACAATGGGAAATAAGAGAAACAATCCTAAATCTTAGCATTTGTTGCCTACTCTCAAGGCAACAATATTAAAGATTACCAAAGTCATAACCTATTCTACTCTTGCTGTTGAAGCCTTAAATAGAACTTTGTGATGATAGAACAAGAGAAAATTCTTGTTCTATTGATAAGGAGATTAAAACTCGGGTTAAGAAACTTGAGAATTCCATTAATGATCAAAGAGTGTTTTACAATGCAATCAATCTAATCAAAGCAACCAAAGAGTCTACCAAACCAACCAGAACATTTGAGAGAAGATAAAGGAGGATCAAGAGTACAACTTGATGAGAATTCCCTTAAACTCGCTAATGTCTTCTTTCTTCAGGTTGGATTCGCACAGCGCTTCCTTGGTAGTAGTTCGTCGCGAATTTGAGAGATTTTTGGTGTAAAGTAATATGAATGAAGTGTCCTCCAAGTGCAGACTCTCGACCCTTTTATAGACTTGAAAATCCTCAGATGCCGGGTCCCATGCCGGGTACAAGTTAACCGGCATGTGAATAAAACACGTGCTTCCCAATAACGGTCGCGAAAACCGTCTGGCGTGAAAAGTCACATATGCCGGATAGAGAATATCCGGCACCTTGTCCGGCTTGAGTATTTACTAACGGTAAATAACCGTTTAGCATTTGGCGAATAGGCGCGACGTTTGCTTATGTCGGATGGATCACACCCGGCAAACATGCCCGGCCTGATCTTCTTCCTGAAGCGTACTGATGCCGGGGCAGAAGTAACCCGGCTCTACATCCGGCATTGCTTGGTTTTTGATGCAGAACTTGCTCCTTGCATAGAAAACACTCAATGCATTAGTCTGAACATATAAAATGGCTTTTTATGCAAATTAATGTAAATACTACCTATTATAACCTTATTTTAACTAATAATACCATAAATCTAGCTTATAACATATGATAAGTCTACGGCTTATCAGGCCCTACACTTACATGGTGCTAGTCCTCGAGCAAAATTAAATCAGAAAAGAGTAACTACTTGTGCACAAAACAAATAAACTCTAGAATGACAATGAGTTATTCCTTTTCTAACTACTTGACTCTTACTCAAAGCATCACTTAGTCTTCTCGTTCTATCAATAATCTAAAGTGGGTAAAAAGTAAAACATTCAATCTCAAAAATGGAATCAACGACTCATGGGCTATTTTGCATAGGGGAATTTTGTATCTCTCCTTCTTCCGGTTTCCAACATCCAGCTCTATTTTCAAGAGTTTCTGAATGTGGCCAAGACTCTCATCAATGGTTTTGAATGGTTCAGCCCTATTTTCAAGGGGTTCTGAATCTAACCATGATTTTTTTTTTTCATTTAAAGAACGGGGAATTTAGGAGAAAAACAAAAGGAAAAACTCTCAATTTTTGCTTTTATTTTGAGGGCAATCTTGCAACCTCATAATGCTTCATGTATATTCTTTTTGGAAGAGATTTCTTCTTTTTTTCTTTCTTTTTTGAAGCTTTTTTCTTCTTCTTTTCATCACCCTTTCTAAGATATTCACCCATAAGAATTGAACTATTTTGAAAAGGAAAAAAAGTATATTACAAAAGTAGATCAAGGACAAAAGTAGAAGTAAGATCATATACTCATGTTAACAGAAGGAATCACGAAGTGAGAAAATAATATCTAAAGGTCATTAGAAAGCTTACCTCTTGAGAGAACAAAATTTAGCCTTCCCTAATGTCAACTTAGTCAAAGACATACAAAAAGCTGAGTAGAAGGTAATAAACTTTAAACTTATATATTGTATAAAACTAGACATGCTATATAAAATGCTTTTATTTGAAAACTAATTTATAAAATCTTTTTTTTTTTATTTTTCAAAAGGGGGGTCCCCCTGCCCTACACTAGGTAGGAACACGGTCCCCAGTGTTCGAGAGAATTAAATAGACAAGAAACTGAAGGAAAGAGAAAGAACAATAAATACTCCCCATAATGGCAGATGCCCTACACTTGGGTTTAGCCGTGGGCTTCATGTGTTGACGGGGGAAGTTGTTGAGGGAGAAGGCATAATGAAGTCATCGAGGGTAGTGGCCTGGACTGTGGCAGGCTTACTGCATAAAATTCTTCAAGCGAGACCATTGACTTTAGGTGTTCACCTTTTTCATTTGCAACTTCGAAGGCACCTGATGCGTTCATGGCAGTGATGGTGAAAGGCCAGACCAATGCGATTTAAACTTCCCGGGAAAGAGTCGTAGGCGGGAGTTGTTGTAAAGGAGGACTTGATCATCGATTTGAAAGTGGCGCGGAAGAATGACTTGATCATGCCACTTCTTAGTTCTCTCTTTGTATAGGTTGGCATTCTCGTAAGCGCTGTGGCGTAACTCCTCGAGTTGGAGAGCTGGAAATTTCTTTGATGCCAGCAGCTTTTATATCAAAATTGAGAGACTTTAATGCCCAATAAGCTTTGTGTTCAAGCTCTACTGGTAGATGACATGCTTTTCCAAATACCAGACGGAAAGGAGTGGTTCCAATAGGAGTTTTGAAGGCAGTCCTATAGGCCCACAAAGCATCGTCGAGCTTTTGTGACCAATCTCGCCGAGATGAACAGACTGTTTTCTGTAAAATCCATTTTAACTCCCGGTTGGAGACTTCGGCCTGTCCATTGCTTTGTGGATGATAGGGAAGTGCTACTTTGTGATGAACTCCATATTTATGTAGTAGGGCATCAAATTGGCGGTTGCAGAAATGGGAACCACCATCAGAAATGATTGCCCGGGGCACCCCGAATCTGGTGAAAATATTTCTCTTTAAAAACTTCAGTACTGTTTTGGCATCTACAGAAGCACATGAGATTGCTTCCACCCACTTTGAAACATAACCCACAGCGACTAATATGTACTGATGGCCTTGGGATGAAGGGAATGGACCCATGAAATCAATGCCCCAAACATCGAACAACTCTACTTCCAGGATGTTGTTCAAGGGCATCTCGTGTCGTCTTGAGATATTTCCCATCCGTTGGCAACTGTCACACTGTGAGACAAATTTGTGAGCGTCCTTATGTAATGTAGGCCAAAACAAACCTGACTCTAGAACTTTCGCAGCCGTCCGTGTGGAACCATGATGTCCTCCAGCCTCTTTAGAGTGACACATGAAGAGAACTGAAGTAGCCTCATTTTCAGGGATACACCTCCGGATGACCCCATCAGCACATACCTTGAAAAGGTAAGGGTCATCCCAGAAGAAGTGCTTGATCTGGGAGAGTTGTTCCTTGGTGAGACCATGGTGGGGACAAGTCAGAAGTAAACCCTTGAATCTATCCCACGTCTCGCCGATGTTCTCTGAGCCTGGTTGCCTGAAGTTATAAATTTCAGCAATCATCTCTAAGGTTCGGCTTGGGGGTAAGAATTTGTCATGGAATTTAGTGGCCATGTCGTCCCATGTGTGAATAATTTGTGGGGAGATGCTATGGTACCACTTACTTGCCATCCCTGTAAGGCTGTGAGGAAATAGGGAGAGTCTAGCGTATTCAAGAACCGTATCTTTGGAAGTAAGGCTATTTACGTGTTGGAGGAATTTTGTAATGTGGAGTAAGGCTTCATCAGGATTAGTTCCATCAAACATTCCTAACTCTTTCACACAACGGATTTGATGATATGGCTTTAATTTCTGCCATTCCTCATAATCTGCTTGGGAAAGAGCGGGAAGGCTTATGGCGGGTTGTTGACCTTGGTTGGAAGGCCGGTTAATGTTCCTAACGGTTGCAGGTATAGCAGCCATGGTATGGTGATTTCTTTGCTGTCTTTGTAGGTAATGGAATGTCCTTTCTATTTCTGGAATGTAATTGATGAGAGTTTCAGGGAGACTGAGTGATCGTGTGAGTGGCATTCACTTTTAGAAGAACAAGTACCTAAAAGATAACAAAGAAAATATTTTTAAGTAATATGAAAATAGCATGTAATCACTAATATATGCTTTTATTCAATATATAATATCATTGTCATTACATATCATATAAAAGACAAAATAACTAAAAGAAATATATAAAAGAGACTAAAGTACATTAAAAGACAGCCCTAAACCTAGTGCGCCTAATTCTACTAGTAAAGATAGCATAGGAGGGGGGCCTTCGGTGAACCCTATTGGTGAAGATACCCATATGAGGGAATCTCCGCCTAAGTTCATCCACGGGCAGAACCCTCATGCGTGCCGTAGTCCTAAGGCGGTGATAAGCAAGGGCGGGTCTCAACTTCTTCCTCTTAATAAATATTTCTACCCCTGTACGGGGGTAGAGTTCATTAACACATAAATATGCAGAAAATGGAAAAGATTGGACTCCCCACATTGTAACTTTGCCATCCAAATGTTTCTAGGCATCCTGAGTACAAAGTTTGGACAAAGGTGAGATAATTATAAGAGGAAGGAATTCATATATATATGTAGAAAAATAAAAATAATGCTAAGTTTAACTTAGCCGGGTACCGTGCTGGGTAGGAAGTGTTCGGCGTCAGACTTCCTCCGAACGTGCCGGGCATACTCACACGGCATTATACACAGCACGTTAAAAGTAGCGAAAACACAAATAACATTCAAACAACAATAGTCGGGAATAAATTAACAATTTTGTAGAATAGGCCGGGTACAATGCCGGGAGTCTACTATCCGGCACAGACTTCCTCTGGTTTTGCCGGGTAATATACATCCGGCACTAAATCCGGCACATTCAACAATTGTAAGACAACATAAAAAAAAATAAAGAATGAAAGAATATAATATGGCAATTACCAAGTTAAGGACTTGGACTAATTCCAAGTCCCCGGCAACGGAGCCATTTTGCTAATGTAGATTTTAGTAGGTTAAATATATACTTTTATGTACAAGAGAGTAAACAGAACATAGGAAAAGAATCAAGAATGTGCCGGGTATGAACCACCCGGCACCCTGCACGGCAGTGAATAAAAATGAAAGAAAACCTACTCAATCTATACGGGTAGCAAACAAAAACCCGGTCAAAAGTAGCAGGGAAGCAAATTAAGACCAAGCAAGTCGAACCCTAGGGACTTGAATACAAAATTAGTCCTAGCCTTGGTAATTACTAAGTAAAGAGGGGGAAAAAGGTGTATAAGTATTTCTAAACTAACTAAACTAATTATTCACAACGAACTAACCTTGATTTGAGTCAATTAACAATGTAAGAACTCATATGATCACGGATCAAAAGTGGCAAGTCTCGAAAAGGATTCTCTTTCTCGCAAAATGTATATGCCGGGTTTGATGCCGGCCACATTATACCCGGCGCATTCAAAAACTTTGAATGTGCCGGACATATTCCACCCGGCAGTCAGTCCGGCATCGTACATTTCGTAATAATTTTTTCCAGTTTCAATTATGACAAAAGGAACTCATATCCTTATTCGCATCGTGCATAATAATGCCGCGAATACGAACAGAACAATGGGAATAGAGAAACAATCCTAATCTTAGCATTTGTTGCCTACTTCTCAGGCAACAATATTAAAGATTACCAAAGTCCTAACCTATTCTACTCTGCTGTTGAAGCTTAAATAGAACTTTGTGATGATAGAACAAGAGAAAATTCTTGTTCTATTGATAAGGAGATTAAAACTCGGGTTAAGAACTTGAGAATTCCATTAATGATCAAAGAGTGTTTTACAATGCAATCATCTAATCAAAGCAACCAAAGAGTCTACCAAAACCAACCAGAACATTTGAGAGAATATAAGGAGGATCAAGAGTACAACTTGATGAGAATTCCCTTAAACTCGCTAATGTCTTCTTTCTTCAGGTTGGATTCGCAGCGCTTCCTTGGCAGTAGTTCGTCGCGAATTTGAGAGATTTTTGGTGTAAAGTAATATAATGAATGTCCTCCAAGTGCAGACTCTCGGCCCTTTATAGACTTGAAAATCCTCAGATGCCGGGTCCCATGCCGGGTACAAGTTAACCGGCATGTGAATAAAACAACGTGCTTCCCAATACGTCGAAAACCGTCTGGCGCGAAAAGTCACATATGCCGGATAGAGAATATCCGGCACCTTGTCCGGCTCTGAGTATTTACTAACGGTAATAACCGTTTAGCATTTGGCGAATAGGCGCGACGTTTGCTTATGTCGGATGGATCACACCCGGCAACATGCCCGGCCTGATCTTCTTCCTGAAGCGTACTGATGCCGGGCAGAAGTAACCCGGCTCTACATCCGGCATTGCTTGGTTTTTGATGCAGAACTTTCTCCTTGCATAGAAAACACTCAATGCATTAGTCTGAACATATAAAATGGCTTTTTATGCAAATTAATGTAAATACTACCTATTATAACCTTATTTTAACTAATAATACCATAAATCTAGCTTATAACATATGATAAGTCTACGGCTTATCATCTTCTGCCATGTTTTTGCTATGGTCCGGGTTTGCGTACCGATTTGCAAACCCGGACCAACCCTGGAACTGTCAAAATTTACAGTTTTTGATCAGTTTTCAACCCATAATTCACCTCTAATCATTTCCAAAACTTTCCACATGTTTTCTACATGTTTAAACACTAAAACACTAACTAAACCTCCTCAAATCGTTGGTCAAACTCACCATTCAATTCTTGTCAATTTATACAAGTTTTCCATTCTTCCTGTTACACTTAAGCACAACAGTGCACATGAAACTTCTTTTGTTGTTTCATAAACTTCCACCATCCTTACTAAATCTATTACTCACCACACCAACACGTTCTTAGACCAATACACTTCCAAAACCCAAGTTCATACTTGTTGCTCAAGCCTAACACTCTTATTCATTCTTAGCCAAATCCATGACTTTTCTAACACTTGTCTACAGATTTTTGTACTACTCTCTCTTAGTTCTCCAAATACCATTGCAAGGCTATTAAACCACTCCACTCAACACTACAAACACCTAGATTTCCCATTCACCAATTCATCATCACAACACTCATTTTCTACTAAAAATTCGTCATAACCTCCCCATAACTTAGCATCCCAAACCTCATCTTGTCATTATTTTTCAACCTAATCTAGCCAAACCCACAAGGGTTCTGTCAGAGCATAATATATCCTCAAACTTCATTAAATAACAATATAGCTCCAAGGCCAAATGCATTGGCACTTAGGCCCTTAAATCAACACGAGTTCACAATTTTCTCTTAGATCAACTTTACACCACTCTCCCACATAGATTCCAACTCATAATTTGGGTTCATTAGTTTAATTACCCATCCCAAAACCTAAAGCAAATAAAAACAAGCCTTAAGGTAGATTTCTTACCTTAATTTCACAAGTTCTCTTTTAGTTCTCCTCTTGCCCCTCCACTTCTCATTTCGGTCAAGTGGGAATGGAGTTGCCAAACTCCATCCCAACATTCAATAAACACAAAAACGTACTCAATTAATCATCTACCCTTATGAAATTTTAGTTCAATCAAAGGGCTTAAAACACAAAGTTAGGGTTTTTACCTTTGGAGATTTTTGAAAGGGGTTTCACCCTTGAACCAAGAAGGGGGTTATCCCACCATTGGAGGGTTGAAATGAAACTCCAAAATAAGAAGAAACAAGGCGTGAGAATGGGCAAGAATCGGCCAAGGCATGAAAATGGAAAAAAATGAGTTTTTCTCTTGAAACTTTTTACCTTGTTTGAAAGAGGAGACTCCAAGCTACAAGATGGGTGCTTTTCTCTTCAAATGGGAAAAAAACCCATGGAGATGAAGTTCTCTTCATTTTCGAATTTTGAAAAGATAGGAATGAAGCTCTTGACGAGTGGAGCAAGAATTGTACTTTGTTTTTGATTTGGAGCTTTGGTGTAGCTTGGGCAAGCTTGGGAAGATGGACTGCCATGGAGGAGTTCAAAATCGCTTCAGCAGAGACGGAGGAAAATAAATCGGCTGAGGAAGAAGAAAGGGCAGCACGAGAGGAAGAAGGAAAATGAGAGGAGAGAGAAGATAAAGGTACTTTAGTACCTTTTTCTTTTGTTTTACTTTATGCTTTCTAGCTTATTTAATTAGCTAACTAGTCAAGAGTGTGTGAGAGAGCTGATTTATACTGTAAAACCGGCCCTCTGTTATAATACAAGCTGGAGTGTTTTTCGTTATTTACAGAAATGCTCGTAATTTACCCGGTTTTGCACTATTCACCAACCGGGCCCGTTTTCCGGAATTTTCTCGTTCTTTAAATTTTAATGGCTATTAAGCTTCCATTAATTTTTATTTATAGTTATTTGATGAACAATAATTTTTACGGGGTCATTTAACTGTTTAAAATCACGTTTTCGGGTTTTCTCGAAAAACGCGCTTTAGGACTCCGTTAGCGTTTTAAACGCGTTATTTGGATCCGTTTTCTTCCGGACTTTTTCCCACATGTTCTTAATGTGTAATTAAGGTATAAAATGTATTGTAACCCTAATGAAGGTTATGTACCCCCTAGAATAATTAAATACGTGTTTTCACGGTTTGTGACTTTTACGCATTTTCTTTTTCTTTTTGGTTTTCCTTTCTTTACCAATGATCTTAAGGACTTAATTAGCCTTATAAAATTATAATTACCACAATTAATTAACATGTTAAGGTTTGGGGTATTTCAATCTACCCCCCTTAAAAGAACTTCGTCCTCGAAGTTCACACTTCCCTAGCATCACTTGAATTAGAAACAGGGATTACTTGCATAACACAACTTCCATACTCCAACATACTCTATCAAACCACCTCGGACTTAACGTCCGGGGTAACACATCCAACATCCATACATACATAACATACTTACATAGTAACCTCGACTTAGTGGTCCGGGTACCTTAACACATTGTACCTACATGACAACCCTTAGACTCTTAGTCTGGGTAACGTAACAACATTTAGACACTTAGGTCTTGATAACATAACAACCATTAGACACTTAGGTCCTGGTAACATAACACTTCCGGAACTCAACCACATTAGGACTCAAGGTCAAATCAATATTTATTACATATACCACACAACATGTCTTAGCAATAACAACCAGAAATTCCTTTTCCATCTCTTCATGGGTTCGAGACCCATGTTGAGTACATACACTGTGATCCCGCAGAACCCGATCACGATGGACACTTCTGGTCCCCGTTTCTTTGGGAGATCAAAACAATTGCATACATCTTTAAAATATACTTCTCATGTCACCAGTCCGAAGATACTCTATATGAGGTTAAGTAGAATGAAATCCTTTATTGGAAAATACCAATTGAAGATCCTTTTTACAAGGTCAAGTAAAAGTAGTCCTTCCTTTGAAAATACCACTTAAGAATCTTAGAGATTTTAATTGAAGTCTTGAAAGTACCAATTGAAAATTTGAAACCCAATTTAAAACTCTTTTGAAAACTCAATACAACTGCAAGTCCAATTATTGTTAACTGCATCTTATTCTTGATGTGATTATTTGTGACCACTTATAGGGAGTTTCAAGATTCATCCAACCCTGATGTGATCAGCATTAGTGTTGAATTATCTTTCCACCCCAATTTGTGTTCGGCTTCCCTTGATCTCATGATAATCAAGTTTCACATCCCACTTCATTTTCAAACAACAACTAATTCAAGCATGTACCATTTTCTATCTTTTAATCCATCTAGTCATAATCATTACATCTCCAAGGGATAGAACTCTGTCTATCAATCATCACCCAAATTCAACTTAATCCGAGTTACCTAGGGAATTTTAATTCTTACTAGGTTCTATATCGGTGTCATACCTCTTCATAAATCACAATACTTGTATATATATACTTTATCAAAATACAATACACGGTTTTACATTTAGTATTATATGAACATACATAGTCGGGGTTTTATTTCCCCGGGAGTCTCTTTACTCCCTTATATCTGTACTTTCACACACATCTATTAACAAAATAACACACTTGTTACCATGGTATTCGCATCTTCTGTGCGCAATTACCATTAAACCATGAATGAATGCGTATGTTTATGTAAGACACGCACCAATCATCAAAACAAATCATTTTGTGCTATGCACACCATAGTTCACGTACACTTGTACGGTAAAACACACTAAACGGTTTTGCGCTCTACCCCCCTTAAAAGGGATTACGCCCACGTAATCAATCACTTAACATTGGTTTAAAATGTTCTACCATCGTGAAGTGTTTTATCTCCACGCGGTCTATTATACAACGTGTTCTGGTTAGAAGATCTTAACCATATTGGCGGTTTAGTCCCTAAACCAAGAATTTTCACCAGAGTTTGTTTAACTCGTAGCCGGTTTTGGTTCTGGCCTGTGGGGTTTCTAGGCGTTAATAAATAGCCATCCACTCATATTCGCTACACACATCCAACCCTTGAATTGCTGGCTCACTAGTTTCTGCTGCGCAATCTCTTGGTAACTTTATGGCTTAGTTTGCCCCCATGCGTCATTCTTACCATATTGTACATCTCCGATTATCACCTTCATCTTGGTAATAACGGGTTCTCAACCGACGCGTGGTATTTCTTACCGTGAGCGAACTCGGTGAGTTACATACTTCTTATCCACTTCCATGATAATTTACTATATTCCACAATGACTTACTTGATTTCTTCCGACTTATTGTCGGTTGAATTTGAGCTACTACCTAATGAGTAGTACTCTTTCGGTTATTTCCAACAATTGAGGTATGTTCCATACTGGTGTTTGGCATGTAGTGCTACTGTAGTCACTCATTTTAATCATGTCTCCACACTTGGTTCTATACCAATGTTCTTTCATTGGTACGACCTTGCATTTCTTGTGCATTGGTCTTATCACATTATAAGTCTTTGTTCTTCCATCACGATTAACATTTCCCAAACTTCCTAGCTATCACACTCGATCATTGCCGCGCAAGTGCAATACCAAAACACTCAGTCATACAGAGTGCAGAGGCGTAGACTCTTGACAGTAAATCTCTTATGCGATTGCAATAGGAATTCACACCGTGTTCCTTATCACATAGTACCGACCATTGGCTTATTGCCCAGTCGGTTTGTTATCACTTACCTTGTATGCCCATTGAGTTTCACTCATAACTAGTCTTGTTTGCCACATTATTATTTAACAATACTTATGCAACGGTCGCTTACTGCGCACCGTGCTCTTACTCATTGTATAACATTAACTTACACTGCATCCGCTATTATATTAGCTTCCGCTATTACACTGTGTTTTGCCACTTATTCGGCTGACTGCTGAATACTCTACTCTTCGAGCCTCTATGCTCCTTGAGCGTTGTTCATTACACATCTAGCATCCCACACCTATGGTGGTTGCCATTAGGCTTATCACCCTTTCCGTCTGCACAACTGGTACGAATACTTCTTTTCGTAGTAGCAACATGGTCAACTCTTAACACATTCTCTGAATTTAGTTCACATAACTACCGCTGTTGCGGTCTCACAATATCAAGAGGTGTCCCCACACTTTAAGTAGTGGTTCGTTATCCGCTTACTTACTTATATAACGTAAACTTCTGTGATCAATAACATTTTCTTAACACATTCGATTTATGGCTTTTAAGCCTTATTGCCTCGAGCTCTGCCCGTTGTAGGCTGTCCACACACATTACATGGTTTAGATTGGTATTGGGCTCCATGACAAGGTCGTAGTATCACGGTTCCTTTCATAGGATGCCCCTTCAAGGATGTCAGACTTCCCTCTGACGACTTGTGTTTAAACTTGGTGTTAATTTCAGCCTTTGCGTTTCTGTCACGTATCTTGTTCAACCATTGTTGACCCAAACACCCTTTTAAGGATAACTCCTGGGTGTTATTAGGTTATGCCTTTTCATCTGGCTTGCACTCATTGGTATGTTTAATTTCTACTTCGCCCCGCGTTCTTTGCTGGGTTGAATATTATCCTTAGTGAGATTGATATCTCTAGTGATCATCTCGGGAGTCTCATCCCGATCATTGCACATTAACATATCCATAGTAGGCATCTGCCTCACCATATATAGGCTGGGTACTTACTCCAGCTATTGTGTTCATCCATCCAGATCCTTGAGACATATGCGATGTCTTTACTTACTAGTCAGTGCACTTCACACTTCTAGATTCTTAACCATTTCCTCGCAATAACTCACTAATCCCTTTAGTCCTCTTAACTTAACTGGGTTCCTTTACTTCAACCATTCAATGGTAGTTTATTACTCTTGTCTGACTTTTACTTCGGACCGTAGTATGGAGTCGACTACTTCCCGTGTTCCAGACTCCACTCATATACATACATGGGGTATCCTACTGATACATTGCTACTTGCCCGACTACCCCATAAGAAGGTTTGTCAGGCCCACAAGCTCCTATCGGAGTGCGGTCGTCCCACATTACTGTTGGTACACTCGTAGTGTCCGTCACACGCCTAGGTGAAGTATTCTGTTGTCAACTCCTCTTATATTCCTGTGATCATATGCATTCCATGCTTCCCGAACTTAATCAAGGGAAATGTATCCACTGTTGTATTATTATGAACTCAATCCACTCCTCGGGTTGTTACCCTTGGGTTTACCGGTTTCCATCCGGTTATCTTAAAAGTAACTGGGTAAAACTTACCTACCATGTGGCACTGAGGCCCGTGTAGGTCTTCTGGTTTGGTTTAAAGAAAAAGGCGAATTAAAATAAAATGGGTTTGAAAGAAAATCTGGTTTTGAAAAAGGTTTTGAAAATGGATTTAAGTTAAAGAAAAATTCTCCTGATTTTACAACGTTTCCTTGCCTTAACCGAGTCTAGCTTCCTGCTGGTGTATTTCCAAGTACTGAGGTCAGGCTATTAAGCCCTTCCACGGTTATGATAATCCCACTTATCTTCATGGTACTTTACTAAGTACCGGTAGTTGTTTACAATTTTCTGTACAGCCTTGTCATAGCAGAACTTGCCATGGCAAGTGCGCCATGCTAGCTGGTTATCGGTTCAATACACATTGGTTGCGGTATTGTTTTCATCCGCACTAATATCAGTGGCCTTGCTGGCCCTTACTTGATCTTGCAGCCTTAACAATAAATTTTCTGGGTACCTCTCACTGTCTTCACATGATAACCATTGACTAGGGTGTTTCCCTTTTCTGGGAGACCCCCTTTTCTTAGTATTGTATCCTCCTCGTACTACGTTGTAGTTCCTTAATCGGTTGGTATACCGTTGCTATATTAGTTAACATTCATGATCCCGTAGACACTCATCTCGGGTTTCATTACTCCACTTCTCCACTGTTGCACGATGGGTGCGTTGCAAGCTGGTTGTTCTCGACTGCTCCGCATGTCGACCTAGGTTGCCGGAAATTCTATTCCTTTAAGCATAAGATTCTTCACTTTTCGCTATTAAATGCGGCAAACCTTGTTCAGATGGAAACCGTCTTCGGGATTCACACCTTTCGGAATCTACCGTATGACAGGTTCTCCATACTTACAGAGGTAAATATCAACTGCCAGATCGGGTTTTCCCGAGTAAGAGATGACTCCCATCTCTCTAGCGTTCTTCCCAAGTTACAAAATAGGGTTTGTGGAGGGCGGGATGGATATTGTAGGTATCCAGTACACAATGGCATTTCCGAACTAGCATACTTCTCACGCTATCACTCAACCCTTAACCCAAAGCACTAAACTCTTAACTCGGTACTTCCTAAGCTCGGTAATTCAGTCATCAGAGCGATACTTCGCTCTGATACCACTTTTTGTAACACCCCAACTACTAACAACACACTTAACAACACCTTGCAGCGGAAATCACATCTCACAACATAACTTAACTCCTTGGTGTTACACGCCGTTAGCCACCCACGTGGCTAACAAGGCTAACATACATACATTGTACCGGTCTGATGAACTAAACTCCCGAGCAACTACACATAAATCCCATTCCATGTCCAACGATCATTATACACTTACATTACAATGTACCGAGTATCTTCCAACTAACGCCGATACAAATTCGGTCTTACTACACCTACAATACATCCACAATTCTCATGACTACCACGTACAAATAACTACCCCGTCCTACTCTCGAACGGCTTGCAGCTCCTTGTACCTGAAATAGAAAAGGAAGAAAAGGGTGGCCCCCAAGGGGCTCAGCACCTTTGCTGGTATGGTAATCCCGCAACCCGCATGCTACGGGGCCACGCACAACTAATTGTCGTCTTAGCATGCGGTTGATTTTATTTAAAACATGCACACATTACACACATACATCATGCTTAAAAGCACACATCCGTTAATAGAACACAAACTCAAGGTTAGCACACACAACATAACAACACATTTCACTTAATAACCTATACAAACTTAATTCCATTCTTCTTAGAGAACATAAACTTTACTTGGGGAGTGTCGGGGTGATATAAGCCCGAGCACAACATACATACATTTTCTTTACTAGGTGTGGCGGCCTCATATAGGACCGATCTCACCTTACACAATTTCCCCTAGCTCCAATAATGATGAGGTAGGTAAGCCTTGGTTAAGCTTGTGGGTGGTTGTAATTCAAGGAGGAAAAACAACCGTAACATAATAAAGAGGGAGTCGAAGCGAACTTAGGCATCAACACCCTACCAACATTACACATAATTTCCCTCCTAGCCCGATGTGGAGGTCGGGTAGGTAAGCTTTGGCTAAGCTAGTGGGAGGTCGAACATCCAAGAAGGATAAACAACCCTAACATAACAGAGTGGGAGTTAATTCACATATATACATCAACTCCCAAACAACACGCGCGACCGGAACGACCGGATTCCTCACCATACATAACATATACTTATTAGTTAAGGTTCCTTCATGGAACTTATCACATACATACCTCACAAAGTGTTACTAACTCAGTTAGACACATCAGGGAAAATCACATCCCATTTCAACAACACGGATAACAGTATCCAATAACAACAACATACTGAACAAGTCACATACATCACACAAAGTCACAACATACACTAACGCACGGATAGCCGTAGTTAGAACGTTCCCGTGGGTTGGGACGTTTATTCCGAATACCGATCTCTTATGTGAACCTAAGGTCGGTTAACTATTATTTAACATATAATTAAGGTTAAGCGGTATCGGAATTAATTACGCCACAATAATGAATTACTATAAACTCGTTTCATGCTTTATCTTGCAAGGTGGCAAACACACAGAAAAACACATTGGCATACAAGCCGGTGAATCCGGTAGGACACAGGTTGCAAGAAAACCATACCTTACACCATGGGTTACTCTACCGTGTTCCCGAGGATTTACTCCAACGCGTCACCTCACGCTCCCCGGGTAGTGTTCCAACAACTGGTATTATTTCAAATGTTTCCATTAACATCAAAATCTTATGGTACGTAAATTTCTATTACTCCCGTACTTAACCCGTTATCCCGTTGTTTCGGTTTAACTTTGTGTACTTAAACTCACAACTTTCTCACATCCACCCTAACACTTGTTTACACCTTCTAGGGCCTTTAAAACTCACCAAACAAGGCCTAATCAACATCTAAAACCATTACCATTCACTTCCCCATCAAAACAACACTTTAAAACACATTCTGGTAAGTTTTTAGCATGGTCCGGGTTTGTGTCCGGGGTTACAAACCCGGACCAACCACGGATTTCACTTTCTAGACAATTTTTCATGTGGTCCGGGTTTGAGTCCGGGTTTACAAACCCGGACCACCCCCTGGGATGGTCTTCTGCCATGTTTTTGCTATGGTCCGGGTTTGCATACCGATTTGCAAACCCGGACCAACCCTGGAACTGTCAAAATTTACAGTTTTTGATCAGTTTTCAACCCATAATTCACCTCTAATCATTTCCTAAACTTTCCACATGTTTTCTACATGTTTAAACACACTAAAACACTGACTAAACCTCCTCAAATCGTTGGTCAAACTCACCATTCAATTCTTGTCAATTTATACAAGTTTTCCATTCTTCCTGTTACACTTAAGCACAACAGTGCACATGAAACTTCTTTTGTTGTTTCATAAACTTCCACCATCCTTACTATATCTCTTACTCACCACACCAACACGTTCTTAGACCAATACACTTCCAAAACCCAAGTTCATACTTTGTTGCTCAAGCCTAACACTCTTATTCATTCTTAGCCAAATCCATGACTTTTCTAACACTTGTGCTACAGATTTTTGTACTACTCCTCTTAGTTCTCCAAATACCATTGCAAGGCTATTAAACCACTCCACTCAACACTACAAACACCTAGATTCTCCCATTCACCAATTCATCATCACAACACTCATTTTCTACTAAAAATTCGCCATAACCTCCCCATAAACTTAGCATCTCCCAAACCTCATCTTGTCATTATTTTTCAAACCTAATCTAGCCAAACCCACAAGGGTTCTATCAGAGCATAATATATCCTCAAAACTTCATTAAACAACAATATAGCTCCAAGGCCAAATGCATTGGCACTTAGGCCCTTAAATCAACACGAGTTCACAATTTTCTCTTAGATCAACTTTACACACTCTCCCACATAGATTCCAACTCATAATTTGGGTTCATTAGTTTAATTACCCATCCCAAAACCTAAAGAATATAAAAACAAGCCTTAAGGTAGATTTCTTACCTTAATTTCACAAGTTCTCTTTTAGTTCTCCTCTTTCCCCTCTACTTCTCAATTTCGGTCAAGTGGGAATGGAGTTGCCAAACTCCATCCAACATTCAATAAACACAAAAACGTACTCAATTAATCATATAACCCTTAGGAAATTTTAGTTCAATCAAAGGGCTTAAAACACAAAGTTAGGGTTTTACCTTTGGAGATTTTTGAAAGGGGTTCTCACCCTTGAACCAAGAAGGGGGTTATCCCACCATTGGAGGGTTGAAATGAAACTCCAAAATAAGAAGAAACAAGGGGTGAGAATGGGCAAGAATCGGCCAAGGCATGAAAATGGGAAAAATGAGTTTTTCTCTTGAAACTTTTTACCTTGTTTGAAAGAGGAGACTCCAAGCTACAAGATGGTGTGCTTTTCTCTTCAAATGGGAAAAAACCCATGGAGATGAAGTTCTTCATTTTCGAATTTTGAAAAGATAGGAATGAAGCTCTTGACGAGTGGAGCAAGAATATGTACTTTGTTTTTGATTTGGAGCTTTGGTGTAGCTTGGGCAAGCTTGGGAAGATGGACTGCCATGGAGGAGTTCAAAATCGCTTCAGCAGAGAGGGAGGAAAAGAAATCGGCTGAGGAAGAAGAAAGGGCAGCACGAGAGGAAGAAGGAAAATGAGAGGAGAGAGAAGATAAAGGTACTTTAGTACCTTTTTCTTTTGTTTTACTTTATGCTTTCTAGCTTATTTAATTAGCTAACTAGTCAAGAGTGTGTGAGAGAGCTGATTTATACTGTAAAAACCGGCCCTCTGTTATAATACAAGCTGGAGCGTTTTTCGTTATTTACAGAAATGCTCGTTAATTTACCCGGTTTTTCACTATTCACCAACCGGGCCCGTTTTCTGGAATTTTCTCGTTCTTTAAATTTTAATGGCTATTAAGCTTCCATTAATGTTTATTTATAGTTATTTGATGAACTATAATTTTTACGGGGTCATTTAACTGTTTAAAATCACGTTTTCGGGTTTTCTCAAAAAACGCGCTTTTGGACTCCGTTAGCGTTTTAACGCGTTATTTGGATCCGTTTTCTTCCGGACTTTTTCCCACATGTTCTTAATGTGTAATTAAGGTATAAAATGTATTTATAACCCTAATGAAGGTTATGTACCCCCTAGAATAAATAAATACGCATTTTCACGGTTTGTGACTTTTACGTATTTTCTTTTTCTTTTTGGTTTTCCTTTCTTCACCAATGATCTTAAGGACTTAATTAGCCTTAGAAAATTATAATTACACAATTAATTAACATGTTAAGGTTTGGGGTATTTCACAATTGAAGCGGACATTTGTACCGTCAACTTCTATGAGAAAGAAGGATGACTTGGGTTACACCAAGACAAGGACGAGACAGCGGAATCTCTTGAACAAGGAGTGCCCGTAGTGTCTTGGTCCATTGGTGATGACGCCGTATTTATGTATAGCGAGCAGAAGCGTGTGGACCTCGCACAAAACTGGTATTGAGATCAGGAGATGTCCTAATCATGGGTGGAAACTCTAGGATGCTGTATCATGGGATCAACAAGATCAAACTGAATACGGAACCGCCGGCAATAATCAATGCCACACACATGAAACCAGGACGCCTGAACCTTACCTTTAGGAAGTATTAAATTCATAGTATCATGTAATCTATTAGTAACGTGTATTAGAGACACGACATGTATGATGGTTGGTTTATCAATAAAGAGTAGTGTTGATTTAAATTCCACTTGTGTCCACCATCAATACTTATCCACTTGTGAATCCAATAGGTTGTGGACTCGGTACCGAAGGTAACCTGAGTATCCTCACTGAAGCACAAGCCGGCAAAAGCGGCACCATTCTGACGGGAACCTTCCCAGTGAACGGCATTGAAGCCAATGTGTTATTCGACTCCGGCGCCTCTCACACCTTCGTATCACCATCTTTTGTGAAGAGGTTGAAGCTAGATGCGGATGAGCTACCGAACTTCATGGTTACTCTCCCATCGAAGGAGCGAGTACAGTGTACCAAATACTACCAAGCAGCCAAGATTGAGATCAAAGGCGAAGCGTTTCCCATCTGCTTCATCGAGTTTAATGGATTGGGATTCGACTTGATAATCGAAATGAATTGGTTGGAGCGGCACAAGGGTAGAATCCTCTGCGCCGAGCATCGATTGCTGCTCAAGAGTCTTTCTGGGGTTACTGTATCTTACCGTTAGAGACCGAGAGAGCCTTCGACCACACTCATATCTGCTATGGCTATGTATCGGGAGCTCAGAAAGGGCCATGAGGTGTACCTATGTTATGGACAAGACCTGGAGAGAGATCCAGAGTTCAGCCATGAAGTACCCATTGTATCTGAATTCCCTAACGTATTCCCTAAGGAGCTACCCGGCATGCCACCTCAGAGAGCAGTAGTTTGAAATCGATCTTTTGCCAGGTACCGGTCCCATCGCTAGGGCACCGTACCGTATGGCACCTACTGAAATGATAGAGTTGAAAGAACAACTGCGAGACCTACTTGACAAAGGGTTTATACGCCCGAGCGTATCACCCTGGGGAGCACCGGTCCGCTTTGTGAAGAAGAAGGACAGTAGTCTCCAACTTTGTATTGACTACCGCGAGCTGAATGTGGTCACAGTCAAAAATAGATACCCATTGCCACGTATCGACGACCTATTTGATCAGCTGAAAGGAGCATTAGTCTTCTCCAAGATTGACCTCCGTTCTGGGTATCATCAGATTGCTATCAAAGAGTAGGACATAGAGAAAACGGCATTCCGTACCAGATATGGCCACTACGAATTCACCGTCATGCTGTTATACCCAAAATTTCAACCCCCCCAGTAGTCTCAAAGGCATACGTGTTACAAAGGGCAAAATGGTCAAAGTGCACCAATGTAGGATTTTCCAGGGACATTCTCGGGATTTTCTATTTTCATATGACTTGTATATCATCACCAAACAATTCCAAATATCGTAGTCATTATGAAAGGTATTTCATGATTTTCTGATAATATTATTCTGGAAATTTAGCTTTTAATTCATATTATAAGCTAATTTCTTTAATTAACACATGAAATAACCTCGAAATAGAAATATAAAAGGTTTCCAAAATTAAAATAAAATTGTCACATGGTTAGCATGACTACATACAGTCATAAACCTGAAATTATTTATTTGGAACCTTATCCCAAAATTTAAAAGAGAAATTCAATCATTTTTGCAATTTTCTCTCTCCTATGGAAAACCGAAATCAAAACAAACGTCATGAAATTTTAACACAAGATAGAGGATGATATTAAAGACTAATGACGTTGGAATTTTTTTATTTCGACTTTCCAATAATAAGTTATGAATTATTGGAGATTCCAGATTGTGAGATTTTTATCTAATCGGTTATTTATCAAAATAACCCGATTCCAACTCTCAAAATTCTTAAAATTCATCCTTTATCTTCAGTTAAAATTTCATAATTTTTATCGGCCTGCAACATATTTTAAAAAATCAGATTCCTTAGAGCACAAAATCAGGGTTTTAGATAAAAATCTTGTTCTATCAACATGGCCTTGCTCTTTCTATAAAAGGACCTTCCAAAAACGACCTAGGGCAGAGAAGAACACCTCCAAAGTCAGAGAACACAGCCACAAACCTTCTTCCCACGTTTTTACACTTCCAAGCCTCAAATCAATACCGAAACACTGCAGAAATCACCCCAAAATCACCAAAAACCCATCCTTTCTTCTCCTATTGAACTTCCAAGCACCAAAACATCACAAAAACAGAAGCAAACCGTCCTTAATCATACAAGGAAGAAGAAATCAGAAACTCAGGTCGAAGCTGAACCGGATCGGCTACCAACGACGCGTTCGAAGTTTCCCGACGTGAAGGAACAACCAAATCCCGAAGCCAAAACAGGTTAGAATTTGAATTCTTTAACTCCACTGATCACAATACGCTTCTGGTTGAAATTCCTATTCGAACTGACTTTTCTTTGCCTCTGAATTAAGGTGTGCTTGCGTTTCTGTCCACTAACTTGTTCAATAAGTTTCGTCCTTAATTCGTAGTCAAATTGAAAACTTTTGATCACTAACATGTTTAGAATCTTTCAGGCTACGTACCCATAAATTTTGAGCCAAAAACACCGCCGGGAACAGCCTTAACGCCGCCGTCCGAGGTCGGTCCGCACCCACGGACGCTATGTCCGGGGTCCCGGACGCTCTGTCCGAAAGCCGGACGCCCCCGGACGGTGGCGGGATATTTTTATTTTCAAAAGTTAGGGTTTTATAAAACATGTCCGGGCCCACGGACGTCCTGTCCGTGGCCCCGGACTTTTCAAAATCTCGTTTCTGTTTAAATTTGACTTTTTTGTGTAATTAGGTTAACTGGGGTCCGTGGGTTCGGACATTAGGTCCGTGGCCACGGACGGAATAAAAATTTGACCTAATTCTGCCTCCGAAACCCTAGTTTAGGTAACTTTCAATTTCACTTTAATTTTCTGTCAAAAAACGTTAAAAAACACAAAAAAACAGAAGCTCGCGCACTTAGGTTAAAACGACTCGTAATAAGCCGTAATTAAACTAAGTAGAGGAAAAACGACTTCTAGGGGTAATGAAAGTAATTTGAACCTTAATTAAGTCGAATATCAAGCCCCCGAACCCGAACTCTCCTTTCCTAATTTGATCTAGGTAAAAATTAGGTGGCGACTCATAATAGGTTCCAGTGAGCTAGCTTAGGTTTTTTTAATTATTGTTTTATGACATAGTTATTAATCTTAGGTTATAAGTGGACCTAAAACCCGACTAGATCCCAATCAATTTAATCAACATAGGGTAGGGTTTAAAATCGAGGCTCACAGACTGGCGACTCTGCTGGGGACAAAATTCTTAATCTAAACTTGTTTAATTTTAAGAAAGAGGGCTTAACTCCAAAATTGTTTATTTATGGCTTTATTACTTTGTTTATTTACTTTTGTGCGCACTTTAATTTTCTGCACCTTTTGCATCATATGAGAGCAAGGGTCCACACAAACCAGTGTCACCTCGGGGCCCATCTAGGGTCCCCTGTTAGGGACTCACACCTTTTAGGTGATGTGAATAAGCGGGGGAAAAGAGGAGGGTGTCGTCTAACCACACCCCCTTAATACCTGGGCCTTAGCCCCAAGCGTTTTCCTGGCAGTGTCCTTACCAAGCCCAATGTTTGGTCATTCAAAGACCCATCCGTAGACGCACACTTAACAGTGATGTGAAAAAAGTGGGGAAGCCCAAAGAGAATAGCGTGCAAGCCCTATTCCTTTGTGGTGATCTGGGCCCAAGCCCCAAGCACCTCTCCGGATCGATCCATACCCAGATTGATTTAACCGTCAAGTGAGGACATGTTGAATTTGTGTGGGCGTTGTTTGCTTGGGTGATCGGTCCACTTCCCACCCTAGAAATTGATAGGAGTTTCCCCTACATCAACTTAGCCCAGCCCGAATTGGCAGCTCTATTGTTTGCGGCCCAGAGGCCCTGTTTGATTTAATATGTGAGTCATTTGGGCTTCGGCCCAAAAGTTTAGACTTAGGTGATTTCTCTCTTTCGGCCAATTTGAATTATCAATTTAGTTCTAGGCCCATGAAAAACAAACCCACCTAAAGCAATCCATAAAAATCCATCAGGTCTTTCCATTTCAAGGCCCATTCTAGTCCAGGAAGACTTTTCACTCGGGTTTTGACCCACGATCCTAGACATGGGTATCATCTTCAGGCCCAATCATAATTACTCAGCCCAAATTCCAATTCACATCCAGAACATGGTTTAGACGTCACTTCGGCCCATGCGCTTTACTTCTAGCCCAAACACATTCTGACCCAAGCGCCCAATTCTCAAAACATTCCGGCTCAAGAGCCACATTCTTCAAACATTTCAGCTTAGGCACCATTTCACAACTCATTAATCATTCCGGCCCATGTGCCTCTCTTCCAACTCATTTCGGGCCTTAGTGCCTACCCACAATCTTCAAAACATTCCAGCTCATATGCTTTTCTTGCATCATTTCGAGTATGCTAGAAGTTTTGGAGTCACCAAGACTGATCTTGCAAGCACATGACAAACAGAAGGTGAATCAATGACCGACTTTGTCAAGCGTTGGAGGACAAAAGCAGCCGCTATGCTCACAAAGATGGACGAACAGGAGCAAATCCGAATGGTAATCGAGAATATGCAGAAGCAATACAATGACAAGCTGAAATTCACATACTTTCCTAATTTCGACTTGCTGATGGGACAAGTTGGTGTCCTAGAGGAATTGATCAATAAGGGAGAATTAAAGCTTGGGAACTCAGAAAAGACCGGGAATGGTTCAAGGACAGCAGCTTGCATCCAAAGAGGCATCCAAAAGAGAACCAGGCAGCATGAGGTAAACACCGTTCGACGGCTAAGAGAGTCAGGTTGGGCCATTGGAGCATCAGAGCCACCTAGAAAGAAACTCCGTCAGAGAGAGTTCACAGACATTGGCCAACCGTTGAGCCAGGCATTTAAAAAGCTCCAGGAGCGAAACATACTACAACCTCTCACCCCCCGGCCTGGGGTCCCTCAGAAAGGAAGGAATCTAAGTCAGTTTTGCCAGTACCACCAATTACCCGGTCACGACACCGATGATTGCAAGGCTTTGAGGCACACGATCCAGGATCTCTTTGACCAGGGATTTCAATGCGACGGTATTTAGGAGAATGTTTTTGTTAGAAATCACTTTAAATTCACAGTTCTTAGTTTAGACTTTAGAATATTTCGTTTCCATTCTGTTTTCCTTTTTAGTATACTTTGAGTAGCTTTTCGATGTATGTACTCAGTATTGTTCAATTTATTTGCCATTAATAAAGCTTCTTCATC
Organism: Limonium bicolor; assembly: GCA_023374045.1. Lineage (NCBI taxonomy): Eukaryota > Viridiplantae > Streptophyta > Magnoliopsida > Caryophyllales > Plumbaginaceae > Limonium > Limonium bicolor. The sequence goes on from CM041776.1 coordinate 476,596,201, forward strand.
CTTCACATCTTTAAGAAAGTCATGTACAAATGTTTCGTAATAAAATGCTTTTTCTCTAACAAAACAAAAAAATGGTTTGAGTATGTCTTCTGATAAAGGCACATGAAACAATCATCTTCTGGCAATAGAACAAGACGAGTCGTCTTTTTGCTTCCAAAAGGGTGAACATGTCCGTCCAAACACTGTCACAAAACATCCAAAACAATCCACAAAGCGGTCCAAACTCTACATCTGTTTAAGTGTTGTCATAAACCCCTAATCAATACTGGGGGCAATCTGAGCTCGGGATCGTCGCCTTTAATCTTTCGTTTAAGCGTGCGAACTAGTCTCTGAGTGAAATTCACGAGAGTGTCTTGAGCGGAAAAACCATGAGTGAACGAGCGTGTCATTTTTACATGACTCTAGTGAGACCACATTCAAAGGTAAGGTAAACGGCATAACTCCAACCGAAGGAGATATTTTGTAAATTTACGCTTAGACCTTTGAAAAGTAACAATGAACGGATACACAACTATTAGGGATGACGAAGCACCTAGGTACAGCACCACACAGCCAAAAGCTTGTGAACCCTGACATTAAACCCTAGGCACCCCCGCTGAGCTTTTCGTATACATCATCTTTTACAACATTACAAACTCCACAAACAAGGCAACCAATGATGAACAACCGACCCGGTGACCAAAGGAAGCAAGGAGCCCGACTTCCGAACAGCAACTTCACAGGTCCAAAGAAGCAACGCCGTTACCAAGACAATGAAATGATCCGCAAATGGTCCCAAAGCGACACAGGATCCCATGAGCTCACATCATAAAACAACTCTCAAAGTTTAAAACCGGGAAACACAAGAACCCCGAGGAAAAAGAGATTCAAAGAAAGGCAAATCTGGAAAGCCTCGAAGTGATCCAAAATCAGAAGAAAGAGAGAAGGTGCAAGGAACAATTCAAAAGTCCCAAGTACCAAGCTCACAAGCGAAGTCATCACGAAGTAGCCAAATGACTTCAACACAAAGAAGGAAAGTCCGAGAGAAGGTGCAAGTTGCAGCTTTGGTCACCCTTATAGCTCCACATATCCTAAACATTCCTCCATCGTCCCATTGTCTTTCATCACACCCCATAGCCACGTTATAAGCTTAAAAGACTTCCGACTTAGTAGTTGTGTATCCAATCATGTGAAAGTAGCAGGTTGAACGCATAAATCTAACAAATGTCAAATTCAATGGTTGGGATGTTTTGACCAAAAGGAGAGCACGAGTGCAAGCATCAAACACTTTGAGTGTAGGATAGAAAGCACCACATCAAGAAATAATCCTTGACCATGTGAGGATAAGACCTGTTCGCATGTTTAATCAAAGAAAATACTGGGGGCAATCGATCGTTCCGATAGATTTCCATGAACTCTAGCTCAGATTGTCTTAAAGGAAAATACTGGGGGCAATTGTTGGTTCCAACAATTGCTATGACAACACCAATTGAAACCCAAACATTAAGCACCACCAACACCATCACACCATGGGCACCTCATAAGCCTTCACCTCCACATAAAATCCATGGCCCTTCATAAGCCTTGATCACCACTCAAGACATCTCCGCGTCAAACATCACACCACACCAGTGGCATGTTCATCTCCTAGGAGATAAATTACGAATCTGAAATCTTTAGTCAGGAAACGATAATTTCACTTTCCTTTTCAGTAGACAGAATTTTCTTTAAAAATTGCCATGTTTGGCACCTCTTTCAGCAACTTCTTGTCCTGGACAATTTTCCATCAAACACTTCGGTTTTATAAATCTCATCATGGCCATGTTTGGCATATTTCTAGCAATTTCTTACTTTGGACAATTTTCAGTCTTTTCAAGCACTTCAATTTCATTTTGCAATACCCACGTAAACCTCTTCATTTCCACGTTTGGAACTTTGACAATTTGCTTTTTGCCACAATCATTTGCATAAACATACTTCACATCTTTGCATCATCAAACATACTGCATTCCTCAATTAGCCTAGTTAAGAGTAGAACGGATCTCGGTCTCCATAAGCAACCGAGTAGAACGGATCTCAGTCTCCATAAGCAACTGAGTTAGACGGATCTCGGTCTCCATAAGCAACCGAGTAGAATGGATCTCAGTCTCCATAAGCAACTGAGTTAGATGGGTCTCGGTCTCCATAAGCAACCGAGTAGAACGGGTCTCGGTCTCCATAAGCAACCGAGTAGAACGGGTCTCGGTCTCCATAAGCAACCGAGCAGAACGGATCTCAGTCTCCATAAGCAACTGAGTTAGATGGATCTCGGTCTCCATAAGCAACCGAGTTAGGTGGGTCTCGGTCTCCATAAGCAACCGAGTTAGGACGGGTTTCACCTCCAAACCTTAGGCACACATAAGTCCTATCACCACAAAAAAAAATATAACCTTAGGCACCCATAAGACCTACCCTACATTCAACCATTTCAGGCACCCATAAGACCTCCCTTACATTCATTCACTTTAGGCTCGACATAAGACCTAGATCCAACCTTTAGGCTCGTCATAAGACCTAGAATCATCCCTTTAGGCTCGTAGTAAGACCTAGCACCACTCCCTAGTTTACCTGCTTCCATTAAAAACATTGCATCATTTTCACCATTTTTAGGTAGTCAACGCTTTAGAATAGCTTGACATCATTTTCATCACTTTAGGTAGTCAACGCCTTAGAATAGCTTGACAACATTTTCATCACTTTAGGTAGTCAGGGCCTTAGAATAGCTCGACAACATATCATCATTTCAGGTAGTTGGCGCCTTCGAATAGTTCAACAACATCTCCTTCTCCTTTAGGTAGTCAGCGCCTTCGAATTAGCTCGACACAACCACTAGATTTCAAACGCATACGAGGTCTTTTAGATCAAAAAATTTTGGGGGTATCACTCAAGCATCAACTAGTCTTTTCATCTTCATTACAAAGCCTATTGACGGGGGGCAATCTGTTATACCCAAATTTCAATTCAACCCCCCAGTAGTCTCAAAGGCATACGTGTTACAAAGGGCAAAATGGTCAAAGTGCACCAATGTAGGATTTTCCAGGGACATTCTCGGGATTTTCTATTTTCATATGACTTGTACATCATCACCAAACAATTCCAAATATCGTAGTCATTATGAAAGGTATTTCATGATTTTCTGATAATATTTATTCTGGAAATTTAGCTTTTAATTCATATTATAAGCTAATTCTTTAATTAAACATGAAATAACCTCGAATAGAAATAATAAAAGGTTTCCAAAATTAAAATAAAATTGTCACATGGTTAGCATGACTACATACAGTCATAAACCTGAAATTATTTTATTTGGAACCTTATCCCAAAATTTAAAAGAGAAATTCAATAATTTTTGCAATTTTCTCTCTCCTATGGAAAATACCGAAATCAAACAAAACGTCATGAATGTTAACACAGGATAGAGGATGCTTATTAAAGACTAATGCCGTTAGAATTTCGCTATTCGACTTTCCAATAATAAGTTATGAATTATGGGAGATTCCAGATTGTGAGATTTTTATCTAATCAGTTATTTATCAAAATAACCCGATTCCAACTCTCAAAATTCTTAAAATTCATCCTTTATCTTCAGTTAAAATTTCATAATTTTTATCGGCCTGCAACATATTTTAAAAAATCAGATTCCCTTAGAGCACAAAATCAGGTTTTAGATAAAAATCTTGTTCTACAAATCAACATGGCCTTGCTCTTTATATAAAAGGACCTTCCAAAAATGACCTAGGGCATAGAAGAACACCTCCAAAGTCAGAGAACACAGCCACAAACCTTCTTCCCACGTTTTTACACTTCCAAGCCTCAAATCAATACCGAAACACTGCAGAAATCACCCCAAAATCACCAAAAACTCATCCTTTCTTCTTCTCTATGAACTTCCAAGCACCAAAACATCACAAAACAGAAGCAAAACCGTCCTTAATCATACAAGGAAGAAGAAATCAGAAACTCAGGTTGAAGCTGAACCGGATCGGCTACCAACGACGCGTTCGAAGTTTTCCCGACGTGAAGGAACAACCAAATCCCAAGCCAAAACAGGTTAGAATTCAAATTCTTTAACTCCACTGATCACAATACGCTTCTGGTTGAAATTCCTATTCAAACTGACTTTTCTTTGCCTCTGAATTAAGGTTTGCTTGCGTTTCTGTCCACTAACTTGTTCAATAAGTTTCGTCCTTAATTCGTAGTCAAATTGAAAACTTTTGATCACTAACATGTTTAGAATCTTTCAGGCTACGTACCCATAAATTTTGAGCCAAAAACACCGCCAGGAACAGCCTTAACGCCGCCGTCCGAGGTCGGTCCGCACCCACGGACGCTATGTCCGGGGTCCCAGACGCTCTGTCCGAAAGCCGGACGCCCCCGGACGGTGGCGGGATATTTTTATTTTCAAAAGTTAGGGTTTTATAAAACATGTCCGGGCCCACGGACGTCCTGTCCGTGGCCCCGGACTTTTCAAAATCTCGTTTCTGTTTAAATTTGACTTTTTTGTGTAATTAGGTTAACTGGGGTCCGTGGGTTCGGACATTAGGTCCGTGGCCACGGACAGAATAAAAATTTGACCTAATTCTGCCTCCGAAACCCTAGTTTAGGTAACTTTCAATTTCACTTTAATTTTCTGTCAAAAAACGTTAAAAAACACAAAAAAACAGAAGCTCACGCACTTAGGTTAAAACGACTCGTAATAAGCCGTAATTAAACTAAGTAGAGGAAAAACGACTTCTAGGGGTAATGAAAGTAATTTGAACCCTAATTAAGTCGAATATCAAGCCCCCGAACCCGAACTCTCCATTCCTAATTTGATCTAGGTAAAAATTAGGTGGCGACTCATAATAGGTTCCAGTGAGCTAGCTTAGGTTTTAATAATTATTGTTTTATGACATAGTTATTAATCTTAGGTTATAAGTGGACCTAAAACCCGACTAGATCCCAATCAATTTAATCAACATAGGGTAGGGTTTAAAATCGAGGCTCACACATGCCATTCGGTTTGTCAAATGCACCAGCAAAATTCATGGATCTCATGAACCAACTATTCAGCGAGCAGTTGGACACTTCGGTTGTTGTCTTCATCGACGACATCCTTGTATACTCAAAATCAGCAGAGGAACATGAGATTCATTTGAGGAAAGTGCTTGAGACACTGTGCGAGAACCAGCTGTATGCGAAATTCTCCAAATGCGAGTTCTGGCTAGATCAGGTGTCATTCCTTGGTCATGTCATCTCGAGCGCAGGTATCTCAGTTGACCCTTCAAAGATAGAAGCTGTACGATCATGGCCTAGACCTAAGACTGTTACCGACATTCTGAGCTTTCTTGGTCTAGCCGGTTACTACCGGAGATTCGTAAAGGACTTCTCAAAAGTCGCTAAGCCCATGACTACATTGTTGAAGAAAGATGCACCGTTTGTATGGACAGACGAGTGCGAAGTATCATTTCAGAGCCTAAAGGACTCATTGACCTCAGCGCCCATCCTTACTCTTCCAGAGGGCACATAGGGATTTGAGGTATATTGTGATGCATCAGGCAAAGGAATGGGATGCGTACTCATGAAGCATGACAAGGTTGTAGCTTATGCCTCCCGCCAGCTGAAAAAGCATGAGGAGAATTACCCGACACACGACTTGGAGTTAGGAGCCATTGTCTTCGCCTTGAAGATATGGTGATACTATCTCTATGGGGTAAGCATCACCATCTACTCTGAAAACAAGAGCTTACAGTACGTATTCACACAGAAAGAACTGAACTTGAGACAGAGAAGGTGGATGGAGTTTCTCTCAGACTACGACATCGACCTATAGTATAAGGAAGGGAAGGCAAACATTGTAGCCGACGCCCTGAGCCGTCGAGCACACTCGCTCCATTCGCTACTCGCTTCTTCTAGCTTGGTTGACGAGGTGCGAGACGCTCAGTCGAGCGACCCTTACCTAACCGAAATCAGACGAAAGATTGAGAATGGTACATTTGAGAAGAAGAAGTATGACTTCAAGCTACATGAAGATGTTCTGATTCGGCTGAATGGCAGGCTATGCGTCCTCCGAAGCAATGCTGAGCTAAGGGATCGCATCCTGTGAGAGTCACACAGTTCCACATTGTCAGTCCACCCAAGAGCCTCCAAGATGTACAAAGACATGAAGAGGTACTTCTGGTGGTCTGGAATGAAATCAGATGTGACAGAATTTGTATTGAGATGCTTAACATGCCAAAAAGTGAAATTTGAACATCGTAGACCGGGCGGAATGGTACAATCAATGCCAGTGCCAGAGTGGAAATTCCATGATATCTCCATGGATTTTGTTGTAGGACTCCCGCCTGCCAGGGGAGGACTCAACATGATCTGGGTTGTAGTCGATCGCCTCACCAAGGTTGCCAGATTCATACCGATGAAGGACACCTGGAAGGTAGTGAAGCTCGCGGAGCTATTCGACAAGGAGATTATCAGACATCACGGAGTCCCAAAAACCATAGTATCTGACCGTGACACCAGATTTCTTTCGAGATACCAGAGAGCTACACGGGAAGCGTTGGGTACAGAATTGAAGTTGAGTACCGCCTTCCATCCTCAGACCGACGGTCAGACAGAAAGGACCATCCAGACACTGGAGGACATGCTTCGGGCATGTGCCTTAGACTTTCAGGGGAGTTGGTTAGACAAGCTTCATCTTATCGAATTTTCGTACAATAATAGCTACCATGCCTCGATTAAGATGTCGCCATTCCAAGCTCTATACGGTAGACCTTGCCGTACACCTTTGTATTGGGATGAGTCAAGCGAAGCGGTCATCATAGGACCGGAGTATCAAGCGGAAGTGCAACAAATCCGAGCCAATATGAAGGCAGCCCAAGATAGAAAGAAATCCTATACGCATGTGCGACGACGTGACCTTGAGTTCGCCGTAGGCGACCAGGTGTTCTTGCGTGTTTCACCTATGAAGGGCGTATTCCGTTTTGGTCAGAAGGGCAAGCTAAGCCCAAAATTTGTAGGGCCGTACACTATCACCGAAAGAGTTGGATCTGTAGCCTATAGGTTAGCACTACCTGAGGACTTGGGACGTGTCCACGATGTATTTCATGTGTCACAACTCAAGTAGTACATTTCTGATCCTTCTCATGTCTTAGAGCCCGAGAGACTTTCCATTGAGCCGACAATGAGATACATTGAAACTCTAGTGAGAATCCTGGATAGGAAGACCAGAGACACTCACCATAAGTCGATACGAATGGTGAAGGTCCTATGGTCAAACCATGCAGTCGAAGAAGCGACATGGGAGTTGGAAGATGCCATGAAGGCTAAGTACCCACAGTTGTTCATAGACTAGGTAGTCTAGTATTTAGTAATACGGGTACGGGGCGTACCCCTTTTAAGGGGGGTAGAGCCTTTTTGCTTTTGCATTGCTTCGGGGTGAGCATTGCATAGTGTGTAGGTATTGTAATAGGTTTTGTATGGAACATGTAGTGCAAGTGAATTTGGTATGTGTATGTATGTATGTGTAATGTGTATCGTGAATTGCAGCGGTGTATTGTGTAATGTGAATGTGATGGTATGTATGGAAATGGTGTATGGTGTATGTGAATTCGTATTGTGCTTGGATTGTGTATGTTTGCAATGTGGAAGGAAGTAAACACCTCATAGGTGGTAGTAAGACACATTATGGCAATTGGTTTGCCTAATGAGTAGAATTACTAAACTATTAACCTTGAGCAACTTTGAGCGCAAAGTTTCTTAAGGGGGGTAGATTGAAAAACCCCGTAATTAAAAATAGTGATTATTAGTCTAACCATAGTATCTGACCGCGACACCAGATTTCTTTTGAGATAATGTAGAGCAACACGGGAACGTTGGTACAGAATTGAAGTTGAGTACCGCCTTCCATCCTCAAGACCGACGGTCAGACAGAAAGGACCATCCAGACACTGGAGGACATACTTCGGCATGTGCCTTAGACTTTCTGGGGAATTGTAGACAAGCTTCATCTTATCGAATTTTCATACAATAATAGCTACCATGCCTCGATTAAGATGTCGCCATTCCAAGCTCTTTACGGTAGACCTTGCCGTACACCTTTGTGTTTGGGATGAGTCAAGCGAAGCGGTCATCATGGGACCGGAGTATCAGACAATCCAAGCGGAAGTGTAACAATCCGAGCCAATATGAAGGGCAGCCCAAGATAGACAGAATCCTATGCGCATGTGCGACGACGCGACCTTGAGTTCGCCGTAGGCGACCAGGTTTCTTGCGTGTTTCACCCGATGAGGGCGTATTCCGTTTTGGTCAAAGGGCAACTAAGCCCAAAATTGTAGGGCCGTACACTACACCGAAAGAGTTGGATCTGTAGCCTATAGGTTAGCACTACCTGAGAACTTGGGACGTGTCCACGATGTATTTCCTGTGTCACAACTCAAGTAGTACATTTCTGATCCTTCTCATGTCTTAGGCCCGAGAGACTTTCCATTGAGCCGACAATGAGATACATTGAAACTCCAATGAGAATCCTGGATAGGAAGACCAGAGACACTCACCATAAGTCGTATAGAATATGAAGGTCCTATGGTCAAACCATGCTGTCGAAGAGCGACATGGAGTTGGAAGATGCCATGAGGCTAAGTACCCATAGTTGTTCATAGACTAGGTAGTCTAGTATTTAGTAATACGGGTACGGGCGTACCCTTTTAAGGGGGGTATTTTTGCCTTTTGCATTGTTCGGGGTGCATTGCCGTGAGCATGCAAGTGTAAGGTATTGTAATTGGTTTTGTTGGAACAGTAGTGCAAGTGAATTTGGTATGTGTATTAGGTATGTGTAATGTGTATCGTGAATTGCAGCGGTGTATTGTGTAATGTGAATGTGATGGTATGTATGGAAATGGTGTATGGTGTATGTGAATTCATATTGTGCTTGGATTGTGTATGTTGCAATGTGGAGGAAGTAATACCTCATAGGTGGTAGTAAGACACATTATGGCAATTGGTTTGCCTAATGAGTAGAATTACTAAACTATAACCTTGAGCAACTTTGAGGCAAAGCTTTAAGGGGGTAGATTGAAAAACCCCGTAATTAAAAATAGTGATTAAGGCTAACCATAGTATCTGACCGCGACACCAGATTTCTTTCGAGATACTGGACGAGCTACGGAAGCGTTGGGTACAGAATTGAAGTTGAGTACCGCCTTCCATCCAGACCGACGGTCAGACAGAAAGGACCATCCAGACACTGGAGGACATGCTTCGGGCATGTGCCTTAGACTTTCAGGGGAGTTGGTTAGACAAGCTTCAAATTTCGAATTTTCATACAATATGCTACCATGCCTCGATTAAGATGTCGCCATTCCAAGCTCTATACGGTAGACCTTGCCGTACACCTTTGTGTTGGGATGAGTCAAGCGAAGCGGTCATCATGGGACCGGAGTATCTAGAACAAGTCCAAGCGGAAGTGTAACAAATCCGAGCCAATATGAAGGCAGCCCAAGATAGACAGAAATCCTATGCGCATGTGCAACGACGCGACCTTGAGTTCGCCGTAGGCGACCAGGTGTTCTTGCGTGTTTCACCTATGAAGGGCGTATTCCGTTTTGGTCAGAAGGGCAAGCTAAGCCCAAAATTTGTAGGGCCGTACACTATCACCGAAAGAGTTGGATCTGTAGCCTATAGGTTAGCACTACCTGAGAACTTGGGACGTGTCCACGATGTATTTCATGTGTCACAACTCAAGTAGTACATTTCTGATCCTTCTCATGTCTTAGAGCCCGAGAGACTTTCCATTGAGCCGACAATGAGATACATTGAAACTCCAATGAGAATCTTGGATAGGAAGACCAGAGACACTCACCATAAGTCGATACGAATAGTGAAGGTCCTATGGTCAAACCATGCTGTCGAAGAAGCGACATGGGAGTTGGAAGATGCCATGAAGGCTAAGTACCCACAGTTGTTCATAGACTAGGTAGTCTAGTATTTAGTAATACGGGTACGGGGCGTACCCCTTTTAAGGGGGTAGAGCCTTTTTGCTTTTGCATTGCTTCGGGGTGAGCATTGCATAGTGTGTAGGTATTGTAATAGGTTTTGTATGGAACATGTAGTGCAAGTGAATTTGGTATGTGTATGTATGTATGTGTGTGTATCGTGAATTGCAGCGGTGTATTGTGTAATGTGAATGTGATGGGTATGGAAATGGTGTATGGTGTATGTGAATTCGTATTGTGCTTGGATTGTGTATGTTTGCAATGTGGAAGGAAGTAACACCTCATGGTAGTAAGACACATTATGGCAATTGGTTTGCCTAATGAGTAGAATTACTAAACTATTAACCTTGAGCAACTTTGAGCGCAAAGTTTCTTAAGGGGGGTAGATTGAAAAACCCCGTAATTAAAAATAGTGATTAATTAGGCTAACCATAGTATCTGACCGCGACACCAGATTTCTTTCAGATACTGAGAGCTACACGGGAAGCGTTGGGTACAGAATTGAAGTTGAGTACCCCTTCCATCCTCAGACCGACGGTTAGACAGAAAGGACCATCCAGACACTGGAGGACATGCTTCGGGCATGTGCCTTAGACTTTCAGGGTTGGTTAGACAAGCTTCATCTTATCGAATTTTCATACAATAATAGCTACCATGCCTCGATTAAGATGTCGCCATTCCAAGCTCTATACGGTAGACCTTGCCGTACACCTTTGTGTTGGGATGAGTCAAGCGAAGCGGTCATCATGGGACCGGAGTATCCAGAACAAGTCCAAGCGGAAGTGCAACAATCCGAGCCAATATGAAGGCAGCCCAAGATATATAGACAGAAATCCTATGTGCATGTGCGACGACGCGACCTTGAGTTCGCCGTAGGCGACCAGGTGTTCTTGCGTGTTTCACCTATGAAGGGCGTATTCCGTTTTGGTCAGAAGGGCAAGCTAAGCCCAAAATTTGTAGGGCCGTACACTATCACCGAAAGAGTTGGATCTGTAGCCTATAGGTTAGCACTAACTTGAGAACTTGGGATGTCCACGATGTATTCATGTGTCACAACTCAAATAGTACATTTATCCTTCTCATGTCTTAGAGCCCGAGAGACTTTCCATTGAGCCGACAATGAGATACATTGAAACTCCAGTGAGAATCCTGGATAGGAAGACCAGAGACACTCGCCATAAGTCGATACGAATGGTGAAGGTCCTATGGTCAAACCATGTGTCGAAGAAGCGACATGGGAGTTGGAAGATGCCATGAAGGCTAAGTACCCACAGTTGTTCATAGACTAGGTAGTCTAGTATTTAGTAATACGGGTACGGGGCGTACCCCTTTTAAGGGGGGTAGAGCCTTTTTGCTTTTGCATTGCTTCGGGGTGAGCATTGCATAGTGTGTAGGTATTGTAATAGGTTGCATGGAACATGTAGTGCAAGTGAATTTGGTATGTGTAGTATGTATGTGTAATGTGTATCGTGAATTGCAGCGGTGTATTGTGTAATGTGAATGTGATGGTATGTATGGAAATGGTGTATGGTGTATGTGAATTCGTATTGTGCTTGGATTGTGTATGTTTGCAATGTGGAAGGAAGTAAACACCTCATAGGTGTAGTAAGACACATTATGGCAATTGGTTTGCCTAATGAGTAGAATTACTAAACTATTAACCTTGAGCAACTTTGAGGGCAAAGTTTCTTAAGGGGGGTAGATTGAAAAACCCCGTAATTAAAAATAGTGATTAATTAGGCTAACCATAGTATCTGACCGCGACACCAGATTTCTTTCGAGATACTAGAGCTACACGGGAAGCGTTGGGTACAGAATTGAAGTTGAGTACCGCCTTCCATCCTCAGACCGACGGTTGACAGAAAGGACCATCCAGACACTGGAGGACATGCTTCGGGCATGTGCCTTAGACTTTCAGGGGAGTTGGTTAGACAAGCTTCATCTTATCGAATTTTCATACAATAATAGCTACCATGCCTCGATTAAGATGTCGCCATTCCAAGCTCTATACGGTAGACCTTGCCGTACACCTTTGTGTTGGGATGAGTCAAGCGAAGCGGTCATCATGGGACCGGAGTATCCAGAACAAGTCCAAGCGGAAGTGCAACAAATCCGAGCCAATATGAAGGCAGCCCAAGATATAACAGAAATCCTATTGCATGTGCGACGACGCGACCTTGAGTTCGCCGTAGGCGACCAGGTGTTCTTGCGTGTTTCACCTATGAAGGGCGTATTCCGTTTTGGTCAGAAGGGCAAGCTAAGCCCAAAATTTGTAGGGCCGTACACTATCACCGAAAGAGTTGGATCTGTAGCCTATAGGTTAGCACAACTTGAGAACTTGGGATGTGTCCACGATGTATTCCATGTGTCACAACTCAAATAGTACATTTATGATCCTTCTCATGTCTTAGAGCCCGAGAGACTTTCCATTGAGCCGACAATGAGATACATTGAAACTCCAGTGAGAATCCTGGATAGGAAGACCAGAGACACTCGCCATAAGTCGATACGAATGGTGAAGGTCCTATGGTCAAACCATGTTGTCGAAGAAGCGACATGGGAGTTGGAAGATGCCATGAAGGCTAAGTACCCACAGTTGTTCATAGACTAGGTAGTCTAGTATTTAGTAATACGGGTACGGGGCGTTCCCCTTTTAAGGGGGTAGAGCCTTTTTGCTTTTGCATTGCTTCGGGGTGAGCATTGCATAGTGTGTAGGTATTGTAATAGGTTATGCATGGAACATGTAGTGCAAGTGAATTTGGTATGTGTATGTATGTATGTGTAATGTGTATCGTGAATTGCAGCGGTGTATTGTGTAATGTGAATGTGATGTATGGAAATGGTGTATGTGTATGTGAATTCGTATTGTGCTTGGATTGTGTATGTTTGCAATGTGGAAGAAGTAAACACCTCATAGGTAGTAAGACACTTATGCAATTGGTTTGCCTAATGAGTAGAATTACTAAACTATTAACCTTGAGCAACTTTGAGGCAAAGTTTCTTAAGGGGGTAGATTGAAAAACCCCTAATTAAATAGTGATTAATTAGGCTAACCATAGTATCTGACCGCGACACCAGATTTCTTTCGAGATATAGAGAGCTACACGGGAAGCGTTGGGTACAGAATTGAAGTTGAGTACCGCCTTCCATCCTCAGACCGACGGTCAGACAGAAAGGACCATCCAGACACTGGAGGACATGCTTTCGGGCATGTGCCTTAGACTTTCAGGGGAGTTGGTTAGACAAGCTTCATCTTATCGAATTTTCATACAAATAGCTACCATGCCTCGATTAAGATGTCGCCATTCCAAGCTCTATACGGTAGACCTTGCCGTACACCTTTGTGTTGGGATGAGTCAAGCGAACGGTCATCATGGGACCGGAGTATCCAGAACAAGTCCAAGCGGAAGTGCAACAAATCCGAGCCAATATGAAGGCAGCCCAAGATATATACAGAAATCCTATGTGCATGTGCGACGACGCGACTTGAGTTCGCCGTAGGCGACCAGGTGTTCTTGCGTGTTTCACCTATGAAGGGCGTATTCCGTTTTGGTCAGAAGGGCAAGCTAAGCCCAAAATTTGTAGGGCCGTACACTATCACCGAAAGAGTTGGATCTGTAGCCTATAGGTTAGCACTACCTGAGAACTTGGGACGTGTCCACGATGTATTCATGTGTCACAACTCAGTAGTACATTTCTGATCCTTCTCATGTCTTAGAGCCCGAGAGACTTTCCATTGAGCCGACAATGAGATACATTGAAACTCCAGTGAGAATCCTGGATAGGAAGACCAGAGACACGCCATAAGTCGATACGATGGTGAAGGTCCTAGGTCAACCATGTTGTCGAAGAAGCGACATGGGAGTTGGAAGATGCCATGAAGGCTAAGTACCCACAGTTGTTCATAGCTAGGTATCTAGTATTTAGTAATACGGGTACGGGCGTTCCCCTTTTAAGGGGGGTAGAGCCTTTTTGCTTTTGCATTGCTTCGGGGTGAGCATTGCATAGTGTGTAGGTATTGTAATAGGTTTTGTATGGAACATAGTGCAAGTGAATTTGGTATGTGTATGTATGTATGTGTAATGTGTATCGTGAATTGCAGCGGTGTATTGTGTAATGTGAATGTGATGGTATGTATGGAAATGGTGTATGGTGTATGTGAATTCGTATTGTGCTTGGATTGTGTATGTTTCAATGTGGAAAGTAAGTAAACCTCATAGTAGTAGTAAGACACATTATGGCAATTTGGTTTGCCTAATGAGTAGAATTACTAAACTATTACCTTGAGCAACTTTGAGGGCAAAGTTTCTTAAGGGGGGTAGATTGAAAAACCCCTAATTAAAAAATATGATTATTGGCTAACCATAGTATCTGACCGCACCAGATTTCTTTCGAGATACTAGAGAGCTACACGGGAAGCGTTGGGTACAGAATTGAAGTTGAGTACCGCCTTCCCCTCCTCAGACCGACGGTTAGACAGAAAGGACCATCCAGACACTGGAGGACATGCTTCGGGCATGTGCCTTAGACTTTCAGGGGAGTTTGGTTAGACAAGCTTCATCTTATCGAATTTTCATACAATAATAGCTACCATGCCTCGATTAAGATGTCGCCATTCCAAGCTCTATACGGTAGACCTTGCCGTACACCTTTGTGTTGGGATGAGTCAAGCGAAGCGGTCATCATGGGACCGGAGTATCCAGAACAAGTCCAAGCGGAAGTGCAACAATCCGAGCCAATATGAAGGCAGCCCAAGATAGACAGAAATCCTATGTGCATGTGCGACGACGCGACCTTGAGTTCGCCGTAGGCGACCAGGTGTTCTTGCGTGTTTCACCTATGAAGGGCGTATTCCGTTTTGGTCAAAGGGCAAGCTAAGCCCAAAATTTGTAGGGCCGTACACTATCACCGAAGAGTTGGATCTGTAGCCTATAGGTTACACTACTTAGAACTTGGGATGTGTCCACGATGTATTCATGTGTCACAACTCAAGTAGTACATTTCTGATCCTTCTCATGTCTTAGAGCCCGAGAGACTTTCCATTGAGCCGACAATGATACATTGAAACTCCATGAGAATCCTGGATAGGAAGACACTCCCATAAGTCGATACGAATGTGAAGGTCCTATGGTCAAACCATGCTGTCGAAGAAGCGACATGGGAGTTGGAAGATGCCATGAAGGCTAAGTACCCACAGTTGTTCATAGACTAGGTAGTCTAGTATTTAGTAATACGGGTACGGGGCGTACCCCTTTTAAGGGGGGTAGAGCCTTTTTGCTTTTGCATTGCTTCGGGGTGAGCATTGCATAGTGTGTAGGTATTGTAATAGGTTTGATGGAACATGTAGTGCAAGTGAATTTGGTATGTGTATGTATGTATGTAATGTGTATCGTGAATTGCAGCGGTGTATGTGTAATGTGAATGTGATGGTATTATGGAAATGGTGTATGGTGTATGTGAATTCGTATTGTGCTTGGATTGTGTATGTTTGCAATGTGGAAGGAAGTAAACACCTCATAGGTGGTAGTAAGACACATTATGGCAATTGGTTTGCCTAATGAGTAGAATTACTAAACTATTAACCTTGAGCAACTTTGAGGCAAAGTTTCTTAAGGGGGGTAGATTGAAAAACCCCGTAATTAAAAATGATTAATTAGGCTAACCATAGTATCTGACCGCGACACCAGATTTCTTTCGAATATACTGAGAGCTACACGGAAGCGTTGGGTACAGAATTGAAGTTGAGTACCGCCTTCCATCCTCAGACCGACGGTTAGACAGAAAGGACCATCCAGACACTGGAGGACATGCTTCGGGCATGTGCCTTAGACTTTCAGGGGAGTTGGTTAGACAAGCTTCATCTATCGAATTTTCATACAATAATAGCTACCATGCCTCGATTAAGATGTCGCCATTCCAAGCTCTATACGGTAGACCTTGCCGTACACCTTTGTGTTGGGATGAGTCAAGCGAAGCGGTCATCATGGGACCGGAGTATCCAGAACAAGTCCAAGCGGAAGTGCAACAAATCCGAGCCAATATGAAGGCAGCCCAAGATATATAGACAAATCCTATGTCATGTGCACGACGCGACCTTGAGTTCGCCGTAGGCGACCAGGTGTTCTTGCGTGTTTCACCTATGAAGGGCGTATTCCGTTTTGGTCAGAAGGGCAAGCTAAGCCCAAAATTTGTAGGGCCGTACACTATCACCGAAAGAGTTGGATCTGTAGCCTATAGGTTAGCACACTTGAGAACTTGGGACGTGTCCACGATGTATTTCATGTGTCACAACTCAAGTAGTACATTTATGATCCTTCTCATGTCTTAGAGCCCGAGAGACTTTCCATTGAGCCGACAATGAGATACATTGAAACTCCAGTGAGAATCCTGGATAGGAAGACCAGAGACACTCGCCATAAGTCGATACGAATGGTGAAGTCCTATGGTCAAACCATGTTGTCGAAGAAGCGACATGGGAGTTGGAAGATGCCATGAAGGCTAAGTACCCACAGTTGTTCATAGACTAGGTAGTCTAGTATTTAGTAATACGGGTACGGGGCGTTCCCCTTTAAGGGGGGTAGAGCCTTTTTGCTTTTGCATTGCTTCGGGGTGAGCATTGCATAGTGTGTAGGTATTGTAATAGGTTATGTATGGAACATGTAGTGCAAGTGAATTTGGTATGTGTTGTATGTATGTGTAATGTGTATCGTGAATTGCAGCGGTATTGTGTAATGTGATGTGATGGTATGTATGGAAATGGTGTATGGTGTATGTGAATTCGTATTGTGCTTGGATTGTGTATGTTTGCAATGTGGAAGGAAGTAAACACCTCATAGGTGGTAGTAAGACACATTATGGCAATTGGTTGCCTAAGAGTAGAATTACTAAACTATTAACCTTGAGCAACTTTGAGGCAAAGTTTCTTAAGGGGGGTAGATTGAAAAACCCCGTAATTAAAAATAGTGATTAATTAGGCTAACCATAGTATCTGACCGCGACACCAGATTTCTTTCGATACTGAGAGCTACACGGGAAGCGTTGGGTACAGAATTGAAGTTGAGTACCGCCTTCCATCCTCAGACCGACGGTTAGACAGAAAGGACCATCCAGACACTGGAGGACATGCTTCGGGCATGTGCCTTAGACTTTCAGGGGAGTTGGTTAGACAAGCTTCATCTTATCGAATTTTCATACAATAATAGCTACCATGCCTCGATTAAGATGTCGCCATTCCAAGCTCTATACGGTAGACCTTGCCGTACACCTTTGTGTTGGGATGAGTCAAGCGAAGCGGTCATCATGGGACCGGAGTATCCAGACAAGTCCAAGCGGAAGTGCAACAAATCCGAGCCAATATGAAGGCAGCCCAAGATATATAGACAGAAATCCTATGTGCATGTGCGACGCGACCTTGAGTTCGCCGTAGGCGACCAGGTGTTCTTGCGTGTTTCACCTATGAAGGGCGTATTCCGTTTTGGTCAGAAGGGCAAGCTAAGCCCAAAATTTGTAGGGCCGTACACTATCACCGAAAGAGTTGGATCTGTAGCCTATAGGTTAGCACACTTGAGAACTTGGGATGTGTCCACGATGTATTTCATGTGTCACAACTCAAATAGTACATTTATGATCCTTCTCATGTCTTAGAGCCCGAGAGACTTTCCATTGAGCCGACAATGAGATACATTGAAACTCCAGTGAGAATCCTGGATAGGAAGACCAGAGACACTCGCCATAAGTCGATACGAATGGTGAAGGTCCTATGGTCAAACCATGTTGTCGAAGAAGCGACATGGGAGTTGGAAGATGCCATGAAGGCTAAGTACCCACAGTTGTTCATAGACTAGGTAGTCTAGTATTTAGTAATACGGGTACGGGGCGTTCCCCTTTTAAGGGGGTAGAGCCTTTTTGCTTTTGCATTGCTTCGGGGTGAGCATTGCATAGTGTGTAGGTATTGTAATAGGTTATGCATGGAACATGTAGTGCAAGTGAATTTGGTATGTGTATGTATGTATGTGTAATGTGTATCGTGAATTGCAGCGGTGTATTGTGTAATGTGAATGTGATGGTATGTATGGAAATGGTGTATGGTGTATGTGAATTCGTATTGTGCTTGGATTGTGTATGTTTGCAATGTGGAAGGAAGTAAACACCTCATAGGTAGTAGTAAGACACATTATGGCAATTGGTTTGCCTAATGAGTAGAATTACTAAACTATTAACCTTGAGCAACTTTGAGGGCAAAGTTTCTTAAGGGGGGTAGATTGAAAAACCCCGTAATTAAAAATAGTGATTAATTAGGCTAACCATAGTATCTGACCGCGACACCAGATTTCTTTCGAGATACTAGAGAGCTACACGGGAAGCGTTGGGTACAGAATTGAAGTTGAGTACCGCCTTCCATCCTCAGACCGACGGTTAGACAGAAAGGACCATCCAGACACTGGAGGACATGCTTCGGGCATGTGCCTTAGACTTTCAGGGGAGTTGGTTAGACAAGCTTCATCTTATCGAATTTTCATACAATAATAGCTACCATGCCTCGATTAAGATGTCGCCATTCCAAGCTCTATACGGTAGACCTTGCCGTACACCTTTGTGTTGGGATGAGTCAAGCGAAGCGGTCATCATGGGACCGGAGTATCCAGAACAAGTCCAAGCGGAAGTGCAACAAATCCGAGCCAATATGAAGGCAGCCCAAGATATATATACAGAAATCCTATGTGCATGTGCGACGACGCGACCTTGAGTTCGCCGTAGGCGACCAGGTGTTCTTGCGTGTTTCACCTATGAAGGGCGTATTCCGTTTTGGTCAGAAGGGCAAGCTAAGCCCAAAATTTGTAGGGCCGTACACTATCACCGAAAGAGTTGGATCTGTAGCCTATAGGTTAGCACTACTTGAGAACTTGGGACGTGTCCACGATGTATTCATGTGTCACAACTCAAGTAGTACATTTCTGATCCTTCTCATGTCTTAGAGCCCGAGAGACTTTCCATTGAGCCGACAATGAGATACATTGAAACTCCAGTGAGAATCCTGGATAGGAAGACCAGAGACACTCGCCATAAGTCGATACGAATGGTGAAGGTCCTATGGTCAAACCATGTTGTCGAAGAAGCGACATGGGAGTTGGAAGATGCCATGAAGGCTAAGTACCCACAGTTGTTCATAGACTAGTAGTCTAGTATTTAGTAATACGGGTACGGGGCGTTCCCCTTTTAAGGGGGGTAGAGCCTTTTTGCTTTTGCATTGCTTCGGGGTGAGCATTGCATAGTGTGTAGGTATTGTAATAGGTTATGTATGGAACATGTAGTGCAAGTGAATTTGGTATGTGTATGTATGTATGTGTAATGTGTATCGTGAATTGCAGCGGTGTATTGTGTAATGTGAATGTGATGGTATGTATGGAAATGGTGTATGGTGTATGTGAATTCGTATTGTGCTTGGATTGTGTATGTTTGCAATGTGGAAGGAAGTAAACACCTCATAGGTGGTAGTAAGACACATTATGGCAATTGGTTTGCCTAATGAGTAGAATTACTAAACTATTAACCTTGAGCAACTTTGAGCGCAAAGTTTCTTAAGGGGGGTAGATTGAAAAACCCCGTAATTAAAAATAGTGATTAATTAGGCTAACCATAGTATCTGACCGCGACACCAGATTTCTTTCAGATACTGAGAGCTACACGGGAAGCGTTGGGTACAGAATTGAAGTTGAGTACCGCCTTCCATCCTCAGACCGACGGTTAGACAGAAAGGACCATCCAGACACTGGAGGACATGCTTCGGGCATGTGCCTTAGACTTTCAGGGGAGTTGGTTAGACAAGCTTCATCTTATCGAATTTTCATACAATAATAGCTACCATGCCTCGATTAAGATGTCGCCATTCCAAGCTCTATACGGTAGACCTTGCCGTACACCTTTGTGTTGGGATGAGTCAAGCGAAGCGGTCATCATGGGACCGGAGTATCCAGAACAAGTCCAAGCGGAAGTGTAACAAATCCGAGCCAATATGAAGGCAGCCCAAGATATATAAAAATCCTATGTGCATGTGCGACGACGCGACCTTGAGTTCACCGTAGGCGACCAGGTGTTCTTGCGTGTTTCACCTATGAAGGGCGTATTCCGTTTTGGTCAGAAGGGCAAGCTAAGCCCAAAATTTGTAGGGCCGTACACTATCACCGAAAGAGTTGGATCTGTAGCCTATAGGTTAGCACTACTTGAGAACTTGGGACGTGTCCACGATGTATTTCATGTGTCACAACTCAAGTAGTACATTTCTGATCCTTCTCATGTCTTAGAGCCCGAGAGACTTTCCATTGAGCCGACAATGAGATACATTGAAACTCCAGTGAGAATCCTGGATAGGAAGACCAGAGACACTCGCCATAAGTCGATACGAATGGTGAAGGTCCTATGGTCAAACCATGTTCGAAGAAGCGACATGGGAGTTGGAAGATGCCATGAAGGCTAAGTACCCACAGTTGTTCATAGACTAGGTAGTCTAGTATTTAGTAATACGGGTACGGGGCGTTCCCCTTTTAAGGGGGGTAGAGCCTTTTTGCTTTTGCATTGCTTCGGGGTGAGCATTGCATAGTGTGTAGGTATTGTAATAGGTTATGTATGGAACATGTAGTGCAAGTGAATTTGGTATGTGTATGTATGTATGTGTAATGTGTATCGTGAATTGCAGCGGTGTATTGTGTAATGTGAATGTGATGGTATGTATGGAAATGGTGTATGGTGTATGTGAATTCGTATTGTGCTTGGATTGTGTATGTTTGCAATGTGGAAGGAAGTAAACACCTCATAGGTAGTAGTAAGACACATTATGGCAATTGGTTTGCCTAATGAGTAGAATTACTAAACTATTAACCTTGAGCAACTTTGAGGGCAAAGTTTCTTAAGGGGGGTAGATTGAAAAACCCCGTAATTAAAAATAGTGATTAATTAGGCTAACCATAGTATCTGACCGCGACACCAGATTTCTTTCGAGATACTAGAGCTACACGGGAAGCGTTGGGTACAGAATTGAAGTTGAGTACCGCCTTCCATCCTCAGACCGACGGTTAGACAGAAAGGACCATCCAGACACTGGAGGACATGCTTCGGGCATGTGCCTTAGACTTTCAGGGGAGTTGGTTAGACAAGCTTCATCTTATCGAATTTTCATACAATAATAGCTACCATGCCTCGATTAAGATGTCGCCATTCCAAGCTCTATACGGTAGACCTTGCCGTACCTTTGTGTTGGGATGAGTCAAGCGAAGCGGTCATCATGGGACCGGAGTATCCAGAACAAGTCCAAGCGGAAGTGCAACAAATCCGAGCCAATATGAAGGCAGCCCAAGATATATAGACAGAAATCCTATGTGCATGTGCGACGACGCGACCTTGAGTTCGCCGTAGGCGACCAGGTGTTCTTGCGTGTTTCACCTATGAAGGGCGTATTCCGTTTTGGTCAGAAGGGCAAGCTAAGCCCAAAATTTGTAGGGCCGTACACTATCACCGAAAGAGTTGGATCTGTAGCCTATAGGTTAGCACAACTTGAGAACTTGGGATGTGTCCACGATGTATTCCATGTGTCACAACTCAAATAGTACATTTATGATCCTTCTCATGTCTTAGAGCCCGAGAGACTTTCCATTGAGCCGACAATGAGATACATTGAAACTCCAGTGAGAATCCTGGATAGGAAGACCAGAGACACTCGCCATAAGTCGATACGAATGGTGAAGGTCCTACGGTCAAACCATGTTGTCGAAGAAGCGACATGGGAGTTGGAAGATGCCATGAAGGCTAAGTACCCACAGTTGTTCATAGACTAGGTAGTCTAGTATTTAGTAATACGGGTACGGGGCGTTCCCCTTTTAAGGGGGGTAGAGCCTTTTTGCTTTTGCATTGCTTCGGGGTGAGCATTGCATAGTGTGTAGGTATTGTAATAGGTTATGTATGGAACATGTAGTGCAAGTGAATTTGGTATGTGTATGTATGTGTAATGTGTATCGTGAATTGCAGCGGTGTATTGTGTAATGTGAATGTGATGGTATGTATGGAAATGGTGTATGGTGTATGTGAATTCGTATTGTGCTTGGCGTGTGTATGTTTGCAATGTGGAAGGAAGGTAAAACACCTCATAGGTAGTAGTAAGACACATTATGGCAATTGGTTTGCCTAATGAGTAGAATTACTAAACTATTAACCTTGAGCAACTTTGAGGGCAAAGTTTCTTAAGGGGGGTAGATTGAAAAACCCCGTAATTAAAAATAGTGATTAATTAGGCTAACCATAGTATCTGACCGCGACACCAGATTTCTTTCGAGATACTAGAGAGCTACACGGGAAGCGTTGGGTACAGAATTGAAGTTGAGTACCGCCTTAAATCCTCAGACCGACGGTTAGACAGAAAGGACCATCCAGACACTGGAGGACATGCTTCGGGCATGTGCCTTAGACTTTCAGGGGAGTTGGTTAGACAAGCTTCATCTTATCGAATTTTCATACAATAATAGCTACCATGCCTCGATTAAGATGTCGCCATTCCAAGCTCTATACGGTAGACCTTGCCGTACACCTTTGTGTTGGGATGAGTCAAGCGAAGCGGTCATCATGGGACCGGAGTATCTAGAACAAGTCCAAGCGGAAGTGCAACAAATCCGAGCCAATATGAAGGCAGCCCAAGATATATAGACAGAAATCCTATGTGCATGTGCGACGACGCGACCTTGAGTTCGCCGTAGGCGACCAGGTGTTCTTGCGTGTTTCACCTATGAAGGGCGTATTCCGTTTTGGTCAGAAGGGCAAGCTAAGCCCAAAATTTGTAGGGCCGTACACTATCACCGAAAGAGTTGGATCTGTAGCCTATAGGTTAGCACTACTTGAGAACTTGGGACGTGTCCACGATGTATTTCATGTGTCACAACTCAAGTAGTACATTTCTGATCCTTCTCATGTCTTAGAGCCCGAGAGACTTTCCATTGAGCCGACAATGAGATACATTGAAACTCCAATGAGAATCCTGGATAGGAAGACCAGAGACACTCACCATAAGTCGATACGAATAGTGAAGGTCCTATGGTCAAACCATGCTGTCGAAGAAGCGACATGGGAGTTGGAAGATGCCATGAAGGCTAAGTACCCACAGTTGTTCATAGACTAGGTAGTCTAGTATTTAGTAATACGGGTACGGGGCGTACCCCTTTTAAGGGGGGTAGAGCCTTTTTGCTTTTGCATTGCTTCGGGGTGAGCATTGCATAGTGTGTAGGTATTGTAATAGGTTTTGTATGGAACATGTAGTGCAAGTGAATTTGGTATGTGTATGTATGTATGTGTAATGTGTATCGTGAATTGCAGCGGTGTATTGTGTAATGTGAATGTGATGGTATGTATGGAAATGGTGTATGGTGTATGTGAATTCATATTGTGTATGTTTGCAATGTGGAAGGAAGTAAACACCTCATAGGTGGTAGTAAGACACATTATGGTAATTGGTTTGCCTAATGAGTAGAATTACTAAACTATTAACCTTGAGCAACTTTGAGGGCAAAGTTTCTTAAGGAGGGTAGATTGAAAAACCCCGTAATTAAAAATAGTGATTAATTAGGCTAACGAGTAATTTAAAAGCTTAATTATGCATAAATAATCATGAGGGAACAAATCCCGAAGAAAACAGATCCCTAAAATGGATTAAAAACGCTAACGAACCTTAAAGCATGTTTTTCGAGGAAACTGGGAAAACGTGACTTTAAGCGGGTCAAATAGACTCGTAACAATTTTGGTCAACTAAATAATCATTAATAAATGTTAGTGAAGCTTTAGAACCAATAAAATCAATAAAACGAGAAATTAGTAAAAACTGTCAAAAACGGGAAGTTGTGGGGTAGAAACATAAATAGACCAAACTTATGTGTCCACTTTTAAAAAAATTAATAAAAAAAGTAAAGTTTGTGTGTGTGTGTGTGTGCTGGTGCCAGCCGATCCCATCTCCCTCTCTCACACACTCACTTACTCCTTCTTATTTACTAAACAACAAAAGCAATAAAGTAAAACACTCACCTTACTTTACTTACTCACCACTCTCTCTCCTCTATTTCATTCTCTTCTTTCACGTACAGACCCCCACCCCTTCTCCTCTCTATTTCTCTTGTTCCTCAACCGGCAACAATGGAGAAAATAGCAAACTCTCAAAAACCTCTACTTCTCTCCTCTTGTTAACCCATCAAACTTGCCCCAAAAATTATAAAAATACCACCATTGTCTTCCTCTCATCAAGAGGAACACTTCTATCTTTTCAAAATCCGGAAAGGAGAACTTTCATCTCCATGGGTGTGGAGCATTTGGAGCTTCAAGACTACCACTAGAACCACCTTCTCCTCCTTGTTATTTTGAGGTAAAAATCTTCTTGAAATCTCGTCCTTTTCTAACCCTTATGGGCAAAACGAAAATCTAGCTAAAACCTTGTTTGGTTTCTTTGTACTCTAGCCGATTTTGGCATTGTTGGAGAGTGGGAAATCTTACTCTTGAGCTGTTCCAAGCATTACATATACCCTTGCAAGGTAATGGAATTTCTAAACCCTAAAACCTACATTAAGCTCTAAAGGATAGTAGGGTTAGTTTTTGGTGTATTGAAATGTGTATATATGGGTTATAGTGTTAGAGAATTTGGGTTGCTAAACCGGTGGAGAGAGAGAGAAGGAAGGAAGAGGAAGCAAGAAGAAGAAAAGAAACTAGAAGAGAAACAAGGTAATGATACTCACTTATGTAGTCTTGTGTGTGCTTGTGTAACAGATTTTAAAAGGAGTAAAATTTGTATTGTAAAATGGTAATGAACAATAGTGTAATGCAGAGGAAGAATTGAATTGTGTTGAAGCTTTAAAGACGATTAAAAACTGTCACAAACTAGATTGGGATTGGGGTGTTGAGTGCAGGAATTTAATGTGTTGAATGGGTAGTATTTGTGTTGAAGAACTTGGTATATTGTTGTTGTGTATGAAGAGGTGGGATAAGTGATAATGTGTGTGGAAACAATGTGGTGAGAGTGTAAAGATATAGGGGAGACTATGGCAAAATTTGCCTAGAAATTAGATGGCTTATGAACTAGAAACTAGGTGTAAAACATGTGCTTGTAACAGATTTTGATTGAGATAGTTAGAGGGTGGATTAAGAGAGGTAGTTAGTGTATTGTAATGCATTAGAAACTCTAGAAATGACATTAGAAGAGGGAGCTGATGATGGAGAGTGTTAGAGGTGAAATCTGTAGCAAAATGCAACTAGAGAAGAAACCATGTGAGTGTTGAAATGGAATTTGGGAAGAACAAGAGTGTAAGTTAATATAGGATTTGTGTAATGAATTAAGGAATGAAATAACAGGATTTAGGAGGTGTAATTAGTGTTAAAACATGTGGGAGCAAGTATAGGAACAATGGGGAAGTAATGGGTAAGAAAAGGGACTAAAAACAGAAATAAAAATGCAATCACTGGACTGGACCGACCTTGGGACCGGACTTGCAAGGTCGGTCGAGCCCAGATTTACAAAGGACGGAAAGCTTCTGGAATGGACCGACCTTGGGGACCAAACTTGCAAGGTCGGTCGGCCAGAAAATTCCCGTCTTAAAACCTTCTGGAATGGACCGACCTTGGGGACCGGACTTGCAAGGTCAGTCGGCCTAAAATTCGCTTGTAGTGTGACTTACTGGAATGGACCGACCTTGGGACCGGACATGCAAGGTCGGTCGACTCCAGAATGTCGAAACCAAAACTCACTGGAATGGACCGACCTTGGGACCGGACTTGGCAAGGTCGGTCGGCCCTGTAATTTTCCAGCGAATGTACCCTACTGACTTCGACCGACCTTGGGTCCGACCCTGGGTAAGGTCGGTCGGGTCAAAAAAAAATTTATAATGAGTATATATATATATATATATGTATACCTACACATGCATATGTACATATAACAATGTACCATTGTTAAGTAAGGAAATAAACTTAAAGTAAAGAAGAGTAAGTAAGTAATGTGTAAGTGTAAGAATGGAAAGGACTTAGTAAGTATGACTTAGGAAACGTAGGAGTAATCGAATTGAGTTAATGATAGTTAGATTAATCACTCGATTGTGTGTATATCATAGGATTTGATTTGTAAACACCGGAGGAACGTTGGGACACAAGTACAACGGTGAACGGTATGAATTCCTCATGCCCCGTATGCTATCTTGGTTACTCTAATTTGTGTGTTGTGTGCTAATTGATCACCAAATAAGATAAATGCACAAATCGGAGTTATTATGCATACTTGTGAATATGCAGTGTTGTATGTTGTGAATATTTTCTTTAAATCTTAGTTTTGTATAATTCATGAAATGTATGGATGATAATGAATGTGTGTATGTATGATATATTGCATTGTGACCGAATGTGTTTAAGATTGGACTTCTAACTGATTCCTAACAAGCTAACCAATCTAACTTAAATTGGTAATTAAATTGGAATGAGTAGAAGTCTGATATAGTTTCGGCCACGCGTGAGGATGCGGAGACACAAGAGGTTGGATCCAAGTCCTGACTCTTAAACTGGTCCGCGGCCCAAATCCCTTAAATGGGTAGCATCCCGGATTGGTGAGTCAAGTAAATCCCGGTGGTGAGACGGTGTAGTCCCCGGGCCGAAGGTCATACTGACTTAACATGAGTATGAGTAAGTAAGTAAGAAGGAGTAAGTAAGTAAATGAAAGTAAGTAAGTAAAGTAAGAGTAAGTAAGATGTAATGAGTAAAAGAGTAATAAGCATACCGATTAACCCGGATGCGTAATTTGGCTAACACGGTGAAGGTAAGTAAGTGTGTGTTGTTATATTGCCATCTTGGATTGTGTAATGTATTTTATATGCATGTATGTTGTATGCAAAGCATGTATGTATGTTAAAAATGAACCGTATGCCTATTTGACCTTTATTAGTCAGTGTGCCCTAGCTAGCACACGGTATATGCGGAGTTCATACACAACTTTTGCTGAGCCCCTTGGGGCGATGTTTTTACTACACGCAGGTACAAGAGAAGGGTGAAGACTGTGAAGAGATTTATTTTCATTTCTTTTTGGTGCAAACATGAATTATGGATGGTGTACTAAGTAGTACACGGCTGTAGATTTTTGTTAGCCGGTGTACCATGGGGTACACCCTTTTGGATTGTGAAAGAATGATAGGATGGTGAATTGGTATAGATGAGCAGTTGTTTTAAACTCATTCATTTTTTGGAAACTAGTGGAAGGATGTAATTGAATACACTTAAATACTCGGTAGTCCATTAATGTAAGCGAATGGTATTTTGTATTCAGTAAGCAATGTTTTAGTAGCTTGGTATACTATGATCATCAGACCGTCACTGTAAGTAAGGTAAGCCTAGCTAGCCGTATGGGCGGTTAGCGGCGTTGTACCACCCGCCGTAGTAGTGTAGTATTTCCGCTGCGAACTGATAGGATTAACAGGACGATTAGATGGTAAGAATAGGATTAACGGTAGGGGTGTTACAGCACCAAACTCAGTCCTATGAAGATTAATGAGGCCGGTTCTGAGATGTCGCAGCTTTTGGACAACAGAGAATAGGCGACTTCCCATAGGGGGCATCCCACGCATCACAAACAAGGGGAAGGAAGGACGGGTCCTTGGTCCAGAGATTGAGGAATTTAAATTTTCTCTTGCGAGGGGCCGGGGGTGGAAGAGAAATAACCATGGGGCTATGATCTGAAATTAGGGGAGGAAGGAAAGAAGAATAGCTGGTGGGGAAGGCTAGAATCAATTCCTCATTGACAAGCACTCTGTCAATCTTCCCAAGGATACGGCTATGATCATATTGATTATTCCACCACGTGAAGAAGCGCCCATAAAGCCGTAAGTCCTGTAACTCAGCCCTAGAGATATATACAACAAACTCTCGGTAGTCTCTAGAATGAGGACTGCGACTGCTAAGTCTATCTTGCGCAAAGAGAATATTATTAAAATCTCCAGCCACCACCCAAGGGCCAACGATGCTTTGGTTGAGATTGGTAATATCCTCCCAAAGGAGGGTTCTAAGAGCGGAGTTGTTCCTCCCGTAGACGACTGAAAGGTTAAAAGCCATAGTGCCCATGATGGATGCGTTACACGAGAGGATTTGGTCGAAGCAGTAGATAATGGAGAGGGTAATGATAGAAGGGTTGAAAAGAATCCAGATGTGGCCGCGGTGATCCGCTCTGTAGTTATGGATGAAGCTCCAGGTGGGGAAGAAGCGAGATAGGATAGATTGGTGGATATTAAGCAAAACATGAGTTCCAAGGAGGCCAAACACACATAATTGATTGTTAGCCACGCATTTTTGGATCTCAAGAAGTTTGGGGCGGTCATTACAACCCCTAATATTCCAAATTGCGAGGTTCATAATGAGGGGGTACTATAAGAAGAAGGGGTGGGGGAATTAGAACCTTTCTCGAGAGCATCAAAGGAGTTAGTCAACTGGAGCGAGAGGTCGACCGACAAAGGATTAAGGGCCTTACCAACAGGACTGTTACCCTTAGGGGGGACCTCCTTCCAGTCCGACTCAAGGATGGGCGCAAGCACAAGCTGAAGAAAGAGCGACATCATCGTATCGGGGAGGTTACTAGAGGGATCTAAAGATGCATAGGAATTGGGGGCCTGGACTACGCGAGGTTGGGTAGCCTGGGCGGCCTGAGAAGAGGACCGGAGGCTTCAGAGGGAGCCTGGACAACTAGGGAATGATAGTCCTTGCCGGCAGGCGGCTTAGCGGAGATTTCCTGAACAACGGTAGCCTGGGCAACCAAAGAGGGGGCGGAGGGCCTCGGGGGTTGATTTGGGAGACTCAAAAGAGGATCCTGGGTACGTCCTGGACCGGGAGGTCTAGGGCGAACAAATGTCTTTTGGACAGAGGTCGAACAACCAGCAGAGGAGTGTCCTAGGACGCTGCAAGAGGAGCAGGAGATTTGTTCCCACTCATAAACTATGTGCTGATTTAGAGAGCCACTAGGGGCGCGAATTTCAATCTCTCCAACTAACTCTGAATTGAAGTCAACTTCAACAAGGACTCTAGCATAAGAAATTCTAGTCTTGGAGGCCATAAAGAGGTCAGTATGTAGAGGGGAACCAATTTTGGAGCAGATTTTCTTAAGACTGGATTGTGACCAGAGACTAGTATGGAGGCCAGGAAGCTGAATCCATACAGGAATGCGATTCAGATCTTTTGGATTGAAGGAAAAGTCGGGAGACCATTTCTTGAGAACCAAAGGGGAGGAGTAAAGCAGCCATGGGCCCTTGTCCAACACTTGTTGGAGGTCCTCTTTATCGAAACGGAAGAGGAACCAGTCCTCGTCATAAAGAAGGATTTGGGGTGTCGCTACAAAGCTCCAGACTCTTTTAACATATTATTTAACGATATTAAAGCCAAACTTTTTACCTCATATATGTCTAACTAAAGCATTTTTCCAGTAATCAATTTCAGGTATGAGATCGTTCTCTTCAATAGTAACATAAGGGCTATCAGATTCTATAATGTCACTATTATCCAATCGAAGAGACATGCCACAATCGTACGACATTCTTCCACATAACTAGATTCGAACAAATTAATCAAGCACCTTACAAAGTATTCACACCTCGATTTCAATATCTACTTCTACAAATGCAAAATTGATGACGACAAATTTGGATGGCACATCCAATCCAATCCTCAAACAGTTATAGCTCACATGACGTTCCAAAGATTAAGGCTCTGTTGGGCATGGTTGTTTTGGCAGCATAAATACAATATATTTGGCAGCAGGTTTACGTTGGCATAAATATAGCATATTTACTAGCAGGTTTGTGCTGGCATAAATACAGTTGTTTTGAAAACTGTTGTTTGGCAGTGTGGCATATATGCAGTATGTTTGGTTAAGTTAGTTATACGTAGTGCATTTACCGTTTTCGTATTACAATTACAATTTATTATATTACACTAAGTAACTTTATTTTGTTAACCTCTTCTTCAGCTCCTAAAAACACTGCTCACAGGCCTCGCTCCACTCAAACTTCACATCCTTCTACAGCAGACGAGTCAAAGGAATCACTAGCTTGGAGAAGCCCTCCACAAACTTACGATAATAGCCCGCTAATCCAAGGAAGCTACGAATATCTCCAACATTAGTGGGCCTGGCCCACTCTGTAATGGCTCTAATCTTCTCCGGGTCCACGGAGATACCATCCTTGGAGACCACATGTCCCAAGAACACCACTTGATCCAACCAGAACTCGCACTTCTTCAGCTTCGCATACAACTCCTTCTCCCTCAGAGTCTGGAGAACAGTCCTCAAATGCTCCTCGTGCTCCTCAGCACTCTTGGAATACACCAAGATGTCATCGATAAATACTACGATGAACTGATCCAGAAATGGCTTGAACATCCGGTTCATCATGTCCATAAACACAGAAGGCGCATTCGTCAGACCGAATGGCATCACTAGGAACTCGTAATGTCCATAACGAGTCCTGAAGGCGGACTTAGGCATGTCGTCTACCTTAATCCTTAGCTGATGATAACCGGACCTCAGATCGATCTTCGAAAACACCATAGCTCCTGCTAACTGGTCGAACAAGTCATCTATGCGCGGGAGAGGCTACCTATTCTTGATGGTAACCTTGTTGAGCTCCCTGTAGTCAATGCACAAACGCATACTACCATCCTTCTTCTTAACAAATAACACTGACGCTCCCCAAGGTGACACACTAGGGCGGATGAAGCCCTTGTCCAGCAGCTCCTGCAACTGGACCTTCAACTCCTTGAGCTCAGCAGGCGCCATGCGGTATGGGGCCTTAGAAATCAGCTGAGTCTCAGGTGCGAGCTCGATCGAGAACTCCACCTCTCTGACAGGGGGAAGCCCAGTTACGTCATCCTGGAACACATCTGGGAAGTCTCTGACCACTGGAATCTCCTCCAACTTCGCATCCTTGCGAACCTCAGGGATGTAGCACAGATATCCCTGGCATCCTTTCCTCAGAAAGCGAAACGCCTGCATGGCTGAAATAACTGGCGGCGAGCACGGGAGTCCATTCCCTGCTACAACTAGGCGGGGCTGACCCGGCTCCTCAAAAGTGACTCTCGAAGCAGCACAATCAATGTGGGCATGGTGCGCAGCAAGCCAATCCATGCCCAAAATCACATCAAAGGTAGTCATCTCCATGGGGATGAGGTTAGCGCACAGAGTCCTATCTCTGACTAACACAGGACTATCTTTACAAACAGAATTCAAAAGCATAGAAGAGTCCCTAACTAATGAACTATGCACACACAATTCAACACCTAGAGGCACAACAGGCAAACCGAGCTCACCCACCAAGTCAACAGAAATAAAGGAGTGGGTGGCTCCAGAGTCAAACAAGCAGAAAACAGAACGAGAAGACAGCTGGAGAATACCTGTGACAACCCTGCCTGTCGATCGGTCTCTCTCTCCAGCCATCGCGTACACTCTGGCCTGGCCCTGGGGCTTCTTCTGCTCAGCCCGGTCTCGATCTCTAGACTCAGATACAGATCCTCCAGCTCTACCTCCAGAGCTACCTCTGCTCCTCTCAACCTGAGGGTAGTCAGCGATCCTATGCTCCAAGGATCCACACTTAAAGCAAGCTCCGGACTTCCTGTAGCAGTCCTGGCCTCGGTGTAACTTGCCGCAGACCCGGCACTTCGGAGCGGGAGCTGACGAAGACGAACCACCTCTATCTCTCGATCGGTCTCCAGTAGGCTGCTTCTTCTGAGAAGCAGTCTGATTCCTCTTGTCGCTCTCATCGGACCTCTGCTTCCTCTTCTGGTCCTTCCCTCCAGACTGGCGGCCCCTCAAGTCCGCCTCTACCAACAGGGCGACATCAGCAACGTCCCTGAAGGTCTTGTGACGTAGAGGCGTCACAGCAGAATGGATATCCGACCTCAAGCCGCTCTCAAACTTCCTGGCCTTCCTATGCTCATCTGGCTCAGGTGCAAACTTAGACAGGCTAATGAACTTACGAACATACTCCTCCACGCTCATGTCGCGCCCCTGGCGAAGCCTATTATACTCCAAGATGCGCTGGTCCTTATACACATCAGGGTAGAACTGTTTGTTGAACTCCCCAGTGAACTGCTCCCACGTCCAAGGCTGTGGGAACTTCCCCATCACAGACCTCCACCACTCCTTAGCCTCGGCCTTGAAAAGAAAGGTGGCGAAGTCCACCTTCTGCTCCTCCTGGGAGCCCATAACTCGCAGCAAGTCCTCGACCTCAGTCAACCAATGACTGGCCTCCTGGGGATCTCCTGCCCCATCGAACGCCGACGGCTTTAGCTTCATAAACTCCTGAAGCGCCTTCACATTCCGGCCTCCAGCATCAGCACCAGCTGGGCCTGGCCCGCCAGCTG
Organism: Limonium bicolor; assembly: GCA_023374045.1. NCBI lineage: Eukaryota > Viridiplantae > Streptophyta > Magnoliopsida > Caryophyllales > Plumbaginaceae > Limonium > Limonium bicolor. The sequence goes on from CM041776.1 coordinate 476,628,582, forward strand.
GTCCTCCTCCAGCTGGTCCACCCCCTGCAGCCATGGTCTGCATGAGCTGCATCATAAACTGTTGAACAACATCAACAACATTTCCTGGAGCCCTTTTTGGCGGCATTCTGAAAGTCCAACAGCAAGCAGTTAGACTCAGACACTAGTACTGACGTTTTGGACTGACTGGCTAACTTAAAATACCAGCAGATTAGAACCTGGCTCTAATACCACTAAATGTAACACCCCCAAACACTGGCCTAGGATTTAGGGGTGTCACACACCGCGTATTATTACATAATGACGCAAGGCTCTAATAAACGAACTTAAACAAATAATCAAACAAGGCCCAAAACGAATACTTGTATAAAAGTATAATCAAAGTGATGTTGAAACATCCCAAAAGTCATTACAAAACCCACCAAACGAATAACAAAAGCGGAAGCTAACTGAAGAGGCCCAAAGGCTCAAAGTCAAATACTAATGTCTCAAAGAATCAAAATAACAGAACCAACTAAACTCCAGAGCCGAGCAAAGTGACCCTCGCTGATCAATCTGCAATGTTAGATAGAGTAGGGGAATGAGCAAACAACTATGCCCAGTAGATGACCAACTTCATCAACCAGCATGCTCAAAACATTTAAAGAATGTTAACAAATCAGAAGGAGTCGAAAGGAATCCATAAACATGTCAGGAAGCAGTAGCAGAAGTCCCTTCATTAAAGGACTAAACAGAGTCAGATACAGACAGAATCAGAAAACAGAGCGGGACACTAGTTGATCACAGCATACAGACAGAACGAGCAACCAGCTCGTGAACAGAACGAGGAAACCTCACTCGTAAACAGAACAGGTGGAACACCTATGAACAGAACGGGGAACATTACCCGTGAAACAGAAGGATATCCTACATAGCGTGCTACGAGACAGCTAAACCAGCCATCCAAGGGCTCAGATACAGAGATAACTAGGTCCCAAAACAGAAGCTTAAAATCAGATAAGCATATGTGCAACCATCGCACCAAAGAGCAGATAGAAAACTGAGAAATCAGAAGGGGGATCCAACCCCGCAAAAAGAAAGTCACAGAACTCAGAAGTTTGTTGAAGGCTTTTAAATCAGATAACACGTAACCATGTGCTCAAACATGTATAAACAGATAGTATTTGGAAAGAGGAAACCAACGCCGCGGACGGCACTCAAAACGGAGCTCAAACGAGCAAGTTATGGCGAAAACAGAGAGGGGTCCGAACTTGTGTCCTAACTTCGAAGCTCGGACACAAGCTCAGACTCAAATCAGAGGGAAAATCAAGATGTCCGAACTTCGAAGTTCGGACTGAAGTTCGGACAGTTTTTCGGAAAAAGTTACGTGGTGAAGTCCGAGCTCGGAAGCTCGGATTATTTAAGAAAACAGGGGTGTTCGAACTTCAAAGTTCGGACTGAAGTTCGGACATGTCCCAAACACGAAAATACAGAAGCTCAAAACATGTCCGAACTTCAAAGTTCGGACTGAAGTTCGGACAGCGCGAGAAACCCAATTTTCAGAACGAAAACAGACACGAACAGAAGCTTCAAACAAAGCCAAATTGTCACAGAAACACAGAGTTTGTTGAAAAACAACCATGGGGGTTTTACACAATTAAAACCACATTAAATCAGAGGAATCGAGCACCACAAATGCAAGACAACTCAATCACTTAACAACAGTTTAAACACCCCATGGGTGAACATACTAGCTGAATCCGCGAGCCACCTACCTCAGTATACAGCAGATAAACCTTCGAATCTGAACAGCAGACGATCCAACACAGACACAGCAGTAACACGGTCCCAAAATGCAATCCAAACAGCCACCGAATCTCTGATTACAATGCAGAGAAATAAACCAAACTCAGAGAATTGAACCTTCAATCAGAAACTGTTTCTGTCAAACGAAACCACAGCCCATACCTGATTCCAACTGACACAACGCAACAGCAGTCCACAACAGAGGAGAGATCGACAGAGACGTTGAGGAATTACTTATTCCCTAATCAGATTGGAGAAGAGAGTTAGGGATTGGAGAAGTTCTCCAAACTGAATTGAATAACCCACGAACGATACACAAACCTGACTGTGAAGAGGAACAGCAAGACAACAGAAGAATTCGCAGTAGCACTCGAGTCTCCAATCAGCAGAACCTAGTAGATCGATGATGTAGAAGAGAGCGTTGAGAGAGAGGAGGAAGAAGAACGTCTCGAGAGTTAAGTGGCTGATCGTGAATGAACGTGATAATCAGAATGGTAAATTGATGATTATTAATACCAGCCAAATATTAATAATAATCCCTTACCAAAAATCTGAAACGAAAAGGACCACCTCGCCCTTGCCTTTAATCCTAAAGACACACACGTCCTGAATCCAGAATGAAACAACTTAAAATAAGTTGTGACAAAAATAAAATTGTAATGACATCTTGGGTTATAACAACTAATATGTGTTTAAACATATGTATATGTATTACCTGGGGTGAATAAGGTTTATTAAGGTCATATTTTGACCTTAGGTGGTTAAGGAATGATTTGGTAAATGAATATAAGTAATTAAGTAACATAAAGGTCAAATTAAGACTTTATGTGGAAAATTGGTAATTAATGAAAATACTAGGTGAGGCCGAGAGTTTAAAGTATTTTTGGGCATTTATGTGTAATTTATTTTATAAGCTAATGTTTGTAATAAGGCCATGTACTTTAGGCCATTTTATTTATATATTTATAAGGTTTTAATTAAGTTTAGGTGGTAAAAATATATTACCGCAAGGTATAGGGGTTTAAAGTGTAAATAAATTGAATTTGGGGGCTATATATTAATAAAGCCGAAAATTAGAGGTTAAAAGGATTTAAAATAAAAATTATAAGATTTTATAAAGTTTTGGGGTTAAATTGTAATTTCTGAAAAGTATGGGTATAAACCGTAGTATATGGAGATTGATGGTCAAGGAAATATTAAGGAGGTCAACCTTGACCATATGGTAGGTTTTGACCAAATTAGATAAGTTAAATAACTTATTTAAGGTTTTATAATAAGATAAGTATTTAATTGTAACAATTTTATAACATATGTGGTAAATATGTTATTACCGAAAATAAAGGGTGTAAAATGGTATTATAAACACCCATGGGCTATTAGGAATTTTTAGGAATTTATTTGGTTGATTTTGGAATTAAAATAAACTATATATGTATAATATATAGTTATTATGTCATTATGACACTTTAGAATAGTAGATGGGGTGGAAATGTAAAAACCGAGTATATATGGGTTAGTAATGTAAATTATAACCCTTGGGTAAAATTTGGTGATTTTTAGAATTATATAAGAGTATTTAATAAGATATATGTATAATATATAGTTTTAATGATATTATGAAACTATATGTTATTAGCGGGGCCAAATGGCAATTATAGAAACTTTGTGGGTTAGTAAAATAATTTAGAACAGTGTATGGGTCTGTTCGAAAATTTAATAAGTATATAACTATAGGTTATGTTTATATTAAGGTTTAAAATGTTATAATATATGATATATATTACAGAACATTATATGTTTGGTTAATTAAGAACAGAATAGGGTCTGTTCGGAATTTTACAAAATATAACCATAGGTTATACCATTTTATAAGTTAAAAATGTTATATTATATGATATATATAACATGGTATTAATTATGGGGTGATTTTGTAAATAAAGGAAATTATGGGATATGGAAAGAAAAAAGGTTATAACATTGTTGCCTATGCGGCAATATAATATAGTTTTGTATAAAAACTATAGGTTATAAATTAAAGGAAATAAAAATATCATATTGTATGATATTAGTATATGGTATAACATTACATAATGTTATGTGGTCAAAATGGAATTAAAATAAAGATAAGGGCTGTACCGAATTATTAAGGTTAGAAATATGAATTTTAGAATATGGTCTACAATGTTATAAATGTTATAACAATTATATGGTATTAAGGTGGTTTAGATGGAATTAATACAAGTAAGGATATTCACATTAAATAATGTGACAAACTATAAATAAATAAGATTTATAAACTAAGGTATATATTGAATAAACCTTAGGAGTTGTAATTATACAACATAAATTGTTACATAATATTAGGATAATAATCTTAATATAAGTTGTATAATATAATACAACTAATGGAAATAATCATCTAATATAAGATGATAAAATGTAACATATAATATAAGAGTTTTATAACCTACGGAACTTACCTATATTGGTAATATATACATATACAAGAATAATGTATATAAGGATGGATCTATATTATGGTTGGAAACCATATAATATAATGGTGGTGGTTATTACATAAAAATAGTTACAAACTATAAGTTATAAGTTTTTGAATGGAAATATAGTTTATTAAAGATAATGGATTATATAATACAACGTACTATAATGGATGGTGGAAAAATAATACAATATAATAAGTAATGCATGCATACATGCAACTATAGGTTATATACCTAAATAAAATGATGGATAAGATTAAAGGAATATAACGAATTAAACTTAACAGTCGAAACATTTCGACATACGAGTTTTAGTGACAAGCCGACCGGTTTAGGGAAACCCGTAACAATTAACTGTAGAAATCCGGGGATGAACTGTCGGGGTTACTTGTTATTCGGAAATGCCGGATGTAGTTAGTCATGGAGACTGACTTATAGTTTATTACCGTTTAGATCATACTTCAGACGAAGGCGCTTGACGAGCTAGTGGTCTATAGTGCGCATCCTTGGTCTAAGGTGTACGGTATGTAAAGGGGTTTGATCCGGGTTGTCCTAAGGAATTCCTTGGGCTCGGATTTGGTTGATATAACTTGTGTGTTATGTCTGTGGATACGTTGAAATACCCCAAACCTTGGTATGTTGTGTCAATGTTAAACTATGGTATTTAAAGGCTAAAAAGTGCCTTAGAAACATAAATGAAACATTTAAACCATGGTAAAACACAATAAAACTAAGACACACGGTTTGAGCAAAAACATGCTCTAAGCTTGGAGTGAACTTGGTTAGGACCCAAAGAGCCTACCAAGACTGATAATGTTTAATTATGACTTAACAAGGCTAATTAAGTCCTTAGGAAACTTTGGTAGACAATGAAACCAAACAAAACACAAATAAATACCTTAAGGTCAATATGGGCAAAAATGTGCTCTAAGCTTGGGATAAAATGTGTATAGGACCTATGGTCATACCTATGCCTTATTTATATGTTAATGAACATATTAATCAATTACCAAAGAAAACCAAGCTTGGAAACAAGTTAAAACACAAAATGTGCTTTAAGAAGTCTTAAAGCACGTTTTTGAAAAATTGTCTTGTAAATGAGTTTTGAATGGCTAAATGTCCATCATTACTCTTAATTAACATGTGTACTATATAGTATCACATTTGGGTGGCTATATCAATGGGAAATCAAAAATTTCACTTCTATGTGCCTTGATTTGATGAATAGTGATTTTTATAAGCTAGTTTGTAACATATAATGTTATAAGTGATTAAGTTGGTCAACAAAGACCAAAACACCCTTCTAACTAAATGGTGGCCGGTTTTTATGAAGGTGAGTCACCACCATGTAAAAAGCAATTAAGGAAAGGAAGGGTAGGAAGGTAAAAAGGAGAAAGTTACCTTTTAATACAAATATCTTGTTAAAGCAAGTTCTATCTTCATTTCTCCTTTCCTCCTTCATTTCACACGACCCAGCCTCCCTTCTTGCTCTCTTTTACGAGCTGATACAGCAACACCAACACCACCATTGTTTTCCATCTTTGAATGCTTGTAACTCCTAGCTCCATGGTCCAAATTCAATTCCAAGACCACCATTCTTCTAGTTGGAGCAAGCTCTACACTTCTACCTTTTCAAATCCTCAAGAACTCAGTTCTGGTGCCAAGGAGATTCACCATTGATGGAGCTTGAGCTCACCTTTTCACATATTATTGTTCTCCTTTGCTTCTAGGTAAGGAATCTCAAAGAAAATCAAGTTTCCTCTCCTTTTAGTACATGGCCGAAAATTAACCTCACCATGGTGTCATTACCTTGCTTGTTTTAGCTTCATTTGAATCTTCCAAGGGCTTGGTGGAGTCCTCTCTTGATATATATTCAGCTCTCTTTCCATTCCAAGGTAAAACAATCATTTTAATACCTTAAGATAATATATGTAACTAGGGTTTATAATGAGATGAAGCATAATGCTTGAATACTCATTCTATTATTTGTACATTGTATAGAAGTTGGCAAACAACTAAATACCCCACCGTTTCACAAGGAAACAAGAAAGAAGTTTGTGAGGAAAAAGAGGTAAACAAACTATCTCAATGTAGTTTAAATGCCTTAGGAAAATGAGCTTGATTGCTTAATAAAATACCTAAGGAGCCAATGGCAAATGAGCTAGTAAAATGCTCTCAAGGAGTTTATTAAGGGCATATGTATTGTTGGGTGTATTCGCAGGTCAAAGGCATTACTTATGTGGGAAATTCAGTGTTTAAGTTTATGCAATGTAAGGGCCTAAGAGCCATGTTATTTAAGGGCCTAAGTGCCAAGCAATTTAAGTTATGCATTATTTGTGATGTAGTGCTTAATATGTGAAGTTTGTGTGTAAAAATGTTCTTGATGGATCTTAGGTGTTTCTTGAATGAATTAAGGTAAAAAAACCTAAGTGTTTGGATGTGGGTATATACTAGAGAAGCTATGGCCAAATTTGGGAAGATGTGTGAGAAGTTCTAAGTGTTTTAAGGAAGTTTTGGCGAACTAGGGAGTGTTAAAGGTGAACGAATGTTTACTTGAGAAGAAAGCATGTATTAAGGTGATTTAGAGGGATGCAAGGATTTAGGCGTTGTCTTGGAAATTTTAGGAATTCATATGGTTTTTGAGAATGTATTTAAGTCTTGGAGGAGTTTGATTAAGGTTTAGATAATGTTGATATTCAAGGAATAAGTGATGTTTAGGTGGGATGTGAAAAGGAGGTTTAGTTAGTAAGAAAAAGAAGTTTGAAAGATGATGTTAAGGTGTAGAGGAAACCCTTGGTATAGTGGTCAATATTGGTGAAATACCACTTGGAAAAAAATTAAGGAGGAAGTGTAAGCTTGGGAAAGGAATTGTAAGAATGACATAAGGAGTTTGATATGTAAGAAAGGAGTTTGAATGATGATGTGTGTGGAAGAAATGTCTTGGTATAATGGTTAGAATTGGCATGAATCATCACTAAGGGACTTAAGGAGTATAAACTATAAGTGTTGGAGGCTTTGGAGGAATTTGGCTAAGTGTTTTAAAGGTGTAGAAGTTGAGCATTTTGCTGTGTCCGAACTTCCGTCCGGACATGGAAGTTCGGACAGGCTCTGTTGGGTAAAGGATTTTCTAATCTTCGACTGATGTCCGAACTACCGTCCGAACATGGGAAGTTCGGACACACTTATTTTATTCTCTGGTTTGGCCTCGAACAGCGTCCGAACTTGGGAAGTCCGGACGCAAGTTCGGACGTTCACCAGTTTGCACCCTAGAGCCTCGAACGGTGTCCGAACTTGGAAGTCCGGACACAAGTTCGGACAAGGCACTGTATGGACCAAAATTGTTGTTTTAAGGTATGGAAATGATGTGTATGATGGGGATTGATAGGTAATGATGTTATAAGGTTGTTAAGGACAGGAGGGGTGAGTTTTAATGGTAATTAAGTGGGTGAAAAGTAGTATCAAAATGTAAAAGTAAAAAAGTTGAAATGTAAAGTTATGTACTAAGTTAACGGGAAAGTTAAGCATTAGACATTAAAATCAAGCAAACCCCAATGTTAATAAAACACATGTGATGTTAACAGTTGTTCGAGAATTGCTCGAGGAACATAAGTGGACGTGGTAAAGTGGACTCCGGTGACAGGTATGGTTTTCTTGCAACCTGTGTCCTACCGGATTACACCGGCTTGTATGCCAATATGTTTTCTGAGTGTTTGCCACCTTGTAAGATTAAAAACATGTAATGAGTTTATAGTAATTCATTTATGTGGCGAATTTGGCCTCCGATACCATTTAACCTCAAGTATGTGTTAAACCTTAGCTAACCAAAACTAGGAACACATGAGTGATCGGTATTCGGAGTTGGCGGCCCAAACCTTGGGAACGTGTTAACCACGGCTATGTGTGAGTTAGTTGGATATTGTTGTTGTATGCAAGTGTGTGAACCTCCCTTGTGTGCTTAACTCGGTTATGATACCGTATGGTGTGTGGATGTGGTAGGCTCCATAATGGATCTCTAACTACTTATTATTGAGTGTATATGTACTAATGGGGTGAGGAGTCCGGTTGTTCCGGCCACGCGTGTGATGGACGGGAGTCGATATCAGATCCGGTTCGGCTCTCTGGTGTATGTATAGGTGGTATTCCAATTTGGTTTTACCTTCCCTTAGCTTATCCAAAGCTAGTTACTGACTCACGTGGGCCACAGGGGCATACGTATGTTATTTCGGTGTGCTTGGGATTACTATATCCGACACACCTTGGGTATAAGTTAACCGTTCTATATAACCGGACGGTAACGAGGTTGGTAACGAGCTTAACATGGGATTGGTAATAATCTCTAGGCTCACTGGCATACTAACTATGGTGGAAGGTTCCTTGTGAGAACCGATTTTATGGTGTTATGTAATGTTATGGTGCTATGCAAATTCCCTTGCTATGCTATGGTATATATATTGGATGTTTAAAATGATTGTGATGTTATCGTGTGTACGTCGAAACAAGAAAGGTTTGTTATGTTTGTTATGTGAGGAATGAGATATGTTGTAGGTTATGGAGTGTGGATCATGGAAATGAATCCCAAGTTGTGACAAGAGGCGTTTAAGGATAACCCGATTAATGGGTACATGTCGTTCATTAAGGAAGTAGCTCCGTTTCAGAGGAGAGCCACTCTAGGGTTTAAGGAATCGTTGGATGGTTGGTTAAGTGTGGATGTGTTGGTTATAGGTTGAGCCCATTGAGGCGAAATATTATGTGTTGTATGTTTATGGCTTGTATGCATGATTTAAATATAATCAACTGCATGCTAAGACGACAATTAGTTGTGCGTGGCCCGGTAGCATGTGGGCTGCGGGATTACCATACCAGCAAAGGTGCTGAGCCCCTTGGGGGCCACCCTTTCTCTCCTTTTCTATTTCAGGTACAAGGAGCTGGAAGCCGTTCGAGAGTAGGACGGGGTAGATGTTTATACATGGGTAGCCATCTAAATGGCGTGAGTATGATAGGCGTAGTAAGACCGAAATTGTTATCGGCATTAGTTTTTGGATACTCGGTACAGTGGGAATGTATGTATATAATAAATGTTGAAAATGGAATGAGGACTGTATTGTGTAGTTGCTCGGGAATCTAGTCCATCAGACCGATACAAATGTATATGTATTAGCCTTGTTAGCCACGTGGGTGGTTAACGGCGTGTAACACCATTGAATTAAGTAATGTGATGAGTTGAGTTTCCGCTGCAATGTGTTGTTAAGTGTACGGTGGTGGTTGGGGTGTTACAAAAAGTGGTATCAGAGCGAAGTATCGCTCTGATGACTGAATTACCGAGCTTAGGAAGTACCGAGTTAGGATTTAAGTACTTTGGGTTAAGGGTTGAGTGATAGCGTGAGAGATACGCTAGATAGGAACTACCAGTGAATACTGGAAACCTACAGTATCCTTCCCGCCCTCCACAATCCCTGTTTTATAACTTGGGAAAGGACGCAAGAGAGATGGAAGTCCACTCTTACTCGGGAATAACCGATCTGGCTGTTATTAAATACCTTTAGGGTACGGAGAACCTGTCATACGGTAGATCCTGAAAACTGAGAATCCCGGAGACGGTTCCCATCTAAACAATGTTAACCGCATTTAATAGCGAAGAATGAAGAATCTTGTATATAGAAGAATAGAATTTCCGGCAACCTGGGTCGACGTGCTAAGCAGTCGAGAATAACCAACTTGCAATGCACCAACTGTGCAACAGGCAAGAAATGGATTAATAAAACCCGAGACGAGTGTCTACGGGACCACAATTGATAAATAATACACCAACGGTATACCAACCGACAAGGGAACTACAACGTAGTGCCCAAACAAGAGACAAGTCTCAGTAACCACGACAAGTGCGTGGAACGGGCTATAAAGAGGATACGATACTAAGTAAAGGGGACTCCAAGAATGGGAGACACCCCAGTTGATAACTACTATGTGAATACAGTGAGAAGTCACCTAGAGGAGTATTTATCAAGGCAGTAAGATCAGTGGGGGCCAACAAGGCCACTGATGACAATATGTGTCAAAACAATACCACAATCGGTAGGTGTCAAACCGATAGCCAGTTAGCATGGCGCACTTGCCATAGCAAGTGCTGCTATAACAGGGCTGTTCGGGAAATTCATAACCACTACAAGTACTTGGAAAAGTACCATGGAGTTAAATGTGATCGTCATAACAGTGGAAGGGCCTGTTAGCCTAACCTCTGTAATTGGAAGTACACCAGTCAGCAAGAAGCTAGACTTGGCTAAGGTAAGAAGATGTTGTGAAACCATGGAAATTTTCTTTCAAACTCAGATTTACTCAAACCCTTTTTCCTTTCAAAACCAGATTTTCTTTCAAAGCAACACTTCTTTCTAACCTTCTTTTACACCAAACCAGTAAAACCAAGGGCAGTTGATAAAGATACAACAGTGGACAAACTTTCCCTCGATTAAGTTCGAGAAGCAAGGAATGAATATTGTCACGGGACAATATAAGGGAGTTGACAACAGAATACTTCACCTAGGCGTGTGACGGACACTACGAGTGTACCAACTGTGTAGTGGGACGACCGCACTCCGATAGGAGCATGTGGGCCTGACAGACCTACTTATAGGTTAGTTGGGTAAGTAGTAATGTATCATTATGGTACCCCACATATGTATACGAGTGGAGTCCGAAACACGGGAAGTAGTCGACTCCGTCTACGGTCCACAGTATGAGTCAAACAAGAGCTAAGGATTACAAGGAATAGTTGAAGTTAAGGAACTCAGTTAAGTTAACTAGACTAAAAGAGTCAATGAATTCATTTCCAAGGAAATGTTTTAAGAGTCAGGAAGAGCGAAGTGCACTGACTGTTATGTAAAGACATCGTATATATCTTAAGGATCCTCAGGGATAAACATGATAGCTGGAACGGAGACTCAGCCTATGCATGGCAAGGCAGATGCCTAATGTGGACACATTAATGTGCAATGAACGGGATGAAACTCCCAGAATGAGTACATACACCATCAGGAAATATTGATCTTCACAGAAGAAGATAATAACCGGTTAAGAACGCAAACGGCGTGGCTAACTGAATATACCAGTAGCAACACCCAGGAGCAATCCTTAAAGGGTGTTCGCATCAATAATTGTTGCACAAAATGACATGACAGAAACACAAGGGTTGAAATTAACACCCAGTTTAGACATAAGTTGTCAGGAGACGGATGACAAACCTAAGGGGCATCCCATGAAAGGAAACGGAATGCAACGACCTTGTCATGGAGCCCACTACAACCTCTAAACATGTAATGTGATACAGAGGAGTACATATGTGGACAGCCTACAATGAGCCCAGCTCAAGGCAATAAGGCTTATAAGCCATAATCAAGATATGTTATATAAATTCGATTGATTGTAGAAGTTTATGTTGTATTAATGGTTAAAGTGGTAAGCGAACCACTGCATTAAGAGTGGGGATACCTCTCGATATTGTGAGACCGCAGAAGCGGTAGTTATGTGAATCAAGTTCAAGAGATATGTGGAGGATGGACCACGTTGTTATTACCCCAGGGTGATTTGAATAAAATAACACGAAAAGAAGTGCTCGTACCAGTTGTGTACACAGGAAGAGTAATAAGTTTGATAGCAATCACCGTAAGTGTGTGAAGCTAAATGTGTAGCGAACGACGCTCAGGGAAAAATAGTAATATATTCAAAAATCAGCCGAATAAGTGGCCAGATAAACCTAGCGTGATAGCAGAAGCTAATATAATAACGGATACAGTATAAGTTGATGCTATATAATGGAAGAGGATACGGTGTGCAATAAGCGACCGTTGTATAAGTATTGCTAAGTGATGGTATGACAAATAAGCAGAGTTGTGAGTTAACCCCAGTGGAGATACAATAGTAAGTGAGATGATAAGAATTTCAGTAAAACACAGTGTAAATTCCTATCGCAATCGCACGAGAGATTTACTGTCAGGAGTTTACGCCTCTGCACTCTGTATGACTGAGTGTTTTGGTATTGCACTTGCGCAGTAATGATCAAGTGGGATAGCTAGGGATCAGAAGCATGGTAATTATGGAGGAATAATGTTATAATGGCCGACGCATAGAAAATGCAAGGCACACCAATAAAAGAGTACTTGTACAAAACCAAATGTGGAGACATGATTAACAGTAAGTGACTACGGTAGCACTAACTGCCAAATATCGGTATGGAATATACCCCAAATGTTGTAATTAGCTGAGAGAGCACTACACACTAAGTAGTAGCTCAATCTCAACCGACAGTAAGTCGGTAGAAGCAAGTCAATCATTGTGAATTACATAGTAGTTTACGCTGTAAGCTATTGGAGAAGTGGATGGAAAGTTTTGAAACTCACCGAATTCGCTCAGGGTAAGAGATACCATGCGTCGGTTGAGAAACCATTCTTCCCAAGATAAGGGTAATACATTGGAGATGTACAATACAACAACAGTAACGAGTGGGGCAAACTAGCTCTACAACTATCAGAGTTGCGCAACAGAGGCCAGAGAGCCCATGCGCCAGATACTGAATACACATGGTGAATATGAATAAATGGCTAGTTATCAATGCCTAAAAGCCTCACAGGCCAGGACCGAAACCGGTTATGAGTTAGAACTCCAATGCGAATTCTTGGTTTAGGGACTAAACCGCTAATATGGTTAAGATCCTCTAATCAGAATCCATGGTGTAATAGACCGCGTGGAAGTTAAAACACTTCACGACGGCAGAACATTTTAAGCTAATGCTCAGTGATTGATTACGTGGGCGTAATCCCTTTTAAGGGGGGTAGAGCGCAAAACCACTTAGTGTGTTTTACCGTACAAGTGTACGTGAACGGGGTTGTGCATAGCACAAAATGATTTGTTATGATGGTTGGCGCGTGTGTTATATTAACATACGCATTTATTTGTGGGTGCATAGAAGATGCGAATACCATTGTGGGAAGTGTGTATTTTGTTAACAGTTGTGTGTGAGAGTACAAGTGGAAGGGAGTAAAGAAACTCCCGGGGAACTAAAACCCCGATGGTGCATAAATGTAAACCATGTATTGTATTTTGATAAAAATATATGTATATATATACAGTGTTGTGATTTATGAGGGGTATAAGACCGACATAGAACCTAGTGAGAATTAAATTTCCTAGGTAACTTGAATTAAGTTGGATTTGGGTGAAGATTGATAGACGGAGTTCTATCCCTTGGAGATGTAATGATTATGACTAGAAGGATTTAAAGATGGAAAATGGATATGCTTGAATTAATGGTTGGTTGAAAAAGAAGTGGGAGGTGAAACTTGATTATCATGAGATCAAGGGAAGCCGAACACAAATTGGAGTGGAAAGATAGTTCAACACACTGATGCTGATCACATCAGGGTTGGATGACTCTTGAAGCTCCCTGTAAGTGGTCATAAATAACTATGTTAAGAAAGATACAAAGAGCATAAATCGGACTTGGAGTTGTGTGTGGTGTTTTCAAAAGGATTTTCAATTGGTGTTTTCAAACAATCGATTAATATTTTGAATAAAAGATCTTCTTATACTTAACGTAGTAAAGAATATTTTTGTAGTACTTGCTCACGAGCCGAGGACGCATGAGCCTTTGTCTTCGGACCGGTGACATGAGAAGTACATATGTTAAAAATTAAGTGAATGTTTTGATCTCCAGAGGAACGGGGACCAGAAGGTGTCCATCGCGACCGGGTTCTGCGGGATCACAGTGTATATGTACTCAACATGGGACTCGAGCCCATGGAGAGATGGAAAAGGTATTTCTGTTTGATATACATGCTATGACATGTTGTTTGGTATGTGTGATAAAGGTTATTTTGACTTTGATCTCCTAAAGTGTATACTGTCAAGACCTACGAGTCCAAATGTGGTTATGTCACCCAGACCTAAGAGTCTGAGGGATATTATGTAAGTGCAAGTGTGGTGAAGGTACCCGGACCATTAAGTCTGAGGTTACCATGTGAGTATGATATATCATGTATAAGGTGGATATGTTGCCCGGACCATTAAGTCCGAGGTTGGATGTAAAGGGTGGTTGGTAATGGAAGTTTTATGGCTATAAGTAATTCCCGTATTCTAATCCAATGATGCGAGGAAATGTGAACTTCGAGGACGAAGTTCTTTTAAGGGGGGTAGATTGAAATACCCCAAACCTTGGTATGTTGTGTAAATGTTAAACTATGGTATTTAAAGGCTAAAAAGTGCCTTAGAAACATAAATGAAACATTTAAACCATGGTAAAACACAATAAAACACTAAGACACGGTTTGAGCAAAAACATGCTCTAAGCTTGGAGTGAACTTGGTTAGGACCCAAAGAGCCTACCAAGACTTGATAATGTTTAATTATGACTTAACAAGGCTAATTAAGTCCTTAGGAAACTTTGGTAGACAATGAAACCAAACAAAACACAAATAAATACCTTAAGGTCAATATGGGCAAAAATGTGCTCTAAGCTTGGGATAAATGTGTATAGGACCTAATGGTCATACCTATGCCTTATTTATATGTTAATGAACATATTAAATCAATTACCAAAGAAAACCAAGCTTGGAAACAAGTTAAAACACAAAATGTGCTTTAAGAAGTCTTAAAGCACGTTTTTGAAAAATTGTCTTGTAAATAAGTTTTGAATGGCTAAATGTCCATCATTACTCTTTAATTAACATTTGTACTATAGTATCACATTGGGTGGCATATTCAATGGGAAACAAAAAATTTCACTTCTATGTGCCTTGATTTGATGAATAGTGATTTTATAAGCTAGTTTGTAACATATAATGTTATAAGTGATTAAGTTGTCAACAAAGACCAAAAACACCCTTCTAACTAAATGGTGGCCGGTTTTTATGAAGGTGAGTCACCACCATGTAAAAAGCAATTAAGGAAAGGAAGGGTAGGAAGGTAAAAAGGAGAAAGTTACCTTTTAATACAAATATCTTGTTAAAGCAAGTTCTATCTTCATTTCTCCTTTCCTCCTTCATTTCACACGACCCCAGCCTCCCTTCTTGCTCTCTTTTACGAGCTGATACAGCAACACCAACACCACCATTGTTTTCCATCTTTGAATGCTTGTAACTCCTAGCTCCATGGTCCAAATTCAATTCCAAGACCACCATTCTTCTAGTTGGAGCAAGCTCTACACTTCTACCTTTTCAAATCCTCAAGAACTCAGTTCTGGTGCCAAGGAGATTCACCATTGATGGAGCTTGAGCTCACCTTTTCACATATTATTGTTCTCCTTTGCTTCTAGGTAAGGAATCTCAAAGAAAAATCAAGTTTCCTCTCCTTTTAGTACATGGCCGAAAATTAACCTCACCATGGTGTCATTACCTTGCTTGTTTTAGCTTCATTTGAATCTTCCAAGGGCTTGGTGGAGTCCTCTTGATATATATTCAAGCTCTCTTTCCATTCCAAGGTAAACAATCATTTTAATACCTTAAGATAATATATGTAACTAGGGTTTATAATGAGATGAAGCATAATGCTTGAATACTCATTCTATTATTTGTACATTGTATAGAAGTTGGCAAACAACTAAATACCCCACCGGTTTCACAAGGAAACAAGAAAGAAGTTTGTGAGGAAAAAGAGGTAAACAAACTATCTCAATGTAGTTTAAATGCCTTAGGAAAATGAGCTTGATTTGCTTAATAAAATACCTAAGGAGCCAATGGCAAATGAGCTAGTAAAATGCTCTCAAGGAGTTTATTAAGGGCATATGTATTGTTGGGTGTATTCGCAGGTCAAAGGCATTACTTATGTGGGAAATTCAGTGTTTAAGGTTTATGCAATGTAAGGGCCTAAGAGCCATGTTATTTAAGGGCCTAAGTGCCAAGCAATTTAAGTTATGCATTATATTGTGATGTAGTGCTTAATATGTGAAGTTTGTGTGTAAAAATGTTCTTGATGGATCTTAGGTGTTCTTGAATGAATTAAGGTAAAAAAACCTAAGTGTTTGGATGTGGGTATATACTAGAGAAGCTATGGCCAATTTGGGAAGATGTGTGAGAAGTCTAAGTTCTAAGTGTTTTAAGGAAGTTTTGGTGAACTAGGGAGTGTTAAAGGTGAACGAATGTTTACTTGAGAAGAAAGCATGTATTAAGGTGATTTAGAGGGATGCAAGGATTTAGGCGTTGTCTTGGAAATTTTAGGAATTCAATATGTGTTTTGAGAATGTATTTAAGTCTTGGAGGAGTTTGATTAAGGTTTAGATAATGTTGATATTCAAGGAATAAGTGATGTTTAGGTGGGATGTGAAAAAGGAGGTTTAGTTAGTAAGAAAAGAAGTTTGAAAGATGATGTTAAGGTGTAGAGGAAACACCTTGGTATAGTGGTCAATATTGGTGAAATACCACTTGGAAAAAAATTAAGGAGGAAGTGTAAGCTTGGGAAAGGAATTGTAAGAATGACATAAGGAGTTTTGATATGTAAGAAAGGATGTTTGAATGATGATGTTGTGTGGAAGAAATGTCTTGGTATAATGGTTAGAATTGGCATGAATCATCACTAAGGGACTTAAGGAGTATAAACTATAAGTGTTGGAGGCTTTGGAGGAATTTGGCTAAGTGTTTAAAGGTGTAGAAGTTGAGCATTTTGCCGTGTCCGAACTTCCGTCCGGACATGGAAGTTCGGACAGGCTCTGTTGGGTAAAGGATTTTCTAATCTTCGACTGATGTCCGAACTACCGTCCGAACATGGGAAGTTCGGACACACTTATTTTATTCTCTGGTTTGGCCTCGAACAGCGTCCGAACTTGGGAAGTCCGGACGCAAGTTCGGACGTTCACCAGTTTGCACCCCTAGAGCCTCGAACGGTGTCCGAACTTGGGAAGTCCGGACACAAGTTCGGACAAGGCACTGTATGGACAAAAATTGTTGTTTTAAGGTATGGAAATGATGTGTAATGATGGGGATTGATAGGTAATGATGTTATAAGGTTGTTAAGGACAGGAGGGGTGAGTTTTAATGGTAATTAAGTGGGTGAAAAGTAGTATCAAAATGTAAAAGTAAAACAAGTTGAAATGTAAAGTTATGTAACTAAGTTAACGGGGAAAGTTAAGCATTAGACATTAAATAATCAAGCAAACCCCAATGTTAATAAAAACACATGTGATGTTAACAGTTGTTCGAGAATTGCTCGAGGAACATAAGTGGACGTGGTAAAGTGGACTCCGGTGACAGGTATGGTTTTCTTGCAACCTGTGTCCTACCGGATTACACCGGCTTGTATGCCAATATGTTTTCTGAGTGTTTGCCACCTTGTAAGATTAAAAACATGTAATGAGTTTATAGTAATTCATTTATGTGGCGAATTTGGCCTCCGATACCATTTAACCTCAAGTATGTGTTAAACCTTAGCTAACCAAAACTAGGAACACATGAGTGATCGGTATTCGGAGTTGGCGGCCCAAACCTTGGGAACGTGTTAACCACGGCTATGTGTGAGTTAGTTGGATATTGCTGTTGTATGCAAGTGTGTGAACCTCCCTTGTGTGCTTAACTCGGTTATGATACCGTATGGTGTGTGGATGTGGTAGGCTCCATAATGGATCTCTAACTACTTATTATTAAGTGTATATGTACTAATGGGGGGTGAGGAGTCCGGTTGTTCCGGCCACGCGTGTGATGGACGGAGTCGATATCATATCCGGTTCGGCTCTCTTGGTGTATGTATAGGTGGTATTCCAATTTGGTTTCTACCTTCCCTTAGCTTATCCAAAGCTAGTTACTGACTCACGTCGGGCCACAGGGGCATACGTATGTTATTTCGGTGTGCTTGGGATTACTATATCCGACACACCTTGGGTATAAGTTAACCGTTCTATATAACCGGACGGTAACGAGGTTGGTAACGAGCTTAACATGGGATTGGTAATAATCTCTAGGCTCACTGGCATACTAACTATGGTGGAAGGTTCCTTGTGAGAACCGATTTTATGGTGTTATGTAATGTTATGGTGCTATGCAAATTCCCTTGCTATGCTATGGTATATATATATATTGGATGTTTAAAATGATTGTGATGTTATCGTGTGTACGTCGAAACAAGAAAGGTTTGTTATGTTTTGTTATGTGAGGAATGAGATATGTTGTAGGTTATGGAGTGTGTGGATCATGGAAATGAATCCCAAGTTGTGACAAGAGGCGTTTAAGGATAACCCGATTAATGGGTACATGTCGTTCATTAAGGAAGTAGCTCCGTTTCAGAGGAGAGCCACTCTAGGGTTTAAGGAATCGTTGGATGGTTGGTTAAGTGTGGATGTGTTGGTTATAGGTTGAGCCCATTGAGGCGAAATATTATGTGTTGTATGTTTATGGCTTGTATGCATGATTTAAATATAATCAACTGCATGCTAAGACGACAATTAGTTGTGCGTGGCCCGGTAGCATGTGGGCTGCGGGATTACCATACCAGCAAAGGTGCTGAGCCCCTTGGGGGCCACCCTTTCTCTCCTTTTCTATTTCAGGTACAAGGAGCTGGAAGCCGTTCGAGAGTAGGACGGGGTAGATGTTTATACATGGGTAGCCATCTAAATGGCGTGAGTATGATAGGCGTAGTAAGACCGAAATTGTTATCGGCATTAGTTTTGGATACTCGGTACAGTGGGAATGTATGTATATAATAAATGTTGAAAATGGAATGAGGACTGTATTGTGTAGTTGCTCGGGAATCTAGTCCATCAGACCGATACAAATGTATATGAATTAGCCTTGTTAGCCACGTGGGTGGTTAACGGCGTGTAACACCATTGAATTAAGTAATGTGATGAGTTGAGTTTCCGCTGCAATGTGTTGTTAAGTGTACGGTGGTGGTTGGGGTGTTACATACGTGTATGTGATTATGTGTGTTACTGCATTATTTATTTATGCACGAGCGTCCTACGGGACTAACACTACGTCGACTATAGATCGACTTATATAAACATACATATGCGTTTATTGTGATGACATGACGGTTACTTGATATAATACCATTAGTATTAATATTAAGTATAAGGTAACCTAAGTAAAACACTTAGGAACGAGTCACGACATTGTCGGTCTCTAGAGCATGGATCTCGAACATGAATATAACCTAGATTACTTCTAGGTAATGCCTGAGACCCATTGGGCAGCTAACTAATAATTATATTCTCCATAAGACTAAGAGCATATCTTAAGCATTATGAGAGAGAGAGATGGTGTGAGTTGAGGTGAGGAATCCAGTGTAGTTTACGAACTACCTGGTTGCGCATTGTGATCACTGAGGGGTTCCCGATCGGGTTCCGCTCCAGGTTTATACCCAACGAGCCCTATTTGGATCGTGGGTCAGGTGGCTACGGCCTTTAGATGGACACCTTACAAGGCAAAGTGAATAGTCAGGGGCCTCCGGACCTCTGGCGAAATGAGAACCTTTGTGTGTATGGGAGGACTACTGTCCATGGTGAGGTTATCGGGTTGTCCTAACTTGACGCCCAACTGGTAAATTAATAATTTAACATGGTTTGGATGGATGGGGCCTTGAAGGCCAAGGTAAATTAAATATAGAAACCGTTCGCTACGGCGATTGTACATTGTACATTATACTGCAATTATTCGATATGTTTGATATACAATTGTTGTTTGTTACATGTTATGATTGATTGAATTGGATGGATGGTTAAGTGTTTATTAATGTTTGGATGGATGATCAAGTATATTTATGCATGTATATTACAGTATTGATTATAACTGTAAAATGGTAAAGCATGAAACCAATCTAATAATAAGATGGTTAAAATGACTAAGTGACCATTAGGGTCCAGGCCCGGCATACTCAGCGTTTAAAATGACTAAGTGACCATTATGGTCCAGGCCCGGAATACTCAGCGTTTATCGCTGATACTACACTCATTGCAGGTCGATGATCATTGTCGAAGCCGAAGTGCGGGAACAGGGTAGTTAGGGATTACTTTAATTACCGCACATAGAGTTTGTTTGTATAACAATGTTGTACAGGAATTGTATTATGGTACGGTTATGTATAATCGGGATTGGGTAGATGCTCACTTGTCGATGTTTATGAGTATGGACTTAGTATGATGTATAGGAATATTCTCGTTATCACAGCGGTTAGCAGTTTGTTTTGTTGGTTGTTGGATATAGTTTGGCTTCGTTACTCGCATGGGCGAGTAATGGCCGGTGACACCCGTGTGAGTATTGTTGTTATTATTTGTTCTTCCGCTGTAAGACGTTTTATTTATTGCTACGTGAGAGATTATTACGTGTTTATGGAGAGGAGTGTTACAAAAGTGGTATCAGAGCGGAGTACCGCTCTGATGACGAGAAAATAGGTTAAGACAGGGTAACACCCCAATTTTCAGACCTAATTTTTTTTCCTTTTTGTGAACAATACAGCGGAAGACTTCAAACACTACAACCCGGGGGTGCTACCGCCATACTCACTCATTAGCGAGTGCTAAGGCTAACTATCACTATCTCTTCCAAATTAAGTTATACTTTTAAACCATTATATATCCAGAATATATCCACAACTTATATAGACTTACATCAACATTATTAGCTTACACAAACTGTTTAACCCTTTAAGGGAATAATTACAACGCCCTCTAACTTCAATCTTTATTCCTCTTTAGCTCCACTATCTCACGCAACTTCATGCCTAACGGGAAACATCGTCCTTGTTGTACCTGTGGTCAGTCATACAATCACAGAAAAAAGACCACAGGGCATAACGCCAAAATCAGCAACGCTGAGTAACTCCCATCACAACATGTGAAATACATTTTACCTTGTAAAACTTCAAGATTTCATAAACATAGCAACAAAGGTAGTGGAACACTACAACCATGTTAACAGGATAATAGCATAGCACAATCACAATAGGGTCAACACATAAAAACCACAGATTAGCACCACCTGCTGTTTACCTTAGCATAAGGTGCATAAATGATCATTCAAAATATTATCAAGTATCACTCACCAAAACAATCAAAATCAGTTAGTAGGCCGTGTAACCAATGTTAAGATCCACTGAGTATAACCTCCAAAACCATGTTAAAATTTCCACCTGTCCTCGGGCAATCGGTCTTTCGACATAGAGCACTAACACTCTCGACCCCTCGGATAATTCACCTCACCCCATGTCCTTAAGTGTGCACACCCACTATGAATCATCAGTCCATAGAGTAGATCATGATGGCTTAGCTCCAATACATTGGTAGGAGCAAATAATAAAAGACCCCAATACATTGGTAGGGGCAGTCTTAGTAAACTCCAATACATTGGTAGGAGTAATATTTCATAAACACATTACCACTTGGATTAGGCACAACCTTGCCATACACCTCACTTCCATATTCATAAACACAAGATAAATCAACACATAAAGTCAATATAATCACTATAGTAATTGCTGGATAGAAATAGCATCACAACAGTAAACATCATTATCCATGGTAAACACCTGTACATTTAAGTACATCTCATCAAAACACCAAATTCATCAAGCCAAGTATACACATAGCTTCACATAACCAATATAAACCACAATGGTCTTTATGACACAAGGAAATCAATCCACACAAGCACACCCTTCTCGGCCAAGCATAACAACAATGATGAACAACTATAATTTTACAGTCGATTTCCAAGGTAACTAATCAACAATCACTTTAACAGATGGTTAGGAACTTCCTTGCCTCATCCATTACTTAAAAGTCAATAAAATACAAATTATAACGTCATAAAAGGTGAGTACAACCAGCCGGAACATTCATTGAACAGAAACAATACAATATCAGTGTTCACAATTCACCACTGTAACAATTTATACACATTTGTACTTTCAGACAAATTCACTGAGTTTACCTAAACCAAATTGTCAATCAGCTTCATATGGTTATTATAAACCTCATTGATCTCAAATACACAAAGATTTAACTATCCAAGTAACATACTGCACCTGACTGTATAAAACAATAACAATGACGTTTACCGATTTACAATCGGTTTTCTTAGTAACTAGCCTAGTGATTCAACCATCTTCTTACCTTTATGCAGATACAACACAAGTTACTACACCTTAAATAAACAGCAACCAACACGTTGGGCAGAATCAACTCAAAACCGTACATGTATATCATTTTACAACAAACATAAGTATATAATTGTTTAAGACCATATGGCCGAACCATATGTACGCATATCATAGTATACGTCAACTCATATATAGTCTAAATATTATTATATAATTGATTCCATGATACCTTAACCTCTTGCTCAAAGTATAATAATTAACTAACTACTCTAAATCTGTCAATTCAAGTACATATGCGCGTACAACTTATATACTCCAAACATTTGAGTTTGAACAGGACTATTCTAAAACTGATAGTAATATATTTGCTCATATAAAATATGTAGTTGATATAACACATGTGTGGACTATAGGTTGTACAAACTCATACAACACACTAAACTAATTACCGGTCACATAAATGATTTTACAACACTATTCTTTCTTCTTCTACTTCAATTTCTACTTGTGCAGCTTGCTATCTAATATCAGCCGTATAGTATGCTGTATTTTTTTTTTTTTTTTTTGATCAGGGGGCTACATAGGTAGCTAAATATGACCAGGCATGGTCTAATCAGCTTAGGAGAAGTCCTAGCCAAGAGGGACTATAGCAGTCACATAACCAACATAGAAAAAAAAAACAAAACAAACAAGTTGAAACGATAGTTTTTGCCCATAGAATCGGGCCAACTTCACAGCAATCCTTTATGCTGTTGCGAACAGCGAAGAACCTGGACTTTGGGCTCATTTCCATATCCATCCAACCCATCAAACTGGATAGAACTCAGCCCCAAGATCAACTACATAATAGTAACAAATCTGTCCCATATAAAACCGCAAAACAATACTTAGAAAAACAGATTTTGAAAGCTTGTCGTTCAAGGTAATTACCTGATTTCTTCCAGCTATTTTCTTGCTAAATATTTGAGGATTCTACACGTAAATGATCCTCCTTCCTTCTCTTAAAATATCCTAGCAGTTGGACCTTTAATTCCCTTCCCAAAGCTGGCACCAATACAACACAGCAGCAGATAAAAACACCCAAAAATTCACTAGTGAAGAGATCCAGTGAAGAGGGGTCATAGTCAAAGCCTTGGAGAAAGCGGAAGATATCATCTAGACCTGCCTTGGGTGGTATTCCTTGAATTACCACATATTTCCCATTGTAGAATTCAACCGCATCCCATTCCTCCTTTGCGGACCTTTCTAGTCTGTAAAATCGCCCCTTCTTAACAAGTGACTTAACCGCATCACCATAATATTGTGCGGGAAATTGTACTAGCAAGTATACTGGATTGAGCAGCCTGGGCTGGGCGTTTGGAGAAAGGAGTCAATTGATGAATGGGAGTTCTGAGAAGGCGGCTCATTTGCAGTTCCTGCTTCGGTCCAAAATGTTCTAAGATACTTCACGCCTTGAAGCAGAGATGCGTTGCCGCGGCCAGGGTGTATGCTTGACAGAAGAGGTTGGCAAGCTCTGTGAGCTGCTTTGAAGAGATTCATTTCTAACACCCCTCTAATCTAACTTTTTACATTGTCGGTTTTTATACCCCCTGCACCCGGTTGTTCCTATACTAATCTAATCTATTTTTTTTTAACCGCCTCATATAGGGGATGATGAAGACGTTCTTATCTGCTGACAACACTAAGCTATTGTGTTGGCTGATTTAAGTTCATGACAACAAGGAGAGATTCATTACTGATGGAATGAATATAAGTTCGAGATTGAAAATCGGCAGATAAGACCGATCACATTTATTCCATGCAATCATCTTTTGATTCTTATCCCACTATGATATAATTTCAATGATAGTTAATCCATATCCATACTAATGCTATGGTAATGGTGCGCCGACTATATCTAAAAACAATTGATTAGTTATCCAATACCACTATTATGTCAAGAGAATAAACTAGTTAATTATATATATCTACAACCGGTAATATAAACTTAACATTTCACTGTAACAATGGCACATTTTAATATTACAGTCGGTAATATAAATTTAACATGTCACTGTAAAAATGACACGTTTAATATTACAGTCGGTCACTTTTACCAATAAGCTAGGATATAATAATAATGGATAAGGCTAAAATAATTAGGCAAGCTATATACATATACACAAGTAACGTACATATATATATATATATATATATATATATATATATATATATCTATATAGCGATCCAGGCAACATATGTTTACACAACGATTTCGTAGGCAATATATTTATATTATATTTAAGCGATTCAGCTAATACATATATACAAGCGATTCGTACCCATATTTATATTAACAATTTAGTAAGTATATATATATATATATATATATATAGATATAATATATATATACGATTTGGTACGTACTGTATGCGTATATTATAAATAGTTTAGTAATGTAATGTATACATATATTTAGACAGTTTCGTAAGCAATATATACATATATATATAAACAGTTTAATAATGTACTGTGCTGGCAAGTTTGCTTGCGATGATGATGGCTAACTATGTACATTTACAGCCGGTAATATAAACTTAGCATATCACTGTAATATTAACAGTCGGTATCTATAGCGGTTATAATACATGTATACATGTCTACAATTTTCACACATAAAATAACAAAGAAGGTATATTTTGTAACTAGGATTTTCCAGGGTGTTTCAGACAGTGAGCTTAGGACTTGGGAAATTACGGAAAACGTTTGTGAGGTACGAGACGACTCGTCTTAAAAGATATTGTGTTTAGTAACACAAATTGCGTGATATGTTAGCCGTTAAGGCAATTCAATATCTACTGGTTGTGTACGGTAAATTACCGAGTATTTATGTGACATACTGTACTACAGATGTCTGGGGGAACTAGAGGGCGTGGTACCGGTAGAGGTGGAGGCGGTGACCCCGTGATTCCAGGAGTTGCAGAGACGATTGCTGTTGTTCTCGCACATCTTGGTACTCAGATTGGAGGAACACCAGCCCACCCGCCACAGCCCAGGGAGACGAACTGGCTGAAGTCAGTTACCGAGACCCGACCACCTACATATTCTGGGGAGCTAGACCCCGTAGCCTTTGAGCGTTTCATAGTTGAACATGAGAAGGCCTACGAAGCTTTGCAAGTACCTGCTGACAAGAAGGTCGTCATTGCTGCTTTCTATCTGAAGGATGCAGCCAGCACTTGGTGGTGGTTGGTCAAGGACCATCACCTGGCTACGCCCGACTTTTCGTGGGCTGCCTTTGTCGAGTTGCTGAGGGGGAAGTACTATCCGGCACATCTCAAGCAGAAGAAGCGCCGTGAGTTTGAGACATTATCCCAGGGAGGTCTGACCGTGGATGAGTACTACGCTCGATTCATTGGTCTGCTGGACTTCATCCCCGGAGTTGATTACTCAGAGACCGTGAAGGTCGAGAAGTTCCGGGGGATTGTTGTTTCGCATCCAGATGGCGATGGGTGCTACCCTCTATTCTACCATCCAGGTATAAACATGAAAGCCATAAATTCTTTACTTACTACATTACCGATTAACTTTGTGAGAACTTACTAATGAGATTCCAAGAGTGTTATGACGCTGCCTCGAGGACGGAGCTAATGCTCCAGACTCGGGAAGAGACTCTCGGGACTAAGAAGAGAAAGAACCCCGAGGGAGAGTCTGAGGGTGCAGGAGCATCTCCAGGCGATAGCCAGAAGAAGGGAAAGTAAGGACTTATCCCATTCTAAACTACTTATCATATTAAATACCTTATGAATGCTGACCCGAAACCTTAAACAGGAAATTCTTTCAGAAGAAAGGGCAGCAGGGTCACCAGGGAGAGCCCGTCCTTCGGTTGACCGGCCCAGCTATAGATGCTCAGCCTCTGAGATCTGCTCCTCCTAAGGGTGAGAACGCCTACCTCTTAAATTAAATTGTAACCTTAACCTTTATATAATCAGATTTTAACTTAAACTAAATGCTACCATCAGGCACCGGACAGCCCCAGCGCCATTTCTATTGCAAGCGTTGTGGGAAGGATCATCCTAGGGTCGACTGCAGCGGCCGCAAAGTTGAGTGTCGGTGCTGCAAGAAAGAGGGCCACCGGGAGTTCGAGTGTTGGATGAACCCCGAGAGCCGTAACTACAGGCCACCAAGGAATACTCAGAAGACCTCAGTTAGAGGATCTGGAGTACCACGAGGCGGTCAGGATGGCCAGACATCTTCTGATGCTGGAGCCCAGAGAGGCAAGGGAGTAGATAGGGCATGAGTACCCTGAACTCCATGAGACAGCTGGTGGAAGACTTTTGCTTACCTTGTTATGTACTTACCTTGGATGTTAGACAGAGATATGTTGTAAATATGTGGAAGTGTGCCATTGACCACTCGCCCTTTTGTGTATGACTTTTGAGACTAGCTATGTGTACTTGATACCAGTAAAACCTTGACGGATTATATATATGAACAGAATGTTAATGCTTACCTTATCATACAGCCCATACTCAACGACGCAGAGTCAATGAGACCAGTAATTACTGAACCAAAATTTCCACCTGCATGGCGCACTTGCTATTGCAAGCGCTATGACAAGTAAGCCACTGAAATTTCCATCTGCCTTGCGCACTTGACAGAGCAAGTGCTGCAACTGCAACTCCAACTACTACTAATTTTAATCTCTTATTTTATACCAAATTTTCAAATCAAATTTTTCCATACAAATCTTAAGATTAGAAACCTATGCAATCTTCGGAAGACCGTTAGTCCAACCACTGCAACTGAAGGAACTATACAACCACTGTAATGGTAAACCACACCAGTTTAGATTGTTCGAGAATTTTCAGACATGGCTTATTAGCCAAATACCATCAGTGTATACCCGCATTTAATGCTAATCACTAGTAGTGATGAATGTTTATTCCTTATGGACAAGCATATCCTTTGTAGATGCACCACCGTCAATGAGGATCGTTGGGAAGTGAAGAGCCAAGTTGCTCAAGCTATTATGCAATCTGCAATACATCCAATTAAACGGATGAGGGAACGAATATGAACTATGGATAAGATATGATAATGATAAACAGGGAGGAAAGGAATATGTGTTGTACTCAATGAGATCGAGATAGGAGAACCAATTTTGCTAAATGTAGCACAAATTTTACTTACACCGAGCTGAATGACGCCAGCTTATGGCACGAATTACCACCGATGCCACTAGGGCAATAGCACTTATAACAAGATAACAGATAACATGAACTAATAAACAACTAAAAGGATATCCATCAAAGGGAGATTGACAACAGATTACTTCACAATACCCGTGTGACAGACATTACCAGTTTACTAAACGAGAC
Organism: Limonium bicolor; assembly: GCA_023374045.1. NCBI lineage: Eukaryota > Viridiplantae > Streptophyta > Magnoliopsida > Caryophyllales > Plumbaginaceae > Limonium > Limonium bicolor. The sequence goes on from CM041776.1 coordinate 476,656,270, forward strand.
ATGGGACGACCGCACTCCGATAGGAGCATGTGGGCCTGACAGACTTATTTATGAGTTAGTCGGGTAAGTAGTAATGTATCAGTACGGTACCCCATGTATGTAGACAAGTAGTGTTAGGAACACGAGAAGTAGTCAACTCCGTACTAAGGACAGTAATACAGATTACCTCGAAGATGGACGAGAAGAGCCGCAGTTAAACTAACGGGCTTGAGAAACTGAGAACCTTCAACACAGAACAGTAGACAGTATACAGTGAAGACAAGGAAACCTTTCAAGGACGTAAGGATAGAAACAGGGGAAAACCCATTATGGACAAATAATATGTAGAATCCTCATAAGGATCGAGCGAATTCTTGCAATCTAGAGGAAATCTACCAGATAATGTGAACCTAAACGCGTGACTACGCAATGATGAGAGACAAAAGCTAATATACTAGCAGATACCTTAAGCAAGGAACAAAGTTATGATAACTAATGGACTTGGAATGTACCACTCACATGATAATTCACTCATCTTATTTGTTGGACTCATTAGATATTAGCTGCTGAGAGTTTACGCCTCTGCACTCTGTAGGACTGAGTGTTTTGGTATTGCACTTGTGCAGTTATTAATCTAGTGGGAATACAGAAAGATGCAATGGATATCAACACGAGGTGTATCAAAGAACTACAACAGTGTTTACTCTGGAACAAAACCACCAGGAGACACGGATGACAATCATCATCTCCGTGGACATGTAGGCTGGTACGTCTTAGTATTATTAAGACAAGTGCAAAGAGCACTAAGTACTAACAATAGCCAATGTCATATTATACCTCAAGCTGAATATCAGTGAGAGAAGATACACGTATGTATGATAGTGATCCAACGAGAGGATACACAACAATGAAAAGAGGCAAATTGAGCCTATGTTCATGGGTCTGCACCTCATACGGAGCTAGTGGGCCCATTAGAACAAATTGGGGAGAGAGCACAAATAGATCAGTGCCTCACCCTTTATATATTGTGGAGCCCGGAAGGGCTAGAGTCATACCCGTCTCTCTGATATGAGGATAATCCACGAGTTGGAGAACTCTATGAGAGCCAAGTATCCAGCGCTCCTTGTTGACCGGCTATGATATACTTGTGGGGGTTCGGGGGCGTAACCCTTTTTAAGGGGGGTAGAGCCTCTTGGCTGTGCACTTGTGTGCACTAAGTTTTGTTGTTTCGTATGCGGGGCATACAGTGAAATGGTGGTATGCGGGGCATACGAGGTTTGTGTTGTTTGTCTGTTTGTTTGTTTCGTATGCATGGCATACAGTGAATTGGTGGTATGCGGGGCATACGAGGTTTTGTTGGTTATGTTTGGTACGCGGGGCGTACGTTGTTGGTTTGTTTGTGTGTGATGTGCACTTGTATGTGTGTATTTTACAAGATATCTGTTAGAATGATGTATATACACCCATGTGTGTAGTACTTTTCTTATGCTACTTGTGATATATATATATATATTGCTTTGTAGAATGATTACATATGGTATCGCCTAGATACGAAATGAATCATTAGATGTGGAATGTGGAAGGATGGTATGTTATGGACACCTCGGGGAGGTTGCCAGGGTTTGTAGAATTGATAGGAAATAATGGTGCTGATGGATCACCTATATCCATATATGATTGAATTAACGCCACAAAGTGATGGCTATGTGCTGTATAAGCACAATACGATGTGTGTAAATGATATATCACATAGATATACATTTTGGGAATGATGGGTAGTTATATATTTATATACATACCTATTTGATTAAGCGACTTCGGGACGAAGTCTTTTTTAAGGGGGGTAGATTGAAATACCCCAAACTAAGTAAACATGTATTAAACATCTAATCACATTAATTAAGGCCTAAACATGCCTTAAAAGTCAATTGAGAACAACGATGGTCAACACAAAGCAAGGTATTGCACCCTTTGACTGTTTAGGATAAATACATACCCAAATGAACTACTTAGGACCTAAAACTTTTTCCTAAGCATATTAACACATAACTAAACATACTACAATCATTGGACAACACTCCAACATAAAGAACAAGCATTTACATGCTTCAAGGTCAAGTAGGGAAAAATGTGCTCTAAGAAACCTTAAAGGTCTTATGACCTATAAATGATATAAATTTGGATTCCTATGATCAATAATCATGTAAGGAACACAACAAAATAGTTCTCAAAGAAAACTAAGCTCAGAAACACCTTGTGACACAAAATGTGCGCTAAAGCACCTTAAAGCACGTTTTGTGTATAAGCTCTAAGATAATGACTTTTTCACTTTAAAACTAGATTACATTCTTTATATCATTTATGTGACATGATAGACTATATTATAAAGTCTAAATCAAAGTTTAAAAATAAAATCAAAATGGGTGATTTGGGTGAATAGTACCTAAATAACATTTAATTACTTAGTTTTAACCATGGTCAATGTCATCCATTGACCAAACCACCATTGCCGACCTCGTTAGGCTGTCATACCCACCCATTAAGCAACCTAAAATATCTACAATGAGTCATCTAATTACTATTCAATAAAGTAGTAAACATTACCTTATAAGCGTAATTCTTTCTCTTTCCTCTCATTATCTTCTTCCCAGCCGATTTCTTCAGCCTCCATCCTCTCTTTTGCTTCTCCATTACCGTGGGAACACACCAATTTCAGAAGAGAACAACAATTGACATAGGTAAGCTTATTAAGCCTTTATATGTTCATTCTCTTCACATTTCTTCCCTCTATCCATGGAGCTAAGCATCAATCATTTCCATCCATGTTTCTAGCTTGTTTTGGAGGTTAAAAGGAGGGTGATTCTCAGCTGTAACAAGGGAAGGAGGTGGAGAATTCTAAACTTGTTCTTAAGGTATAAAAATGTGCTTTAAGCACTTATCTCTTGATTCTCTTCAATTCCAGTTGTAAAACCTGTTTCCCTTGGCTTATAATCTTCCATTTATCATGCTTGATCAGTAGCAATTGCAACCACATCATTTGGTGGCTGATTCCAAGCTTAAACTCCATTTTAAGCCATTTTAATCAAGGTAAACCCTAGATTTCTTCTACCTAGATCATTGGCTGTTATATAGCTGAGTTTAAAGAGTGTTTTGATGCCTACTTTCTGATGGAAAATCAGGCCGAGAGCAACTTGGGAGATCCTTGATTTTTCAAGGTAAAAGTTCATGTTTTTCATGACTTAAATTACTCTTATGGTTAGTCCATGTTTGGGACCTAACCATATCATTATATTGCTGTTAGAACACATCTAAGAAGCTGTGGAAATTCTCCTTTAAATTGCCGTGGCCAAACAAGGCCTTATCTTGGCTAAAAAAAGGTATAAATTACTTAAACCTTCACGTGGTATATTAATATGTGTTTAAACATATGTATATGTATTACCGTGAGTGAATAAGGTTTATTAAGGTCATATTTTGACCTTAGGTGGTTAAGGAATGATTTGGTAAATTAATATAAGTAATTAAGTAACATAAAGGTCAAATTAAGACTTTATGTGGAAAATTGGTAATTAATGAAAAATACTAGGTGAGGCCGAGAGTTTAAAGTATTTTTGGGCATTTATGTGTAATTTATTTTATAAGCTAATGTTTGTAATAAGGCCATGTACTTTAGGCCATTTTATTTATATATTTATAAGGTTTTAATTAAGTTTAGGTGGTAAAAATATATTACCACAAGGTATAGGGGTTTAAAGTGTAAATAAATTGAATTTGGGGGCTATATATTAATAAAGCCAAAAATTAGAGGTTAAAAGGATTTAAAATAAAAATTCTAAGATTTTATAAAGTTTTGGGGTTAAGTTGTAATTTCTGAAAAGTATGAGTATAAACCGTAGTATATGGAGATTGATGGTCAAAGAAATATTAAGGAGGTCAACCTTGACCATATGGTAGGTTTTGACCAAATTAGATAAGTTAAATAACTTATTTAAGGTTTTATAATAAGATAAGTATTTAATTGTAACAATTTTATAACATATGTGGTAAATATGTTATTACCAAAAATAAAGGGTGTAAAATGGTATTATAAACACCCATGGGCTATTAGGAATTTTTAGGAATTTATTTGGTTGATTTTGGAATTAAAATAAACTATCTATGTATAATATATAGTTATTATGTCATTATGACACTTTGGAATAGTAGATGGGGTGGAAATGTAAATACCGAGTATATATGGGTTAGTAATGTAAATTATAACCCTTGGTAAAATTTGGTGATTTTTAGAATTATATAAGAATATTTAATAAGATATATGTATAATATATAATTTTAATGATATTATGAAACTATATGTTATAAGTGGGGCCAAATGGCAATTATAGAAACTTGGTGGGTTAGTAAAATAATTTAGAACAGCATATGGGTCTGTTCGGAAATTTGTAACACCCCACCTTCTAACAACACACTTATTAACACATCGCAGCGGAATTCATAACCCAAAACATCACTTAATTCTTTGGTGTTACACGCCGTTAGCCACCCACGTGGCTAACAAGGCTAACATACATACATCGTACCGGTCTGATGGACTAAATTCCCGAGCAACTACACATCGATACTGTTTCATATCCAACATACCATACACTTACATTACAACTGTACCGAGTACTTCTCAACTAATGCCGATACAATTTCGGTCTTACTACACCTACAATACTTGCACAAATCTCATGACTACCACATACAAATGACTACCCCCTCCTACTCTCGAACGGCTACCAGCTTCATTGTACCTGAAAAGTAATGGGGGCCCCCAAAGGGGGTCAGCACCTTTGCTGGTATGGTAATCCCGCAGCCCGCATGCTACCGGGCCACGCACAACTATTTGTCATCTTAGCATGCAGTTGATTTATTTCAAACATGCACAAACTCATACATACATCATGCTTATAAGCAACATCCATTAGTGAGTACATGCACAAGGTTAGCACACCCAACATAACACACACACTTCACTTTATAGCATACACAACTTAATTTCACTCTTCTTAGAGTACATGAACTTCATTTAGGGAGTGCCGGGGTGATATAAGCCCGAGCACAACATACATACATTTCCTTACTTGAGTGGCGGCCTCGTATAGGACCGTACACAACATACATAATTTCCCCCTAACTCCAATAGTGATGAGGTAGGTAAGCCTTGGTTAAGCTTGTGGGTAACAGAGAGGGAGTCGAAGCAACATAGGCGTCAACACCCTAACAACATTACACATAATTTCCCTCCTAGCCCGATATGGAGGTCGGGTAGGTAAGCTTTGGCTAAGCTAATGGGAGGTCGAAATCCAATGAAGGAAAACAACCCTTAACATAACAGGATGGGAGTTAATTCACATATATGTATTAACTCCCAAACAACACGCGCGACCGGCACACACCGGATTCCTCTCCATACATAACATATACTTATTAGTTAGAGGTTCCCTTATGGAACTTATCACATACATACATCGCATAGTGTTACTAACTCGGTTAGACACATAAGGGGAGTATTATCCCTTTTTAGCAAACATGGATATCTGTATCCGATAACAACAACAACATACCAACAACTCACATACATCACACATAATCACAACATATACTAACGCACTGATAGCCGTGGTTAGAACGTTCCCATGGGTTGGGACGTTTATTCCGCATACCGAACTCTTATGTGAACCTAAGGTCGGTTATCTATTATTTAACACATAACTAAGGTTAAGCGGTATCGGAATTATTTACGCCACAATATTGAATTACTGTAAACTCATTTCATGCTTTATCTTGCAAGGTGGCAACACACAGAAAAACATGTTGGCATACAAGCCGGTGTAATCCGTTAGGACACAGGTTGCAAGAAAACCATACCTGTCACCGAAGATGCACTCTAATGTGCTATCACATGTTCCTTGAAAATCTTTGTACAACTGGTAACATTATAACTATCTTTATTAATATCGGGGTAACATAATTATTTAACGACTAATGCGCCCATGATTAACCCCGTTCGATAGTTTTATAACTTTACATTTGTATTACAACTTCTTACCACTCAATCACCATTATAACTTACTTAATTTATCCTTAACAACCTTATACTCTTAACTTTAAGCATTAAGGTTTATACTTAATCTTAACTTAATTACTTAAGTTCTTAGGGTCCCAATCATCACTACCCTATTAATGGCACACCTTAATACCAATTAACATTCTTAGAAATTAAAATTTCTTTTTTTTTTTGTTAAGGGTCGACCGACCCCCGACCGACCCAACCCCTGGGTCGGTCCGTCCCAGTAACTTTCTGGTTCAGAAAACAACCTTAGACCGACCCACGACCGACCCATCCTTATGGGTCGGTCCATTGCCGAAACTTTTCCCTTCGTTAAATTTTGCCCGACCGACCCAAAGCTAAGCCGACCGACCCAAAACCCTCTGGGTCGGTCCATTACCGAAACTTTCTGGCTGGCTTAACATGGTCCGACCGACCCAGAACTGGGTCGGACCCTGGGTCGGTCCACTACAGATTTTTCTCTTAATTTATTCTTTCAACTCCAAACTTTTCCTCATATATCCTAATATGTTCTAACCTCATTTGGACACTTCGAACACATCTTAATCCCCCCCTAAACACATAAAACTCATCTTCTAATTCCTTAAGCCTTTACTCATTCCTCCTCAAAATACCTAACACTTACAATGTCTTCTCTCCATTAGTCACACAAGAACACCTAAAATCACCAAGACACTCTCAACCATAACACCATCATCAAACACTCATTTCCATAGAAATTTTGACATAACTTCCCCATAATCTCTACATATTCATCCTCATCAATCATCATCAAAACTCAACCTCTTCATTCCTAATCTAGCCACACCCTTTTCAAGGGTCCTAACAGCACACAATAAAACCTCAACTCATCAACATCAACAATATCACCATAACTCCATAAACACAATACCAATCTCCACTTTAAAATATTTGGCTCTTAAGGCCTTCAATTCAACTATTAATTCACAAATCTCTCCACACCAACTAGACACATTTTCATCACACATTTCATTCCACAATTTGGGTTCATTAACTTGTTTACCCATCCCAAACATTCAAACAATTTTAACAATGTTTAAGGTAGTGTTCTTACCTTATTTTCACAAGTCTCTCATTAATTTCCTCTTGCTCCTCATCTCCTCAAAATCGGTCAAGAGGGAATGGAGTTTCCAAACTCCATCCCAACATTCAAGAACACAAAAATACATTTCATTAATTATCCAAACCCTTAAGAACTTTAAATCGATTTAAGGGCTTAAAACACAAGATTAGGGTTTACCTTTTGGAACCCTTTAAGAGAGGTTCTCACCCTTGAATCAAGAAGGGAATCATTCCACCATTGGAGGGTTGTAATGAAGCTCAAAATCAAGAAGAAAAACAAGGTGTGAGAGAGAGCCAAAATCGGCCAAGGCATGAAAATGGGAAAAATGAGTTTTTCTCTTGAACTTTTTACCTTGTTTGAAAGAGGAGACTCCAAGCTACAAGATGGTGTGCTTTTCTCTTCAAATGGGAAAAACCCATGGAGATGAAGTTCTTCATTTTCGAATTTTGAAAAGAGGGAAAGGTAGAGCTTGATGAGAGGAAGAAGAATATGTGATTAGTTTTTCGTTTGGAGCATGAACGAAGCTTGGGCAAGAGGAGAAAGGTGGGAAGCCATTGAAGGGGCTTCAAAATCGCAACACACAGAGAGGAGGGGAGGAAAAATCGCTGGAGGAAGAAAGGAAAGAACGTGGGGAAGAAAGGAGAAAGGAAAAAGAAGAGAGGAAAAAGAAATAAAGGAGAGAGAAGAATAAAGGGGTAGTTGTACCCTTTTGCTTTTTGGCTCTTTTGACTTAATTAATTAGCTAACTAGTCATGTGTGAGGGGCTATCTTCATTAATAAAACCGGCCCACATAACTGTTACAGGCTGGAGCGTTTCTCGTCTTTTACAGAAAACGCCCGTTAATTTACCCGGTTTAGCACTATTCACTAACCGGGCCCGTTTTCCGGAATTTTCTCGTTTCTTAAATTTTAATGGTTATTATACTCCCATTAATTCTTATTTATAGTTATATGATAAACTATAACTTTTACGGGGTCATTTGACTGTTTAAAGTCACGTTTTCGGGTATTCTCGAAAAACGTGCTTTAGACTCCGTTAGCGTTTTAACGCCTTATTTGAATCCGTTTTCTTCCGGAATTTTTCCCACATGTTCTTAGTATGTAATTAGGGTTTAAACATATATTTGTAACCCTAGTGAAGGTTATATACCTCCTAAAATAATTAAAACGCGTTTTCACATTTTGTGACTTTTTACGCATTTTATTTTTCTTTTTGGTTTTTATTTCTTCGCCAATGATCTTAAGGACTTAATTAGCCTTAGAAAATAATAATCACATATTTAATTAACATATTAAGGTTTGGGTTATTTCAATCTACCCCCCTTAAAAGAACTTCGTCCTCGAAGTTCACACTTCCCTAGCATCACTTGAATTTGAACACCGGGATTACTTGCAACATAAACTTCCATAAAAAAAACATACTATACATTACATCCTCGGACTTAATGGTCCGGGTACATATACACATCCATACATAACATACTTACATAGTATCCTCGGACTTAATGGTCCGGGTACCTTAACAACATTGTACATACATAACAACCCTTAGACTCTTAGGTCTGGGTAACATAACAACATTTAGACTCTTAGGTCTTGATAACATAAAACCTTTAGACACATGGTCTAGGTAACATAACACTTTCGGAATTCAATCACATTAGGACTCAAGGTCCAAAATAATAATTACTACACATACCACACAACATGTCATAGCATGTATATCAACCAGAAATTCCTTTTCCATCTCTTCACGAGTTCGAGACCCATGTAGAGTACATATACACTGTGATCCCGCAGAGCCGGTCGCGATGGACACTCTGGTCCCCGTTCCTTGGGAGATCAAAACAATTGCATACATCTTTAAAATATACTTCTCATGTCACCGGTCCTAAGACAAAGGCTCATACGTCCTCAGCTCGTGAGCAAGTAGTAGGAAAATACCTTCTATGAGGTTAAATATAATGAAATCCTTTATTGGAAGGATACGAGTTGAAAATCCTCTACGAGGTCACATAAAGGTAGTCCTTCCTTTGAAAATACCACTTAAGAATCTTAAAATATTTATTGAAGTATTGAAAATACCAATTGAAAATTTGAAACCCAATTTAAAATTCTTTTGAAAACACCATACAACTCCAAGTCCAATTATTGTTAACTGCATCCTATTCTTGATGTGCTTATTTATGACCACTTATAGGGAGTTTCAAGAATCATCCAACCCTAATGTGATCAGCATCAGAGTTGAACTATCTTTCCACCCCAATTTGTGTTCGGCTTCCCTTGATCTCATGATAATCAAGTTTCACCTCCCACTTCATTTTCAAACAACAACTAATTCAAGCATGTACCATTTTCTATCTTTTTAATCCATCTAGTCGTAATCATTACATCTCCAAGGGTGGAACTATGTCCATCGATCATCGTCCAGATTTATTTTAAATCAAGTTACCTAGGGAATTTAATTCTCACTAGGTTCTACGTTGGTTTCATTGCCCTTCATAAATTACAATACTGTATATATATACTTTTATCAAAATACCGTATAACATACATAGTCGGGGTTTTAGTTCCCCAGGAGCTTTTCTACTCCCTTATACATATGCTTTCACACACATCCTTTAGCACAATAACACACTTATCACAATGGTATTCGCATCTTCTGTGCGCAGTTACCACAATTAAACCATGAGTGAATGTGTATGTTTATGTAACACACACACCAATCATCAAAACAATCCTTTTGTGCTATGCACACCATAGTTCACGTACACTTGTACGGTAAACACACTAAACGGTTTTGCGCTCTACCCCCCTTAAAAGGGATTACGCCCACGTAATCAATCACTTAATCATTGGTTTTGAACATTCTAGTGCTTTACCTCCACGCGGTTTATTATACAACATGTTCTGGTTTGAGGTTCTTAGCCATATTGGCGGTTTAGTCCTTAACCAAGAATTCTCACTAGAGCTTATTTTAGCTCTTAACTGGTTTCGATTCTGGCCTGTGAGGCTATAGGCGTTAATAATCAGCCATCCACTCATGTTCACTACACACATTTAACACTTGAATTGTTGGCTCACTACTTTCTGCTGCGCAACTCTTGATAACTTTAGAGCTTAGTTTGCTCCATACACTATTGTACATTCCCGATTATCACCTTTATCTTGGTAATAACGGTTTCTCAACCGACGCGTGGTATTTCTTACCGCGAGCGAATTCGGTGAGTTACAAAACTTACTATCCACTTCCATGGTAATTTATTGTATTCCAGAATGACTTACTTGATTCCTTCCGACTTACTGTTGGTTATCTTTGAGCTACCACCTAATGCGTAGTATCTTTCGGTTATATCCGACACTTGAGGTATATTCCATACCGATGTTTAATAATCGTGTTTCTGTAGTCACTATGCCAGCTGAGTACCCTCTGATTGGTACGACCGTGCTCATCTTATGCATCGGTTTTATCACATCATAAGTCTTTGTTCTTCCATCACATTTAACATTTCCCAAACTTCCTAGCTATCTCATTCGATCATTACCGCGCAAGCGCAATACCAAAACACTCAGTCCTACAGAATGCAGAGGCGTAAACTCTTGACAGTAAATCTCTTATGCGATAGCAATAGGAATTCACACTGTTGTCCTTATCACATGGTATCAACTACTGGCTTATTGCCCAGTCTGTTTATCATCACTTACTAGTATGTCCATTGAGTTTCACTCATAACTGGTCTTATTTGCCACATTATTATCTAACAATACCTATACAACGGTCGCTTACTGCGCACCGTGCGGTCACTCTTTGTATAACATTAACTTACACTGCATCCGTTATTATATTAGCTGGTTGCTGAATACGCTATTCTTCGAGTCTTTATGCTCCTTGAGCGTTGTTCATTACACATTTAGCATCCCGCACCTATGGTGGTTGCTATTTGACTTTTTACTCATCCGATCTCCACAACTGGTGCAAACACTTCCTTTCGTATTATTCCTACTCACATCATTCTTGGGTAATAGCAACATAGTCAGCTCTTAACACATTCCCTGAACTTAGTTCACATAACTACCGCTGTTGCGGTCTCCCATATCAAGAGGTATCCCCACACTTTAATCAGTGGTTCATTATCCGCTTACTTACTTATATACATAAACTTCCGTAATCAATAGAATTTTCTTAACACATTTTACTTGTGGCTTATAAGCTCTATTGCCTCGAGATCTGTTCATTGTAGGCTGTTCACACACATTTACTTCTCCGTACAATATTACATGGCTTATGGGTTGCATTGAGCTCCATTACCAGGTCGTTGTTCCTTTCATGGTACGCCCCTTCAAGGATGTCAGACTTCCCTCTGACGCCTGGTGTTTAAACTTGGTGTTAATTTCAGCCTTTGCGTTTCCATCACGTATCTTGTTCAACCATTGTTGACCCAACGCCCTTTTAAGGATAGCTCCTGGGTGTTATTAGGTTATGCCATTACATCTGGCTTGCACTTCTTGGCATGTTTAATTTACTACCTCGCTCTACGTTTCTTTGTTGGGTTAAATATCTTCTCCAGTGAGATTGATATCTCCTGATAGTTTAAGTGATCCTTCCGGGAGTCTCATCCCGATCATTGCACATTAACGTATCCATAGTAGGCATCTGCGTCACCATATATAGGCTGGGTACTCACTCCAGCTATTATGTTCATCCATCCAAATCCTTGAGACATATGCTATGTCTTTACTTACTATCGGTGCATTTCGCACTTGTTCACCTTTAGACATTTCCTTAAAATAAACTTACTAATTCCTTTAGTCTTCCTTAACTTAACTGGGTCCTTTTACTTCAACCATTCGATGGTAATCCTTTGCTCTTGCCTGACTTCCTCTTCGGACCGTAGTATGGAGTCAACTACTTCCCGTGTTCCAGACTCCACTCGTATACATACATGGGGTATCCTACTGATACATTGCTACTTACCCGACTACCCCATAAGAAGGTTTGTCAGGCCCACAAGCTCCTATCGGAGTGCGGTCGTCCCACATTACTGTTTGGTACACTCGTGGTGTCCGTCACACGCCTAGGTGAAGTATTCTGTTGTCAACTCCTCTTATATTATCCTGTGATAATATGCATTCCGAGCTTCCCGAACTTAATCAAGGGAAAGTTATCCACCGTTGTATTATCATGAACCTTATCCATTCCCTCGGTTGTTACCCTTGGGTTTACCGGTCTCCATCCGGTTATGTTAAAGTAACTGGGTATAACTTACCTACCATGTGGCACTGGGGCCGGTGTAGGTCTTCTGGTTTGGTTTCAAAAAGAGGTTAGAAATAAAATGGGTTTGAAAGAAACTTTGGTTTTGAAAAGGGTTTTGAAAATAATTTTAGGTTGAAAGAAAAATTTTCGTGGTTTTACAACGCGTCCTTGCCTTACCCAAGTCTAGCTTCTTGCTGACTGGTATATTTCCAAGTACAGTGGTCAGGCTATTAAGCCCTTCCACGGTTATGATAATCCCACTTAACTTCATGGTGCTTTACTGAGTACTTTGTAGTTGCTAAAAATCTCCCACACAACCTTGTTGTAGCAGCACTTGCCATGGCAAGTGCGCCATGCAATCTGGTTATCGGTTCAATACACTCTGGTTGCGGTATTGCTTTCATCCGCACCGACATCAGTGGCCTTGCTGGCCCTTACTTGATCTTACAGTCTTAACAATAAATCCTCTGGACACTTCTCACTGTCCTCACATGACAACCATTAATTAGGGTGTTCCCCACTCTAGGAGACCCCTTTTACTTGGTATTGTATCCTCCTCGTACTACGTTGTAGTTCTTTGATCGGATGCTATACCGTCGGTGTATTAGTCAACTTGTAGTCCCGTAGACATTCGTCTCGGGTTTCATTACCTCCTCCTTGCCTGTTGCACGCTTGGTGCGTTGCAAGCTGGTTGTCCTCGACTGCTCCGCATGTCGACCCAGGGTGCTGGAAATTCCATTCTCTTGTGCACAAGATTCTTCGCTTTTCGCTAACAAGAGCGGTTAATATTGTTAAAATGGAGACCGTCCTCGGGATTCACACCTTTCGGGATCTACCGTGTGACAGGTTCTCCGTACTTATAAGGACATTTAATAACAGCCAGATCGGGTATTCCCGAGTAAGAGAGGATTTCCAACTCTCTGGCGTTCTTTCCAAGTTATATAATAGGGTTTGTGGAGGGCGGGATGGATACTGTAAGTATCCAGTACACACTGGTATTTCCCTAACTAGCGTACTTCTCACGCTATCACTCAACCCTTAACCCAAAGTACTAAACTCTTAACTCGGTACTTCCTAAGCTCGGTATTTCAGTCATCAGAGCGATACTTCGCTCTGATACCACTTTTTGTAACACCCCACCTTCTAACAACACACTTATTAACACATCGCAGCGGAATTCATAACCCAAAACATCACTTAATTCTTTGGTGTTACACGCCGTTAGCCACCCACGTGGCTAACAAGGCTAACATACATACATCGTACCGGTCTGATGGACTAAATTCCCGAGCAACTACACATCGATACTGTTTCATATCCAACATACCATATTCACTTACATTACAACTGTACCGAGTACTTCTCAACTAATGCCGATACAATTTCGGTCTTACTACACCTACAATACTTGCACAAATCTCATGACTACCACATACAAATGACTACCCCTCCTACTCTCGAACGGCTACCAGCTTCATTGTACCTGAAAAGTAATGGGGGCCCCCAAAGGGGGTCAGCACCTTTGCTGGTATGGTAATCCCGCAGCCCGCATGCTACCGGGCCACGCACAACTATTTGTCATCTTAGCATGCAGTTGATTTATTTCAAACATGCACAAACTCATACATACATCATGCTTATAAGCAACATCCATTAGTGAGTACATGCACAAGGTTAGCACACCCAACATAACAACACACACTTCACTTTATAGCATACACAACTTAATTTCACTCTTCTTAGAGTACATGAACTTCATTTAGGGAGTGCCGGGGTGATATAAGCCCGAGCACAACATACATACATTTCCTTACTTGAGTGGCGGCCTCGTATAGGACCGTACACAACATACATAATTTCCCCCTAACTCCAATAGTGATGAGGTAGGTAAGCCTTGGTTAAGCTTGTGGGTAACAGAGAGGGAGTCGAAGCAACATAGGCGTCAACACCCTAACAACATTACACATAATTTCCCTCCTAGCCCGATATGGAGGTCGGGAGGTAGCTTTGGGCTAAGCTAATGGGAGGTCGAAATCCAATGAAGGAAAACAACCCTAACATAACAGGATGGAGTTAATAATCACATATATGTATTAACTCCAAACAACACGCGCGACCGGCACACACCGGATTCCTCTCCATACATAACATTGCTTATTAGTTAGAGGTTCCCTTATGGAACTTATCACATACATACATCGCATAGTGTACTAACTCGGTTAGACACATAAGGGGAGTATTATCCCTTTTTAACAAACATGGATATCTGTATCCGATAACAACAACACATACCAAACAACCACACTACACACACATAATCACAACATATACTAACGCACTGATAGCCGTGGTTAGAACGTTCCCATGGGTTGGGACGTTTATTCCGCATACCGAACTCTTATGTGAACCTAAGGTCGGTTATCTATTATTTAACACATAACTAAGGTTAAGCGGGTATCGGAATTATTTACGCCACAATATTGAATTACTGTAAACTCATTTCATGCTTTATCTTGCAAGGTGGCAACACACAGAAAAACATGTTGGCATACAAGCCGGTGTAATCCGTTAGGACACAGGTTGCAAGAAAACCATACCTGTCATCGAAGATGCACTCTAATGTGCTATCACATGTTCCTTGAAAATCTTTGTACAACTGGTAACATTATAACTATCTTTATTAATATGGGGTAACATAATTATTTAACGACTAATGCGCCCACGATTAACCCCGTTCGATAGTTTTATAACTTTACATGTACAACTTCTTACCACTCAATCACCATTATAACTTACTTAATTTATCCTGAAACAACCTTATAATCTTAACTTTAAGCATTAAGGTTTATACTTAATCTTAACTTAATTACTTAAGTTCTTAGGGTCCCAATCATCACTACCCTATTAATGGCACACCTTAATACCAATTAACATTCTTAGAAATTAAAATTTCTTTTTTTTTGTTAAGGGTCGACCGACCCACCGACCGACCCAACCCCTGGGTCGGTCCGTCCCAGTAACTTTCTGGTCAGAAAACAACCTTAGACCGACCCACGACCGACCCATCCTTATGGGTCGGTCCATTGCCGAAACTTTTCCCTTCGAAATTTTTGCCCGACCGTCCCAAAGCTAAGCCGACCGACCCAAAACCCTCTGGGTCGGTCCATTACCGAAACTTTCTGGCTGGCTTAACATGGTCCGACCGACCCAGAACTGGGTCGGACCCTGGGTCGGTCCACTACAGATTTTCTCTTAATTTATTCTTTCAACTCCAAACTTTTCCTCATATATCCTAATATGTTCTAACCTCATTTGGACACTTCGAACCCATCTTAATCCCCCCCTAAACACACAAAAAAACTCATCTTCTAATTCCTTAAGCCTTTACTCATTCCTCCTCAAAATACCTAACACTTACAATGTCTTCTCTCCATTAGTCACACAAGAACACCTAAAATCACCAAGACACTCTCAACCATAACACCATCATCAAACACTCATTTCCATAGAAATTTTGACATAACTTCCCCATAATCTCTACATATTCATCCTCATCAATCATCATCAAAACTCAACCTCTTCATTCCTAATCTAGCCACACCCTTTTCAAGGGTCCTAACAGCACACAATAAAACCTCAATCATCAACATCAACAATATCACCATAACTCCATAAACACAATACCAATCTCCACTTTAAAATATTTGGCTCTTAAGGCCTTCAATTCAACTATTAATTCACAAATCTCTTCACACCAACACTAGACACATTTTCATCACATTCATTCCACAATTTGGGTTCATTAACTTGTTTACCCATCCCAAACATTCAAACAATTTTAACAATGTTTAAGGTAGTGTTCTTACCTTATTTTCACAAGTCTCTCATTAATTTCCTCTTGCTCCTCATCTCCTCAAATCGGTCAAGAGGGAATGGAGTTTCCAAACTCCATCCCAACATTCAAGAACACAAAAATACATTTCATTAATTATCCAAACCCTTAAGAACTTTAAATCGATTTAAGGGCTTAAAACACAAGATTAGGGTTTACCTTTTGGAACCCTTTAAGAGAGGTTCTCACCCTTGAATCAAGAAGGGATCATTCCACCATTGGAGGGTTGTAATGAAGCTCAAAATCAAGAAGAAAACAAGGTGTGAGAGAGAGCCAAAATCGGCCAAGGCATGAAAATGGGAAAAATGAGTTTTTCTCTTGAACTTTTTACCTTGTTTGAAAGAGGAGACTCCAAGCTACAAGATGGTGTGCTTTTCTCTTCAAATGGGAAAAACCCATGGAGATGAAGTTCTTCATTTTCGAATTTTGAAAAGAGGGAAAGGTAGAGCTTGATGAGAGGAAGAAGAATATGTGATTAGTTTTTCGTTTGGAGCATGAACGAAGCTTGGGCAAGAGGGAAAGGTGGGAAGCCATTGAAGGGGCTTCAAAATCGCAACACACAGAGAGGAGGGGAGGAAAAATCGCTGGAGGAAGAAAGGAAAGAACGTGGGGAAGAAAGGAGAAAGGAAAAAGAAGAGAGGAAAAAGAAATAAAGGAGGAGAGAGAAGAATAAAGGGGTAGTTGTACCCTTTTGCTTTTTGGCTCTTTTGACTTAATTAATTAGCTAACTAGTCATGTGTGAGGGGCTATCTTCATTAATAAAACCGGCCCACATAACTGTTACAGGCTGGAGCGTTTCTCGTCTTTTACAGAAAACGCCCGTTAATTTACCCGGTTTAGCACTATTCACTAACCGGGCCCGTTTTCCGGAATTTTCTCGTTTCTTAAATTTTAATGGTTATTATACTCCCATTAATTCTTATTTATAGTTATATGATAAACTATAACTTTTACGGGGTTCATTTGACTGTTTAAAGTCACGTTTTCGGGTATTCTCGAAAAACGTGCTTTAGACTCCGTTAGCGTTTTAACGCCTTATTTGAATCCGTTTTCTTCCGGAATTTTTCCCACATGTTCTTAGTATGTAATTAGGGTTTAAACATATATTTGTAACCCTAGTGAAGGTTATATACCTCCTAAAATAATTAAAACGCGTTTTCACATTTTGTGACTTTTTACGCATTTTTTTTTCTTTTTGGTTTTTATTTCTTCGCCAATGATCTTAAGGACTTAATTAGCCTTAGAAAATAATAATCACATATTTAATTAACATATTAAGGTTTGGGTTATTTCATCTACCACCTTACCCAATCCATCAATGACTATTGCAAATCATTCCTAACATAACTGCACTTCTAACCCAAGTTCAACTCTCTATTCTTAAGTCTTGCACCTTGCTCATTTCTAGTTTTACCAAAGAATTTCAATACTTATTTGCTACAGATGTTTGCCTCCTGTCCTCTAGTTCTCCAAATGCCATTTCGAGGCTATCACTCAACTCTAAACAACACTACAAACACCTCGATTCTCCAATACACTAAGTCATCTTAAAACACTTATTTTTTCTACCAAGATTTTGCCATAACCTCCCCATAAATCTAACATACTCCAAACCATCAAATCTCACCAATTTCATTCCTAATCTAGCCACACCCCTTACAAGGGTCCTACCAGCACATAAACACAATCCAAATCCACCAAACATCAATATAACACAAACCACACAACATTTGGCTCCAGAGGCCCTTAATTCACAATTTAACTCACAAATCTACCAATTCCCAACCAAGCACACTTTCACACATATTTTGGGTTTATTATTTCATTTAACCATCCCAAATTCTAAAGCATATTCAAAACAAGCTTTAAGGCTGATTTCTTACCTTGATT